>OX327008.1:45029768-46249101 GCA_946800695.1 Geum urbanum | reverse complement strand
AGGCAGCGGCGAGCTCAAGATTACCGAGGTGACGGGCGAAGATTTGGGTGGACATGGACATGACGTAGTTGATCATGTAGACGACCACGGCCGGAGCGGCAAGGGAAAAGAGGAGCTTGGACTCGATCCATAGAGCTGATTTGAGACGCTGCTAGATTGGTGTGTCTACGTCGGAAAGTATTGTTTCGAGTTGAGAGTGGTGGTGCTTGTTTGTGAAAGATTGGGAGGATGAAATGGGTTGATGCAGAGGTACATGTGTGTCGTCTTGGGAAGAACCCATGAGGATATATATGATTGAGGTGGATTTGGGATTTTCTGAGGTGGTATATAGCTTAGAACAAAGCATATTTACTATCTAACAAACGTGGGTTTTCCCACTGTAACTATTCCTACTGTTCCTACTTTTGGATATTGTTCACACGCATGTCAAGCGTGCGGCTGAAATCAAACCAATCACTCATCCGTCCTTTTGCTCATTTTCCAGACCTACTCTCACTCTCACATCGCAGCATCCAACACTTCAGCTTTCACAACCTCTCGATCATTTGAGCAATCTCATGCCTCCCTTTTCATCGTTTTTCACTCAGCCTCTCTTTCTCTCCATCCTCTTCACGCTCTCGATCTCCCACTCTTAACACCTATCTCATGCCTCCCTTTACTGTTTTCTACTCATCGTCTCCAAAGAGGTGTTCTCCTTGCGACATGAACCTGACCGCGTTCCCAAGAGAGTAAGCAAATTAACCTCTCTCTCTATCGTTCCCGTAACGAATTTAACACAGCCTTTTAAAAATCGTATAAGCCAGGTTTCTTCCCTTATCTCCCTCTCTCTCTCAAATTTGTGTTTTGTGTTTCGTGGCTTAGAAATTGTTAAAGATGATTAAATAGTTTATGAAGTATGAATATTTGCTTAATTTTAGTTTTTGGTTGTTCATAGGTTGAGGAATAGAATCATAATTGTATGGATATGTTATTAACAACACTTACCAAAATTACATTGTTTCAATCATACCTTTATGATTTTGGATTTGGTGATGGAATTGTTGAGATTTCTGTTGGATGAAGAAATTTGATGAGTATTGAGATATTGGACGAAGATATTGGCTAGGTGCTTGATTTGCAAATCTGGGTGATGAAGAAAATTGCTTTTTTGGGGTTAATTTGATTTGAGACTCAGAAATGTAATATTGTGTTTCATAGATCGATTGAATTTATGCATTATGATTTTCTTTCGAGCATTTGGATTGGTCTTTGTCTTTGAGCTTCTCATGTTCTGGGAATGGCAGAGTTTCTATTGCAGTACGAATTGTAAAAGATGATTGAACAGTTATGAAGTATGAATATAAGTTCTAATTTGGAATTTGGTTAAGAATATTTGCTTGATTTTAGCGTTCGGTTGTTCATAGGTTGAGGAATGGAATCATAATTGTATGGATACGTTATTAACTTGATTGAAATTTGCTGTATAATTTTTTATTATTTTGGATTTAATGATGGAATTGTTGAGATTTATAGACAATTTATGTTCTAGGCAGTGCAGGATGTATATGGGCAGGCCATAAGAGCATATGCACCGGTGTGCTCCTCTCATTTGCCTTTTCTTTTTCTATTTTCAGAGGAGCAAACACTATTTATGGAATAGGAGGAGTAATACTACTTTTTCGTGCAGTGGTATATAAATAGGAGGAGCAATACCAGTCAAACGTAGATAGTGAGATCTGGTTCGAAGAGAGAGGAACTGGGACAAGTGGTAGTGGCTCTCTTTTTCATTTCCTACCAGCTCTCCTTTCTTACTCCCTTTTGTCTTCGCTTTCCTACCGTGTTGGCCATTTTTCAGCCTGATTACATTTTCTCGACTTACTCCCTTTTGTCTTCGCTCTAGATCCAAATCTGGGCCAAATCGACTTTCAGAGAGAACCGACTTTGAGCGAGAGTCGCACACAGATCTGGGTCGGAGACCAACTCCAAGCTTCTGGGTTCGTCGCTGCATCTTCTTCTCTTTTTTTGTCAAGTTTCTTTTTCTCTTTGTTTTCATCGTTAACTAATCCATGTGGTCGACTTTCATAATTTCCTAGGATGAATCGGTTGTTGACCTTTATTTTCTAGATCGTGTTTTCGTTTTTGACTTCGTTGTGGGACAGATTTCTCTCCTCTGATTGATTTTAAAGGTATGGTATCGGATATAGGTTGGTTTGTTGTTTTTTGTTCAATCATTGGTGCTTGATTGCGACGAGCGTAGGTAGAGAAGTTTGGAGTTTAAAAGAGAGAACTGCTTTGGAGTTTGGACTCTGTGGAGGGATAATTTGCAAAGCGGATCTAACAGGTAACAGACACCAAAATATGCTTGGATTGGTTTTCCAGTGGTGTGGAGAAAGTTTGCAGAAAAACAGCGACAATTGAATTGTGAGTTATCAGCAGGTCATTGCGCGCTAGCTCCAATGCTCCCTTTAGTGTAAGCATGGTGTATGTCACAGTGAATTACATAAATATGTACCCAGAAGATCCCTAATTTTGGGTGCAGATCGAGAGACTAGAGAGAGAATTCACCCTTCAAATTCTTGCTAGCTAGATATATATAAGGTCAAAGACGTGAAACCGTGGATGATATATTGATTACTAGATCCACAGAAAAAGTCATACGATTTGAAGATAAAGGGAAAAGATTAAATTATAGAATAATAGCATGCAAAACGAACTGTGATTGCAAAAAGGTTTTGGCACATTCGATGCTCTTTGCTTCATTTACTTTTTGATTGTGTGAGATTTCTTTTGTTTGTTTGTGTTGCTGTTGTTCATGTTGTCTGTGGTGTTTGATGTTTTGGGATTGCTTCTATGTATTGAGTGAGGTAATAGTGTTTGATCCATAATACTTTATTTGAGTTTCGATTATATGGAAGGATTTACTCAATTGTGCTCCTTTTTTTTGGGCCAAACACTGTTATTTTCGATGCTCTTTGCTTCGTTTACTTTTTGATTGTGTGAGATTTCTTTTGTTTGTTTGTGTTGCTGTTGTTCATGTTGTCTGTGGTGTTTGATATTTTAGGATTGCTTCTACGTATTGAGTGAGGTAATAGTGTTTGATCTATAATACTTTATTTCAGTTTCGATTATATGGGAGGATTTGCTCAACTGTGCTCCTTTTCTTTGGGTTTTTGTGAATTTCCAGTTTGTTATTAGCTTATTGTTGTTTGGCTGTATAGTTTTGAAGGTTTGTTATGCAATGGTAATGAGATTTATGGCATATGATGGAGCTTATAAAAGGTTATGTCTTTACAGTATTTTGAAGTTCATCAAAGTGGTTGTTTCGACTCCAATCGAGATAGTAGTGGTATTGCACTGAAACAAAGGTAAGATTGTGTTTTTCTTCTGTTTGATTTTAAAGGTATGGTTTCGGATGTGGGTAGGTTTGATGTTTTATGTTCAGTTATTGGTGCTTGATTTGGTGTTGTGATTTAATCATGTTGTTTGTTAACGTTTGTTTCTTTTTGTTAGTCTCTGTGCGAATTGCAGGGAAAATGATTCGTTTTTAAGCAATAAATAAATCTTTAAAGTACCATGATCAGACTCTGTGCCTTTTATTGGTAGAACTGCATAGTTTGAGTATAGTTTTTTTTGGCAGTTTTTTCGATCTCATCTATTTTTATTGTGATGTTTTTTATTTTGTTTTTTTATTGGTTATATCTTTGCTATCAGATACTGTTTTGTTTATCCATTTGATGTGTTTCGTGAATGTGTGTGTGTAATTGATTAAATTAAACCCTATCAAATAATGCAATGTTTCTTTGTTTGATGAATTTTTATGGTTCGATTCAGTACCCTTTTGTACAATAAGAAATTTCCTGATTATGGAGCGGGACTAAACTGATGAATTTTATGTCATTTTTTTATGGTTTAATTGGTATTTGGCTTTAATAGGAATTGATGTTGTGTTTTTTTGTGTATTTTTGCAGGGTGTTGTGGACTGTTAAGGATCTATTAGATTAGGTATTTGTTTTTGCTATATTTTTAGATTCAGCTAAATGTTATTTTCCCTTATCTGTGATTTGTCATAACTTTGTTTTTTATTCTTTTTGTTATGTTGCAGATTATTGTCTGAGCAGTCTCTTCACATTTAGCATCAACAGGTGATCTATTTGAATTTCATTTGTTTGTACCTTTTTTCTTCTTTGTTTCATTGTGATTTATTAATTGGTTTCTTATTGTGGTTGGTTTTTTCTCTGCTGTGGATTTCTTTTGTTGTGTGAGCTTTCTTTTGTTTGTCCATGTTGCTGTTGTTCATGATGTCTTTGGTGTTTGATGTTTTGGGAGTTTTTCTATGTATTGAGTCAGGTAATTGTGTTTGATCCATGATGATTTATTTGAATTTTGATAATATGGAAAGATTTGAGACAGAGATTTTGCAGCTTTGAATCTTGCTGTTATGTTTCTTGCTTAAGATTAGGTATTGAACAAGCTATGATATTTTTGTTTTCAGAAAAAGTTTTTTGCCACCTATAATTGTTAGTATAATGTTCATTCGTGCTATGATGAAGAAGTTTTCATATGTGCTTGAGCTAGCTATATAACATTTGTGGGTTTCCTGTTCATTGTTTCTGTTCATTTTTTTTGAGATTATTCAAGGCGTGCGAACCATGTGGGTAACTGTTTTGGGTGAGATTTTCAGCTCCGGATTTCCTGCTCTCTCTTTCAACCTCTCTTGATTTTCTGCTCTCTTTTTGAGATTGGAAGACAGATTAGGTAGGCCAACTCACATTGCAACCATTGCAACACAGTTATTTCAACTTTTTGATTTCCTGCTCTCTCTTTCAATCTTTTGCTCTCTCTATTTAGTTAATTTTCTTTCTGTTGCAACCATCGTCAAACGCCAACCTCTCCCAATTTCGTGCTCTCTCTTTCAATCTCTTGCTATCTGTATTTCGTTTTCTCTGCATCGTAACTATCGTGAAACGCAAACCTCTTTAATCATCTCCAAGGCAAACTGATATCCGCTGTCTATCCGTAAGTTTTCCTTGAAGTTATTTTTTATATTAGTTTTAGGTTCTATGATTGATCCATTTTTGATAAATTGGTATAGAGGAGGGAATTGGTATAGAGGAAGGAATTGGTATTGATCCATTTTTGATTGCAATTGTTTCTGGGTTTTGGGTCATGTTTCTTTTGATTGATTCAGAGTTGTTTAGGGTTGTCAAAGATATGTTAATGTGGGTGTGAGAAAGAGAAAAGACAGTGGCATGCTTTCATGTATGTTGTATGGAAAGGCTCATATGAGTAGGTGTGGAATGTATATGTGAACTTCGTCAATTTGATCATCCTAAAATGTATGGAATGGTTCATATGAATAGGTGGTTAAGATCCATTGAAGTCTTCCATTTTGTATACAGATATACAGATAATGCTCCATGCATGTTGTAAGGATATTCACATTTTATTAGTCTGCTGTTTTTATTTGATATGGAGAAATTTTGATGAAGATGATTTTGGGTGTCTGTGCTAGAATGTGAAAACAATAGGCTGTTTTTTGACCCTCTTTTTTATAAACGTTATTTTATTTAGTTTTGATACTGTTCACTTTTTCAAAGATGTTTTATTAAATCTTGCTATATATATAAACATATTTTATGGAAATTGTGTGAGCCTTGAATATATTATAAATAAGGATTTTTTATGGAGATATTTAAAAATATTTTATAGGTATGGGGCGGAGGAAGAAGTCAGTAGCACCCTTAGAGTCTGTTCCAGGAAGCTCGCAAGACAAGAGGTCTCTAACCAAAAGACGGTGTTTTTTTCAAGCTGCTTCTAGAGAATCATCAGGATGTCATGACATGGATACAACACCACACAACAGTGACAACGATGTAGATATGCACCAGCTTATCTCAGGTAGTATACATTATAAATTGTTGTCTTTTATTTTCAATGGACCTAATAATAATAGTTAAAATAAAGTTGGTATGATATTACTGAGTCGTTTTAATTGTTTTAATTATATGATGCCTAAAATTTCTATTATTTTGTAGTTTTGGAATTCAAAACTTTGTCTTCGTTTGATATTCGGCAAGTTATTTATGGTGGTATACACATATAGTAGCATTATATATTCATGATGTAACATACAATTGAACATTCTATTTTTGCGAAATAAACCAAACTTAACCAAAGGTAGAGAGTGCCTTTAGAGTTTAGAGATATCCAAATCAAATGTATACCTTCAAAGTTTAGAGTATGTTTAGAGTTTAGAGTCAATTTGATAGCATTTGGCTAAAACGATATTGTTGAATTGTTAGTAATTCACAATAATAGGCTGCTTTCTTACAATCTTTCTTCCTAACATTGTTATGTTATTCTGTTTATGTATTGTTGGGTGTTGACCAACACTTCATTAATTCTTCCTGTATATATATAAACATATCATGTGGAGATTGTGTGAGCCTTTAAAATATATTATATATAAATAGTTCTTATGGACATATTTGAATTTGTTTTATAGGTATGTGCTCCAAAAAAGAGTCGGTGGAACTATTAGGGCATGTTGCAACAACCTCTCGCGACAAAAGGTCTCGAAGCAAAAGACAACGCTTTTTCAGTGCTACTTCTGGACAATCTTTAGGATGCCATGAGGTGAAGACAACACCACACAATAGTAACAATGATGAAGATCTGCATCAACTTATCTCAGGTGCGATACATCATGGATATCCATCTCCTATTTTGAATGTAGCTGATATTAATGCCTAAAATAATGTTGATGTGGTATTTTTTTTTCTTTGTTTTAATTATTAGATGGCCAATATTAGCATTATTTTGTGGTTTTAGAAATTAAAACTTTGTTTTGCTATGATTTTTAGCGAGTTATTTATGGTGCTATACACATATAATAGCTTATTAAATAGTAGAAATTAATGTGCCATTATTTAGGTCAATCTTATAGTATTTCGGTAAAATGATATTGTTGAATTGTCGATTCTTTGTAGGAGATAGACTTCTTATTTTGTGCTTGAGAAAAAAAATTGTGAATTGATTTGTCTTCAAATGTGATGGAATTTGATTTGGTTGGGTTGACTTTATTTTGTTTAGGCAAATGAGTTTAGGCAACTATGTGGTTCTCAATCAAGTAATTGTGTCGATTAGAAATAAGATTTGTAACTGCAGTTTTAAAAGTTGAATTTGGGTTTAGGGTTTGTCATTATTGTGTAGCAATCTGTTGATGTTTGGAATTTGTTTTGGATGCTGAAATTGGTATTCTAGATATGGTACGAAAAAGAGATTATAGTTGTGTCAATAGCGGGATGGGGTTAGATCAGGCAAAACCTTCTTTCAATAAAAGACAATGCTTATTTGAAGCTGCTTCTCAAGAATGTCCACCGTCCCATGATTTAGAGACAGAGTCACTGGACAACACCGATCGTGAAGATGCTAATGAAGTTATACCAGGTATTGTAGGTGTGGCGGTTTATTACATGGCTTATTTGTTGCGGAATCTATTTGAATCAAACTGACAATGTTGCTTTTGCCTCCTAGGAAATGTAATCATGGATTCCAGTGACGTAGTAGAACCATCAATTGTAGCTGGGAGTGATGAAGATGTTGATGATGAAAATGAAAATGAAAATGTGTTAGGTAGTTATGCACATGTATAAATGCTTTACATATTACAATGGTTATGCAATAGTTTGTGTATAAGTAACGGTGCATTTTTGTCTTATAGGAAATGTGATTATGGATTCATCTATTTTTGGTCAATCATCCTACCAAAGAAAGCGCCAAGGTAAATGATGTTATTCATAATGTTTGCTTGATTAATGGAAATCTATCATTTTCTAAATATCTTTTTTGATGATCTGTCGCTTAGGTGTGGTCACTACGTACAATGACTCGGGCGATGATGACAACATGTGTAGTCAATGTAATGCTTTCTTTTGGTCAGATGAGGCATTGAAAAAAAAGGATAGAGGACAATTGGTTTACACCGCATGTTGTGCAAAAGGAGAGGTACGACTTCCATATTCTTTGCCGACACCTGAATTTTTAGAACAATTATTGAATCCAAATAATGGTCATCAAAGTAAAACATTTCGTGAAAATATTCGAGTTTACAATTCTATGTTTGCTTTTACTTCCATGGGTGCAAAAATTGATCACAATATCAACAATACCCCTGGTCCTTATGTGTTTAAAATTTCTGGACAAGTACATCATAGAATGGGATCTGTGCTGCCTTCTGAAAATGAATATCCTAGATATGCCCAATTATATGTGTATGATACGGGTAATGAAGTTTTAAATTGTATTAATGCGATCGATCCAAATAACGCCAATAAAAAACTTGATCCCATTATTGTTGAAAAATTGGCCAATATGCTTGATGAGGTAAATGAACTAGCGAAGAAATTTCGATCCGTTCGAGATGAATTTGAGAATGAATCATTGCCTAATCTTACTATGAATATCCTGGATCGTCAAGCAATCGATAGTAAACAATATGAAATGCCATCTGCTTCTGAAATTGGTGGTTTGATCGTTGGTGACATTGGAGAGTTTGATTCTAATAGAGATATTATTCGATCAAGATCTGGAAATTTTAAACGAATCTCAAAGATACATCCAAAATTGATGGCCTTACAATATCCCCTGCTTTTTCCATATGGAGAGAATGGGTTTGAAATAAATACACCACTGCGAGTTGTTGGATGGAAACAGAAAAAGAAAAAAACAAAGTTGACAATGGTAAAATTTGTTTGTTATCAAGTGCATGATAGAAAAGACGATTCAAGCACTTTATTAAAAGGAGGAAGATTGTTTCAGCAATATTTGGTTGATGCATATGCAACTGTGGAAGAAAATCGTTTAGATTATATTAGAAATAATCAGCCAAATATGAGGTGTGAACAATTTAATCAATTAACTACCCTTTCTTCAAATGGAGTCACAAAATGTTCAGATGTTGGAAAAACAATTATTCTTCCAGGTAGTCACACAGGAAGCCCCAGGGATATGCTCAATAATTATCAAGATGCCATGGCAATATGTAGATGCTACGGAAATCCAGATTTGTTTATAACTTTCACTTGCAATGTTAAATGGCCAGAAATTGTTAGATATTTTCAGAAAAAACCTGGATATCGAGCAGAAGATCGACCAGATATAATTTCTCGAATTTTTAAGATAAAAGTGGATGACATGATTGCTTATGTAAAAACTGGGGAGCTTTTTGGACCTGTCGATGCACACGTTTGTACAATTGAATTTCAAAAAAGAGGCCTGCCTCATGCTCATATCTTATTTTGGTTGAAAAGACCGTATAAATGTTATTCATCGACAGACATTGATTCAATTATTTCAGCAGAACTACCAGATAAAAATGCTCAACCAGATCTTTTTGAAATGGTTAGACAATTTATGATCCATGGTCCTTGCGGACAATTGAATCCCAAAACTCCGTGTATGCGAGACGGATCATGTACAAAATCTTTTCCCAAGCCATTCAAATCTGGTACTATGTTTCACGCAATCAAAGCTCCTGAATATAGAAGACGCGATGATGATTCAAAGTTTGTGGTCAAAAATGACATTCATATTGGCAATAATTTTGTCGTTCCATACAATCCAATTTTGTTGTTGAGATATAATGCTCACATAAATGTTGAATCGTGCTCTCAGTCAATGTTGATAAAATATTTATTCAAGTATATTAATAAAGGTCCTGATAGAGCTCGAGTGGCGGTTGCTGACAATGTAAATGATGAAATCAAAAATTATTTGAATTGCCGATATTTAACTCCGCATGAATCTGTTTGGCGCTTATTTGAGTTTTCAATTCATAACAGATTCCCTGCAGTACAGTATCTAAAAATTCATTTACCTGGTCAGCAAAGTGTATGTTTCAATGAAGGTCAGTCTCTTGATCAAGTTGTAGATAATCCAAATAATGGTCATACAATGCTGACTGCTTGGTTTGATGCAAATACTATTGATAAAAAAACATGTAAATTGACATATGCAAAATTTCCATCTAAATATGTTTGGGATACAAAAACAAAAGCATGGATTCGAAGGAAATTTTTGGGCTCTATTGGTAGAATCGCGCATGTGTCGCCACTCGCGGGCGAATTATATTACTTACGAATGTTGTTAAATATACAAAAAGGATGTCGCGATTTTACTTTTATTAGGACAGTTCATGGAATTATGTACCCAAATTTTCAAGAAGCATGTCAGGCTTTGGGTTTATTAGATGACGATAAAGAATGGATGGAGGCAATGGTTGAATCATCATTTACAGGAACCTCTTATCAAATTAGACAATTATTTGTTACCATTATTCTTTTTTGTAATGTTTCTGACCCACGATCTTAGTTTGATGCACATTGGAAAAACATGTCTGATGATGTTGTATACAAAATGCAAAAGGAATTTAGCATGACCAATCTTACTCTGTCTGATAATGATTTGAAGAATAATGTTTTGCACGAACTCGAAAATTTATTGAGCATGTCTGGAAGTTCATTAAAAAATCACAATTTGCCGATGCCAAGAATGCGACAATTGCAAGAGTTTAACAACAAATTGATAAGAGAGGAGTTGGATTTTGATTGTGAAGTGCTCAAATATACACATTCAGAGTTGGTGGCAAAATTAAATTCATGTCAAAAAATGATATATGATCAGGTGATTGAAGCTGTGGAATCAAAAAATCATAAATCATTTTTTGTTTACGGTTGTGGAGGAACTGGAAAAACTTTTTTGTGGAATACAATTATTTCTAAACTAAGATCAGAAGAAAAGATTGTTTTAGCCGTTGCTTCTTTATTATTGCCAAAAGGTAGAACAGCTCATTCGCGTTTTATGATAAAACCAAATATGGAAAAAGTTTTGGCCTGTTCGATCAATAAAAAGACCAATCTTGCCTATTTAATTGAGAAATCAGAATTAATCATTTGGGATGAAGCTCCTATGTGCAATAAATGTTGTATTGAATCTTTAGATAAGAACTTACGTGATATTATGTCAAAAAATTCTGATGATTCAAAAAAAGATATACCATTTGGAGGCAAATCAATTTTGTTTGGTGGAGATTTCAGACAAACTTTACCGGTTATACAAGGAGGAACCAAAGAACAGATCATTGAATCTACGTTAAATAATTCATATTTATGGCATTCCTTAACAGTATTTCATTTAACAGAAAACATGCGATTGACATCAGCTAATTTAACTATTGCTGAAATAAATGAAATCAAAGATTTTGCGGAATGGATATTACAAATAGGAGAGGGTCAATTACCGTCACATTTTGTCACCAATGATCCTGATGCATCTTGGATTAAGATTCCCGATGATTTGCTCACAGATTCAACTATTTCTCCAATAGAATCGATATTTACAGCTACTTATCCAAGTTTTAATGATAAATACAGTGATACCAATTATTTGAGAGAGCGTGCTATTGTGACACCTAAAAATTTAATTGCTGACGAGATTAATAGATATGCAATTGATTTATTGCCAGGTGATAAAAGAACATATTTTAGCTCTGATTCTATTTCATTCAACTCAGGATCTTATGATAGTAACAATCTTTTATACCCTGTAGAATTTTTAAATAAACTTGAATTCAGTGGCATACCAACACATGAACTTATTTTGAAGATCGGAATGCCAATTATGTTATTAAGAAATTTGAATCAAATAAGAGGCCTATGCAATGGAACGCGCTTAATTGTAACGAAAATGTTCGAAAAATTGATGGAGGCAAAAATATTGACGGGAACTCATGTTGGAGAAAATGTTTATATTCCTAGGATTGTTATGATTGCAAATGAAACAAAATGGCCGTTTACTTTTAAGAGACGTCAATTTCCTCTCAGAGCGTGCTATGCAATGACAATTAGTAAAAGCCAAGGTCAATCATTAAATCAAGTCGGCATATATTTAACTGAGCCTGTTTTTAGCCATGGACAATTATATGTTGCACTATCAAGAGTCACATCAAAAAATGGTCTTAAGATTATTATAAACAATGGTGATGACATACCCTATAATTATACAAAGAATATAGTTTACAAAGATGTTTTACAAAATATATAATAGGAATTTAAAATACTTTGCATATATCTTTTTCTATACATAGCATCATTTTTTAAATCTATTTTTGCTATATATACATACAATGTATTTGACACTTTGTATATATGACTAATTTATAAGAAAATAAATTTGGCCATATCTAGGGATAGTTTGATACACACTTTTCGTATTTAGATATTACAAAGCTTGAGACATATTCAGAGCTTTATTTTCACTATTTAGTCCACATTCTTCTCTGTCAGATCAACCACTACATTTGAATATATGAAAGAAAAAAATTGCCACGTTTTGGTTCTTATCCTTTTCAGAATACTCAGTTCATTCCAAAATAACTCATTTCACAGTCCGGTTCAATCATGCACTCACACCTTCAGTTCGTTCTGAACCAAGCCATCCTAGATCAATCTGTTCTGTTTCCCATCAAATCAATTGTAATGATTCATCTAGATTTCGCAACTTGCGCTGCATCAAATTCCTTATTAAAAGATCCTGAAAAGCCTTGATCAACTGATCGTGGAGGCACTGTTCGCCCAATTCAAGGATGGATGATGTTACCTCCGATCATGTCACCTATGGTTTAGATAGAGGTGATGTGGCTGTGTATAAAAAGGTAAGTTGCAAGAAAAAGAGTCGTTTCTAATGTGCAATCAAGGACAGAAAAGATGTTCCCAGTGAATGTCTCATATTTTTGCCTTTTTCCCTGTTCATGGAGTAGATGTATGTGAATGTTACTGATATGAAACTTCAAGCATATCTATTGTTGTGATGGGTTAAATGAGTTAATTTTCTGAGGTCAATATGCTGAATATTGATGCCCTTAGTTTGATAACATGAGATTGTTATGGTGATGCTCACCTAGAAGTGAATATACTTAGTTATTTGTCATTGATTTGCTTTTCATTTGATTTCAGGAGCTATTTTGTATAAGGAGGATTAAATTGCATAGGTTAGTTCGATTTGATCTTGCACAGAGAACTGTATCGCAGGTGATTTGATTTTATGTGGCTGTCTTTCACATCATCTTGGTTCAACCGCGCCTCTGGCGCGGGCGTCCACCTAGTAACTATATATATAGCAGCTAGTTGAAGCAGGGGAGAGTGACCAAATTGGAATGAAATAAGGCTGCGTGGACAGAGCTATATAACTACAGGCCAAGGCTCGACGTGGAAGTTGCGAGGTTTGGTTTGGCTAGCTACTCGCAAAGTTTCAATGATATAACGATATAGTGGAAACATACTATTTGAATTAAATAAAATAATATACGAGCCTTTTGTTTTGGTGATCCACAACCAGAGAAGACAATGAAAGTAATTAGGAGGCACCGAAGGTGAGCAATAACACCAAGTCAATCAAAAGGAGAGCATCGTCACTAAACAGCTATAACTGTTATGTTGCGTTTTCAAAACAAAATAACTGTTATGTTGCATCATCACTTGCGTAATACGTAATCATTTTTAACGTACCAGTTGATTGTGAGCTACGTACCCTTTGATATTGATCAGCTGCGCATGATTCTGCTGTAGCCACAACGTACAGTGGATCAACCAAGCTCTGCGGCAGCTGGCCGGTTCGTGTTGGCTCCATCATGCATCATGGGTTCCTACATGAATGGCTTGATATATGTCTTGGAGATATAAACGACCACTTTTGCCAGAACTAGTTCATTTCAAGATACAAATCATACGATTCCAGTCATTCATCCCATGAAGATTACATGGAAATATTACTGATATATAGTAGGCTGCAGTTAGAGACCTTAGAAGGTAATACATAAACACATAGTCGATCGTATGTCACAGTGTTTTCAGACTTTAGCGTCGCCAATAAGGACGTGCTAGTGTAAAGTTACAGTCTATACATTATCGACCTCGGTGTAATTTTCAGTTCATGAGTTTTCTTTCATTCATTACCTGCAAATCATTACATAAAATTGCGAGTGTTGTTGTGTTATGGATTTCAAGGATCATTCTTAGGTATTCAAGGGTATGGTATTTATTTTATCACTTGAAAATAAATTTGGTGATTATTATGATAATATGAGTTATTTTTGAGTTGTTTAGTTGTATTTGAGATAATTATTTTACTTAGATATTTAGTTACAACTTTTGAATCAATTGTTCTCATAGTTGTAAATTTGATCTAATTAGTTGTAAACATTATAAATAATTTTAAAAAAATGTGGTCATTGTGGTAATATTGTATTGTCCTAAATGCATGTTGTAAATTTTTGTTCATGTATATAATAATTTTGATTCTCAAAGTGATAAATAAAAGTATGACATATTCTTTGGGTACCATAACCAGCCTCCCCCGTTGTGTTATATGCTATCTAGAACCCAGATATACAAAAACGAGGAAGACTCCTAGAATGGTATTCCTATACAGATAAAAATATCACTACCACATTTTAACCCATTGCCGGCGATTTTTAAATCGCCGGCAATGTCCCGCCGGTAATTAAAAAAAAAAAAAGACATTGCCGGCGACTACATTTAAGTAGCCGGTAATGTCTTTTTTTTTTTAATTACCGGCGGGACATTTAAGTCGCCGTAATATTAAAAAAAAAAAGACATTGCCGACGATTTTTCCGGCAAAAATCGCCGGTAATGTTAAAAAATATTGTCGGCGATTTAAAAATTATCGGCAATAGGTTAAAATGTGGTAGTGTATATCAGCTACCAAATTCTGAGGACCAGCTTGAGAAAAACCACCAAGGACGAAAACAAGGAAGGGAGCAGCAATTCTCAAGACCTGCAATATATAAACAGCAATTATGTCCACTAGTACGCAGTCTTCCTCTCACTCAAAATATCAATCCTAAATGGAAGTTTATAAGAATTCTTATTCCCTACCTGGAGGCCTACAAAACTTATCTTTATGAAAGGATTTGCATCTCGAAAAGATTGATAATTTACTAGTGTCACTCTCTTCATTTGCTAGTGCAACAAAGCTTCTCAGTAATTTAGTGCATCATCACTAAGAGCATCCGCACCGGTGAGCAAAATTTGTTCAAGCAAATGGTGGAGTCCACCACAAATTGCTTGCTCAAGCAAAATTTTGCTCTTGCTCAAGCAAAAGCTCAAGCAAATTTTAGGACACAATATATGTCTTGTTTGAGAGCATCCGCACCGGTGAGCAAAATTTGCTCAAGCAAATGGTGGAGTCCACCACAAATTGCTTGCTCAAGCAAAATTTTGCTCTGGTTCAAGCAAGAGCAAGAGCAAATTTTGCTCTTGCTCTTGCTTGAACCAGAGCAAAATTTTGCTTGAGCAAGCAATTTGTGGTGGACTCCACCATTTGCTTGAGCAAATTTTGCTCACCGGTGCGGATGCTCTCAAACAAGACATATATTGTGTCCTAAAATTTCAAGCAAGAGCAAAATTTTGCTTGAGCAAAGCTTTTGTGGTGGAGTCCACCATTTGCTTGAGCAAGATTTGCTCACCGGTGCGGATGTTCTAACTGGTTCAAATTCAAACAAATGCTACCCACTCTGCCATTAACATGCTCATCGGCATGAGCTAAAAAGTGAAAACATGTCATGAATACCTTCAGCCCAACGAATAATTAAGAAAGCTTAAAATGATTGATGGAAGGGTAAAACAATCATCTTGAAAATTAGTTTTTAAACGAGATGTGCCAACTTCAGGGAGAGAGATTTTAAGAAATCAATGAAATTGTTGAAAATTAGGTCAAATGGTATATTAGACATCTAAAAATAGGATCATATTAGAGAAGTCCTTAAGGTTTATGTGACAAAGATCATAAATGTTGTTAGGTACATTAGCTTTTTGCAACTTCATTCCAAGTGATCCGGCACAATTTAAGGCCTGCAGGTTTGTAATGAAGCTCTGCGCTTGCAACTGGGAAACGTAACTATCCATTGCTTGGCAACTTACCGTCTAGTTTTGTATCACATTCGCACATTCCTTCACAACATGTGTCATGTTGGGAAAAACCAGAGGACAGTTTACTCGCTATCCATCGCAGCACAATATTCTTACAATCATCTCCCCTGTTTGATTGTGCAGGTAATACATGGACCCCTACTGATCCAAATTTGCAGCAGTACCAATCTCGGATAGTGTTTGGGCGGCATCTGGTATGGCATTTTGGCAAATTTGCTGACAGCACTCATTTACAAGATCAACCTTTTGTCAAGCAACAAGTAGGGATGACAACGGGTCGGATTTTGGATACTCAAACTCGAAATAAACCTGACTGATTGAATCCGATTCGAATTCGAAAATGGTTAGTTCAGATTTTTACTCGATCCGAACCAGTCGGATATGTAATACCCGTATACCCGAATCAAAAATAGTTAAAATAAAAATATATATAATATATTATAAATGTTACTATTTTAAAATATAAAATATATTAAAAATTAGATAATAAATTATAAAATAAATTATAAAATATAATAAATAAATAAATAAATTATAAAAAATAGGTGGATCGGGTTGGGGTTCGGTAAATGCATAATCGTACCCGACCTGAATCCGTCAATATTCGGATAGAATTCGGGTCGGTAAATACTCAATATCCGACTTTTTACCTTAAAAATCGGATTCGATTGAGTTCAGGTAGAGCGAATATTCGCATATTCGAGTTATTTTGCCATCCTAGCAACAAGTAGTTTTGATGTATCCACTATGCTCTCAAATGCATCAAGCTCGGCAGCAGGGCAAGAGCCTTCTGCCTTCGGTTACGTCTTCTGGTTGAATTGAGCATATCTTTTGAATAACTTTATTTGCTCCTTGACTCTCTAGGATCTTCTCGACAACGGAGAGGCATTGTTCTGCATGAGTTATATTGAAGGAGAGCATCAGGGAGGATTTACTGGAGTGCCCTATAAGAGTTGCCAAAGTGGCCTCAGGCTGAGGACAACATACTACATTAGGCAATACAGGCGCAAAAAAAGCCCAGCAGTTAGTTGCAGTTTTTCTCATCATATCCCCGACAGCTGTAAAATTTAGTGTACAGAGTCTTGAAATATATTAAGTGGGAAATTAGTTTAGTCTGTATTCTCTACATTTTCCATGTATGTTTCCTATAGTTTTAGAATCTGCTGGAAGTTCTTTCGGAACATGCATGGACATGTATGTTTATCCATTTATCTCACTTCTCACTTCTCACCATGAATATCTGTACGAAGTCAATCATTGGAAGATGCATGCTATTGGATCTATTAGAAGAATTTTCAACCTCTCATTTACAAATAGCTCACTGTGATTGACAGAATTACGGATAAGTATTTGAGATGCAACTATATCGATGTACCTCATACCTGATAATTTTGGGACACTGTGATTTGTGAACGGTGTCAATGGTGAAGGGGCTAGGACAAGAATAATATCTTATTTTATGGAAAATTATGTAAATCTTGATTATCACGTAAAGTAGAGAGAGTATTGTGAGCTATAGTGAGCTCTAGTGAGTTGTTATGTTTAGTTATTTGACTATAAATAACTTTTTCTTGTAATCAAGAACATTTAAAATTAAAGTAAAGTCTAAGAGTATCCCAATAAATATTCTATTTTTTAAAACAAAGTTAAAATTTAACTACAATTTTGCAAAACTAAACTCCAAATACTCTAAATAAAAGTTAGATTTAGCATTTTGTTAAATCACCGGTCATATATAGCAGAGAATTTAACTCAAAACTAAATTCTCTTTTCCAATTCCCGCGTAGAAATCTTCACCAATCTCACCAAGTACCAGTGCTCTACCTCTTCTTCTTGTTCGTTGCCATCTCGACCCACAGTTAACTATTATTGTTGGGTTTCTAAATTTTCATGCGTAGCAAAGGAGTTTGGAACTTGTTCTTGTTTGGAACAGTTGGAGATTTTGATCATCATTAAGTTTGAACCCATCCTATTCATATCAATTATATGTAATGATTAAAGGAGGAATGGGTAGATATGAATACTGGGAAGGTTTGAAGCTTTTTCATATATAGGTAGAACCGTAAAAGTGTGAAGTTGTGGATTTAGGGGGATAATTCTCAAGTTTCATGGGTACTATTTACTATTTTTTTGATGAAAAAAGAGAGTGGTAAATGATATCCATGGATACTTAAGAATTATTCTCCCAAATTTATAACTTCACGTTTTTATCATGGGTATCATTTATCACTTGAGAATAAGTTTTATAGTCATTGTAGTAATCTGAGTTATTATTTATATAATTTTAATTATATTTTGTGTAATTACTACTTTAAGATCTAGTTACTACTTTTGAAAATAATTGTTCTGAAAGTTGTAAACATCATAAATAATCATAAAAATAGGTAGTCATTGTGGTAAAATTGTCCTAAATATTGTAATTTATTATCAAATATATTATAATTTTGGTTCTCAAGTGATAAATAAGGGTATAGCATACCTCTTGGGTACCTAAGAATGTCCCTGATTTGGGGAGGGTTCATTTGGAAGAAACTACCCAAAAATAACTTAACTATAGCTATTATTGTTGGAATAGAAGTAAAATAAAGGTGAACTAAATATGACTTTTTGCTAAATATAACTAGCAAATATGAATGTAGTGTTGGGATGCTCTAAGAGAATCCGCACCGGGTGGCATCTTGCTTGAGTAAGAGGTGGGTCTGACACGAAGAGTACGAGCAAAAGTTGGGTAATGCAACGGGTGAATGCAGGAACAAGATCAAATAGCGTAGGATTTTTGTGGGCTCCGCCAATTGCTCAAGCAATCAACCAAGTAAATTTTTCTCCTCCTCTTGCTCGAGCAAAGCAAAATCTGGCAGGCTCTACCATCTACTAGAGCAAAACACCATCTTGGTGCAGACGCTCTAATTCAGAGTTGATACTGGACTCTGGCTGTGGATTGGGCTGATGGTACAAGTTTGAAGTACTAAACAGTGTAAGCCCATCAGATAAGGCCCATCATGCTGAGCCCAGTACTTATTGTTGCTCAACGTAACCTGGTGGCTTAATCCATTTGGCATTCACTTATTTCAAATTTTTTTTCAAATTATATTTTGCAAATTGCAACCTACATGCTACATAGTGTTCAAACTGTTGACAACATTATATAGCGACTAAAAATTCATCATATTCTGTTAAACTTACAACAGTAGTACAGTACCAATAGCAGGATTTGATAATGAAGTAATTAACAAGTGAGTTCCTTATTTTTGAAGTCGTGACTAATTAAAGAAATATTCTTAATGGAAAATGAGGTATTCGACAAAGTATATAAAACTTACATCCCACACCTTACATGCATATACGCCTAGAGCACGTACTCCCTAAAATACGATGACAGTGTGTGAATTGCAAGTCGGTGTCACGTAGTCAACGACTCAAAGGGCCACAAAACAACTCCCATCATAATTCGGGGTCCTGGTTGTTGTCGACCACGTGTATTATTAGGATGATGAAATGAAAAACTCCTTTGTTTCATATGAAATCAAACCAATAAACAATGTAAATTATGACTCCAATCCATGTGGAAGATGCATATATCTACTAGTTTGACGCGTAAACGACCCTCTTCCTCGAGCTATGCTAGTATTTCAAGTTGAACCACCCTGAAACAACGCTAACGTAATAGAGAATGCTAGCTAGCTGCAGTGCAGATGGAGATAACGAGCTAGATATTTTTGCTCTAATGGGAGCCCAGAAAAGCCTCACATGGTACAAAGAACCTCATCTCCTCCATTCTTTTTTTTGATACAATCCTCATCTCCTCCATGCATATAACTGATTTGAGCAACTCTCATGCAGTGAACCCCACCTTCCACCAAGCTTTGCCACTACGTATTCTGAGACCCGTGTACGTTAGTGTTGCTTCTGACCTTGACTTAATTTCGAAATTCTATTGGGAATTTTACAATTACAAATTAAGTGGGGAACTTTTTATATTTTCGTTGGTTTTGCATGGAAATGGATATCCCACCAGGTACACACATTGCCACATTGTTGTGTCTAAAATTCAGCCCTCATAAGGTAAATTTATCAAGGTGGTAGTTCATTATGTAAAATGCTTTTATAAAGTTAATGTTTCAAATTAAGAAGTCGTAAGCATACATCTTAATTACCTAAAGTTATAAACTAGAAAAACTAAGTGATCAAGATTTAGTGGTCAAACTTCAAATGCAGAATTATCATACCCACATAAGAGAAGTTATCAAAGTGGTCAGACATTATTGCAAAGCACAATTTTAGACATTGTTGTGTCTAAAATTCAGCCCTCATAAGGTAAATTTATCAAGGTGGTAGTTCCATATGTAAAATGCTTTTATAAACTTAATGTTTCAAATTAAGAAGTCGTAAGCATACATCTTAATTACCTAAAGTTATAAACTAGAAAAACTAAGTGATCAAGACTTAGTGGTTGAACTTCAAGTGCGGAATTATCATACCCACATAAGAGAAGTTATCAAAGTGGCTAGACATTATTTCAAAGCACAATTAAACTTTACATGCTATAGGAAGCTTAACCAGAGCTTTGACATACTTTTTACAAAGCAAAGTTTCCATCACTCTATTGGTCATTATAACATGCATATATATACACACACAAGGCTGCTAGTTCATGATCGCTGCTTAAACAAAGATGGCTCTTGAAACATTAGACGAACATGGACACATGCATGCATATGCTGGTTAAAAACTTGCTATATAAGAGTTAATCTACTTCGTAAGCCAACCTCGATCGAAGTTGTTTGAAGCCAAATTGGGAAGAGATGTATGCGTAGAATCAAACGCATCTCGGTGGAAGTGGAATACATCTTGGTTGGCACCAAAATCTTCCAGGGTCTTGAGAGACTTTCAAATTGTCTCTTTTCTCGTTTACGTGCTTATGTATGTTTGGCGTGTTACCGTCGTGGGATGGAACGTTGAACGTAGCTTGTCATTGCCTGACTTCTAAGAAGCAACTGAGACGGGGAGAGTACCAACCCCGCCTGATGGACCCTTCTCGCCTAAGTGACTTAGGACTTTATGGTTTTCGTGTCTCTCATAGAGCCACGAATATCGATATCTCACAACTCCTTCGATGTGAAGCAGAACAATCTCCTTGACAGAGTGTTGAAATTACAAGGTGTTGCATCCATGAATCGCAAGATGCTCACGCTCTTTCGAATGATGATCCCTTGATCGCTGGTTGCAGGATATGTTGCGTCCGTAGATCGCAAGATACTCACGCTCCTTCAGATGAATGATCTCTTGATCACTGGTTGCAAGGGTTTCTCGAGATGAGAAGATAGTTTGCTGAGAGCGAAATATGTATGTGATCGTAGGATCCCTTCTCCTTCGCTAACCTCCTCTATTTAAAGGAATAAATTATTTGTTAATGTATATCTAAAACTCTTCACAATTAGACTCACTAAGCAACTCTAACTATTCAGAATCTTACTTCCTAGGTTTTATAATCAAAGTCTAAGACCTTGATGATAAGTTTTCCAGGGAATCATTTCCTCACAAGGAAATGTAGCAATTGATTTAATATGGGCCACAAGTACAAGCCTCTCACTTTCTCCAGTCCATAACGATTGGATTAAGAATAACTATTTAGGCCACTCACTCCAGCCCTCAAAACCCAACAACAAAATATTTTATTTAGGCCACAAACATTGCCCCTCAAGTCTCGAAATTAAAGCCCAAGCGTGATTGAAAAGGTTTGTTTCCTAACGACATACCGTTTATTCCAAATGGTAACTTTCCATTTGTAACGCTACTTAAGCCAACTCTTCTGAAAAGTCGCGCCATTACAGATGACGTCATATAAAAAGCGTACGTCCCATAAGAGTCCCTACTTCAACACACTCCTTCCACTTCCATCTTTCCAGTTTTTTAAACTTCTTTCTGAAGCTAGATTTTCTCCACCGTCGGCTACTTTTAAGATCTAAATAATGCCGCCTCACTAGCAAGAATATCCTCACCTTACCAAAGAAAACGCCAAACTTTTTACCAAGTTTGTTCGTACCACCGCTAAACGACATAAATCAGGTTTGATGACCACGCTTAAACTTTCAAATGCCGCCACCGGTTGTTTAGGCCATTTTATCAAAACACCCATCAACCCAGCACTATACCAGCTCCTCCATGATATCTTCTGCAACTCCGCCTTAATTTTCAGGTGAGAGAAGCAAGCTGGCCCCATAGGCTGGACAAATAAAGACACTCTCTGGTAAATCAGAAAATAGCAAACTACCTCCGACAACGAACGAACATGGTACTAGGCTCGTTGCGAAGCAGACTCAGTCTGTTGGCAAGCAGCCGGAATCATCCACCTCATCAACCTCTGCTTCTCACTACCCAATGGAGGGAATTGCGCACCACTCGCCGTCGCCGCCATGTGTTTCTGGGATGCCGCCTACAATTGCTTCAGCCTCCCATGCGGCGATGTAAGCATCACTCTGTTGGACCTCCTCACCATCTTTGAAGTACCTATTGCAGATCCTGTTTGGAAACAAGGGGACACCATCAATGCTGCCGAAAAATCTAGTCCCAACCGTTGGTTGCAGGATATGTTGCGTCTGTAGATCGCAATATACTCACGCTCCTTTAGATGAATGATCTCTTGATCGCTGGTTGCATGGGTTTCTCGAGATGAGAAGATAGTTTGCCGAGAGCGAAATATGTATGTGATCGTAAGATCCCTTCTCCTTTGCTAACCACCTTTATTTATAGGAACCAATTACTTGTTAATGTATATCTAAAACTCTTCACAATGAGACTCACTAAACAACTTTAACTGTTTGGAATCTTACTTTCTAGGTTTTATAATCAAAGTCTAAGACCTTGATGATAAACTTGCCAGAAAATCCTTTTCTCACTAGAAAATGTAGCAATTGATTTAATATGAGCTGCAATTACCAGCCTTTCACTTTCTGCAGTCCATAATGATTAGATTAAGAATAACTATTCAGGCTGCTCACTCCAGTTCTCAAAGTCCAACAACAACATATTTTATCTTGACCCCAAACACATATGTCGTGCACGTATCAAATACACTGTACATACAGTACACTGGTTGGGCATATGGCATATCAAATCATCTCATGCACCGTCACCAGAATTAGCTATCTATATTAGAATTAGCTAGTAGATATGATCAGAGTAGGAATATAGTTGGAAAGGATCTGAGCTGGAGTTAAACTACCACATTTGTCCGCATATATACTTAATCCCCAGACGCCAACAAATGTGTTTCTTCGTGTACAATAATCAAACCTAGCTAGCTTCCTGGGGCAGAGCTAGTTAGGGGCCGGCCAAAGTCACCCTGCCCTCCGGCGGATATTGGATAATTAAGCTTAGTTTTTTTTTTATGTGTATATTTTGTAATTGATGCAGTGGTAAGTTTGTTGTGTATTGTTCAATATCTCTCAGGTTCTAACCCTAACTAGACCAAATACATGATTTTTTTCAACTTTTTTTCCCTTTCAGTCTCTTGACCCAAGAAAACAAATCTTAAGCCCTCCCTAAATCCTAACTCTGGCTCTGCCCTGCTTCCACTGTCTTGCTAATTTGGTAGTGGATAATTAGAGTGACTAAACTAAAGGATATATATATTTCAAGTTTAAGCTAAACACAATTAACACACGCGTATTATATACGACTAAATAAAAGGAATCGTAGTCCAAGAGGGAGAATTTTATCGTACCCATGGATATGAGATATTATATTTTTTGAATATCCTTAGCCGTTGATTTAATATGTTATTTGTAATAAATCTAATGACTTAGAATATTTGATCTTTAGATAACATATTTTTCTTACCTTTTCAAGATTTATGTTGTTTCCTTTTCTATTTTCTATTTCTATTTTCATTATGTCATTCAATACAATTGATTGTGTATTTCAATATTTGAATTCATTTCTATTTCATTTTCCAGATATAAAAAAATATGAAAAGTAGTAAATAAAAATTAAATCGTTGGATAAAATAGAATTAATTAATTTGTATAAAAAAAATCTGAAAAGTCTAGGCCGATATCCTCATTTTTGTTGAAGTTAAATCTATGGTATTCAAACTAATTTATTTATAAAATTAAAAACAACTAGGCAGAGACAAACATGATCGATCACCAGTTTTAAAGAAAAAAATGGAGATCGAAGAGAAAGAAAGAAAGAAGAAGAAGAAGAAGAAGAAGAATCAATCAGCACGTACATTGTTGTAACTATTAAATGATCATTAATATGTTTATTACTAATTGTACTAAAAATAGTTAATTACCATTAGAAGTCAAAATACAGCTACTTTTTCAAAATTTTCAAATAGGTCCACTTAATAGTAATTTTTTATATTTTGACTAAATATATATATATATATGTTCTTATGATGTAATGTGATCCTCTAATTGATAATTAGAGTACTAATTTATATAATTTTTATCATCAATTTATACTTACCTCTTTATACGTACATGTTTTTTTACCACAAAATTAAGATAAAAATCATCTTTTGTTCTTTCGTAGTAATTACATATTTATGATTAGATATTATTATTTTATCAACTAAAGTTACAAATGGTATCACGATTGTGTTCTCTACTAGTAAGTATCTTTATTTTGACTATGAATACATATGTTCTCAATGAGGTAAGAGGTAGAGTCTTCTCATGAGTAATTAGAGTAGTAAATATTTTAATTTCCATCATGAATAAATAATTACTTCTTTATAGACAATAATACAACCCAATCCAATAATCTATGTACAAGTGATAATCATTGTTCATTTTGTAGTAATTGCTCTACTTATAACATAGGTACTATATGATAATCGACTTTACTTATTCGACCACAAATGTGTTATAAACATGATAAAATTTACATTTTAATTACAAATGAGATTATTACTTCCCTCACCACAATTTTACCATATATCACAAAAATTTATGTCTTACTGATATTGTGTATTCTATATTTGGTAATTACTTCACTTAATTTTTTTGTTACCACAATATGAACTATTTGACAAATATGACTACTTATTAATAGTCAGAATGGTAAGGTTTGTAATTAGACTTAAAGATATGTTAGTCATTAATTGAAGTTGTAATCGAGTTCTTTATTTGGTAATCAAGGCTACTTATTTAATAATAAAAAAATTTAATTATGGTATTTACATATTTGATGATGTATTTACCACAATTACCATAATTTTCATCACAAGCTGTTATTTTAGTTCTACTACTGTGTAATTTATTATATTATATTCATATGTTATATATTTAGGGAGGGTGCTACTGATGAGAGATAAATGTTCTCCTTAATTTGATAATTTTTTATAGCAAACTACTCTTAAGGACAGTTTGGAGGAGCCAAATACACCTAACAACAATATCTTTTTAATACCTTTCCTTGTTTTTTTGTGTGTATTTAATGCTTATTTTATCCAAAATAATTTTTTTCTTTTCAATAATATTTTTTAGTTAGATTCTTTTTTTCACTCAAATTTTTTTGTATTCAATTTTTTTTTCAACGTAAATTGATTAAATACATTCATTAACACTATTAATGAAGATTTAGTACCAATTCAAATAAAAATTTAATAGTAATTTTAATACAAATTCACTAGAAGTTCTAATACAAATTGAGTACGTAACAATTTTGATACAAACTCGATAACAATTTTGATACACATTCTATAACATTTTCCAATATAATTCAATTCCTGAAATAATAGTAGCAATCTCCGATAACATAGTAGCAGTCCTCGAACTGAAAATGTAGTAGCTGTCTTCAAACAAAAAATGCAGTCATAGTCCTAAAAACGCAGTAGCAATTCTCAAACCAAAAATGCAATAGCAATTTCAAATATGCAGTACCAGTCCTCAAACTAAAAATGCAGTAGTAGTCCCAAAAATACAGTAGCAGTCCCCAAACACATTAACAGTTTCGAAAACACTGCTACTAAAAATTAAAAAAATACGATACTGCTACAAAAATATCGAAAACACTGCTACTGAAAATTAAAAAAATACGACATTGCTATAAAAACATCGAAAATACTGCTACTGAAAAATAAAATAATAATGCTACTAAAGAGTCAAATAACATTGCTATTGAAAAATATGATACTGTTACTGAAAATATAACACTGCTATTGTAAATTAACAACCAATTAAAAATATGAATATATATAGTTGTTACAAAGCTTAATAAAATCTCTCAAAAAAGAGTAACAATTTTAAAAATATAATCTAAAAACACATTTACACCACAAAAACACTTCTATAGGTAAATTGATTTGCACAACCAATCAACAGAGACAATAGCAACGTAAGTAATTTATCCAGAAACAAATCAATACACACAATAGCCAACAATAATTGCCAACAAAAACTCTAAACAATAGTACCAACTACACTAACACTTCTTTACAAAAAAAACAGTAACAATATCTTTTGCGGTGTAGTAGCAGTATGTAGTAGCAGCTCCTTCACAAAATTTTGTACCACCATTTTTGAATAACAAAATCATTTCATAACTACATCATCACGACAAATTCATTTCCATCACAACAAACCGAATTTTTTTTTTTAAAAAGAACAAATAACTCGGTTGGATCGGTGCCAAGTGAGGCTGAGCTAAAGGCCTGTGGCAAACAGAGCTGCTCTTCGAGACTGAGGGGAGACCAAATTTGGTTGTGGTGGTCCAGCGAGCTCCATCGATCAAGGTACGGCAGTGCACGATGAGATGTTTTTCGGTGGGCGGCAGTGCACAGCGAGGTGAAAGCTTTGACGACGGGGTGCCAAGCAAGAGGTGGCAGTAGGTGGCGTGGCAATGTCACGACGCCGAGATCGGAGCTGCGACGAGCCCAAAGAGGCGCGGCGGAGATCGGACGCGGAAGCGAAGGCCGCGATGGTGAGGTAGCTCGACGGCCACAGAGCGCGGCGGAGGCCACGAGGGTGCTGCGACGACATCTGCAAGGGGCAGCAACGAGGTCACAAGGCGATGGTTGGGGGTTTAATGGGTCTGTCGCTGCTACTATATTATGAAAAAATATTTTAGGGTTTTATAAATATATATAAGGGCATTTATGTCATTTTAATTTTAATTAATTTAATAGGTGGGGCTAACTGTTATTCTGTTTTAGGCTTTGAGTTCAGTATTTTGTTGTCTAAATATTATGGTGGTTAGTTTATTAGTAATATGTGAATGTTACTTGTCTTTATATATTTTTTTCTAAATTTTTTATTTCAAGAGGGACACATGTCAACATATAATTAATAAATTTATATTAAAATAATAAAATAATAAAATAAAATGATATAGTGTACTTAGGGGTACCATAGAACGTCCCAGTCTAACAGATACTTCACGTCAAGAAGAACAAGTACTTTTGGCAACAGCTATCTAGATGATGACTTTTTGGGTTGACCTAGATTTTTGGAAAAATCTCTAATTGTCGGTAACGTAAACACGAATGAAACAAAACACACACTATTCGGTTTCGCTCTATTATATATACTAGAAAAATATCCACTCGTACGAGTGTGGTGTGCAGTGGGAAAAAATTTTACAATATAACTCTCTACTTTTATCTTTTTTTATTTGTAATTTAGTTATTTATATTTTTGTCAAATTTAATGAATGATATATATATTATAAATGGGAGAAGCATTGTTAAATATAAGAAAGGTAGTGTAACCAAAATGTATATGTGTAAATATATATATAAGAAAGGTAGCAAGTGATTGTCTCGAGCAATATTAGTTATTTGTGTTTGGAAAATAGCCGGCGCAACATTCGCAGCTGCATGTGCTTGATTTTTACTCCACGTTATTTGGCCCCCCTCTCCTTATCTTTATAAATTCATTAAATTGTATGCTTCACTTTGCAACCTCTCCAACTATGTATCTCTTTAGCTCTCTTTGTTTCTCACTTACCCTCTGAAATTCTCTCTTTCATTTCTCTGTTATATATTGTTCGATTTGTCTCTCGATCTCTCGTATCAGAAATGGGGAACTGTTTGGTGAGCAGTAATAGCAAGGTTTCATCAGCACAAGATCATGAGAACCATGAATTCGATAGCAATCAAGCAGAAGAGGTACAGCACACTGCAGTTACCCCAATGCGATCGAATAAGAAGAAGAGGACAGTGAGGTTTAATCTACAAGAAGACGGCGATCAAGACGATGATGGTAGAGAAGCAAAGAATAATATTGCCGGTGATGACTCTAAAAGTGAAGGAGTTGTGAGGATTAGACTAGTGGTGACTCAAGAAGAGCTAAAACAACTACTGAATTACAAGAACGATTCGATATCAAACGGCTCTTCTTTGGAGCAATTGTTGAGTGCATTCAAGTCAAGATCAGGAAGCAGGGTTTCTGCAGGTAGTAGTGAGGAAAGCTGGAGACCAGTTTTGGAGAGTATACCAGAGGACCAAAATTGATGATTCTGTTTCTTCTTCAGTTTTATATCTCTCTCAATTGTAATAGCTACCTACTAATTGTAATAGCTAGCAAAAGTGTTCCATTTATATTGATTTGGCTACTGTTAGAAATGATCAACCACATCATCACAGTTTTACTGTTCCTTTTTGTGTTAGAACTGACACAGGAAGTGCAAATTTATGTAGTTTGCTCGTTCATTGTTTTGGTTATGTGACACATTCATGAACTTAATCAGAAAATATTTGGAAACTCTAAACGCATGTTGTGACGACAGACAAGTAAAGCATGAGGTTAATTATGAGAGGTTTTTATCCCAGCGTCAACTGATAATACATATGTAGATCGTGATCGTCTATTCCCATCATTCTGGTATGCTGTGCGAATATGTGTGATTAGATGCACCCCCTAAAAAATGTGTGATTAGATGGAGTTGTGACCAGAATTGATAGCCATGCTATATTGCTATATAAAGTATATATTGATACATTTTGTTTGTTAAAGAATATTGATGTGATTTTCTTATTTTCTGCAACTACGATTCAATGCGAAGGTTATTTTTCTTTTATATATGTCAATTTAGTAAGATATTGGAGAAAATTAAAATTGGAAACTTGTACGAGCAACTGGTTATGAGTATATACAAGTAGGAGAAATTCTCCATTGATGATCTTTATGGTGAGAACTTCTATGGTGAATACCTTCTTATAAAAAAGGTTATCTATGGTGAGGACTTGGTGAGTACCTTCTTATAAATCATATTTTCCAATAATATTTTGGAAGATCAACCGTTCTATATCTAGTTACATTTACGTAGATCATTTATACAAATTTTCATCCAAATTTGAAAATCGTTAAGATATCGAATAAGATGAAATAAATGAACGTCCCAAATTTATAAAACTTGAACCGTTCATGTTAATAATTGATAAACCATGATTTTGAATCCCTTGATGATTTTCGATTTGGTAAAATTTTACAGGAATGATTTACTCATATATAGCTAAATATCTAACGATTTATATGTCAAAATATGATCAAAAATTGAGTCCTATAAATCATTATATAAAAAGTAATCACCAAATTCTTACCATAGACCATAGAGGTCCTCAATGAAGAAACTCACATATAAGTAGTTATCATATATGCTTAGATATGTGTGGTTCATTTATGCATACGAGGCGATAGGCGTACAAATAATTATCGACATAGCTAGCATATGTGTAGTTGATTTAGACGAGGGAGAAGCCATAAACAGCTTAATGGCACAACGTAGAGAAGCCATCTCAATGGCATGTTGATGTTATAAATTTTAAATCCATATACTTCTTAGCGGTATGAATAGTAACTACTGATTTTATGATAAGCTAGTAGGCTGGAAGAGAGATCCTCTCTCAAGAGCTGGTAAACAAACACTCATTAAATCCAGTATAGCTAGAATGTCAAATCAGATCATGTGACGATCCGATCCATCTCGAAATCATCAAAATGAACAAAATAATCAAATAAATAGAGGAAGTACTTGATATGAGCAATTTTGACTAATTCAGTCGAAAAACAAATTCGATAACTTATTACGACGAAACAATCATAACGATAAACAACAAAATTAATTTCTCTGTCGCCCGCACCGCCTCTAGTGATGAACCCCGTCGCCACCGCCCACCCACTGGGACGACGAAGCCTAAATGAAATTTTAAGCCTCACGATTGTGTTCGTATCGCCGATACGAACCCAACGGCATATAACTTGATACGTTTTGGAAATAAGTTTTCTAGTCAAAAATTCCAATCACGCGCCACCACTGACGACCACCGCCGATGGCGTCGAATGACACATCAAAGGAAAGCTCGAGAAGAGCCCAACAAACTGACTCAAAGCACCAAAGGTAAATTCTGGCACGTTTGGTCGGAATCGGTCTCGAAAGAAGCTTGGCCGAAAATCAATTCCGACTCTGATCTTGTTATTGAGTCACGGCGGAGCTCAAGACTTGATATAATTGACTCGGGAGGTTGAGGGGAACAAAACCCCTCTCCCTTCGCCAACCAAAACCACCGGTCACCGCCATAAGCGACGGAGGCTGAATAAACTCGATCATAAATTGATATCGATTTCCCTCGGTTATATTGTTACAACCCGAATCGTAATCACGCAGTTATCAATTTGTGTCACGCGTTATTGCGGATTAGTCAAATAATTGGGCTTGTTAACGACTTTTTCCCTGGGTGAGAATTGTGTTGACTTCCTTCACGAGAATTGTAGAATATTTAATTTTGAGCTTGTTGAAATTTTCGGGAAATTTTTTTCCGAATATGCGAGCTATTTTTATCGATTTTTGAAGTCGGTAGGTGAAAATATTTAAAATATAATAATTTAATTGTTGATTTAATCGTGACCATCCAATTTTGATCAGATTGAATTGGGTTGGTATGGATACGGGTATAAATACGAGTTATTAATGGAAAGTTTCCATTTTGGGAAACTAGTTTGACCTGCGTTGACCACGGGTTCGACCCGTTTTTGCCGAGAAACTTCTCGCCGGCGGCGAGGCTTGGTCCGACCACCTCCGGCCGTAAAGTTGGTATCAAACTGTTGGGCTCGACCTCCTCTTTCATTTGGTTGGTGGGTCACCAGCGTTGGTCATCGGAGGACGACAGAGGGAGGCGAACAAAACCGGCCAAAACCGGTGGATTTGATCGTTGTAATATCATGTTTCCATTTCGTTTGACAACTCACGTTGTCATTTCGTTACAACTCTATAACTGTCTCGATTTTCGTGTTTCAAATATCATTCGTTGAAACACTATTTACATAATCAATTTAATATTCAAAATTATAAATTGATAAACTGATATCAAATAAAATATATCGATAAATAAATACTGATAACTACACTGCATCAACAAGAGGTAGTAAAGAACCGGGTACCTCAGGTCCCACATCGGCAAATGCATAACCACTCCACGTCCACGACCACTATTTCTTCATCTTCGCAACGATCATAATAATACAAATTTACATATTTTTCTAGGCTCATGTTCACAACTAACTGTCTAACACAAGACACAACAAAAGCAAAGTTCGAGAGTTGAACCGCGCTCTAACACCATATTTGACGACTCGGCCCATCACAAAATCGTCAAAATAAATAAAATAATAAAATAATCAGATAAATCGAGGAAGTACTCGATATGAGAAATTTCGACTAATTCAGTCGAAGAACATATTTGATAACTTATTACGACAAAACAATCGTAACGATAAACAACAAAACTAATTTCTTCATCGCCCGCATCGCCTCTGGTGACGAATCTCGTCGCCACCGCCCACCCACTGGGATGACGAAGCCTAAATAAAATTTTAGGCCTCACAATTGTGTTCATATCGCTGATACGAATACAACGACATATAACTCGATACGTTTCGGAAATAAGTTTTTCGGTCACGCGCCACCACGGACAGCGGCGGGTGCCGCCCACGTGCCACCACCACCAATGGAGTCGAATGATACATCAAAGGAAAGCTTGAGAAGAGCCCAACACACTGCCTCAAAGCACCAAAGGCAAATTTCGGCACATTTGACCAAAATCGGCCTCGAAAGAAACTTCGCCGGAAATCAATTCCAGCTTCGATCTTTTTGTTGAGCCACAGAGGATCTCAAGACTTGACCCAATTGACTCGGGAGGTTAAGGAGAACAAAATCCCTCTCCTTTCGCCGGCCAAAACCACCGGCAACCGCCATAAGCGGCGGAGGCAAAACAAACCTAATCGGAAATCAATTTCGATTTCCCCCGGTTATACCTGCACCCAAAATCACATCACAATATATAATAACAATCACCAAATGAAACCCAATCAATCCTTACCTATATCGTCGTCGAAGACCACACCGGCGACGGTGGCGAACCACACCCGAAATTCTTGATTTCAGACCCTTCAATTCTCACGCAATGCGTCCTTAATTACTTAATCACCTATATGAAAAGAAAGAGGGGAAGAAGAGCTATCGAACCCGACCGTTTTTATGGCTGGAGATGGCCGGACGGCACCTTACCGCCAGCGAACCGAGTTTTGACCTAAACGGGTCGAAACCGTGTGAGGAAGGAGAAGTTGACCGAGGTCAACTCGGAATGCTTCCCAAAAAGGAAACCTCCTGTTTATATATGTTTCCAAATATGGTAACTCAGTAATTAATTTTCGACAAACTTCATCGATTATAACTTCCTCTTCATAACTCTGTTTTCGACGATTCTTGCGTCCACGAACTCGTATTGATAAATACAACGATTTTCACCCAAATTCAACTGACTTCGACAATTCAATAAAACTTCAAACTGAGACACTTCGGTATTTATCGACGGTAAAAATATTTTACCGCAATCACTAAATCAAACTCAAATTATTCATAAATAACGTAAATAATGTAAAAAGATCGGGATATCACACATCATGTCTTACTTCAAGTACCCTCAAAAGATTTGTTCTGAAATTGAAAAGCTTTCTAGATAGTTCTTTTGGATGAAGAGTTCAAAACATAACCCTATTGCCTGGAACAAAGTTTGTACACCAAAAAGATTTGGAGGTTTAGGCCTGAGAACTGCAGAAATCTTTAACAGTGCTGCCTTTGCAAAATTAGACTGGAAAATCCTTACTGATCACAATAATTGGTGGGTCCAACTTATTAGGAAAAAGTACCTCAGTAAAACTGTTTTATTTGAAGCAAAGAAGAAAAATACTAGCTGTAATGATCCGAACCCAGATTAACATGTTAATAGGCTGGAAAATCCTTACTGATCACAATAATTGGTGGGTCCAACTTATTAGGAAAAAGTACCTCAGTAAAACTGTTTTCTTTGAAGCAAAGAAGAAAAGCACTAGCTGTAACGACACGAACCCAGATTAATATGTTAATCTTCATTTGTCGAGTTTCTTAACGAATTAATTCCATTTCAGTATGATTATTGAGATTCACTTATTAGTCGCTACTTAAAAATCAACATTTTATGAGTTATGAATTTGGTTTTAGTTGCTTCACGGAACTTGTAGAAAAAATTATTTTGGGCTCGTTGATACTTTCATTAGATTTTTTGGAGGTTCGAGATAGTTGTTACGAATTTTGGAAGTTTCGTTGTATTACGAAATTAAATTAATTTCTACACTTGGTGATGTAATCCTAGCCGTCAAATCAAATAGTAATTCTAATCAGGGTCGTTGTTTGGGCCATTGTTTATGCGAGTAGTATATTAATTTTATAATAATTTTTATGTTACTTCTTTTTAGTGATCATGTTTTACGAATTCCGCTCTACTAGCTAGATGTTTATTTGTGTGAAGTTCTGGATTTCATTTTCAATACTTTAATTTGAAGTTAGCTCAATTACTTCAACTTCTCACATCTTACATTTACGATTTTGAGTATAGTTGCAATCTACGTGTATGATTCATTTTTAGTATTTCCAGCTCAATTAGCCTTGCACTCGATATGTCAGTTCATGAGTTTATTTTATTGTGATTTCTTGGGAGATGAGACAGTATTTACGGAGGCTATAAGTATTTGAGATTATTATATATGCACAAATATGCTATCTGACTGGCCCTCAGGTAGCCATTCCAGGGTTGTAGTTCACTATTGATGCATTACCTGAGGTTATAGTTCACTACCAGGTAATAGGGGTGACTAATGTTGTAGTTCACAGCCAGTCATCATCGCCTCCTTATTCCTTGAGTCACAATAGTCATGTGTCATCCTGGATGCTAGGCTCCTAAATGACACTCGATGACTAGAGATGTCAGATGTCTCTATCATCCTCTTCTGCTTTCTCCATCATCGGATTTAGCTTCCAGTCAATTAAACTCAGCTTCTCATGACTACAGACATTAAATACCTCAGTCATCCTCAGTTGTTTATTTATTTCGATTTCAGTTCACAGTCTGCCAATCATCAATTATGATGGCTAAAGATGCAAATACCTCAGTCATCGTTATTGTTAGAGATTTCAGGTGCAAACACTCAGTTTTTATTCAACTCTCAACTAGCCGATTGCCTATTCGTTTTTAGACATTTGAGTTCAGAGTCAGCCTCATGGTTGATCTTGGCTTTTTAGTTTATTCATATGAGTTTAAGTATTTGCATACTAGTTCTTTTCACTGAAAGTCGGTGGAAGGGCATAAATATTATATATATATATATTAACCTATAATAATCTTTGTCCACTCACTCTAATAATTTTTCTGTTTTCGAATGTCCTTCCCTAGGCCCTTTGGTTTCCAATTCCCAGATTTGCAGAGTATCAGTGGAGATCAGGCGTGCACGTAACTTGAGACATAGCAGTATCCCACTATACGATCCGCGGCTGATCCTACAAGATTGTAGCTTAGTGAGTTGGTCAGTTTAGAATATGTATTAGCTTTAGCATCAAACCAGTTTTTTCACTTGTGTAGCCTCTTGACATGTTTTAGAGTTTAGAATATGTATTTGCTTTAGTGTCAAACCAGTCTTTTCACTTGTGTAGCCTCTTGACATGTTTTAGCAAAAGTTAAATTTTAGTTTTATTCTCGCTGTCTATAAGAAGTTTTGATTAGAATGTAGATAGAAACCCCAATAGTCGCGTTGTTAGGATCTAATTCTGGTTTAGGTTATAACACTAGCTCTGCTTCCTAGAAAGGAATTTTAGATAGTAGAAAGCTTCTTAGAAAAGGCCTAAGATGGATTGTAGGTAATAGTGAAAATATTAGATTCTCGTTGGATTGTTGGGCTTTTCAGAAACCCCTCTCTAATGTTGTTGATAGTAATAAACTCTAGTTTTTCAATGAAGATGAGATAGTAAGTGATTACATTAGTGATAATAGCTGGAATATTGATAAGCTAAAATATGGTTTGATGATGATACCATTTGGCAAATTATAGGTATTCCTATTTCTTGGTCTGACCAGGAAGACTGCTTTGTGTGAGGGCTTGCCCCTAATAACACTTTTTTTGTTAAAACTAGGGGTGAGAGTCGGGCTGAACGATTGAATTTTTGGTAAAAACCAAACTAAACTATAACATTTTTCTTTGTTCGGGTCGGTTTGGTTTTTCATTTTTTACCAGAAAAACTGCGACTATTTGGTTCGGATTTTTTCGGTTTTTTACATAATATATAAAAACCAATTTTTTTGAAAAATAACTAAAATTTGTCTCTAAAAGACCTTTTATTGTATCGTCAAATATTTTAATTCGTTCTATGAGAGAACTCGATAAGAATTGTGCATAAATAAATAAGAATTTTAGGAGTTTAAGGTTTTTAGTTTACATATATTTATATAATATATTACATAAATAAATGATGTCGGATTTTTGCATACTTGGGTTTGCGGTTCGGTTTTTGTAAATCAAAAACCAAAACTGAACCAAATGTCTCAGTTTTTTTCAGTTTTGGTTTATATCGGTTTCATTTTTTTTTTTGGCCATGGCTCGAATTTTTTTCAGTTTTCAGTTTTAATGTCTCAGCCCTAGTTAAAACAGCTTCTCTTTTGCAGACGGAAAATACCCAGAAGTACAGGAATTAGTATCTACTAGACAAATTGTAGAAGCTTCAGGTTCCTCCAAAAATGAAAATCTTTGGTTGGATTCTTTTCCATGAAAGATTGAAAACAAGAGACAGACTGTTGAATATAATCTGATCTAGCCCGATCTCTTCAAATGTCTGTCCTTTATGCCAAACTGCTGAGGAAAATATTACTCATCTTTTTTGTGAATGCAGATTTGCAAAGGAAGTTTGGCATCTAGCAGAAGTGTTTAACCCAACTGAACTGATGGGAAGGACTAAATGATTCAAATCAAGGATTTTTGTAAAGATTCTAATAATGACCCTAGCTCTTTTAGCTGGATTATTGCTTTTTGTTGGAAAGCCAGGAACTTGGCAGTATTCAATTATGAAAGTCTTCCTCTTTCTTCTACAGTTCCAGCCTCCATTAACTCCCTCAACCAATACCTGGAGCCAAATGGCATCATCCCAAGCCCAAAGTCTGTTGCTCCTATTGTCACCTGGTCTCCTCCCATTCCAGATCACCATAAACTCAATTTTGATGGATCTGTATTGGGAGGTGGCAGTGGTAGAGCAGCGTGGGGCTTCGTTATTAGGAATCACTTTGGAGCGCCTATATCTGTTGGAGCTAAAGCTTTTGGTATAACATTTGTCGCTATGCCAAGGCCCTTGCTCTTAGGGAGGGGTTTGTACCAAGCTCGAAGAAAAGGCATTACCAGACTATGTTGAAGGCGACTCGTTCCTTATCATCGACTGTCTCAACAAGGAATACAACTGGCCGTGGAGAATCATACCAATCCTCGAGGACATAGAGAACATTGCTTCATCGTTCCGCTACATCTCCTATGCTCATATCTACAGAGAAGCCAATTTTGTGGCAGATTGTATTACAAACATTGGCCACAAAACAGTTAACCTACATATCTGGGATGGCTGTGTCCCAAGTAGTGCAGTTAAGTTGTTAAATATCGACCTCCAAGGAGGCTGCCGTCAAAGAGGTTCCTCGTTGTAATTTCTCTCATTAAAAGGAAAAAAACTACTGATTTTACGTAAGAAATAAAATTAAGACGTGTGTATGTCCACATTATAGAAGCACGAATGTATGATGATGAACTATCATACACAATACAACTGGTAGCTTCGGATTAGCTTTGCCATGAACAATGATCACATTTGTCCGTTCTGTTCAAACTTCAGCGGCAGAACATAAGACGGCAGCCTTGAAACGCCAAGGTGTAAATTTAAATGCTTTAGAACAAGCATCGGAAGAGGGACAAATTATGTTACTGTGAAACTATTTGTTGAAAAAGCAACATGTCTAAAGACCCTCGGCACCAGGGGCAGTGCTTTAAAGAATTTCCAAAAAAATACCTCCTTCCCTTGAAAGGGACCTATTTCCAATTATTCGAAACTTTATTTTGATTCCTCACATTTTACAATTGAATACGCTTGTATGATGTGTAGCACGTCTTCTAAACAGCGCTTCAATTACTGCTTGCTCAGGTTTCTAATGACGTAAGGAAGAATACCTCCATGGTTGAAGTAAGCCAATTCCACCTGTATATGCAAACAAAAATATGAGAGACAACATTAACAAACTAAAGAACAGTTGGCAAAACCAGAGTTACTGAATAAGTAACGATATGAAAACGGTAAATTTACCTCAGTGTCAAATCGCACAGTGCATACCAAAGACTTTCCACTGTCCGTGGTGACGGTAACATCTTGGCCGGGCTTTATCTCACTAACATTGCTAGGAAAGTCAATGGTATAACGTTCATGACCAGTCAACCCTAGTGTCTCTGCATCCTCACCAGCTTTGAAACAGAGTGGAATAATGCCCATGCCCACCAAATTACTGCGATGAATTCTCTCAAAACTCTTGGCAATAACTGCTTTAACACCCTGTTGCAATGCAGTTTACCAAGTCAAATAAGTGACCATGACAGTAAAGAAATTGCTCCAGATAATTTGAAACGCACTGCAGAAAACAACTTACCAACAGCATTGGACCCTTGGCTGCCCAGTCCCTTGAGCTTCCACTTCCATACTCAGCACCAGCCAAAATAATGGTGTCCTGCCCAGCAGACTTGTATTTCTGGTACAAAGACACATGTATTGCAGAGAATTAGTAACTACTTTTGTTTTAAATGGATTCAGTAACTCTACTTACATGGACAATAAAGTTCCAATTTAACGGTAGTGTAAGATTAGTGTATCTGGTTCCCCAACAATGAAGAGAGTACCATCATCAAAATTTTACAAAAATAATCTTCTTTACTGTGAAAAATGAAACTATGCTGTTCCAAATGAAGAATATTAGTTTTTTGAAAGACGGGTAACAAACATTTGAAAGCATGGAAATAGATTCTAGAGTTGAAACTAAACTAGAAAAAATTAGGGAAGAGAGGCATTTGAAGTGTGTTTTATATAACAAGAAAAATGGAGACAAATATTAGCTGAAAAGAACTCACAGTTGCAGCATCAAAAACAGAGAGCTTCTCTCCTGTAGGAATGTGGACAGTTTTAGGACCCACTTCTCCATTCAATAACTTGTTGACAAGGCGGATATTAGCAAAAGTTCCTCTTGCCATCACTTCATCATTACCACGACGACTTCCATAGGAATTGAAGTCCTTGCGATCCACTCCACGTTCAAGAAGAAACTTTGCAGCAGGACTGTCCTTGTGGATGCTGCCTGCTGGGGAGATGTGATCTGTTGTAATACTGTCACCAAAGTTTAGCAGGCAGTAGGCATCCTTAACTCCATGAGCACCAGGAGGATCCATGGTCATGCCCTTGAAGTATGGGGGCTCATGAATGTAGGTTGAGTTGGGGTCCCAAGTGTACAGCTTGTCTTCTGGAACTGGTAGCTGATTCCACATGGGGTTGCCCTTAGTAATAGACTCATAAGTGCTTCTAAACATTTCAGGCAATACACTGGATTGCACAACCTACAAGATAAGCAATCATAATTCATCAGGGCACCGCATAACCTGCATTGTCACCAAAAAATCACCACAGTACCATTCTTTAATCATTCATTACCTGTGCAATCTCTTCTGTAGTTGGCCAGATATCCCTGAAATAAACGTCCTTACCATCCTTCCCTGTTCCAATTGGCTCCTTATCAAAGTCAATGTCAACCTGCAATGATTGACGTTGAATCATGTCAGTTAATGATCACTCAAATAAATGTCTCCCGAGTAGAACATGCAGCAGGATCTAATGAGTAATTCTTCAGTACCCAAACAATTTCATTTTATACAGATTAATAGACTCAGATTCATAAAAGTGTTCTGAGACCAAAAAAGGGAAAATCCTCTAGGATTAAAAAAAATCTGATTATCTAGGCCATTTAATGAATAATTCTTTCATTCAAGAAATGGAACTTGGGGGGTACGGCAATGAGGCTCGGCCATATCCAGAATTCAATATAAACCATTCTATTACTCTCCCACCACACTCTTTTATTAAAATCAATAAAATGGTATTATTCGTTCAGTTTCAAAGAATACCAGGAAATATAAGATACCAACACCAATAGTATTTCTATCTGAATTATATATATAATATGTGTAGAACTGAGGTTGAGGAGACAACAATCTCATGCAACGATACGGAATTGCACAGGCATAAAGTAAAGGGATTACCGTGCCAGCAAGAGCATAAGCAACCACCAAAGGAGGTGAGGCAAGGTAATTTGCTCTTGTCAATGGATGAACACGGCCCTCAAAATTCCTGTTTCCAGAAAGAACTGCAGCTGCTACTATGTCTGCAACATAGTGAAGGTTATTAGAAGCAATATACAGATAGAATAAATGGTTAAACACTCAAACACAACTTTAATTCGGTACACAGACGGAGCATTACCATTTTCAGCTATAGCAGAAGCAACAGACTCATCCAAATCCCCTGAATTTCCAATGCATGTGGTGCACCCATACCCAACAATATTGAAACCTTGTTCATTCATGTACTTTTGCAATCCACTGCAGCATACAAATTAAGCATCAATCGACTGTCCATATACTACATGTAAGGAGCAACATTAACTGTGGATAGATTAAATACCTCTGAAGCAAATATTTTGTCACGACTCCGGAACCCGGGGCAAGACTTGTTTTTACCCATGGCTTGACCTGAGTAATTGGTGAAAAATAAATCAGTACAAAGTGAAAAATGCTTATTCCATTGGAAACAATACATGACACTGCACCGATGCCTTACCTTTAAACCGAGGTCACAAGCTTTTTTTGCAACAAGAGCAGCCCCAAGCATAACACTCGGGTTTGATGTATTGGTGCAACTTGTGATTGCAGCAATTACAACACTACCGTTCCTAAGCTCTGCCGGCTGCCCATGGAATGAAAAGTTCACCACTTTGTCTTGCGCCTCTTTTGGTATAGCAAATCCCTGCACCATATAATAACATATTTAGATAGGACAGTAAACAAATGTTTCAATGAGAATGGCATGTTTAACCAGTCATCCAGATTGTGGAATTCAGAGACAACATGAATCTCTCTATACATAACTTTACATGAGATAATATGACACATCTACAAAATCAAGACACACAATGTTCTTAAATCACTTAGTCAACACCTCAGAGCCACATGTCACTGAAAATTGACTAGCAGCAATGAAATTTGCATAAGGTGCAGATGCAAGGAATTAACATGTTCAACAGCATGTTGCCGGAGATTAGCTTTTAATGCAAGAACAGGTAGAGGTAGTTTTAGCTAGCTGGAGGGATTAATGTTTCTTCTTTTTCTTTTTCATGAATGAGTGGCAACTACTAATGTAGTAGTTGACAACAGCAATCACATTAGCTTGGGTTAATTAACATGGGTCTATAGTGTGCATTTTCTTGATGGCTTATACACCAGCGAGAATATAATAAATTTTGGATTGTTCTGTATTAATGAAGGTGCCGAGGTAACAACCCACCTTAAACCCAACTTTGTTATCCAGACAAGCATGCCAGTCAGCTTTCATGTCTTTCAAGGGAACGCGATCATGAGGTCTGCCATAGATACCAGTTGTAAATTAATACTAAATATTGATATGAAAACAAAGCTTTTAAATTGCTGAAGAATAAGTAAACCTCTTAGGTCCTGAAATACAGGGCTCAACTTCTGAAAGGTTCAATTCCAGGTAAGATGAGTAAACTCTTTCTGATTCAGGCTGATAAAACAGAGAACTTGTCAGCATATGCAACTCCATCTTCGATGAAATTGAAAAGGTGATCATTTACCAAAATCTCACAGGTTAGAAAAGAAATCTTACCTCATTATAATCAACAAACAATTTATTTGCCCGGAGATAACTTTCTATCATTGCCACCTATAATTGAATAAAAAGAGGTCACTTATTTCTGAACAAGAAAAGGAAACAACTGAAAAAGCTAGTTAGTGTGATTATGGTCATCTGGTGAAGAACTCACAGTTTCATCAGTTCGACCAGTCAATTTGAGATATTGTAATGTAACGTGATCAACAGGGAAGAAGCCCATGGTTGCGCCATATTCAGGTGACATATTGGCAATAGTAGCCCTGTCAGCTAATGACAGTTCTTGCATACCACCACCTGCAGGAACACACACAAAAGACGCCTCATATATAGCTCAAGTCTAATAATTGAAGGAACTTAAAGTACACCTCTATAGAGTAAAAAGAAATTACCATAGAATTCAACAAATTTTCCCACGACTCCATGTTTCCTCAATATTTGTGTCACAGTCAAGACCAAGTCGGTAGCAGTAACACCATTGTTCAACTTTCCAGTCAACTTAAACCCAACAACTCCAGGCAACACCATGCTCATGGGCTGTAAAAATTTAAGGTATAAATAATTAAAAAACAGTTTAGGAGAGGTAAAACTTGTCTAACTTCAGCATCAGGAATTCAGAGCCTGATACAAAAACAACATTGTCAGGCATATATAATGTGTCCTTGCATAATATTTAAGATCTCATATTACCTGACCAAGCATTGTAGCTTCTGCTTCAATACCCCCAACACCCCATCCGGCAACCCCTAAACCATCAATCATGGTTGTGTGAGAATCAGTTCCAACCACACTATCAGGATAGAGTAGGCCATTTGTGTTGAATACAACCCGTCCAAGATATTCAAGATTAACCTGAAATTAATACGAGTCAACTAACTCCACTCCAGATCTATAGAAATATAAATAAAGTGTTTTCAGCTTATTTTAATTATTTATTTTAGCATGAAAAGTCCAAAGTACTGTAACTCATGTCATCTGAACTCAGAATATTGCATGAAATCTACTTTGCACTCAAACTACTTTACCTGATGAACAATGCCAGAACCAGGTGGAACGACAAGCATATTTTGGAAAGCATTGGATCCCCATTTAAGGAAAGCAAATCTCTCTCTGTTTCTCTGGAATTCCAACTCCATATTTGCTTGAACAGCATTTTCTGATCTTGCAACATCGACTTGGACCGAGTGGTCAACAACAAGATCAACAGGAACCTGTATAAGTGGGAAGATACACAGTAAGAGAAGTGTACTAGCAATGCACTGAATTTATATATACAGTGATGTGCCGAGACATGATTTTACTACAAAGAACTGAGAATGAACATAAGAAACTTCACGTACCAAGGGATTGATCTTGTTGGAATCGCTCCCAAGATTGTTCATAGCATCACGCATTACAGCAAGGTCAACCACAGCTGGAACTCCTGTAAAGTCCTGGCAACAAGATCATGGCAGGAGATATTAATATTGATAACACTTCTTCAATTTGTATGATGGCAATATAGAATGAAGTACCTGCAAGAGCACACGAGCAGGCTTAAACGGGATTTCAACTTGCTTTGGAGCAGAATTTTCCCAATCAAGAATTTTCTCGACATCTTCCTTGTTGACTTGGAAGTTGTCACAGTTGCGGATAGCAGATTCAAGAAGGATTCTGATGGAGTAGGGCAGCCTATCTGTTACACATACATAAAATGTTATCATCAACGTTAAAATAACAAGGAATGATAGAAGAACATTCAAGTAACAATTACAACAACAAAAAATTACCAATCCTCGGGTCTTTTAGTGATGTGAGACTGTAAAATTTTCCATACTCGCCGCCTCCTTGCTTGGGAAGACTCGTCAAATGTTCCTTGAATGGATGATTTTCAGGAGCTGAAACCACACAGCTGAACCAGTCAGTATACAAAAAGTCACAGACCGAATTTGAACTTAAAACTCAGATCCTACTGTACCAGAATCAAATCAATTCCGGAAAAACAAGTACAGATTGTATATAAACACAAAAATCACATCAAATTTAATAAAATTTCGATTTCTTTTTCTCACTCTAAGCAGCCAAACAGTCTACGCAACTAGTAAGCACAGTAGAGATTATTCAAATCAAACACAGACAAAGCAATCGGAAAACTCAAAATCCGAGATAGTCGGAAAGAGCATGACTCGTACCCATGGTAGCGATCCTGCGCTGGACGCGTTCAATAACGGGAGCGATGGCTCTGATCTGCGACCGAAGCGTGTAAGGAGCGCGCCAATGGACGCCGTGGCTCCACCGTGTAGCCGCCGAAGAGCTGAGGAATCTCTGCGCGTTGAAACCGACCGGCGACGACGACGGCTTCTTCGTCGTCGTCGAACCGATGAAGGTTCTGGTCAGAGTCGATGTCGAAGAGGAGAAGAATCTCGCCCTAGACGCTCTTAAAAGAGCCGAAGCAGACGAAGACGCAGTGGCTGCATACATGATGATGACCTAGTGATGACGACGATCACGCATTCATAGAAAGTTGCAGAGATTTGGGATAAGGATTATGATGATGATTGAGTATGGGAGAGAGACGAAGACGAAACAGTTTTTGTGTGAGAGCGAAAGGCGTGTGGAAGGCGAATGAAAAATGAGACTCGTCTTTCTTCCGAGCTGCTTCTAGAAGTAGTCGGTCTAGATTCGGATACTGGGCTGAGCCTGATGAGGTTGGTGCTACTGTCCAGCTCTCTCTTCGATTCGAATATACGCTCTGATTGATTTACGTTTTTAATTCCGACCATATCACCTTCTTCGACCTGTTTTTAGCAAAAAAATTGCATCTATTTCGCCGAGTGTAATTAAAGTTTTTCTTTGCTGATTGAAAATGTCAATCCCTTCTCTCCTGGAATTTGAAGTCTACGTATAGATTTATATGTCGTGTCTAGTTTTTTGAGAACTAAGGCATGAACCATAAAAAAATGTCAATATACTCCGTATAAAATGGATGTCCTAGCATAGAAAATAATGAACATTTTGTACGGATTCCCGAATAAACAAGACCAATACTCTATATTGAAAAGTTAGCACAACATCTTTTATTTACGTAACTTCTCAACAACGATTAATAAAATCAATTACAATTGTTTTCACTAATTCATTATCGTCTTCATTTGCCGATCACAATTATTTTCACGATCTTCCAATAATCGAAGAAACTTAAGTAGAGTTAAATCAAATTATTATAGATAATACGAATTTAATTGATATTAAATTTGATGGATCTGCATTTTAACAAAATAATAATAATAATAAACAACGAGTCCATGTTCCTATATTCCATGTTCTCGCTCTTCTTTGATTTATTTAAATCAAAAGGCTTATCTGAAGTCGGAAAAAATGTTGCATGGACGTTGACGAGGAGTATCATACGACAATGATTCGTCTTCGATCTTCATCCTTGACCTCCAATTAGTCCACTCAGCTAGCAAAGGGCTATGAATGAGTGAATGATCCTAATGGAAAGGAAAAAGGACCCAATACCTCGCCTAAGTTGGTCTTTGCTTTTCGCCACTTAGGTAGTCACGTCGGGTACGCCGTACACGTACCAATATTACCCTCTCATCACTCTCACCATAGTTTACCTTCCTCCTGATGCGAAATCAGTGACATGTATTAGGCTTAGTTTAGTATTGAGATGTAATTAATTATGGTAAAAAACATTAATAGTGAAATAAATTAATAATGAGAAAAACATAGTTTAAGAAAAAACAAAATTTTGGCTGCTTTTAATTTAAGTGTTAATTGGCCCAAATTCTTTGAAAAACACAAATATAAAATATTAACCAAATAGCCTAATAACTTATTATGGTAAAATTAAATTATTTTCTCTCCCCAAAACTCAATTCCAAACCGGAGCTCAGTAACATCGTAATTTTGGCACTATCACAAAATGTATTAATGCTCTTAGTCACAGGCAAGGTTGCGATTCGCCGCTGAACCTTAAGTGGGATGGTTCTGTTTTTCTTCTTTTGATGGAGTGGCATGGTTCTGTTGTTTCACCTTTGTATAATACGTTATCGGATCAAATGTGAGATCATCGTGTAATTAAAAATGTGTTCTTAGAGCATATGCATCGGCACCATTTTTCAACACGGGCAGCCCCTCTGACCCGCCAAAGTCGTCGGCGACCGCTAGGCACGAGCAGCTCCACGAGCAGGAATTGCTCGAGCGAGAGCACGAGCAAAGCTGGGGCCACGGAGTGGGTGAGAGGAGATGAGACGGGCCCGACCGGCGAGCAGCACGAACAAGACGTGCAGCGGTACGTGCTGTCGTCGGCAACCGCTCGTTGACGAGCTCAGGAATTGCTGCTCGTGCTGCAGCCGGTTCATATGCTTTTAGTAGAGTGTTGGAGGCCCCTAAGAAGTTGACTGAAGATTTTCGACCTTCAGTTGGATGTTTTGGCAATTTGGCATAGCAGGAAACGTAGGATCAGTGCATGCATTTTAGAATTTGAGCTTTCCATTTAGTTCAAAGGCCCTCGACTCTCCACCGCTTACTGAGTCAGTGGCTCATACAATTCTCAAATGCGAGTTTTTTTTTTAAGCTTTGTAGTATGGACTTGTACCTAAACAAGACCAGTTCATCTATTGGCCCTTGATTAGTCTTGTACTTAATCAAGAAACTAAACGAGGGCAAATATTTTGATGAACCGGCCTTGTCACCCTTTGTATACTGACGTTGGGGGTACTTTTTGTATGTAACGTTTCTTCCCTTTTTAGACAGGTATCTAATTGAGAATAATGAGGTATATGATAATCTATGTATGGGCCGGGTTAATGATAAAGTCACTAGACACATCACGTAATCAAAGTTACAAGGATGATGTACATATTTAATTGGTAGTTTGTTTCTTGGTTGTGCATAGTAATATAGCATGCACAAATCATGGATTTAATATTGGAATGTATTTTGTTATATAACAAAAGAAAAAGAAACAAACTAAAATCTCTATATCACTTTTCTCGTCAAATAAAAGAGCTTGACTAACACAACTTGGGACATAATGATCCCAAATATAAAGGTTATCCGCATTGTGACCCTTCTCAACAAACTTCTTGGCAACAAAATTTGCTTCTTTGTAGATATAAATGAAAGTTGTGCACTTAAACTCAACAACAATTTTTTTATGTCTTCAATGGATGTCTTCAACTTCTAGAGAATATAGCATTTTCCGATGATGCAATTTATAATGAACTGAGAGTCTCTTTCTATCATGATTTTATGAAATTCATTCTTTTTGCTTGGAATTTAATATTGGAATGTAGCTCTAGTCACAATATCAAACACACAATGTCTTAACACTGCCGAGTCACGTGAAAGTTCAACATCAACACATGGTTAATCACAGAATCGTATAAATAAGAGACCTAGCTTCATGCTGTAGTGCATGATCTGGTGTAGACATAATATGGTTGCACGTATGTATTGTTGTAACCTTCAGAACCGTGTTGTGAGATGCTTGCTCTGTTGTAGATTCGAAAGCATGACCGAGATGAGCTAGTCGATTCATAAAGTTGGTATTGTAGGAAAAGTAAGTGATATTAAATTAAATATGATAAATAAAATAATAATTAAATAATTAGTAAATTACAAACATATGAACGAAGAACAAATTCTGGTTAAGAATATGAACTAAGTTGAGTCAAGTGTATCACACGCTTTCCTTAAGAATTTTTACGCCGCCCACAGGCTTGCATGACATTGTTCTCCCAGGATAAAACAACTTCAAAGTTTTGTACCGCGGCACAAGAACTTCTCTTCGAATTGAAGAATACCTTTCTCTATCACCGGATTTGCTTTGAGTTGAGAGATGGAGAGTAGTGATCAGAAGAGGATATTGCTTCTGAAGGGATCGATTGAATCGATGAAATGAGAATAGGAAGGTCGCTTTATATAGGCTTCATTGGGGTCAAGCCACTTATTGTCGAGTTAATACCAAAACCGTTTCTGGTCATTAAACTCACCATCAATTGGCAGTTACAAGATATTTAATTTGCCGTCAATAATGTTTACGAACGGTTACAAAACAATCCATTTAGTAGGCTTCAATTGTATATCATAACTAAGGTTTATGAGCAGTTACAAAACTGTTACAAACCATTAGTTCGTTATTCAATTGTTTGCCATTACTAAGGTTTATTAGCCGTCATAAATAATTTAATTGACAATTCGAAAGCCTTTAGCTTGCTTTAGGTGATAATTTCTCATTCACTCATTTAATCATTTGAACAAGTAAATATTTTAATTTAATTGTCTCAAAATGGTTAGTTAAAATAGTGTTAAAACACCTATTTTTCCAACAGGTCTCCCGTATAACATGCCGGAATTGAACAGCGTGAAAACTTTAGGTAAGATTCTTTTTGTCTTTGATTATAGTTACCAACTTTCAAAGGGTTTTTTACTTCTCAATAAGCAATTGATGATGATTGGGAGGGAGTCTAACTCGATAATGACATCCTTAAAACCAGCGAAAATCTTCTTTTCAAAGTTTGTGCTTTGACAATTCGGCTAAAGGAACATACAAACCAGTGGCAGATATAAACTTCGAAACTTAAGTGAGCGAAACAAAATACTCATAAGAGATGTAAGACAAAATAAAGAGTATATACTATATCAACGATTAAGTATAGAATAGTTGAACTCTTGAGTAGTATGTATATGTTGGGACTGAAATGAGGTGCTTATTTCCTTTGTTTGTGACAACTGACAGCATCTTTCGTATATATGTCACCGACACATCGATCAAATGCCTTTATTTTATTGGTAAGAAATCGGTTTTTTTTTGGGTGGGGTGGGGGGAGGAAATGAAAGTGGTAATTTTGACATACCAGTTAAAAGAGAAGTAAGAAATGCGGTACATTTAACATCTAACATATACTAGCCTTCATGCACGCGCGAGCGTTGTGCTCACGCGTACGAAATGTGAGTGTTTTATTGAGAGTGTGTAAATATGATAGACAAAATGAATAACAAATAAACCCATAAATTGAAAATAGGTAAAATAGAACGAATAATGAAATGGGTGAAGAAAGAAGGAGATAGAATTATTTAATGGAGGAGAAATAAACCATTTAGAACCATGTAAAACAGTAAAAGTTAAAACCTCTCATTTGTTGCTAATTTTCTTCGAATAGGTCTCTATTCATCGTCTCTCTTCTATATTGCTTCATTTGTTATCAATGGCTGCCAATGACCTTCGTTAGTTAGGGGTCTGTGGTGCGTTGGTTGGTCTCACTAAATCTCCTCGTATGTGGTCAGCTGACCAAGTATGCCACAACTCGAATTTGCCCCCGCTACCTCGATAACCCATAACCACCCAACCCCAACTCATCTCTAATTCCACTCTCATATTGTTTCTCTCTCTCCTACACCATCAACAAAACCATCTATAACCAAATCTTATCACTTTTGTTAGGATTGAGAGGAATAGAGAATTTCCAATATGAGAGCGACCACAGTGAATACGGGATAAACTGCAGCGACAAACCGCTCCTCTATTGTTTTTTACTTTTTAATCCTTTTATTTTTCAGATTCTAACATTGCGAGTATGTATGATGGAGGACAAATTTGGACATTTTAAAAATTTAACCTTAAGCACTATTTGCATAATTAATAGAGATTGGTCTAATTAAAAAAAATTATATAAATTTTGTATTCGTGACTCACACAATTGAAAAGAAAACAAAATGTGGGTTTTATGACATTTCTCTAATTAGGAGGGGATTACTTCGGTACTTGTTTGCAAAGAAAATGAGGGAGGGTACAAAACTAAACATATCGATTTGTAGCATTTGATTGGTACCATTGGGTCCGGTGGTGCCATGTGAGTGACTTGGAAGCAGTTGAGGATTGAAGCTAACTTTGTTTGATAACACAAGATTTTTGTCCAGTAGAAACAAACATTAACATACGACCCATGAAAACTTATCCATCGGTTGTTGGGTGTGCAATCACTGAGATTCGCCATTGATTTGAACTGCAAGAAAAAAAAACTGCACAGTTGAAATATGTAATGACAAACCTCCAGCAACGGTACAGTGATGTTAATTCACCTCATAACATATCCATTAAATTTGATGTTGATGGAAATGAGGCTTTCATTTGATGATTTTGGGACTTTCCTAACAATACCAGGAGAAGTGTTGTTTTAACTGAGTTAGGCTTTGGGTCCCATAATTTGCAATGGACTTAAATATAATTGATCTAAATAACAACATTAATATATAATTTTCGTTCCATATAGTAACTTCTTCCAATATATATTGAATCACTTCATAAGTCAAAATAGTTGCAACTTGTCGGCATCAATACAATGTGACACAGGTTAACAAAGACAACAAGCTAACAATGACATAATAATAATAATAATAATAATAATAATAATAATAATAATAATCTCTACTATTATAAAACCAAGCGGAGAAGATTCACAAAATTTGAAATTGACAAAAATACTTTTTATAATAGTAATTAAATTACAAATAAAATAAGATAAAAATATAGAGATATTGTAAATTTTTCTCATACTATAATAATAATAATAATAATAATAATAATAATAATAATAATGGCCTCAGTTTTTGTATCATTGTTCAACCTCAATCTACCGAACTTAGCAGGGTCAGCTTTAAGTAAAATCCAACTACAGGAAACATGATTTCGACCGACAATTTAGTAAAATGCATAAAGAAACTAATAAATTCTCTTGCTAGTCCGTTCTATATATAAAAAATGAAAAAGAGAATAACACTAGATGGCTATTGTTATCTCTATCACAATTGATAAAAATGAGATGGCTCCTCCGAGCTCTGCTAAAACTAAAGATATACACTTTACAAACAAATGATTTAAATTACGTGAAACCCCTGGTTTCTCTCAGTAAAGAGAGAAAAACCTAGGCAGCATGACATCGTACTAGCCGCGAACAAAAAACAACAAATAATTTTCTCTTTGTCTCTCGACGACGTGATGGAAAAAGTGGATGCGATAACAACCAAGTTTTCTTCGGCACTGACATTGGATGAAGATGATGGTATAGTAGATCTATGCCCTGGAGGACAACCTTCCTCGAACCACTCAGGGAAGAGTTTCATGGTGGCACGTTTGATATCAGTCAAGCCTTATAATAAGAATGTTTTGAGGAGGAAATTCACGAGGTTGTGGAGAATTTCCGGTAAGGTGGGTATACAAGACCATGGATAGCACTTCTTGTTAACTTTTGACAAGGAGAAAGATCGAAACAGGATTTACAAGGGAGGGCCATGGGAATTTGATCGAGCCTTAATCTAAATGGTGAAGCATGATGGGATTACAAATGTGGAGGAGGTCTTTATGAGGAAAGTCGGCTTCTGGGTGAAGATTACCAACGTGCCCACTCTATCACACATAGGAGAACGTGTTCAAAATTGGAGTGACCCTGAGAGAGTATGAAGGGATAGACAAGGAGGAGTTTAAACGGGAAATCATAAGTGTTAGAAACCGATCATGATTTAGGAACCTAAACCAGGATCAGGTCCTAACAACGCTACTAACTAGGTTTTCCTATCAATATTCTAGATAAAAATTCTCAAAGATTAGAGGAATGAAGCTGAGACTAAACTTTTCAAAAATCCACATTTCAAGAATCTAAACAATTAAAGGAAATGCTTGGACACCAAAGTTGCCAGGTATTCTAAACTGACTAACTAGCTAAGCGATAAGCCCATAGGATTAACCGTGCATCTTACAACGGGGTATTGCTATGCCTCGACCTGCGTGTGCGCCTAACCTCCACTAAAACTCTGCATACTTGGGCATTTGAAACCAAAGGGTCAAGTGAAGGACATTTCAAAAACATAAAACTGTTAGAGTGAGTGGACTAAAATTTTAATATCATAAGAATGTAAAAAAAAATTATTTACGCCTTTATGCTAAATTTCAGTGAAAAACTAGTATGCGAGTATTAAAACGAAACTACATGGCTAATATCAACCACGAGTCTAACTCTGAATTCAAAAGTCCGAACACGAGATATAAATTTATTGGTTGATATTCGAATATGAGTTAACAGTCTAAAAATGAAATATCTAGTAAGAATGATGACTATGGTATTTGCATCTCTAACCATCATGATTGAGAACGAGATTTGAAATGAAGTAATCAGATGCATATCAAAAACTGAAGTCTCTTGTCATCAAAGACTGGTCAGGAACTGAAGTTAACTGACTAGAAACTAATTATGATATGAAAAAGTCTCAAGAGGATACCTGAGGTATCTGACATACCTAGTCATCAAGTGTCGTTTAGGAGCCTAGCATCCAGGACGATACATGGCTATCATGACTCAAGAAATAAGGAGGCGATGATGACTGGTAGTGAACTACAACCCTAGTCACCCCTATTATCTGGTAGTGAACTACAACCCTGGAATAGATACCTGAAGGCTAGTCATGTAGCATATATGTGCATATATAAAAATCTAAAATATATATAGCCTCCAAGATACTAACTCATCTCCAATAAAACACATAAATGACCTGTTGAACTGATGAACTGACACGAAGAGCTGAAGCGCTAACTAGACTGAATATGTTAAGCCTAAATCACGGACTTATGTCGTAATACTATTCAAGATTGTAACAATAGATGTGAAAAGTCAAATTAAGGGGTTGGACTTCAAGATTTATTTATGAAATCGAAGTGAAAACTTAAGGTAATAAACTTCTAGCTAGTATAGTAGGAATCGTACAACATTCACTTAAAATAACTAGTATTGATAATATATATAAAAAAATAATGTACTACTCACATACGCGATAGTAAAAAGGAAATGTCTACTCACCTGGATCGTAATAAAATTAATAATCGATCCACTAACTCGTAAGTCTTACTCAGCGCTCCTAGAAAAATCGAAGATCTCAATTAATTAATAAAGTTTTTTGATCATACTCTAACATAGAAAAAGCATATGAGACAAAACAACGATCGACAACTCACATTTTACATATATGTCAAAAAGGATATCTCCTACGATCCGATAAACGGCACAAGGAGGCATCCATGTTGCTCCCTTATTGTCATAGGGTAAAACTCAACATCGAGTTCGGTGCCTCGAATTTGTTTATAAGCCAAAAGTCATGAAAATAGTCAAACCACACGAATACAACGCAAGAATCGATAAATATTTGGGCTTACGAAACTTCCCGTGAAATCCAAGATTTTTGGTCTCCAGAGCTCCGCTGCTCACGATGGCGCGTGGAGTCCACTCGCCACCATAGGTGACAGTCATAACCAAAGTTCTCCAATTTGGTCCATCTGCATGTCAATAAAAAGGTCTCAACAACCACAACATTCTGTCTAACTACACCAACCTAAGAAAATTACCGTAACCAATCGTAAATTACCTCCAAAAGTTATGAGTTTTGCCAAAAATTGTCGTCGGCCATCCCACACCCTCAGACCACGACGCAACTTAGGAACGGTCACGATTGACTTATGGAAGAGCAGGGGTCAAAAGCCTTAAGGTGTCACCACCCAACTCCAACTATAACATCGTCGTCAACGAAGGAGGCAAACTGGGAAAACCCTTGAAATATCCCGGCTTCGATTCACCATCAATAAGCAATAAAGGGTTAGCGAGATAATCAAGATACGAGTCGTTAAAATAAGGGTCCAAATCCAACATGCACTCGGAAAACCAATCAGGAAAACTAAAAAATTTCGATTGGATATAGGTGTGGAACCACAGTTAGGTTTTCACTATGACTACTTGAGTGGTTGGTGCGCAAACTGTAGGAAGATTGACCACTTTGGTAAACTCTGTATTAGATAGAAATATGGCGAATGAGGGTCGACTGGATCACCAAGCTCAGGTACTAAAGGGATGAAGACACCACCACCGGGTTTCAAAGGAATAATACATAGAGCATAACTGTTAAAAGAGGGACAACAAGGTTTCTTCACCACTTCGTTATGACAAAAGCACCATGTCCAGCAAACTCGTCGGAAGTCATTCAGACTCGACATGAAATGAACATGCAGATGGAGGAGAAGACTGAGACCGGAGGGACCATAGTGGGATCAAATGATGAAGGTACGAGAGGAAGAAAATCCAATAAAGAAAACAAAGGTAAGCAAGATAATTTTAATGATGTGGAGAATGGTACTATGCAGATGATGACGGTGAATGGAGAAACTAAAACTCATATGTTATCGCATGAGGTCGAGGACGGAAAGGAGCAACCATTGCCTAATGTTGCTAAGCTACAACAGGAAACGTATGAACCAGAAACTGAAGAAGTTGTGCTGAATAAAGAGGTAGCGAAAGAGGAGGGTGAAAAAGAACCAGCCGTGTGTGCAGACACCGTCGAAAAAAGGAAGAGAGTTGGAGAAGGGAAGGTGTCTCCCAAAAAACTGAGATTGACATTATTTGTGGGTAAGCTATTGATGGATAAGTCTTGCCTCGGATTCCAGTCACCTGAGAAGAAGAAGAGTCCAAATGAAAATGAGAGAGGTAGACCCATTGGTAACAAGAATAAGAAGCCAGCACTACCAGAATAAGTACTATAGCCGACGACCAAAAATCGACGGCCTGTTCATTATTTTTGTCAGCTATACCTATAACCGACGAAGATTCGTTGGCTATGGTGTCGTCGGGACATGGTTGTTGGTCACACTATAGCCGGTTGTCGGTCACACTATAGCCGACGATAATTTCTCACGTCGTCGGCCAAAACGTCCCCCTCTGGCCAAAATTGTTGAACGAAGAAACTATAGCCGACGACATGTCGTTGGCTATAGTCCCAGATCTGAAGAATAAAAAAAATTGCAGATCTGGATTTCTATCCCCATAATCCAGATATGTCCATTCCTTCACCAAACCATAATCACAAAAGCTAGCTAAATTCACCACACCCAATTTTATTTCACCAAAACAAAATTTCAATTCAAACCAAACTAAAATAACAACCAAATTCATGAATTACATACAAATTAAACCTAGAGAGCAGTGGCTGAACCTAGAAATAGAATTACATACAAATTAAACCTTAATTAACCCTATTTTTAACTTTTTTTAAAAACCCAAATAATAGGGACTACTTAGGGCGAGGTGGCAGAGAAGGAGAGGCGCGGCGGAGGTATGTGAGAGAGAGAGAATTTTTTTTAGGATTTTTGAAATAGGAGCGGCGGTCTGGGGATCTAAACCCGATAATTATAGCCGACGATGTATAATGTCGTCAACTATAGTATAGTCAACGACAATACATCGTTATTTCGTCGGGTATACTATACCTAACGACATTATATATCGTCGACTATAATTATCACTGTGGTTGACGATTTTTTTCAACTAAAGCCGACGACTTCTTTTTTAATCGTCGGTTAAATATTGTCGTCGACTATAGTGTACTATAGCCGACAAAAATTTGCGTCGTCGGCTTGTTTTTTAATATTTCGTCGGCTATAATATTTGTTCTAGTAGTGCAGAAAAAACCAAAGAAAATTAGTAGATATCAGTGGTTGGACCTCTTCGTCTGACTTACAAAGATGTGGAAGCAAAGAGCTTTGACAATGAAGGAAAGATTAAGAAGAAGTAATTCAAGTTTTTATGCATTTCAAACAATCTTTTTTCTAGTTCTTGAAGTTTTGGTTGGACTATTTAGTTTTGGTTCTTGTTTGGGACTCTAGTTTTATTTTCATTTGATGTGAGCATATTGCCAAGGATATGCCATTACCTAGTTTAGATTTTCTTCTTCATTGTGAAAGAAAGTTATTCCAAGCGGAGCCTCATTATAAATATCACACTAAAGTCATTAAGACACTGAATTTGAGTTTAGAGCAATTAATTTTGAACTCGATCATACGAAAATTTTACATTTTGGGAACTTATCACACTAATGATATTTTCAACCGTTCCAATTTGCAACCGGGAAATGATGGCTCCTGACACAAACCAGGTCACCGTAAACCAAACAACAAAATCTATTGGCCGAACCTCAAATAAAACCAAAAACTTGGAGAAAAACCAGCCCTGGTCTTTCCGCGCCTCAAATTTTGGTGTTTTAAAACCCTCCCACCTCATTTCTCCCTCCACAACTTCCCGCCTCTCTCTCCTATCTCTCCCTCCTTAAAGAACCCCTCAAACTTCTCCAACACACGCCCCTCTCATTTTCTCTATCTAAAATAAAACCCTACGCCTCTCTCTCTCTCAGACCCAAATCCAAGTCCAAACCCAATCTCCACTCTCTCTCTCTCTCTCTCTACTCAGCCATGAACCGCCGTAGCCGATCGAGCCACCGCTCCTCGCCAAACCGGTCCGAGCCGTTTCTCAAGTACCTCAAGCCCGGAGCGCTAGCGCAAATGCGAGACTCTCGAATCAGCAGCAGCTCCAGATCTCACAGAATCAACTGGATCTCTCAGATCCGCTCAACCCCGCCGATGTCGCCCTCCTCCAACTCCGCCGCCTCTGCCTCCGCGCTCACCGTCGCCGCAGACGGATTCCCTTGCTTCGCCGGCAGGATCTTCGGCCCGAGATGTCGGCAGAGGAAGAAGCTCGTCGCCGGAAAGTCAGTGATGTTACTCAGGCCGCCGAGTCCCGCCGTCGCCGATTCGCCAGATCCGATAATCGATCTGTTCAGTAGTGATATTCTTGCTGCACATTGATGAATAGTTTTGAATCCTTTTAGGGGGCTTGTTGTAGATTAATTGTTTCCTATTGGGTAGGCTATATATGGTGTGCTTCGGTGGACAGTTTCTTAGATACAACTGAGAATATTAATAAAATTGAACAAAACTTTCTGTAATTGCTGCGTCTTTTTTCAATTGTTCATTTGGTATTGGATGTGTGCTTTAACTGTTTGATATTATGATCTAATTTTGTGCAAATTGTTGAGATTTGGCTGCGGATTGTGGTTATTTACAAGATCTAGCAGAAATTCTACAGCATGTGAATGTATGTGTGTTTAATTTCTGATTTTGGTACGGCATTAGGACATAGAGTTTACCTGAACTGTTTATTATTATGAATTCATTATGTGTGGAAATCTCATTTGATAACTAGAGTTTATCTTTAAGCTGATGATTGACTTAGTTTCTGATTTGGTTGTACATTTAGAGCCCAAATGGTTATGAACTCTTTTTTTTTGTGTTAAGTGAGACTGGTGCTATCTTTGATTTGTTAGTTGTTGCTATTGGTGACAACAAATATTAATTTTATCTGGGTATATATAGATTCTGATGGGTATTACTTTGGCAGAGATTTTTTAGATAAAGCTGAGACTAGGAGAAGTTTATTGATCACTTCTGTGACTGATGCATTTTCCCAGATGTGGAAGTCTGATTTTGGGGTACTAAATTGGATTGTGTTTAACTGTTTCAGATTAATTGTGTGCAATTGTTTCAGGTATGACTGCTTTCATTAATACGAATCATAGGATTTGGCTATATGTTGCAAAACATATTTATGTTTCAACAGTTAATTTGTGATATTGATAATGCATTAAATACAACATGAACTAATTAAGAGTTAATGTAACTGAGTTAGTTTCCGATTTGGCATTTCTTTGGGGGAATGGAAGGTTATGAACTCTTTTTGCTTTTGTTTAAGTGAAGAAACCGTGTTATCTTTGACTTCTTAGACCTTACTCTTGTTGCAAAAATTGAATGTTACCTAAGTTACCAATAGAATCTGATGGATGGTACTTCAGTGAAAAATTCTTAAAGATAACTGAGATTATGAATTTTCTACCAACAACTTCCGTAACTGATGTAATTTTTGTGGGTACCAAATTGGGATCTGTTTAGCTGCTTGATATATAACTGTATAAAAGTTTGGATATTATTGTGGTTGCTGATACGATTAAGAAAGATATTGCTAAAAGATTTACATAGTTACTTTCTGATATTGGTGCTGCATTAGGATGTGCTCTGAACTGACATATAGTTTTATGACAGATGCATTATTCAAAGGTTACTTTCTGATATTGGTACCAAATTTGGTGTGTTTATGCTGTTTGAAATCTTTATGTCTGTTTGTTTTAATGTTTAATGTCATTTATGAATGTAATTGTGACCTATCTCCTTAGTTTCTGCTCTTGTTAGTGTTTATGCTGAAACTGATATGCTGTGTGAGATAGAATTATAGTCTATAGAAGACTTTAAATGATGTATCCTGTTTCCTATGCACGGCTTCCATCATGAAGCAATCTGAAAAGGAAGTAGTGATGAAAGAGGAATTATGGATTGTTCTGTATCATAGTCCAATGTCTTGCTCGGTATAGAATGTTTTGCATCTCGTATTCTCGTTCTTTCTATCAGCTCATTCTTACCATCCTCCCATCACTGCCTTTCCTTTACTGTAGCCTTCAACCTGTACTTAAACTGTTAGTAGGTGGTTTTGGACTCTCTGGCTGGAGTATTCTCCTGGTCATTCCACTAAAAGCTTCAAAAATATAGTTCTTTAGTTTCTGATTTTGATTCTATACTTGATTTGTTTCTGGTGTTATGATCTCATTGCTGTTCTGTTACTCATTGCTGCACTGATCATGATGCGTTAACATTACTGCAGTCTTATGTGTTTAGATCACTTCAGTCTTCAGGTTAACAGTCAAATAGGTTGTTTTGAAGGCAGTGATGGAGAGTGGTTAGTTTACGTCAGTTCTTCCTCCAGCGCTTGAACTGTTTAACTTCTCTTTAGCACAGTTCCACGCTTTTACGGAGTTTCCTCTTGCCCGGTATTATAATAATTTGTAGTTGCTCAACTGTCACTACTCAAATTCTTGCCTTTGTTTTCTATAGGCCTATAATGGCATCCGGTATCTATAGATTTATGGAACATATCAGTTGCCCATGTCGATGAAGCGGCTCAAGTATTGTAGTTCAGAAAAGAAAAGAATCTTATTATCAACTGTCATTGACAAAAGAAAAAAAAAACAAAATGCAAAAAAGTTATCGAAGCCCCTATCTATCAGAGCCAGGTTTCGATCCTGGGACCTGTGGGTTATGGGCCCACCACGCTTCCGCTGCGCCACTCTGATTTGTTGATTATCAATGGACTATTTATTATTTTAAACCATGATCCTACGACGTCGTCCAAATCCGTAACTCTCTCTCTCTCTCTCTCTCTCTCTCTCTCTCTCTCTCTCTCTCTCTCTCTCTCTCTCTCTCTCTCTCTCTCTCTCTCTCTCTCTCTCTCTCTCTCTCTCGGTTGTTAGAGCTCTCTGCGTAGATATCTAGCGAATCACTCGTGGAGCTTCGAATTGGTCTCTCACACCGAAACACCCAAAGCTTCAATGGCCGAACCCAAAGCCAAATACGATCGTCAGCTCAGGTACCGCTTCTCTCTCTCTCTCTCTCTCTCTCTCTCCCCCCTCTCCGCTTCATCATTCCCCTATTCCCTGTCTAGTTTCTACTCCAAACTCCGCTCTTTCTCTCTCTATAGCTTCTTCTTCCTTCTGTTAGTTTTTACTTGCTTTGGCCTAATATTTGAGTGTACGGAATTGAAATTTGCAGAATCTGGGGCGAGCAAGGACAGAGTGCCCCAGAGAAAGCCAGCGTTTGCCTAATGAATTGCGGCCCTACTGGCTCTGAATCCCTCAAGAACCTTGCCCTCGGTGGCATTGGAAGCATCACCGTCATCGATGGATCTAAGGTCGAATTGGGTGACCTTGGAAACAATTTTCTCGGTATGTGCTGGTTTTACTTTTGTTTACTTGCAGTTTTAACTAGTGTCAATTTTTGAGTATGTTTTTGGTAGTGGAGGAATCCAGCGTTGGGCAGTCGAAGGAAAAATGTGTGTGTCAGTTTCTTCAGGAGCTGAATGATGCTGTTAAAGCCAAGTTTATAGAGGAGCATCCCGAGGCTTTGATTCAGACTAACCCGTCGTTCTTTTCTCAGTTTACTTTGGCGATAGCCACTCAGCCACTCAGGTATGGTGGGGCAGTGATGCCATTTGAGTTTTCGTTGTGAATTTAGATTTTACATGCGTTTGTGTTGTATTGTTTGGAGCATCTTTATTTAATGTAGTACACCGTTTGTTGTATTGTATGTGTAGAAATAATTTGATAACAATTCTCACATGCCTTACAGACCAATTAGTATCCTCTTCTTTAGTGTAAAGACTTGCAATGATTAACTCTATAATTCTTCTTTACTGATTCCGGGAAGATGCTCAGTGGTTTATGTTCTTACTATGCACTAGCTAGGATTGTTTGTATTGAATATTTGATTTTTAGTTGCTCTTGGTTTAATCTTCTTAGTTTCTATTTCACACTTGTTAAAGCAATCATTTTTTTTTCTAATTGCAAATTAGCCGGTGGAAGATTCAATGATAAAGCTCGATAAGATATGTAGGGATGCAAATGCCATTGATCTTTGTTCGCTCGTATGGCCTCACTGGGCTTGTCCGTATCAGTTTAAAGGTAACATGGTTGATTATGTTGCTGAATTTTTTTTTCCCTTTTTTGGTATTGTGGATGGTGAGATTAAGGTTTTATAATGTATTGAAGAGATAACAAACACTGAGATATGACATATGGCTCCATATCTCCAGTCTAAAGCCTGACAGTATAATAAATTAATAATGGGCACGTTCCTGATTGGTTTGTCACAATATTACTTTAATATAGATGGAGAATTACCTTTTATATATTTATGACTTTGAATCTGAATAGTACTATGCTCTCCATTTTCTATGTGGTACTTTGGGTGCAGGAACATACGGTGATTGAGTCCAAGCCAGAACATTTTCTGGACGACCTTTGTTTGAATAATCCCTGGCCTGAGCTTAGAGGGTACATAGCTCTATTTTCGTTCTCTTATCTGAGTCATATTTTAATCTCTTTCGTATATCTAACAAGTAATAAATAAGTGTTGTGTGTTTGCCTTCTTTAGTTCCATTTTGGCTGGTAAAAATTGATGGGTTGTATACTTATTTCTTAGCCTAGATTTATTAATTGGATGATGACCTACATGTTTTATTAAGTTTTCTTGGTTCTAATTTTATACTATCTTCATTTACAATAGGTTTGCAGAAACCATCGATCTAGATGTGTCAGATCCTGTTCACCACAAACACATGCCATACGTTCTCATTCTTGTCAAGATGGCAGAGGACTGGGCCAAAAGTCATGGTGGTGAACTTCCATCAACTAGAGACGAGAAAAAAGAGTTCAAGGTTTACCTTCTTGATGTGTCCTTTATCTGTTCGTTTTCTTATATTGCTGTTTGCAATGCGGGTTTTTCCTCACGTGTTCTTATATATTTTTAGGAACTTATCAAAGTTAGAATGACTGCAATTGATGAAGATAACTACAAAGAAGCTATTGAGAACTCCTTCAAAGTCTTTATGCCACAAGGGATTAGTAAGTATATGTTAATCAAGCAATCATTGAAATTATTTTAGAACTTTTTTAGCAGATGAGACCGGTGCTTATGGTGGTTTTCAAGGTAGGACAAGTAGCTGTCACACTGTCACTAAGCTTTGCAGTAATTTTGTCGTTATTATTTGCTATGTTAAGCTACAAACTACACTCAATTAGTGCACCTGCATTGGCGCCAGTGTGAGTGGTAAACATCATTTATTGCTTCATTACTTTGGAGTTGGTACTGGAATTGTGGTTTTGCACTGTACTTCTTGGACTTTACCAGCATGACCTGTGTTTCAGACTTGAATTCTGATGTTGATTAGAAGTCCTCATTTAGCAGGTGGTTGATAGTTCTTCTGTGATGTCTCAGGTTCAGAGCTGCAACAGTTAATTAGTGACAGCCGTTCTGAAGTTGATTCTAATTCATCAGATTTTTGGGTCATGGTGGCGGCATTGAAGGTTTTTAAAGCCAAAAATTGCACCTATGACAACTGTTGGATTTAGTGTGCATGAAATGGCTTTGTTAATCTTCATGAGTGTTTACATTTTAGTTATTAGTACATTAATATTATACACTCTGCTAGAATCTCTCAAAAAGTACTGTTGTGATCAGTTAGGAATCAATTGCTCTTACGTTTTTGGAGACAAGCAGTTCGCCTGTGAAATTGTATTTCAAAAATGGCTCTATGTTTGTAGTTATGAGCTGAAGGCAGTTTAAATAGTTATATTACTTGATGAAAAGACAAGAAAAAGGTCATATAGTTGCACGTTGAGATTTCAGCCCTATTCCTTGGTATTCCAACTCAATGCTCTTAGTTGCAGCATGCCGTCTCCTTGAGTAGTCACCTGAGTAACCCGACTAAAGTAGTTTTAAGAAGGCCGTTCAGTCGTTTTCTTTGGATACAAAGGTTGCAAAAGTTGTTATTATATATTTGTGTGATAAATAAAACTGATGCTCATATTTATTTATCACATTCCATGAGATCCATATCCCTATTCATTTGTTACATGGTATAAAGGAATCTTGACCTTGCAGGAATTCCTAGCAAATGAAGGTGGTGGCAAGGCACCCCTCGAGGGATCAATACGTGATATGACATCCTCAACTGAGTTAGTAGTCAACATCCCCTTAAGTTTGTGCCCCATTTTTGTTCTTTTAAGAATGATCTGTTGATAAGAGTGCCGTGTCCACCCTGTTGCAGGCACTATGTTGCTTTACAGAAAATATACCAGGCCAAGGCTGAGGCTGATTTTCTAGTTATTGACCAAAGGGTCAGGGCTCTTTTAAAGAAAATCGGTAGAGATACTAGTAGCATCTCAAAGGCAACTGTTAAAAGTTTCTGCAAGAAATGCAAGAAAACTCAAAGTAAGTGTGGAGTTTGTGTAAGTTACATGTATTACTTGGTACTTAAATTTACTAGTTAAACTGTAAATTTGGAACCACTCAGTTTTATAGATCGAAAATAAGTGCTGGGCACATTTTAAAAAAAAAAAAACCTTTCTGTTAAGTGACTGGTAACCTTGAAATAGACTTTTTGAGTAATTTATCTAGAATATTAATGAACTTAATATCACTTTTTTATTTGGAAAGTAAGGATTCTCTTCTCTCTCCTCCCGCCTAAACTAAGCACTACTTTTTTAATAATAGTGTTCTTGTTGCTGTCAAGTTTCTCCCACTCCTAGATTCCAGGATTCGTTGGTGGTTATGAGTGGTTGCATGTAGTTCAGTTATGAATTTGCCTCGTATTTGCATTTTGACCAATCGGTACCATAAGTAGACTAAGAATGCAACATATTATGGATCACCAGAAATTGTATACGTAGCCTTGTGTATTCCTACTTGATGTCAATGAAATAATTGTTACTATGTAGGTTTGCAGGCCCCATTGAAGATGAATTCAGTTCTCCAATCCTATTGGACTTGCAGAAGTATCTAACAGATGAGGATTACAGGTATAGTTGCTATTATTTGTATATCTTTCAGATCAAACTCAAATAATGTCTGATTATTATACAGTGGTATAGTTGGTTTTTACTCATTTGAAAAACTGATTGTTTCGTTGTGGGCGATTTGATACTTTCATTTATGCTACGCATGAATAGAAACATATAATTTTTTTCTCTTCCGTAATTAGCTGTCCTGTAATTAGCATGATGATAAACAATAATGTGCAGCCTGAATGAATACCCACCAAAAAAGGAAAAAAGACAACAAAAAACTTATAATTCTGTTTTCATTTCAATGATAGTGTAGCTGGTGGGTTTTACATCCTGCTTAGAGCTGTTGATCGGTTTGCTGCCAATTACAACAGTTTTCCAGGGCAATTTGATGGGTAACTTCTGATACTGTTGATGGTCTTTTACTGCACAAATGTGTAATAGTGTACGGATTTCATCATATTCACTTGGACTATAGTGTGATGGATGAGGACATATCTCGGATGAAGACAACAGCTGTTGGCCTCCTTAGTGATTTGGGTTGCAATGGTGTGAATATAACAGAAGACCTTATCAATGAAATGTGCCGATTTGGTGCTGCTGAGCTCCACACAGTTGCTGCTTTCATTGGAGGAATTGCATCACAAGAAGTGATTAAGGTTTGTGTAATTCTATGCTACCTTTACCTCTTTCATTACCTTATAATTTTGTTTTAAATGTTTAGACATAATTATATGGCCAAGTGTTGTGCTCGCATATGTGTATCCAATACAAAATTAACCAACATATCTTATGACTCTTTACTGAGCTTATAACAAGACAATTTGTACCCTTGTCTGGGACATTCATCTTCAATGGTATCGACCACAAGTCCCAATTGTTGTCACTGTAGCAGTATTTCTGAGGCCAAAGTTGATATTAGATGAATGTAAGTTTGACCGTTGGTAAAAAGATTAAAATCTGCTCACATTGATCATTCTACGTTTCATGAACATACTAACCTTTGTTTTCTTTTGCAGAGTACATTGATGATTGGGAGCAGGCAAAGTTGTGCTCTGACCATATTTTGTGGCCTATTTTGAATGGAGGCTATCCTAGTGTTAAGTGTTGCTGCACCATTTGACGTTGCCTACTTATACATAAGGGGAAACATGTAACTGAAAACTGTAGAAGAAGAAAGTAGCTAGCACTCCTAGCAGTAATGACTTTTAAGATCTCATTTTATGAGATGGAATTTTTGAGACATTTCTTTCCCCTCCTTATTGAGATGGTTGCTCTGTATAAAATGCAGGTCTTATAATGATGGCTGGCAATCCTGACATTGTGGGATGCCTTGATTACCTATCAGATTGATACTTCCAAAACCCCACGTTAGGTTCAAAAACATTGTTCTTCTACAAATTTAAACACCCCCGCCGTATCATCAAAACGCTAGAAGGATTAACAGCCACACGCTCTAACCAGCTGAGCTATTCCAGCTTTTTGATGACTAGTGCATGACGTCGGTATTCATATCTTAGTGACTTGGTCATTCCCAAAACATGAGGGCTGTTCGGTAACGTTTTGTGAAACTATTTTAGAAAATGAAAATAACAAATTGGATCTTGCGTTTTATGGAGTGAAAAACTCGTCGGGTGATCGAAAACACAATTGTTTTGTACTTCATTGATCTCAAGCGGATGCATCTTTTACTAATATTTTTTTTCCTTGATAATACCTAGCAGGTCTTCTCCCTCTCCTTCTCTCCATGTTAAACACATCCATCTCCATGTGTCATACACTTCAAGTCCATCTGATCCTCTCAACGAATCTCTGTCCTCTACAATCATCGATCTCTGTCCGATGATAATTTGATTCCATTATGTGTTAGAGAGTAGAAGAAAAAGAGTGGGATTGAATTAAGAACTGTGGTGCTGACTTCTTCTCATCTATATACATGTTTACTTGAAAAATAAATTAAAATTGCTACCAGATTTCTTGTCGGGATATCTGACTGAAGAGAGAAGGGATCCAGAAGACCCATAGGAGAAGCTGCTAGAGATTAAATGTTCATCTTCAAGAGAAGAGGATGAGAGTTTGTCGCGAATATGGTGCAAAAAAGATAGGACTTTGCTTTTCATTTGCTCGAGTTGCATTTTGAAAACAATGATAAACGAGTAAATGTTTCCAAAATCAAAATAGAGTTTCGGAGTAGGATTTCGATAACCATTTTCCATGATTTCACGAATTATTGCACCGAACATATTTCATAACGTTTTTATATTCAAAATGCAGAAAACAAGATCGTAAAATGATACCGAACGTCCCTGAATGTCTTGACATTTAGTTACTTTCGTGGTGGTCAGATGAGGTCATTTCTGATAGGATCAGATTACAGAAAAGAAAGAATTGCAAGAAAATAAAGAAATTAAAAGCATTTCATTCATTTCATAGATAGTTTCATGAAGGCTAAGATAGCTATATATAGGCAGCACTAGGTTCTTACATGCCAATCACAATATTACCCTCATATTCATAAGTACATATTAAGCCTATAATCCTAACAGTTTCATAGAGGAGAACCGGAGAGCAATGATGAAAGACAACTTATTTTTACGGCTTCATCATTAAGGAATAAGGTCACTTAATGGGACAACTCGACTACATGGAACAAAATTGGTAGATTTTTAATTTTTTTATTATATATATAGAGTAAGGTGTTACAAGCTGAATTTTCAAACTCCAACAACGAGCCATTCTGATTGTAAAGTCTATTATAAGGAAAGTACAGATATTTCGGGTACTTTTGAGGTGAAATGAAAATATTATATTTGTTTAAGAAGATATATTCTCCATTAATCTCGGTGTGTATTTTGTCCTAGTTAGATATGGATATTGATTAGATAGATACAGAGAATCACTGTCATATCGGGATAGTTATTGTAACAGATTGTATCAGCCTGTATTTAAGGCATTCTATCAATGAGAAGAGTAACTACATTCTGTCTATTTTACTTTCTTCTGCAACATGTTATCAACACGACTCCCATAATTGATAGAAAAAAAATCCTAAACTTGGAGAAAGTTTCACCGCCGCCGCCGATCACAACCGGCAGCCAAGTTCCACTGTCGGCCTCCTTTCTTCTTCAACGAATCCTACAAAGTTTCAAAAGTTGACAAGATTGCACGACTTCCAAGGAATCGTTTCAGAAAAATTTCTTCTTCAAGTGTACCCTTCATACCGAGCACAATACATGTTGAGACAAACATCTTCTAAACCGTCTATTGATAGATCTAGGCCAAACTTACTTACCGCAAAATCCTAGATCTAGGATTATTGGAATTGTGATTTGAGTTGTGAATATTACATGTTGTTACCCTAGTTCTTATGGATATATATCCATAGAGTATACGTGACGGTTATGGAGGAGTCACGGTTTGGAAAAGAAAAGAAAAGAAAAGGAAAATCGATTCTATGTGACTGTTGTGTCACGGTCGCTAGCTGTGGTTTGTACCACCATTTTATAATCGATTTTGTGACCATGCATCATGGATCACGCTGTTATTCAATTAAACTTGAAATTTTTGTGATCGTAGTACTCGATCGTTTCTAATAAAACATCTCTGTGTATTTTTGTAAATGAGTTCGAATGAGCCTGCAAGGCCGAAATTCGAAATCCTTGACCTTGAAGGCAAAGAGTACCATCGTTGGGTCTCTGATGTAGAGAATACATTCATCGGAAAGAGGCTTACCGACACCATCAAACCCACTGGGCCTGGAACAAACCTCCTCCCACCTAATGAAGAGACAAAAGCTCAAGCCCTCATGTTTCTAAGGCGTCATATTCACCCATCTCTGAAGAAGCATTATTTGAACAAGACAGATCCCATGGTTTTGTGGGATGTTCTAAAAAATAGGTTTAATAATATGCATAATGCACAGATTCTTGAGTTGCCTGCGAAATGGAACAACACCAGAATGATGGATTTCCAAAAGATCAATGCTTTTAACCAAGCTATGCTCGATCTACAGTTTGAATTAAGCTTTTGCGGTTTGGAAAAATCTGAGGAAGACATGATTGAGAAGGCGTTACAAATCTTCCCTACATCAATGAGTCTGCTAGCTCATCAGTACCAGATTGAGTACGAGCAAGAGAGGATTACCAAATTCAGTGATCTCATTAACAGTCTTGCGACTAAAGAAAAGCATCATAAGATCATCTTAAATAATAACTCAAGACCGGTTTGTACTAAAAAGCCCGAGAGTTATAATACGAGAGGAAAAGCTTGAAAAGATAAGAAAATTACTCGTTCAGAACCTTATAATCATGGTGGGCATGCTCCACGTGAGGGAAGAGGAGGGCGTGGGCGTGGCCAAGGCTGCAACCAAATATGACTTGGCATAGAGATCAGAACTCCCATTCTCAAAAGAACCAGTCTGGTTCAGTTTCTGATGGTCAACAACATCAACAATATGGCAAACTTGGTTGTTTCAAGTGTGGCTCTACTAGACATATGTACAAATAATGTCATGCTAGTGGAGAAATCCAAAATATCTAAAAGAAGCACAAATAATATTTGGCTCAAGAGTCGAATTACACTGGAGATTATGAGATGGAGGTTGACATCAACCTAGTTCTAGCAGATGACAAGGGGAAAGAACTTGCTACCCCAGATTTTGATTAAAGCCTATGTAAAAGACAGTTGTCTCTGTAATCTTTCAAGTTTTAGTCTTGTTTTTGGCTTACTTTTCGGTCAAGAATTTTTAAAGACACTCGTCCTTGTTTTGTGAATAAGAATAAATCTATGATGTAATTTTTGTTGGCAAACAATGAATATTTCTCTATTTTCGGTATATGAAAGTGTTTGAGAATGTTCTATTTCATACAATTCTTATGTATGGTTTGATGTTTACATATATATGGAAAAAGCAAGCCAAGATACCATTTTGACAAAGAAGAAAACGTTGAAAAATAACTTGAAGCAGTTCACAGAGCAGATTCGACCTGTCAAAAAATTGAACTAAACAATTTTCGACCCGTCGAAACTATACTTTTGTCCGAAATTGGTCCAAATTCGACCTGTCAATTTTTTTTTCGACCAGTCGAAATTCTGGTATCAAAAAATCACAAGTTATTTTGCGTTTTCTCGACCAGTTGAGGCCTTTCTTCGACCCATCAAAAATGTAACCTGGATGTGATGTTTTTAGATGAGTTTTTCATCTGTTTCATTGGCTTGTGATGTTGTTATTACATTGGTTTATGCCATGCCATATCAGCACTCAACAAGGGTCACACCCTTCTCAAATCTTCAAGTGTGTACTTGAAGTGTGCGCCTCGTCTTTGCTACAAAGACTTACTTGTTTACATTTATTTTGTAGATGTGTCAAGGCGAAATTGAGTGTCTAGCAAATAGTGGTACTACCCATACCATTCTCTGGAATAGGAAACTGTTTGTGGATCTTTTCCCAGACAAATCCTCAGTGACAACCATGATTGGTGCAACGCCCGTTATTCAGAGGCGTGGTAGTGCAGTGTTTCTGCTGCCTCATGGTACAAAATTATATATCACTGATGCCTTATACGCGCCAAAGGTCAATCGAACCTTGCTAAGTTTTAAGGATATTTGTGCAAACAGATTTCACTTGGAAACCTAATATGAGAATGGAAAAGAAATTTTGTGTATAACCTCTCTTGATTGTGGCCGCAAGCACATTCTAGAGAAGTTTCCGACAATTCGTAGTGGTTTGTACTTAAACACGGTTTGGATTATTGAATCCAATGTTGTGACTCACACTACTATGTGTGATTCTGATTCATATAAGATTTGGCATGTACGACTGGGACACCCAAGTCGTGATATGATTATCAAAATCTTGAAAAATACTCATGGCCATCCATTTTTTAGAGCCAAGAAACATGTGAAATTACCTATTTTCATTGTTTTAGATGGTGAGGATGAGACTACCCATCTCAATCCTAACTTGGTCTCCACGACAAGTATAGCACATTCCCAACAACATACTGTTGAGCCATTGTGCGTTATCCCACCAAATTCTTATGTTGCCATCTCTGATGCGCATCACTCGTTCTGCAAAGCTTGTTCTTTAGCAAAGTTGACGACTCGTCCTTATTTTGATGTTGATAACAAAAAAAATATTTCATTCTTACAAAGGATACAAGGTGATATTTGTGGACTATCAAACCTGAATGCGGACCATTTAAATATTTTATGATTTTGATAGACGCATCAAGGCAATGATCACACGTTGCTTTGCTATCCACAAGGAATGTTGCGTTTGCAAAACTTTTAGCTCAAATCATTAAGCTCTGGGCTCACCACTCAGACCATCCAATCAAGTATATTAGTTTGGATAATGCAGGAGAGTTTACATCAAAGACTTTTGACGATTACTGCATGTCTCTTAGGATTGATGTTGAACATCTCGTTTCCCACTTCCATTCTCAAAATGGTTTAACAAAGGCTCGTATTAAGTGGTTATAGCTTGTGTATAGAGCTTTGGTAATGCATACAAATTTACCGGTCTCTGCTTGGGGTTATACAGTGTTAAACGCAATAATGCTTCTTTGTTTTAGATCTGTTGCTCGTCAACCATTCAGTGCGTACCAGTTGGTAACTGGATATGAGCCTGACATTTCACATTTACTCATTTTTTGTTGCGCGGTCTATGTGCCTATTGCGCCTCCACAACATATCAAACCTGAATGGGGACCATTTAAATATTTCATAGTTTTGATAGACGCATCAACGCGATGGTCACACGTTGCTTTGTTGTCCACAAGGAATGCTGCATTTGCAAAACTCCTAGCTCAAATCATTAAGCTCTGGGCTCACCACTCAGACCATCAAATCAAGTCTATTAGATTGGATAATGCAGGAGAGTTTACATCAAAGACTTTTGATGATTACTGCATGTCTTTTAGGATTGATGTTGAACATCTCGTTTCCCACGTAACGAAGATTGAGAATTTATGTTGGTTTCGAATTACCCAAGATAATCCGCTATCTTGAACCTTTGACAGGAGATCTCTTTACTGCTAGATTTACAGATTGTCAATATGATGAGACATATTTTCTGCCGTTAGGGGGAAATATGAATAGTTCTATTCTAGTTCAACGTCATGAATTGACGTGGTTTGATCCTAATGTATCTCATCATGATCCACGCACGTCTCAGAGTGAGATAGAAGTGCGTAGGATACTTGATCTTCAACAAGTGGCAAACTCCATGCCTGATTCATTTACTGATATTGTTAAAGTGACGAGATCGGATATTTCTGCTGCTAATGTTCCTGCAAGGTAGGAAATCCCGGTAAAGGGATTCGTTAATAGCAACACTGGGCAATGAGGCGTTCCTCCTGCTCATGTGGATGGTGTTGCTTTGGCCTCGGCTCCCACCAGAAAGAGGGGAAGACCAAGAAAATTCACAGATGAGCCGCCGGTTAAAAGACAGGCCATCAAGGCACCAAAAGATCCACTTATCATCAACATTGTGAATCCTTCACATGCGATTGTCTTTGATTATGGTTATGTCTTTGAATCACAATTGACATCTCTGGAGGACGCTCCAGAACCTTTTATGATGTCAGAGAACCCATAAATCTCACTTAGAACTAATGATATGCACGTTCTTATGGATAGATCTTCCATGTTAGTTGATGATATGTTTGCTTATTTCGTCACTTAGGATATTATTGACGACGATGAAGTGGAACCCCGCTCAGTTGATAAATGTCAACGTAGAGCAGATTTGCCGAAATGGAAGGAAGCAATCCAGGCTGAACTAGACTCTCTGAATAAAAGGCAAGTTTTCGGTCTGATTGTGCTATGCCCACCGAATGTTAAGCCAGTTGGACATAAATGAGTCTTTGTTCAGAAACATAATGAGAAGAATGAGATCTTGCGTTATAAAGCTAGACTTGTAGCGCAGGGTTTCTCTCAGCGCCCTGGAATTGATTATGAGGAGACATATTCTCCAGTTATGGACATCATCACCTTCCGCTACCTGATAAGCTTGGTAGTGTCCGAAAAGCTTAGTATGCAACTGATGGATGTGGTTACTGCATATCTCTATGAGGATCTTGATTCAGAGATATACATAAGAATGCCAAATGACATTGCTATACCCAAATCAAGTAACTCTAAACCATGGAGTGCTCATGTTATAAAGTTGAGACGTTCACTGTATTGATTGAAACAATCTGGTAGGATGTGGTATACACGCCTCAGTGGCTACTTGATTGGGAATGAATATAAGAATGATGATTTATGCCTATGCGTGTTCATTAAAAGAACAAGATCAGGATTTGCTATAGTAGCTGTCTATGTTGATGATATGAAAATCATCGGAACTCTTGAAGAGATCAATGAGACTGTTTGCTACTTGAAATCTGAATTTGAGATGAAAGACTTTGGTAGGACTCGATTTTGTCTCGGATTAGAGCTAGAACATCGAGTTGGTGGAATTCTTATTCACCAGTCTGCTTATGTCCAAAATATGCTCAGGCGATTCAATATGGACGAAACACACTTTATTAGCACACTAATGGTTGTACGCAGTCTTGACCCAAAAAAAAATATGTTTCGTCCGTTAGATGAAGATGAAGTGATCTTGGGAGCTGAAATTCTATATCTTACTGCCATTGGAGTTTTGTTATATTTAGCTCAGTGCACACGTCCAGATATTGCATTCTCAGTGAACTTGTTGGCAAAATTTAGCTCTGTACCTACGCAACGTCATTGGAATGGAGTGAAACAACTCTTCAGATACTTGAAAGGTTCTATTGACTTGAGTTTATTCTTCCCTTATAAAGAATACAGAGAAAAACATGAAATTCTCGGAAAAGAGAAACTTGAAGCGAAATCTGCACCCTGGACCGACCAAAGTGATTCCCTCGATTAGTCGAGGGATTTTCTCGACTCGTCGAAAAATAGTCCTGCTTCGAACTGTTTTCATGCTATCCCTTATTCCAAAACACTGGTTGATGTGTTGGTTGGATTTGTTGATGTTAGGTATCTCTCTGACCCACACAAAGGTCGTTCACAAACCGGTTATATTTTCACTATGGGAAACACGGTGATCTCTTGGAGATCAACAAAGTAAACCCTTGTTTCTACTTTCTCGACTCATTCTGAGATAATTGTTTTGCATGAAACAGTCAGAAAATGTATTTGGCTTAGGTCAATCATAGGTCATATTCGAGACTCTAGTGGATTGAAATCTACTGTTACTGATCTCACTTGCATCTTTGGGATAATGTTGCATGCATTGAACAGATGAAGTTGAGTTTCATTAAGGGTGATAATACAAAATATATATCGCTAAGTTTTTTCTTTAATCAGCAACAATAGTTGTTAAATATCAAAGTGAACCAAATTAATTCCATTGATAATGTTGCGGACCAGGTCACTTCCTAAATCAATCTTTGTAAAACATGTGAGAAACATTAGTATACACAGGTTATCTAAACTCCTAAACTAAGTTTATAGTCAGGGGGAGTCTACATCACATGTAGTAGCTTTAGTAGTTGATACGTTATACTTTATTTCCCTTACACCAAACTTTTGTTTTACTCATGAGATTTTTGTTTGCTTGGCGAGATTTTTAATGAGACAACAAGTGATGCATCATTCTTATGGCCATCGACACAAGGGAGAGAGTTTAAGGAGATTAATTAGATAGATACAGAGAATCTCTGTTATATCGGGATAATTATTGTAACAGATTGTATCAACTTGTATTTAAGGCATTCTATCAATGAGAAGAATAACTGCATTCTGTATATTCTACTTTCTCCAGTAACACTAAAGAATTCTAAGATACAACAGATATGAATAGTATCACATGCCGTCTGCAACTGCACTAGAGAGAGAGACTCAAAATCTTCAAGTAGCATCAGAAGCTTCGTTTGTAGGATTGTATACGCTAAACTCTCCGAAATCCCTCCTACCACTGAAAGAAACAGTGCCCATAATGAAACCCTTGGTACAGATGAGGAAAACTTCAGAAGCTAAAAATGAAAGTGATAAATAATTACAGGACAAATTTTCCATTATGAAACCATCACTATCATCTTAGGTTAAAGCACGCACCTGTGTGTAATATCCCAGCCGGCAGGTAAAAAACGGGGATGAAGAGTTTCAACAAATACTTGTCTCCATCTTTGACAGAATTGACTTATACCATCTTGCCATTTTCCTTTAACAGATGATCCACAACTTGCTTACCATGTGGACCATGTCCTAAGAGAGAGTGTTTTGTTCTATGCTTACGTTTAGAAGAAGAACGGAAGTTCACTGATCTGTTTTCGGTACTTCTACCCTCATGAGTACCATTGCCATTTACAACAGAAACAAGTGCAGTGTTGGAAGCTTCAATTATCTCTGAATCCATGTTCACGATGCTGGTGGAGGCTTGTTCATCATTTCTTATATGAGATTGTAAACAGGAGTTGCCTAAATCATCGTCCTCCATCAGGACAACATCATTATCTTGACTTATCATATATGTTTCAGCTTCACTGATCCCAAAATCATGTTCAGCATCCACTACGGGCGCATTCAGAGTGGCAGATGCAGACATGTTAACAGTGTTTTTCTCCTCTGTGTCTGAAGGTAGATTCCCTTTACAATGTCGAAAAGAAAACCCTTTCTTCTTCTGAAGTCGTCTTTTCTCATGAGGAGTCATCCCAACGAGCAAAGCCTTTTCCAAGTCTTCCTCGGATATTGGCCTCCCTCCATAAAATGTCATAATAATCTGCCACGCAAAAAGTAACAGGCCAGCAAGATCTTTACATCAGTAACTGTACCAAAACATCATCATATTCATAGTAATAACCTGATATACCATGGTAATAATTTTGCTAAAGTAAAGGGCTATCTATTCTATGTACCTCTCTCAATTCCTCACGGCGCTTGGATGGCATTGTTGGTCCATGGCGCAGAAGAGCCATAGCAGCGGTTCACAACTGTAAAGGAGACACACCTGCATCCTCAGAATTCGCATCAGGCACAGATGGCCCAGATACAGATTGAGCTTGGTGCGAATCAACTACTTTACGAACAAAAAGTGGAATCCCATATTCTAGAGCAATCTTTCTTTTATACTTCTCAGCAGCAGCATGAGCAATTTCGTGACAGTCCACGCATAGTAGGACAATATCATGAGAACGGTGGCTTTTCATATGTTCAGGGAAGTGCATTCTGCAGCATGAGGGAATTATTCTGTACCATAAGTAATGATTCTTTTCACCACAGCCAACACATATATTTTTCTTACTGTGAACGTAGAAATCATTGCCTTCGTCCTCTGGCCGGCCTTTGGGTTCAAAAAGAAGCATAATGGCAGGTGGATTGTCCTCGACAAGTTTTGCTAAATTGCGACGAATATACCTATAAGAACACAGCATTGACAATGTCAAATACACAATTTGTGGCAGAAACTACAAAGAGGTATAATATATGGTTGCCCACCATTCAAGCTTCCTACTGTCGCAGTAACACAGCAAACGCCCATCACTTGCATAGATCCTGCAATTATGATAAACTGGAGATTTGCAGGAAAATTTTTGTACAAAAAGCTGTCGAGAAGCCTTTCGACCGACTTGCTTTGAATTTCTGATCCCATTTTGTTTAGAAGCCAGTGTGACCTTCATATTACAGTTAACCAGTAAAGCATAGTTGAATACAGACAGTGGGCAACTCCCTTTCTGACCCAGGCAGTTCTGAAGAATCATGGGAAGCAGATCATCAGGATTGTGTATTTTGTTCAAGAGAAGATAATGAAAATCATCCAAATGACTGAGGACCACAGGAGATGGAGATGGAAGGCCAGAACTGAAACTTGAATCCACATTATCATCAGCTTCTGCAATGATGGTTAGCATGTCCGCAGCGGTGGTTGGAGCTTTTTCTGCTAAGGCAACAATAGCCTGATCTGATATTACATATCTCAAGGTCTCATCGTGTACACGAGCCTGCAAAAGGAAGTAAATGCCACATGATTATTATGAGTTACAACAAAAGTGATTCTGGATAGGAGTATCTCTATATGTGTAATCATTTTCATAGCACGATTCTAAAATTGATCAACAGAGTTCAGATCCCTATGAATAAATAATAATCATCATCATTCTTGGCAGTAAAACTTTAAGAAAATGTAGCACTAACCATCAGATCTCTCCATGCACAAAATTGCCTTACAGTATTCTGAAACCAAAGAATAAACATGTAGTTAATAAGAATTCAAATGTGCAAAAGGGGGTGCAAGCCTGGCATACAAGTCACAGAGTCTGGAGAGAGATACGAAGAGCAAAGAAAATTGCAACAACAAAAAGAAGCCGCATAAGAGGACAACAATCCTTAAAGCTATCTTGGATTGTTTTACCAAAACTAACTTGCCGGCTTATTAATACTGAACTTAGAAGTCCTATATTCCCCTGGGCCACTGAACAATAATAAAAAATCAGTTGATGACCATTGTATTGTTACACAGGATGTAATCACAAGTTCAACTTTGGTCTGAAGAGCTTTAAAAGACAAACCTGGATTTCAAAAGAAGCTAATGAAATGCTTCCTTGGCCATTTAAATGACGACTAATTATGGATGAAGCTGAGGAAGCTCCTAGTGAAGCTTCAGTTTGGATGAAGCTTCACTGGGAGCTTCCTTGGAGCAAACAGTACGACAGTTCAAGGTCAAACCTGAAATAATTTGTTAGTGACAACTCCACAGTAAGATTCAAGTAAAGAAGCTAGAGATTTCTGATGTTTTGACAACACTTCGCAGGCCTGCAGTGTAATGATAGACATTAAGAAATACTTAACCAAAGAGTTCTTTTGCTGCAACATCCAATACAATAGGATATAAAGATCTGACCTTTGCAGTATCGAGCATGTTAACAACATAAATATGAAAGTCCCTTTGCAGCCAGAGAACATCACTATCAGCCCCATGGAACACCTACATATACAACACACCACATAAAAATCCAAAACAACAACGCCGCTACAATCACAATGCTCACATTTCAATGCTATAATCTAAATTCAAACTACCTTGCAAATGCTGGCATCGGCAAAAACTGGCCGCAAAAGGCTCATACAATCATGTAGCGCAATAGTGTCCACCAAATAATCTTCCTTCTCAGTCGAAATCTAACCGAGGATTAATTATCCACCAAAATCAGAAATGCCAAACAAGCAGTAAAAACACCAAGTCCCATACTTTCATTGATTAATCACCAGCCACTCTTCTTACCAGTATCAAAGCAGTAAAACCCAAAAATGACCGTAAACTAACTATGCGGCTCAGTATCAACCCCAAAGATCTTCTCTTTACTCAAAACCGCAGCCATTTTCTTCAACTCAGTGTCCGTCTCAACCCAAACATACGACTCACTCATTCCCAAATCCAACTTCCCCTTGACACGTGTAACCTCAATCGGTGGACTCTCCGTCACCGCCGTGATGTCCGCCTCATAAGGATGCGTAATTTTATCTAAGACCAAAAAACAAAACTTACTAACTTCAACTAAAATCCAGTGTTTAGGTTTACCTGAGTCGTCGTCGGAATGTTGGAGGCTCAAATGCTTGAAAGGAGAGTAGGAATTGTCGGCCAAGACTCGCTTGAATCCCTTCTGCGGCTTGGAGTGGTCGTCTTGTAAATAACAGTGAGTCTGGGGGTACTTTCGTCGTCTTCTGTTGAGGAAGAAGAAGACGGAGAGAGAAGCGACGGCGACTACTACTATCAGCTTCAGCTTTTCTCTCTTGTCCATTCTTTTTCGGTTTCGGGTTTTCGCCGCCAGAAAACTCTTTCACGACGACTTTAATGAAAGAGAATCTCGAGTCTTATTCGCGGTGTGGGGCTTACAAGGCGCGAAAGACCGCACGACACGCCGTTTGTCTTTTCTTTGACCTTTTTTTTGGTGTTTTGGGCCTAGATTATGTCCATTGGGCCTCATCTGTCAATAGTAGCAGCTGCGAGGAATCCCAATGGAAAAAGGAATACCCACAAGTATTTTGAACAAATGCCAACTCCATTGGAGCAAGGATCCTTGTATGTTCTTCTTTATTGGTTCTGCCATCGAAAATAAAAAACTAATTGGTCTTTTCTTTTTATTTTCACTAAGATGAATGGGAAAACTTTCAAGAAGCCAATGAACAATATTGGGTCGGAAATGACATTACTACTAAATGGCACATGTAGCTGTTAAAGCTCTCACCAATTATCTGACATCAATCTTCATCTCCAGTAGTCCCACACCGCCCACACTGTATTTTCCAGATTCTTTTCTTAATTATTAGCTAACTACACAAAAGTTGAGACTTGAAATTCTTGAAGATAAGACCAAACGAGCTCGAGGCCGTGAATTGAATGGACTACGTAGCCAACCATATTGACACTACGAGAGATCGAAATATACGAAAGCAAGGAATCATTTCATACTCAAAATCCTCGTCCATACGATTTCCTCAAGTGTTAGAGAACTTGAGATAGACATTTAATGATTTCATTACCAGAAGTGGGAGTGCCAGAAATTAAAAACCACATGCTTCCATAGATGGGCCTGATTGGCCTGAAGGCGCAGCAGACAGAGAACAGAGGGAGAGATGGGAAGAGTGATGCCATGATGGGGTATAAATGCTCCCACTTAAGGAGGTCTGGGAGTGTGATTGTGGGACATTCTAGTCATATTTTCATTGTAATGGCCTGATGGGCCTGCATGATCAAGAATGATCCTAGTGAAAGAGAGCTCGATCGTATTGGAAATAATGGTGGGAAAGAAAGGTGCGAAATTTTATAAGAATTGAGCAGGTAAGTCTCTGTCAACTGTCAACTGTCAACCAATGGGAAATTATCTGTTGTATATACTAAAAGCATGCGGGCCCTTTCGTTTAGTATTTTTTTGGAATCATTTTCAAATATATGGTATTATATTAATTTTTCGATCACATTTTAACATTTTTATTGTTTAGATTTTAGGTCTATATGAATAGATTATTCTTGTAAATTTTCGGCCAATATGATGATCCTTAAAATATCAAATTAGATTAAATCAAGAAACGGACCAATTCTGTAAAACTTGAATCTTTCACACTTATAAATTTCAATTACAGTTTTGAATGTCTTCACGATAATCAATTTAACTGAAAATTTATATAAATGATTTATACATTAAGACGTAAAACCTAAAGTGTTAAAACACTACCGGAAAAAACACTATATCCGACGAGATATGGAAAACTATAACCGACGAGATAAAAATCTCGTCGGATATAGTGAAAAAATAATTTTTTTTTAAATTTTTTTTAGAAATCTCGTCGGTTATAGTACTATAGCCGACGAGAATGGGTAAAAACCTCGTCGGTTATAGTATTACCGACCGACTTTAGCCAGCTGACTATAACCGACGAGGTTCTATAACCGACGACCTCGGCTATAGTACTATAACCGACGAAATTTCTAAAAAAAATTAAAAAAAAAATTTATTTTTTCACTATATCCGACGAGATTTTTATCTCGTCGGTTATAGTTTTCCATATCTCGTCGGATATAGTGTTTTTTTCGGTAGTGAAATATGATCAAAAAACTAATGTAATGTCCTGTACTTAAAATTGATCAAAAACAAAAAAATTGGATACTAATGGTAGGCCCTCCTGAAAGCATATATGTTAAAGCTGCATGTTGATATTTTTTTTTCTTCGCTGGAAAGTTAATATTAATTTAGGTGGTAGTTCGATCAACAAGTTAACCAAATCCTCCTTCAATTCAACTGGATCACATTGGACATCTCGCGTGTGTTTGATCAGTATATATAAGAAGTGATCTCCGTTATCTGTTGATGTGGTGACATTTGCGTCTATTCACAAAGTTCTCTTGTTAAAAATAAGCTCTTTTGCATCCCACACACAGAGAGCTCGAACGACTCACCCCATGGACTATAATCACACACCCAACCATTAGGTCATGTAACTAGCTCAACATCATTTTGATTGCTTTGATTTTTATTATATTGTCTTGGCCTCACATACGGCATTCAGACGTCCAAGTCCTATATATTATGATAAATACTTATAAAAATAGTATTTTATAAGATTTTCCTTTATAACAAGTACTTATAAAGTCTTGTGCTAGAAAAATGTTAATGTAATATACTAGACGCAAACAATACGTGAGTGCAACTTTTTTTCCGAATTTCATTCATTAAAAATTGATTGATTTTGGACCTAAGAATATATTAAAATGTTATATTTTTAACTTTAAAATAAACGTTATATTTTGAACTCTAGAATTGATCAATCTTATATGAAAAACATTCAATACAAGTCACAAAACAAAATTTTGATAGAAATGTCAAATGTACGTCATCCCCAACGAGAAAAATTTCTTGCAAAAATACAGAAAATAAGGAAAAACAAGAAAAAACAATAAGCATAATATTAATAACGAAAGTAGGATTTAGGGAATTCTTTTGGGAGAAACAAAGGATTTTAGGAAATGCATTTTTGGTAAGAATATGCGTTAGTGGAGTGATCGATAGTGATTCTATACAAACTAAAACAAAACTCATTATGTATGTTATTGAGCACATGGCTCAGTGGGTAGGTTGCTCCTTCCTTGTTCCTCAAGGTGTTTGTTCGATTCTTGGGCATGTGTGAGAATAATTTTATTTTTCTAACAAATTTTGAGAGATGACAAAGATGTGCTGGTAAAATATCGCCTAAAAATGTAAGTTTGGGTATGAAAATGTAAAAAATTGATACTTAGGTATGATAATGTAAATGACCCTATAATTGGGGTGATTTTTAGTAATTAATCCAAGAATATATGTATCCTCGTTTAATTTCGTGCCTTGAAAAAGCTAGCTACAAGATCTGGTTAAAGCCGTAGACAATGGCAATCATACTCGTATCAATTATGGTACTTGTTCAGTTTGGAAGCCACTAAAGTTCCTTCACTTGTACGAATAAAGCAGTCATATGATAGAATATAGGAAACGAAATATTTGAATGATTGGCAAATGGCTGGCTCAAAGTATATGTGAAGTTTTTTTTTGATGAGTAAGTATATGTGAAGTTGTTCATGTATGGTAGAACTTAATTTGGCTTCTACACAAAGTCTCCCTCTATAATCGAGTTCGATTCTCTGTTGTAGTACCTGGCTGTATCGTGGCTTGAAAATGGGGTTCTCTGCACCAAACAATGGTTGGTCTCGTGCAGTGGCAGGACTGGCAGCTTTGGGTTGCTTAGAGAATTTAGAGACGGAGAATAGGAACCAACGAATTCAAAGTCGTGTTGTAAAGCGACGGGGACTACTTATACAAGCAAAGAGCCTCCAACCAATTTCACGTTTTCAACTACTTTGGTTAATACACAACTTATAAATCACCAAGATCAATACATTATTATTTTTTAAAAATGATTTTTGTATGTAAACGCAAATTTCATTAAAGTAAAACCAATTACAACAAAGAAAATAAAGATTGTTGAAAAGAAAGTAACACAACGAACTAAATTAATTGTTGATAAAGATAAGCTGAAATTAGGATCAAAACATCTTCATTCACCGGGTAAATCAGTTTTGGGCCTTGAATTACACAATGACGTGTCAATATTAGTGCTACATTTTATAGTCGGTCATTCACGGAGAATCCATCTTCACAACGTATCTCCTCGGTCGTTAATCCCACATCATGTGCCGTAATAGTAACACATCGAACGAAGCAGAGAAGCCTTGCAACAAATGCGTAATTTGAGTTGAGCATAATCCAATTCCTAGGAGACGCCAATATCAACCAAACAAACAATATAGCAAAGTCTCCTGGGTCCCACGCATAAAATCCAACAAAACTGAGAAGTTGGACCTGGCCCCATATATTAGTAAAAACCCTGAAGAAAACCCTAATTTTCCCCAAGTCCCAAACATAATATATATGGCCCGTGGGCCCATCAGCAGCCCAAGCATGAGGCTTGGTAACTCGTAGCCACCATAGGTATTAGGAGCTATGACACGATGTTGTCTCTGCACAGTCGGTCGGAAGATCCTGATGTTGGCTCGCCGTCCCCAACATCGTTTTCCCGAGACCAATGCCATCAGTTGAGCCATAAAGCTCGCTAACATCACCGCCCAAGGCGGGTCAACGAACCCAGACTTCCCTTTTGACATAACACCTCGCCCGTGCGTCACTCCAAAGCCACCCTCACCACCGTGAACACCACCGGGGTCTCAACAGATGCTTGACGCAACCTCCAACTGTGACTTCAGGCGAGCTCGACCTGGACGAAGTCGTCATCTCCACTCGATTGCATTCCTCCAAAGCAAAACAAAAATTGACCTCCATTTCCTATCCGGCGTAGCGAGATCTGCCGCTACCCTGGCTCGATCTCCACCCCTATGGCTCAAAAATATCCCCCAAAAAAGGGGAGGTGTGGGATTGTTACTTTGTTGGTATCTGTATCGAGGGAGGCATTGCATCTACTTTGTTGTTAAGCTCATGTAAGAGCACATATGGTGTATATGAAGTTATCTCTTCTTCCTAGGAATATATGCTTAAAGTATGTGAACACATGTAGAGAAGGAGCTAGATAATCGACTTTTGGAACCTCTTATGAACAGATTCATACCGAACTATGTATGTGTAATGATGTTAACTTGGATTATTGAATGAATGTGTAAATTCGATTGCCTGTATATTTGTGGTTTGAAAGAATGTTTGTTAACTTGTATTTACGACGAGCGAAATGTCTTTTGCGACATGTTAATTGATCTTTTGTGATACGCCATATAGATCTCTTATAACGCACATAGACGTCTTTTATGGCACATATAGATGTCTACGACGCATATTATATGTCTTTTACGACACACATATTTGTGTCGCAAATAAAATTAATTTTTTGTGACGTGTTCTTTTACGACACACGCATGTGTATCGCGAACTTATCTTTTGCAACACACATCGCGCTACCGCAAAATATTATTTTTCCCCGTAGTGTCCTCAAGCATATACTATTTTTAGACACAAATCACACTCCACTCTCGTTTAGAGTTAGATCGAAGAGTCATGCATGGACATTATAGTGAACCCAACTCATCACCAATATTGTACTGGATAAAAGTATAGTATTCAAAATATCTCACCATATGAACAACCAACTATTTGTACCGTCGGCATCATGGAACGTACGGCTGATTGCCTGATTCCCTAATTGGGACATCGATCATTACTCATAATTCCATTCTCTTGACTAACATGAGGTTAGGGATTAATTAAACGACTATAAAACTCACTCTTATTATAAATTAGTTTAAGGAACTTGCATTGATACTGTTAAGTCTTACCAATGTCCATGCCATTACCGACGACTTAGAGAAACAAAAGCCGACGATTTTTGAAGTCGTCGGCTATAGTAGGCCGACGATTTTTTAAGTCGTCGGCTATAGTGTACTATAGCCGACGACAACACCAAAAATCGTCGGCTATAGTACTATTGCCGACAATTTTTGCAACAAAATCGTCGGCTATACTCTATAGCCAACACTTTATAGTTTACAGGGGTTTTATACTATAGCCGACGATTTCGTAAAAATCGTCGGCTATAGTCCTGTAGGCTATAAAGCGTTGGCAATGAGTACAGCCGACGATTTTTGGTGTTGTCGTCGGCTATAGTACACTATAGCCGACGACTTCAAAAATCGCCGGCATTTGTTTCTCTAAGTCGTCGGCTATGAGAAGTTATGTGGTAGTGTATCGATTGGTAACCAAAGTTCAAACTAGTGGCGTAGCCACTATAGGATATCGATGATGAGAGGTGTCAAAATTACACTCCTCAATTTTTGAATTATCATTAATCAAAGATATATTTTTATATAATTATCAAGAATTAAAATAATAAAATCTATTTTGACAATGTTGAATATTCAAAAATAAAAAAACCTTAATTCGTCTTAATTATTTTGCCTTAACTAATCAAATAAATTCTTAAATTTTGCTATTATATATTGCCATATATTGAATCAATAATTTAATAAAGTTTTAACTTTACAATATTTATTATTTGATTGATAGCTATAATTTCTTTTTTTATTTTATCGTTTCGTTTAATGAGTCAATTGAAAAATAAATAGATTTCTATATGATGTTTGGATTATGAATCCACAATTGTTATCCTCGTGAATAGTTTTGTTGAAAATAAAAATAGGTGCGTCACACGTCTTTATATATAAAAAAATGACACTGTTGAACGAAAATTCTGGCTACACTATTTGTTAAACTATCCAAAATTTTCATGATGAACTCAAGAATATACTGTATAAACAAGTTTATTTTCTCTTATGAGTGATGTCGACCAATAAGAAATTAAGGAGAAAAAAACCTCATGTCGATCCCTTTGCCAAATATCGATGATTCAACAAATTAAATTAGCCGACGTACTGAAAAGGAAAAGCGAGTCCAGCCCCGGCCGTCCCTCGACCAATAGTTCAAAAACAAACACAGTCATCAGTTAATGCCTGCAAGAATATATCAATGTGATAAAAAGAACTCGGAAAGAACCATACCATTCCTTTTCTGAGAATAAAACTTCACATCATCAGTAGAGAAATTAATATATCCTTTAATTTCACAGATCGAGTTTCGTCACCATTTCGAACTTCTTGGATACGAATTTGAATTGGTATAATTAGGTTATGATCTACATTCATTGGCATGATCTAATTGAACAAAAAAATACACTATCATTGAACTTGGATAACTACATTTGGGACAAGGTTATCGTAAATTTTGATAATAATTTACTTCACTTAAATATATACAATTGAAAATCATGCAAAATCATAATATTACTACAATTTACTCCAAAATTTAGATACAGTAATCGTCTAAGATTTCACAAAATAAACTTATAAAAATTACCACAACGACAACAATATTGTCATTGGATAAGTATGTCTATAATATTTATGAAATGGCTGGCCACCTAATGATTCTTTTGTTGGAGAGGCTCTTAGATGCATGCATACTTAATTATAAGATTACCGACAATTATTTTTGTAGAGTTTAAATAAAATATAATATGAAATAGACTTGGGATGAATAAATTCTTGAACTTCGAATCTAGCTTATCATTGATTCGATAACTAATTTTGAATCTATCCCGCAGAGAAAAAGAAGAAGTCGAATCTATACTAGTCAGGTACGTTGTTAGCCTTAGTAAGCTCAAGATCACTAATTGATTCGATAACGTATTCATTTACATTTTATAAACCTATAGTAAGCTCACTCCATCATGCAGCATCCAAGATCTGATGAGCTCCAACTCGTAAGTTAATACTGTTAAGTGACTTAAGTCAGTCCGAACCGACCAATATCGCGACTTCCAACACAATTTGTATCACAAATCTCATTAATTTTCATTTCCTGTTAGGCTGTTACTCAAATCCTTCTAGTTTAAAACAAATTTCTCGGCTGGGATAGCTAAATCCAAGGTGCATGTTTCCGAGAACCATTATCCCAACACATTCAATCTGGCAAAAAAAACGAAACAAACCCTAAATATTAATCTCAGAGAAACCAGAGACCATGTTGTCGATGAAAATTAAAACCCTAGCTTAATACAAACTTAACGTGTCGTACCATATTACACGTGACGGTTTTCTTCTAGTGGTGCGGGTCCCGCTTCATACATGAGGAGGAATTGGATTCTCTCCTCTTTTTGCAGTTTCCACGTGAGGTGTCACATGATTAATGGACGAGGCGGGAGAGATCACACAGCTGGTGATGCGCCACGTACTCGAGTGCTTAAATCTGATCACGTGGGTCCCATTTTTTCAGAAGCAAAGGGAGCGAGGAACCCTAGCTAACTTGGTGCTCGGGCTTCTCTTTTTGTTGGTCAGGTTTCTTATCACAACCTCCATTATTATTACTATTATAAGCTTCAAGATTCTCGCAATTTATTCTACTTTTACATGATTTACAGGGGTTAAAAAATGACTTTGATCCAACAATTAACTAGTGCTTTCACAATCATGGTTCATGAACCACCATAAACGAGTCGATCCAATTCTTTTTTGTCCCTCCAGATTGGAAAGTACTATACCATTCGGTTAGTCTCTGGTAAGTTGTATTATTGGGATCATGCTAGAACTAAACAACCCAAAGTCAACTTTTTTAAGCTTGACTGAGCTTATGATAAGCTCAGTCCATGTAATAGGCCAGCACCCACTCTCCGCCACCCGTCGCCGGCTTGCTTCAATCGGCACTCATTTTGAGGTGAGGCGCGGCGAGAAGCCGTGCTCCTCGAGATTCTTGGAGAGAGAGTACTCGACCACAGCGAGCCTGGCCTTTTCTGCGCAGATGGTCTCCTGGTCGGGTCGGATGAAGTTGACCTGGTAGTGGATCTCGGACACCGACCCGATCGGGTTGGCTGGCGAGACTTCTGGAAGCTGGGACGGCGGTGACTGTCGACGTTGCAATTATATTACATGCAGGAGCAAAGGTAGTAGTACTAAGTATTAAAGAGAGAGGCATGGGATGGGTGGGTGTAGTAGTAGTTGACCTGCGTATAACAGTCGATCTGGGGAAATCTGAATAAATTCTCAACCTGATAATTTCAATATAATATCTCGACGAAATTGACAGCACTGCCCCATTGGGGTCCCTCCAACATGTCCTCGGCCATGTGCAAAAGCCAAATTCTGAGGGGTCTTGGTCACTTTGGAATGTCTCTACTGCCTCCTGAATCCTAATATGTCAATTTCTTAACGTTCATTGTGGCTGTGGTGTTGGTGTGGTGGTTATAATGAATGAAGAGATGAGTCTGCTGAGAGTGCATATATAAGAGAAGCCATGTGCAAACGCAAGCTCATCATAGCCGTGCAGGTTTTCCTAGATGAGGTGAAGAATATAAATTGAGTGGCTAACGAATTGAGAACCCAGTTGTGAAAACTCGAAAAGATTGTTTCTTTTGGTCTGGTTTCAAGCCCATGCGATGAGAGAGGGGGGGGGGGAATGATTTTCACGGTGGCAGGCGGGCGATAGTCCGACGACGGCGTTTAGGCAAAGAAGAAGGTATATAAGCTAAGTTTACAATAAGCTCAATCAACTTGGATAAAATTTGACAAAGCTAGCCAACTAAATGGTGACATGTGTCAAAAGGCTAAAAAGTCTATGAGTTCTTACACTTGGAGTTCATTCCAGAATTATGGATCCGTATAAGGGATACATTTTTTCGGTACATAATTAAACTAGTCGCATTTGGCTAAATTTGAGTTAGGTTAATCTTGTCTCGGCACGGCCAATAGGCTAGGCAAGATCGAGTTCGTTTTTATATTTACGTACGGATTGTTGACACTGAACTAAAATATGCTTGGTCGATATATACTTGATATGGTATGGTGTGGAAATATACTTTCAGAAATATGGCTGAAAGTCTGAAACAGTACAAGCTAGCCAGCTAGGCTCGACTTTGACAATCAAAATTAGAACTTAACTATTTAACTGCGTACTTTTCTTTTTCAAGGTCTTACTTAAGCTATATATAACGAAGACGTCGGTTTATCATCGACAAACGGACCGTTGATCTGTTGCAGGTCAATCTATATTGGCTCTAGATGCCATTAATTCATGCAAACACGCTTCAACAAAAATCCGCTAATTAAGAATAACATGATGAACACAATCGTACATTGAGTTTCATCGATTCTCTTTCTCAGTTAAATAAGAACGGAGATTTTTAAAGGAATTGAGAGCTCTTCTCTGCCATTTTCAGCTTTGCTACGTACATGTGGTTTTATTCAACTTTCACTAGCTAGAGCTCCCACTTAAATTAAAAGGCCTTAATTAAAAATCCTTAAAAACCAATCATTTGTGTCACAAACTCCCCCATTTTGCGTACTAACAGTTTTACATTATGAGCTAGCTGCATGTTCGACCACGTACAATAGGGCTTCACGAGCATCACAATAACTTGGTTAGCTGCGAGTTTAATTATAAGTTGACGGTTGCTATTTAGTCATGAAATTAATTAACTTGCTGCATATTTGATACGATTGTTTTAGGTAATTTGTAATGTGGTCCTCAGTAACCTCAGTTTATTATTTATGTCAACTAGCTAGCACCACACATGTGGTAAACCCAGAATCTACATTGTTTACGTTTATGCCATGGATTCGTACCTATGGGAAAGGAACGGCCACCGCCTATACCGATCACAAGACTCAGCACATATAATAGTAAGGTGCATTACTATTATCGTACAAGTTATTTGGCCTATGGGGAGTCAATTTGTTCATCCTCTTCAGGCACTTGACTATGCCTATATATACTCAATTATTTTGTATAGAGTCAACTACATATATTAAAAGCTCCCTAGCTTGCTAGCTACCTTCTTAGCAGCCGTATATGTTACCATTTCTGTGGAAGACTTTGTAGTTGAGCAACTACCAATTTTTGTTAATCAACAAAATATCTTGAATTACGATAATATATTGATAATAATATATCATGTTAGGATCTTAATTATATAACATCAGAGATTAACATCAAAGTAGATCGAGAGTGCACACTACTAGCAAAACAGGGTTTAAGCACTGGTTTTTATGTGTGAATTAATGCTTTTCTACACGGATGTTCGTGAATTTCAGAGGGAGGTGGAATACTCAATTCCCACACTTATCTGTGTCAGTCTCTTTTCCCACGTTTATGTGTGTAAACTCTTTAGGTGGACCCTACCATATGTAGATTTCCTAGATTGAGAAAGTCCGTGTGTAATACTTCTCAATGCACACAATTTTGAGTGTCTATTAGTCTCCATAGTTAACACAGCTTTCAGTATGTATTGTCTCCAAAATTTAAATTTTTCGATTTCCAGAATCTAGATCTAATTTCGACATTTGGGTGTTAATTGATATTTCTAATTTTATTTATTAATAGACAAAGGCATGGGTTCCAACTTCCAATTCTGGGTTCATCCTCCAACATCCAAGTCTTCGATGAAATATGTCATGGGGTTCAATGTTTTCTGGGTTCATCCTCCTGTAGTTGAGGTTAATGGTATATATGGATTGTCCTACTTCTCGATTTATCTTATGCAAAGACATTGATATGGAAAGAAAAACAAAACATGAGAATAATCAATAGAACATACTAAGGTAAGGAATTTAACATAAATATAACCAATTCTCCATATATGACGATCTTTCCATCTGTCTTCTGCGTTTGCCATCCAGATCTATCTTATAGATCTGCATATATGAAAAAAAATTTGAAAACAAACATTAATTTCCATATAAAAACCCACCCCAAATTGAGAATGACTAGCTGTTGTTTTCCTTATGTGCTTGCCATTGTACTGGTCTTGGATCCCAAGTCTGAGATAATGAATTTCGTTCGATACTGATATCAGTGTCACATAAACCTCCGGGTGCAATAAATCTGTGTGGAATGCTTGTTTTTCTAGTAGTGGCAAAAACGAAGTTAGGTCTCCTTGAATTGGTTAGAGAAAACACAATAAGCCAATGACTGGTACAAATGTATCTACACATTTACCAATCAATAATCCAATGGCTTCTAATCCAAAATGTAATAATTTCTTTTATTTAGAACATAATACAAGAAATGTTTAGTTGACGTCCTAATAAATATAAATAAACGTTTGAGAATCTAAGATTTTGTTTTTCCGATTTTGCACTAACATATGAAAATTACATTATAAATGTTATATACTTATGATTGTGAGTGCTAAGGTGTTGATGCAACTCGTATAATATGAAATTTATCCGGTTAAATCTGTTAAGAAAGCAAGTTTGACTTATGTCTTTCTATTCAAAGAGCGATATTTATTCTGTAAGTGTCGACCTATTTTACACGAGCATCTCTTGGTTATGTACATATATATGTACTACTTCCGCAAGCTTTTTTTATTGGAAAGTTTGGTTTTCCCTCAAAAAATTTATGACTTTGAGTTTAATCACATTTACTACTAAATTTGCTACCAAGTAGTTAAAGAAACACGTACGTACCCTAACAGACCAAATAACTTGGACAATAATTCACTAAGGTACATAATAATAGTAATGCATATTATTATGAAACTCATAGCTGTTCTTTTATTGCCAATAAGTAAATTTATTGACCATAATTAACTCATAACATGTTAACAATGCATATCATTCAAAATACTCCTAGCTACGTAAAATACTCTCATGAACTAATTATTAACAGAAAAGAATTACAGTTTTCTTAATATAACCTAGCTAAGACCATGCATGTTTTTCTCCATGTGACTACCAGTGATGATAACATGCCGCCTGTCTCCATGGTCCCATGCAAAAGTATACATTAATACATGTATAGAAGAAAATTACACCTAAAATTAAGAAACTTTGATGAGAAAAACAAATTCCACGAGGGTAATGATGTCCCAATTTCAAGAACTGTTATTAGCCCATTTAGTAAGGAAGGTCTGACAGGGACGGTTTGGTAAATTTGAGGACTTTTAAGTAGTGCCGAGTGCCGCTGGCAAGTTAGCTAGTCAGTCCTCCTCTCCTCTCACTTGCGTTCAACGTCCCTTCTCTGCGAAGAAGAGCTTTCCACACTTTCTAGAGAGAGAGAACAAATCAATTAAATAAAGAACGGAACAAATGAAATACCAATGACACAATTTTGAAAACAGAACAGCAACTCAATCTGTTCTGATTCCTCTTCTTGTTCCAAATTTGATTTCATATATAGTCTCTGTGGGCTTTGGCTGCTTCTGGGTTTCGGCTATTTGATCTCTGTTCTGTTTCATATGGGCATTTCGTCGAACAGTTGCTAGGCGTTTGAAGTTGGGAAGAGAATTTTGAAGGAAAAAGAAGATGTCTTGGAAAAGCAGAGGAGACCCTTCTTCTTCAAGAAGTGTAATTTCGCAGAAATGGACTCTGTTGCTTTGTTTGAGCTGCTTCTGTTTTGGAATGCTCTTCACCAATAGGTATTATTGCATTGTTTCTTGTGTTATAATCTTCTTCTGTAATCTGAAAGGTTTAATCTTTCGATTTCTTTCTAATCAATAAGATAGCTTGGACTTTTTCATGAAATGGGTTTGAGCCAATATTATGTAATTCAATTTGCAGACTTTCTGTTCTGAGATCTGTGATCAAGTAGTTGTTATTGGTTTCTAATAAATTTTTGAACTTTTGTGTTCTACTTTGTTGAGTGAGTCTGAATTTAAAGTCTTTGATGTAGGGATTGCATTCAAGTATACTTTTTATTTGTTTTATGAATTTCAAGGCTATTAGTTTCTTTGAGCAATTGGGTTAATTTGAAAGGCTGAAACATTTATGTGTTGGTTACTTGCAGGATGTGGAATGTTCCTGAAAGTAAAGGTCTTACTCGGAGAACGGCTTTGGAGGAAGAAAAGTTAAAATTAGTTACAGAGGGTTGCAATCCTAAAACTGTAATGTCTCATCATCCCTGAATTCAGTGAATTGATTTCGTGTTCTCGCGAGTCTTTTTTGTATTTATGTTCTTCATCCAAACTTATCTTGTGCTTATCTGATTTGGTCATTTTAGTTGCATCAGAAGGAAGTAAAGCGAGATCCTAAGGACATATTCGGAGAGGTTTTCAAGACTCATAATGCTATACAGTAAGTTATGATCACGTAAAAGCTCTTGATCTGTTTTAGTTTTGATTTATCTGGGTTACTTATTTGAAACTTTTCGTGGTATGTTGATCCAGGACACTAGATAAGACTATTTCTAATTTAGAGATGGAGTTAGCTGCTGCAAGGGCTACACAAGAGTCTATACGTAGTGGCTCTCCTTCATCTAGTGACCCGAAGACAGACTCAAATGGGAAGAGACGATATTTAATGGTTGTTGGAATCAATACTGCTTTTAGTAGCCGGAAAAGAAGAGACTCGGTCCGTGCTACATGGATGCCTCAAGGTTCATAATTTGATTCCCTGATTTCTTCATTTCTGTTCTTCAATAGGAATTTTACACGTTTCTGGCTGCTTATTGTATCTGTGGCCTGATTACTCTTATGTAAACATGAATTGCTTGCAGGCGAGAAAAGAAAGCGGCTAGAGGAAGAGAAGGGTATCATCATTCGTTTCGTCATTGGTCATAGGTGCGGGTTTTAATCTTCTTTCGTGCTAGCTAATGTGTTAGGGCAATGAATAGTAAATATTGGGGGCATCTGATGTGCTTTTTGCTGATTTAACTGTTAGAATCTAAAGTAATTAAGGTTTATGCATAAGCAGTTCATTTAGTTTCTGAGTTAAAGAAATTTCAAGCTCCCAAGGTTTTGAGATGCGTCACAACTTACAAGTTACAGGCGTTTCTTTTTTGAGGTAATATCTTAGAAGTTCTTTCTCATTGTTCAGTGCCACATCAGGAGGCATTCTAGACAGAGCAGTTGAAGCAGAGGACAGAAAGCACGGAGATATCCTGAGGCTGGTAAGGTCTTTTAACTTTTCTTCTGCTTTTACTTGACACCGTCCTTTAGTTCATGAATGCTCACTCAGTTACTTGAACATAGCATTCACTCAAAAAAGAAAAAAACAATTAACCCTTGTGACTTGATGTCTATATTGTCTGAGCAGGACCATGTTGAAGGGTATCTTGAATTATCTGCCAAGACAAAAATATATTTTGCCACTGCTGTTGCTATGTGGGATGCAGATTTTTATGTCAAAGTTGATGATGATGTCCATGTAAATATAGGTAATTTCAAAATATGTATTACTGTATATAATTCACTATGATACAGTTGAACAGAATAAAAGAAAAAACTAAAGACTTGGCATAGCCATGTGTCATATTAGATTAAAAACAGTTCAACTCAAATTACTCAACTACTGTAAACTTCCGTTAGGTAACTTCATTTGTCTTATAAATCTATCTCTTGCAAATTGCTGCAGCAACACTAGGAGAAACATTAGTAAGACATCGAAAGAAATCACGCCTGTACATTGGATGCATGAAATCAGGTCCTGTACTAGCACAAAAGTAAGCCAGCACTTCCCAATTTCTTTTGTTCTTTTGTTTCTTTCCTTAATATAGAAGACTTAGTTGACTTTGAGTTCATAACTGACAACTTGATCATACAGGGGAGTGAGATACCATGAGCCTGAATACTGGAAATTTGGTGAGCCTGGAAACAAGTATTTCCGTCATGCTACAGGGCAGTTATATGCAATTTCAAAAGATTTGGCTACATATATATCAATAAACCAGTAAGCGATCTTTATGTTTAAGTTTGATATGTATGTTTTTATCTTCCTGCACTTGTGATGTTCACTTTTTATCTTCCTGCACTTGTGATGTTCACTTTGGATATATGTTTAGGCATGTCCTACACAAGTTTGCAAATGAGGATGTTTCTTTGGGAGCTTGGTTTATTGGACTTGATGTGGAGCATATCGATGATCGTAGACTTTGTTGTGGCACCCCACCTGGTAAGTGTATACTTCATCATTATCTTGTTGCTAATGATTTGGAATGCAGACCGTATAGTTTGGGAAGATTAGGTTACATATGAGTGAAATGACATGTCTCGCTGGATAATACTTGTTTAAATCACACACAGGCTGAGTTTGATCTGTTACAGTTATCTGCATAATAACAATGATTTTGACAAAATAAGCATAGTTCTCTGAAATTACCATTTTCTAGAGGATATAGAACTTCTCGAGTAGAGTTATTCAACAAGTTTTCTATACAAAATTTGCGGGGTAGTAAAACCAAGACTATAATATGGCTTTCAGTCTTGATACTATACCTTAGTTACTCCTGTGGTGGGGTTCAGAAGTTAAAAGAAGCTTGAAAATAAGAAAGATAGCTGCTTCTCAGCTGTAGGTGGCTTAACTTTCAATCTGTTCTCTCCCTGCAGATTGTGAGTGGAAGGCCCAGGCAGGCAATGTCTGTGTTGCTTCATTCGATTGGAGTTGTAGTGGGATCTGTAGATCAGCAGAGAGGATTAAGGAAGTCCATCGACGCTGTGGGGAGGGCGAAAACGCTTTGTGGAGTGCTACTTTCTAAGTTGAAGCTCTTCCAACCTCAGGAAGATTTTTGAGCTTCAGTATAAAGGCAGGTGTGCTAGTTATTTTTTTTCTCTCTCCCTTTCCTGTGTTTAGTATAGAAATGATAATCCCACAACATAAAAATTAGAGAGGAGAGAAAGAAAGAGAGAAAGCTTTGCAATGTGGACCATTTCCATTTTAATAGGAATACTGGTCACTGAAGCAGCAAAAATAGGACCCCATATATACAATTCTTTGAGGCTTGAACAGCCAACTTGTAAGTTACTGTTCTATGGTATCAAGTTCTCAATAAATGTATATCTTTGTGGGTGCTCTATTGCCTGCCTTTCTTGTACAATCTTGTTTCACTAGTTTCATAATATGATGAACAGTTAAAACAGCCACACATTACTTCTCCTATTCATATCTTTCCCTGTTATATATAATTCATCCGACGACTGTCAGATGTCAGTAATGCCCCTCGTATACTGTCATTACATTAGTTTAAGAGGTACAGTGAAGGATATATCTGACAATGTATAAACGTGTGATAGGGTCTTAAGAAGCAACCCAGTTGAATTAACTTGAAGCTGCTACTAACTGGTACATGAACATAAATGAATCTTGAAACGCTACGTATCCATGAGCTGAGAAAATCTGAAATGTTGCTTTCATGCTACTTTTCTCTACTAGGACAACGGAGATTTGAACATTAATTTCAAAATATTAAGAAAAGGGATGAATTAAAATGATGAAGACTGTATTTACTGAATGATAATCAACAATCATGTATAACTCCTTTATTAAAGATTTTTTAGGAAATTTTATAACGTTCCTAACCTATTCGTATAAGCTGGTAATTTTCACCAGAATGAGAACAAGATTCATATATATTGGGCAATATATATATCTACTGCAACAGGATACAAAAGGTTCTTAAGTACACAGTTAACATGATAGACGAAACTTTGTCTCCAGGATCCTTACAGGTTTTATCACCTAAGAATAGTAGTTGAGATTACTTCAGCTCTTTTATAAGCTTCAACCTTTCACCAACTTACTATATGAACAAAGAGAACGAGACCAAACCAGGAAGGCCATATGCAGACTGCAGTTAAGCACATTGTTTTTATGCCCAAAAACAGCATCTCATCCAAATGTACATCTACATTATTATTCGGGATTCATTGAACAATTATGAAGAACCCAACAGAATATTTCATGTTTCGGTGAAAACCCAGTTTTAATCAAATTTCTGAAAACAATAACTTTCTGTGCATTTGTAAATATGCCATGTTTAGTAAGTGAAAGTGTGAAACTTAAGACAAACATACTGACTAGTGACTACTGCTCTCTGTGAAAATCAACAATGTTCATATATTGAAGACTCTCATCAAAGACACAAGTTCATTAAGACAACAGAGAAAGAGAGAATCTTGCGTGCCATTGATTCACATTCGAAACCTGGCACTTATTGTTCATCGGCTTCTCGAACATACACTGGTTGTGGCTTTGCAAGGTTTTAGTTACAACTATACCATCTTGCTACTACTTTCAAGTTTCTGCTTTTACCTAAACTATATTATTCAGCAGTTTATACTAGAAATTTCCTATTTCAATCCGACCCAAAGATGGATAACAAAAACCAGAAATGAGAAAGCTTATACCTTTAGATCTCCAATGATAGGGACGGCAAGGAAGAAATGGTAAAATTGAAGCAGTGGCACGTGATATTGGCGCGGCTCAATCAAAAAATAGAGCTCAAGCGCAATTCGAGCACTGTTTTCTTATTGAACCGTACCAATATCCCGTTTTACTGATCCATCCATATTCCATCCCTTACTGCCATTTTGGCTCCAAACCAAACAAACCCTTTTTTTTCCCTTTTCAAAACAACGTGAAGTGAACACAGAACAGGTAACATAAAACCAGCACATCAGAGCTTCAAGCAGTAAGCGAAAAACGAACAAAGAACTAGTTCTGGGTGATATGATATGAATGGGAGAGAGGGGAGGCAAAGTTGTTATAGGGCATTGGTTTTGAGAGAGAGAGAGAGAGAGAGAGAGAGAGAGAGAGAGCGAGCCTGAGAATAAGCAAAGAGATGCAGAGGGAGTGAGAGAGAGATGAGGAGTCTTAAAGAAGGTAATGCCCAAGAGGAACAAAGAGAGATGGGTAGCATTGAAGAAGTTGCATTAAATTCTCCAACCACCTCACAACAAAAGAAGTTGGGAATATTAATTATAACAATGGCGGTACAAGAATCAAAGGGAAAGAAGAAGAAGAAGAAGAAGAAGAAGAAGAAGAAGAAGAAGAAGAAGAAGAAGAAGAAGAAGAAGAAGAAGAAGAAGAAGAAGAAGAAGAAGAAGAAGAAGAAGAAGAAGAAGAAAAGGTTCACGGACAGAAATCTGGAGCTTTAAATGGTGACATTGATGGATGATGGGGTAGGAGAAGGAGCTGATGTTCGTTCTGTTCAATCCGCATTTATGTATCAAAACAGAAGACACAGAGTGAGATGGAGAGGGAAGAGAAGGGAACCTTTGTTTGTTTTGTTTTGTTTGGTTTCAGTACCCTTACTATGCAAAGCCATGAAAGCAAAATGAAGAGAAGCTAGGCCATTGCACATTTGCAGTTTTGCACTACTGCACTAGCTTAATTGGTAGGATCCCTTCTGATTTGTGTTTTGAATTCAAAACTCACCCCTTACCCCACTTTGTGAGTGGTCTCAAATGTTGTTTGCCTGCAACTCTTTGGGAAAGCGCTCTCTCTCTCTCTCTCTCTCTCTCTCTCTCTCTCTCTCTCTCTCTCTCTCTCTCCCCCTCTGCCATGCCAATGTGCATTAACTTTGTAGGCCAAACAAACAAGCATGCATGAGGGTATCCCTCCTGTAGTCCTATAGGCTCATGCCTTACATGCCATGGCATTTCAACTTCAAAATACTAATGACCTAATTGCCTTCCTTTGATCAACACACTTTTGTTGGTTTTGTGTGGTCATGAACTATGATGTTGATAATATGGCATTTTCCTTGATTTGGTTAATTTTTGCGTACCAACTTTTGGTGAGATGTACATTATCTAGGTAAAGCTAACACTTCAACGAAGACAACATCAATACTGTCCAACCAAACCGGATCCCTACTCTTCGATATACATAACTACAATTGAGAGTAATCAGCTAAATAAACTGCCGGAGAATCGATCGAGCTAATAATACTAGATATGTGACCGGTGTAATTTTAAAGTCATGACTGTGGTGTAATCGAGCTAATCTTGGATGCCCTAGAGGCATGATCGAGTATGGTGTAATTTTCTGTTCTTTTTTTTCTTAGCAAGAGAGATTGAAAAGACATGGCGCGAAAAGATATTAATGAAGACGAGTTGCTTGTGTCAAGTTAACATCAGATTCTAGTCATATTCTACTATTCTGGATCGATTACAGACGGCCTTAGTCTACAACGGCAACACACAATGAATTTAATGAGATGTAACCCTTGGTCGAGTCGATCAACAAGGCGATGACACGAACTGAGATTACAATTAATTGAATTAAACATTACCGTCGCCTTCACATGAGATTCTGCATCCCTATACGTACTGTATTTGTTACCATTGCAATCTAATCGTTAATGTGACTGAGCTTTAATATGGCTGGTAAATCACTGGAGTTTTGACAGAGAAAATAACTCATAGCTATAATTTTCTCTTCCAAAATTTTTGCTCTAATTTAACCTACTTTATATTTAACCTATGAATAACATAGCTGGAAAATATAACAATGCTATTGAAAATGCTTTGGATCGATTGATGGATAACTCCATTAATTGTGCTTATATGTATTTCAGATTGATGACCCGATAAACTACTATTCGTTATTATATAGTTCGAGAATTGTGAATTGGATACATTGGCAAATTAACACTTTTATGGTATGTGTTATTTTTTTTTCTCTAATATATTTTTTTTACGAAAAAAATATATCATTAAACAACCTTGTCGGCATAAATAGTACATAGATAACTTACAAGCATCTCTAACACTAAACAGAGAAGAACAAACTAATCAGAGCAAATACTGCTTTTTTAAAACGTTAAGCTTGACATTGTCAAGCTTACTTGCATTTTTAACAGATCACAAAAGACATGTGAGAATGAAGATGGACATACCCATAAACACGCAATTGTAGTAGGTATGTCATCATCGGATCCATGAATCACGCAATCCAAAAAAAATGCAAGTAAGCCGGCACCAATAGTGCCTAAAGCATCTTCTTCGTGCCTAAAGAAAATGGGCCAGGAGTCTTCATCATAAAAAATAGGAGCTCCGAAAAACTCTTCTTCTGCTCCTTAGCACTAGGAGAATAGTAAAAGATCAGCCGAAGCCTTCCTAGCATGCCCAGGTCCAGCAGAACCAAGTCAAATATCCAACAAAGCCAAAAGAGCCCAAAAATCTAGAATGAGGCCCAAAGCCCATCTCTAGTCCCTACCTTTGCAGTAGAGCAGCAAACCTGCCAACGAGGTTTCCCTCACAGCCCGCCATCGCCATTATCAAAGTCCAATCTAGGAACCGCCATCGCTCCACCATCGTGAAGAAGAAACACGTCACTACCTCGTCCGCCCGTAGAGACAACTCGGGCTGGCTTCAAAACTGTAAATCCTCATTGTAGCTTTCATGGCGGATGAAAAATGTTAGAGTCTCAAGTGATGCAATTTTATTTTAATTGAATAAGCTCCTATTTATCAGGAGATTAGTAGTTTATTTCTGTTAGGTGTTGAGTTCAAGTATGTGACCGAGTCTTTGTTTAGTGGTCACAATCTTAGGGATGTGGAGAATCAGTTTGTTTCAATTCTGAATTCCAGTTGTAATGGCTATATAAGCCAACATTGTTTTGTTCATGAAAATAAGCATCATTCACAACTTTTGCAGTCTAGTAAAGCTAGAGTCTTTGATACTTCAACAATTGGTATAAGAGCCCTTAATGAGTTTGATTGTGTGAAAGAGAGATTGAGAGTAGTCTTCTGAAAATGTCAGAAGGGAGAAGCACCAGCTATGTGCCTAAGTTTGTTGGGCACTATGATCATTGGGCTGAGTTGATGGAGAATCTACTTTGTTCCAAAGAGTATTAGAATGTTGTAGATCGTGGAGTTACAGTGGATATACATGGGAATCAAGATCTTTTGCATCAGAGGTGAAGGGAAGAGTACAACTCACTGAAAATTAACGCAAGGCGTATGAAGATAACAAGCTGAGGGACTTGAAGGAAAAAAATCTTTCTCTATCAAGCAATCGAAAGAGAGGTGCTTGCGACCATTCTTGATAAGAGCTCTTCAAAGGAAATTTGGGATTCCATAAAGCAAAAGTTTCAAGGCTCAACAAGAGTGAAGAGGCATATCTACAGTCGTTACGTTGTGATTTTGAGGTTCTTCGTATGAAGGAAGGAGAATATGTGAAAGCTTACTTTGCTCATTTTTTGTCCATAGCCAACAAAATGAAGGCTCATGGAGAGAATATGAGTGAAGGAGATATCACTGAAAAGATTCTTTGATTAATGGTTTTAAAATTCAACTATGTAGTATGTTCAATTGAGGAGTCCAACAACATGACCATGATAACCATCGATAAGCTTCAGAGTAGTCTCCTTGTGCATGAGCAAAGAATGAAGGGTAAAGGTGAGGAAGTGCAAGTCCTCAAGATCACTCATAAAGATAAGGCAGGAAGAGGAAGGGGACGATGAGCTATGAGAGGTGAACGTGGAAGAGGAAGACAAAGCTTCAACAAGGCAACATTAGAATGTTACAAATGCCATAAACTAGGGAAATTTCAATATGAATGCCCTAGTTAGGAGAAGGGTGCCAATTATGTTGAGTTGGATGAGAAGGAAGAGCTTTTACTGATGGCTTATGTTGAGAACAAGAATGCAAGGAGAGAAGATGTTTGGTTTCTAGACTCAAGCTGCTCTAACCACATGTCAGGGAACAAGAATTGGTTTGTGGAGATGGATGAGCAGTTTAAACACTCGGTGAAGTTGGGCAATGATCCAAGGATGCTGGTGATGGGAAAATGAAGCATCAAGCTTGACATTGAAGGTTTAACTCAAGTGGTAAGAGATGTGTTTTATGTTCCTGAACTCAATAATAATTTATTGAGAATATGTCAATTTCAAGAGCGGGGGCATGCTATTGTGGTAAAGATGGGGCTTGTAAGATATATCATCCTATGAAAGGCCTTATCATCCTATATAAAGGAATGAGACATGGAAACTTGTAAGCTTGCCGAAGGGAATAAAGAAAATTGGTGTCAAATAGGTATTTAAAATGAAGTTAAATGAAAATGGAGAGGTAGATAAGTGCAAAGCAAGATTAGTGGTCAAGGGTTATGCTCAAAGATATGGGGTTGACTACAGTGAAGTATTTGCACATGTGACTTGTTGGGATACTATAAGATTGATATTGACACTAGCAGCATAGAAAGACTGGATTATTTTTCAGTTAGACGTCAAGAGTATTTTTCTTCATGGAGAATTGGAGGATATAATGTATGTGGAGCATCCATAAGGCTATGTTCGTAAAGGAGAGGAACATAAAGTCTTGAAGCTTAAGAAAGCTCTATACGGTTTGAAACAAGCTCCATGAGCCTAATATAGTAGAATCGAATGGTACTTCATAAGGAGGGGTTTGAGAAATGCAGACATGAGCACACATTGTTCCTCAAAAATGAAGATGGAGGTAGTTTCTTAATTGTTAGCCTCTATGTGGATGATTTAATTATATAGGGAATGATGTAGAGCTATGTGAGAAGTTTAAAGAGTCGATGAAGCTACAGTTTGACATGAGTGACTTGGGGAAGATGAAATATTTCCTAGGAGTTAAGGTTCAGTAGAGTAGTGAAGGGATACACTTGTGCCAAAGGAAGTATGCTGAGGAAGTTTTAGAGAGGTTTGAAATGGGGAGTTGCAATCCAATGAAAAATCCTATTATGCCGGGCACAAAATTGGTGAAAGACTGTGGAGAATTTAGTGTGGATTCAATGTTGTTCAAGCAGCTTGTTGGTAGCTTAATGTATCTAATAGCTACTAGACCAAACATTATGTTTGTTGTGCCCGGCATAACAACAAACATTGAATCCACACTAGCTAGTCAAGATTTTATGTTTGGTCTAGTAACAAACATTGAATCCACACTGAGGCGCTGCTCCCAAGTTCTCAGCACCTCTTCCATAAAACACTCCCAAGATCGCTTCAGCTGCATATTAGCTAGTCAAGATTGACAACTGGAGATGGGAAGTGACGGCAAGAGATTTTGTCCTAGGGATGTGCGAGAGAAGAGGATGATCCGGGAAACATGGAGCTTATAGGGTAAACATGGTTTAGATTAGGAGATCTTTTTCTTTAATGTCTTGAATCTTGATGACAATGTATATTTTTTCTTTTTGAGAAACATGAATTTATTCAATTGAAAGGTTATATATATAGCCAGATGATTTGACTTGAAAATAACTCCAAGACACTCACCATTAGAACTGTCCAAACATAAGGGAACATCATCACCGATGACTTGCATGAACCAATTGGCCCAATTTTTGGTGCCCATGTTTATTTATACACTTCTAATGATTTTGTTTTTAAATTAGTGGAATCGGAACTAATTCATTGCTCAAAATTTATTTTACTTGCTGGTTTTTTTTCTTTCTGTTTTTAATTTATTTAAGCCGATATTAGAATTTTAGTTTAATGGGTCCTCTTGTCAAAGTCAATTTATCTATAACATTATTTTAAGGGAGAGTGACCATCAAGTTACTTGAGGCTCGAAAATGTACCAAAAAGTCACCCCAACTTTTATTTTGTCCCAAAAGTCACATTAATCCAGAATTCACAAAAATTTCCCTAGAAAAAATAACAAATAACAACTACTGCCACTAACCTACTTCAGTCTACTATTGAGCCCAAACAAACCAAACCCAAAATCACTCTCGCCTCTCTCTCTCTCTCTCTCTCTCTCTCTCGCCGGAAACCGAAGCCCAGCCCCAAGCCAGCTCCACCTCTCTTTCGCTAGAAACCAAACGCCGATCCGCGGCTCTCCTCACTAGAAACCAAACGCGATCCACGCCTCTCCTCACCATAAACCAAACGACGTGTCGTCACTCTCCTGTTCCTCACCGTCATCGTGTCGTCACTCTCCTGCTCCTCACCGTCACCGCGTTCTCTCTCGCCGGAAACCAAACTCAGTCGAGCCTCTCACTCTAGCTATATTTGTTTGCATAGTGCTGGTACATTTGTTTGAGTGTGATTTCACGTTTGTCTGGGAGCAGTGGTATATTTGTTTGAGTGTGATGGTACACTTGTCTGTGAACAGTGGTATATCTATTTGGGTAGTGTTGGTACATTTGTTTACATCTGATGGTACACTTGTCTGTGAGCAATGGTATATCTGTATAGATGTGATGGTATATCTGTTTGGGTAGTGTTGTTTATACGCGTTGATATACTTTTGCAGAAAATGTCGTCATTTTGTTCAAGCCTTGTTGCATTCAATAGTTTGTTATGCAACTATAGGGATGACATTCCTAAAGAGACATACTACTATTTCCGAGGAACCCCCTTCGAAGAGCTGATCAACACATTCACCTTGGGGGAAGTATCACTCGAGGAGGCGGACACTGTGAAAAGTGTTGCCGATATTGGTAGGATGACCAAGATGTACAAACTCGAGGAGAAAGGCTTCCTGATTGGAAGTAAAATCTTCAAAATTACAAACGAGGACGTCCAAGAGATATTTGGGCTCAACACTTTGGGAGCAATTCTGGATTTCACGAAGTGGTCGAAGAGGCCAAAAAATGATAAGTTCTTTGACGAGTATTTTCCCGAGGCAGCCGAGGGCGAAAAAATGAATCCCATGACCAAGGTTTCAATTGAGGTAGCATTCCACAAAGTAGTTGGAGCAAAGAAAAGTCAAGATATCGCAGTCTTGATGGTCATGCACTTGTTGGCTTCGTTATTCTCTGCCTCGAGTAGTTGGTCGTTGTCCTTGAAATTGGCAAAAATATGTACAACTCTAAATCGCTTGAAGGACTATGCTTGGACGCCAATGATTTTTGACTACCTTCTAGACGGGTTAGAAAGGAATGTAAAGAAAAATGACAAGGGAAAAGCTGCAACCTATATGGGCAGCTGCGTTCCACTTATTACAGTGAGTAATCTTTAACTTTGTTAAATTATTTTTTGGTTAGTACCCTTAGCTAATTATGATGGTACCCTTAGCTCACTATAATTGTTTTGTTTTGTGTAACAGTATTGGGTGGCCCTAAAGACAAACATAGCTAAGAAGGTCAAGACAAGAACCTACCACAAGCTCGGCTTTGCTCGGTGGAGGCTTAGCAACATCCATGAAGAGTTGAGAAAGCTCTCAGATATGGAGCTTGAAGCCAAGTTCATGGAAGCCGAGCATGAGGTAGTTGAGGTGGTCACCTGTGTTAAGCAAGTTGAGGCAATCTCCCAACACGAGCAAATGGAGGATCCGATAAATGATGACGATGTGGAAGAAGAAGTATGGTCTACTCCTGACTTTGGCACATACAAGGCCCCCTCATTCGACCTCTTCGTAAGTATTATACTTTGTTAGTATTATGAGTTTGTGATTGTACATTTCTTATTCTGTGATGGTATCTTTAGGATGATGTGATGGTATGATTATGATTTTGTGATGGTATATTTAGGAATATGTGATTGTACATTTCTTATTCTGTGATGGTATATTTAGGATGTTGTGATGGTATCCTTGTTTGTTTTGCAACACTGAGTTTGTTTTACCAATTTTTGCAGAAAGATTGGGGCGCCAATGAAGAGAAGGAAAAAGAAGTTCAGAAGATGAATCAGAATTTAACTGAGATGATTGCACATTTGGAATAGGCGACTACTCAACCTGCATCAAGTCAAGATGAGTTTCTTAATTGCCAAGAGCTGATAAAAAAATTAGTGAGGAGAAGGCCAAGTTGCAGCAGGAGAACACACAGTTCGTTTTCTTGCTAACCAAGTCCAACACGGAGTTGAAAGAAGCTACAAGGAAGGTGGAAGTCTTCAGGGAAAAGGTCAAGCAAAAATGGGACTCCCTAACAGTCGTGGAGAAGGAGAAATATGCAACTAAAGAGGAGAACAAGAAGTTCAAGGAAACCATCTTGAAGCTTGGGCGTGAAATCCAGCAGCTTAGGATGATGAGCTCACAAGTTAAGATAGAAGTCATCAACGCTTCAGCTTAATTGTCCGAAGATGGGGATAATGAAGAAGAGGTGTGTTTAGGCAACAATGCTAGTATCTTTATGGTTGTGTGTTGGTATCTTTATGATTAAGTGTTGGTATGTTTATGTTGAAGTGATTGTATCTTTATATTTGCAGCGATATGATAGGAGATCCAAATACATAGATGATCCTTAGTTGGCAACAAAGGTAGAAAGGGAGTAACATTCTTGTGTGTTTGATTGTATTCTTGTGATATAAATGTTAGTACAATGGTTGATATGTGTAACGACCTGAACCGTGGAATGTGCACATATTGGTCCGAGTTGTGATTATTGTGAATTAATCGTACTCGTGGGTTTGTTAACGACTGAATTATCGGGCAAGAATTTGGTTTGAGTTCATTCGTGGGAATTGTAGAGGATTTAATTTCGAGATCGTGAAAATTTTCGGAGATTTTTTTGGTTAAGCGAGCAATGTTTTATCGAGTTTTGAAGTTGGTTGGTGAATGTGAATTTAATCCTGACCGTCCGATTTGGATCAGAGTAAATTATAGCCATTTATTTGGGGATGGTATGTGTATGGTATGTATACGATATAAATACGAAACAAATTGGGAAACTTTCTATTTTTGGAAATACCCGTTGACCCGCGTTGATCCACGGGTCAAAACTGACCCGTTTGGGCCGTGACCTTCTCAGCGCCGGTGTGCCTTATTCCGAAATCTTTTGGCCATGGTTCCTTCATGAACGTTGTTGGGTTGAGATCCTCTTTCTTTTGATAGGTGGATCACTCAATTTGGTTGCCGGATGAAGAAGATATGACGTGTTAAAGTTTGGGGAATTCCTGCCGAATTTGCCGGCGATGGAGGCGGCGGAGATGGAGGTTGACCTTGTGGAGGTTTTGTAGCCCATGGAGAGGTGAATCTATTCTAAGTGGTTTCAGCCCTTGCCGTTCCCGGTGGTGGCCGATCGGAGAAATTGAATTCCGGCGAGGTTTTCAAACTTCACGGTGAGTTTTAGACCTTTTCCGGTAAAAATTGGGTGTAGCTTTGAACTACAAAGTTGTTGGAAATGTCAAGCTCTTCAAACTGATATATAGGTCGAAGATTTCTGGGTTAGTGGGATTTTCCAGTGACCAGCGGCGGCGGCCCCACGCTCTGCCGTGCGCGACGGAGCTCCGGCGATGTGATATTTTTGGCAAGTTTTATGTCGTTTCGCTTGTTTTCACGTGCTGAATGCAATGGTGAGGTTTTTGAGTTGAGTTGAATGTTCTAATTTGAAGCGAGAGTTTTTTGGGTGTATTTTGGGAATTTTACTATCCTCGTCGATATTTCGAGCGATACGTCTTTCGAGAACGCAGGGTTCTTGACGTATTAGGTCTGTATGATGTGTTTCAATATGTATTGATCGTATCCCTGTTATTTAGGTGATCGTGATCGAGTGTTTGGCAAGGGATCTTCCGCCGGACCTCAGAGTTAGCTTCATACTTTGAGTGGACATTTTATTTTCAATGTTGATTTGCGAGTCCTAATTATGCATTTACTTTATGCATTTATGAATATACACTTTACGATTCTGCATTGTATTAGTATGCATTTACAATTATGCATCTTATGATTTCATTTTACGATTATGCATGTGCATGCAAGTATTTATGATTTGGTTTACACAGAGTGCAGTCTCAGATATAGAGGTAGCATCGATGCTTTAGCTTCTCGGCTGATCCCCGAGATGCTCCGGGGGGGGGGGGGGGGAACAGTTATCCTGACCCGAGATCTTTCAGACTTAATAATCACGAGGGGGTATGAGATCCCGTGATTAGACTGTACTATGCGAAGGAGTCCATGAGTGACCCCGCAGGATTTTACGTGCATATTTATGGATCGGGAAAAATGCACCTGGTCGGGATTTCATGTGCATTGACTCGCATTATGCTTTTATGAGCATATATACTTATATGTTGGGAATGACATATTATTATTATTTTCGTCCACTCACTCTAACGATTTTATTTATCTTTTTCTAGGCTTTTCGGTTTCCTTTGCCCAGTTTGCAGTTTGAATTCCGGGGTTGTACGTCGACGGTGGAGGCGTAGAGTTCAGGTCACACTTCAGTTCGAGTAGGTTCTTTGTTCAACCTAATAGTTTTATATGATGTGTGTAGGCGTTGCTTTGAATACTTATGTTATGTTTTCAGTTGAGTTTACTCCTGAATATTTTCTGAATTTCTTGTAAACCTTGTGGTTTATTATATATGGATCCGGATGGGGAACAGAGCCCCACAGTTTGACTTTTGTGGAATATTCGAAGTGTGATTCTCTTTGCAGGTGATATGACGGAAACATGCATTTAAATTAAACACATAAATCAACCATAAACAATTTAAAACCCTATAGATGTAGTATAATATAAGCAAGTAGGGATCGTTCTAAACCGGGGATTGAAGGGTGCATGCAATTCTTGTGTAGTAAAAGGGGGGTATAAAAGAGTTGATTTTAATTACTAATTTATTTACTAAAAACGTCAATCACATAGCAAGTATTCCTAGGACTCTAACATGCATCAACTCATAGACAAGCAAACACATAAGAAAATCCCAAAAACCCTTACCATATTTTCGACAAAAATAAACCTAAGCTAATTACATGTGATCATCATATTCAACCTAGCCAATTTTCTCTACCTAATTAAGCTACCTTCGAAATTCATGCTCCTAATTTTTATTATCAACATGCCATGTGGGTTAAAGCTTAACGCCTTAAAATCTAAGAATCATTGAATAACTTCCAGGCGAAAGGTTAAAACACAATCATCCCGCACTACCCAACGCATTAAGAACTAGACATAGCATGCATCAAACAAAACTAAGAACATAAACACATGGAAGATAAACTCAAGTAAGTATTAAAAATCCAAAAGTATTCACCAAAACCCAATGTCAAACAAAAAGAGTACAAGAACAAAATATGACTACGGAGTAAAGGGTTCATGGTTACACTTTGAAGAAATCCCGCTTAACGCTGCAAACTCCCAAGGTGTAGATGACTCCAAGGATGGTGGTTCTCACTTGTATGGACTTAACGTGTGCAAGCGATCCGAGTGATGGTGGATGGCGGTGTAGTCACTTTGTGCTCGGCCTTGGTGTTTGAGGGAGAGGGTGGAGAGTAATTTTGCAGAGCTTAGGCCTAGAATATGTGATGATTTGCTTTGAGGCCGAGCTCTTGTATTTATAGGTGAAGAATTCCAACTTTCCTCTCCAAACTAGGTTTTCCTAGTGTACTCGGGTAGAACTGCCAGCCTGTCTTGAAACGTCTTTTCCGGGAGTTCTAGAGCTCAGAAAATTCCGATTCTTGTTTCATTGGAAAGCTTATTCAAAGGGCTATAAAATCCATATAATGAACGCCATATTTGGAGTTGAATTGAATTTACTACGGATTTTAGAAGTTGAGTGACCTGACTGCCCAGTTTTCTTCTTCTTCAAGGAAAAGGAAATCTTTATATCTTCAAATCTTGCGTTCCTTATTCCCCAATACTTCTTGGCCGAATATACCATATTCTTGCACATATTTTGGCCCTTAAATAAGGTATTTTTCTTCATGGAATATCCTTCAAAAATTCGTCCATTATATGCTCCATATATTCCGCCATATTTGCTCTTTCCTGGGTCGCGCAGGAGAAATGTCTTCATCTTTTTGTCCACCATTTTCGTATCCATTTTATTTGGCATTTGGTTTCCAATTCTTGACACCATATGGGAATGTATTTTAGTAACCATTTGAAGACCATTCCTCGGACTATTTCTTCTCCGGATTTATTGCGTTTTGCGTGCTTGTAGACTCCTTTACTCCGTCTCTTTTGGTCAACACCTGAATTTAACAAAATAAGTTAAAACTAATAAAACTAAGCAATTATCAAAGTAAAAATGTAGAGAAAACACATTAATTAATACGCCTAAAATGCGTAGATCAAATCCCCCACACTTAAACTTTGCTAGTCCCTTAGCAAATACTAAATTAAACTAAGACTCAAAATTTTTCCAACAAAAATACTACTAAGCCCTTTAACAAATGAATTTCGAAAATTCATGAGAATTCACAAAATTAAAGCACAAGGAATTCAAGAGTTAATAAAGATATTCTCATGCATGAACAAGTAAGACTTAGATGAAAACAATGGTGATTTATAAGCTATGCATGCTTCGAAAAAGTTTAAATCAATCTCACATGGATGCACTCATCATGTTTTCACTCATGAAAAGAGGTTCACTCAAATGTATATGTATTGCATCGAAATACCTCATAATTACTTGCACAAATGAACCAAACCATATGCTTACTCATGTAACTTACTCAACCAATTGAAGACTACTCATCTTAAGGATCATAAAGGACTTTAGAAAGGTTGTAATGGGGCTAAGGCTAAGGCATTCGAAATTTAGATAAGTGGTGGTGTAAAAACGTTCCAAAGACTTAGTTTAGCACTTAGAATTCTTCAAATTCGTGGCTCATCCTTTCTACACTTCTTCTTGTGTCAAACTTTAAGATCGGGGGTCAATTTTCATCTTTTTGGGCCCTAACTTCATTCTAAACTTCACTTGTCCAAACTTTTACACTTAGAACTTTTGCCGGAGAGCTTTTTCATACATTTTTTCTTTTCTTTTTCTTTTGCTCTCGATATTTTCTTCTCTCTTTTTTATATTTTTTTTTTGTATTTTCGGCAATCATCTTTTGGACAAGTCTTCCCTTCTTTTGTATTCTTCCATCTCTTTTTTTTTCGCCACTTCTTTTATGCTAGCTTCGAAACTTCTTCACCAAGTCTTTGAACAAGGGTTGGAAATTCTACACTAGGCTAAGTGTTTAGATATGTATGTGGTAAATGAAAGAAAAGGCTTAATGTAGGCACAAAGGGGTAATCTAAGGGTGTCGCAACTCGTGCGCACAAAAGGACACAAGGCCATTTGGTTTAAGTGGTGGTAACCTAATTTGCCTTTAATCATATCCAAAATCAGAGCATATATCAACTTAATAGCGTTGTAAATCTACATGAGTAAGTTCTAGTAATCTCTAGTTCATTAAAATCTATGGCAAGTAATTAGATGAAGCATGTTTTGTTTTTGAAAACCATATGCACGAAATTCACTCTCAAATGAAGTAATGTAGGCTCAAAAACTCACTTTTAGGTTTGTATGATTTAAAACTTATTCTAACATGCGAATTCTGTACCAAGTTTTACTATCTATATCCACTACATGTTAATGCAATCAAAACATCTCTATCAACAAAAGAATTCCATAGTTTAATAATATGAAAGCCATGAACTCGAAATTGTCTCAGAAAAATATCATCATCGACGAGTTAAGGGCATCCTAAGACTCTGAAAAACATTAAAATACACTCAAAAACTACCTAAAATTTTTGAAAACTAAAAACCCACGAAAAATTAAATAAAAAAAATTAAAATTTTTAGGGCATCATCCGCCGAAAAGTTTCATTGTCCGCCCAATTTTTTACAATTTATGACTCAAATAAAGTGTAAACCCCTCCCCCACACTTAAATCCTACATTGTCCTCAATGTAATAAAGTAAAAGCAAAGAATCAAGCATGGAGAATGAATTTACTAAAAATAACTAACTAATTAACACACTAACAAACTAATTAATAAAGAGGAAGGGAAAAGAAAGCAAATCTGTATGTCGATCCTCCATTGGGTTGCCTCCCAACAAGCGCTTGTTTTTTATTGTCTTACAGCCTAGACATGATGCTCTTTTAGTATTTGAAATGGGCGCTTCATGCTCAACGCCATCCAGGATGTTTATGTGACGTTGGCTTCTTCCAGTGATACTCACTGTGCTGGACGAAAATCTCCCCCAGGATTTTGAACTGTTTGAGTAGGTAATTTTCCAGAACCACCCTTAATCTGGCCCATGAATTCAATCACTTGGCCCATCTGCTTCTTCAATTCACTAATGTCATTCCCTTGTTGGGCTTGAGTGTTCAGCAAAGCCTGTGTAGACGATGAAAGTTGTGACAACATCTTGTCATAATCCGGATTGGTGAGTACAGGCTGAGTCTGTTGTTGTTGTTGCAATGGTTGAGGCGCAGGATTAAGGCATCCATCATTGTTCCTCCATTGAAATCCAGGATGATTATTTCGAATCCCTTGATTGTAGTTGCCATAATTGTTGTAGCGAGGAGCACCTTGATTGTTCTGAAATCCACCAATGGCGTTGACTTCTTCCATCCCCTGAGCAGGTACATTTTGAGGACACTGATCATTATGATGTCCATCCAGCATGCAGATCCCACATACCAACGTTGCAGGTGGTTGTGGTTTAGGTGACTTGGTTTCCAGAAGTTTGGTAATTAATGAAGAAAGCTTGGCAATTTCGGCACTAGTGCTTGAAGATGACACTTCACTGACTTTCCTACTTTTTTGCACTGTCATACCCTCGTACTGTTGAGTGTTGAGAGCACGCTGGTTCAATAAAGTACGTCCCACAGTTGCAGGCTTCTCCAAAAATGATCCACCAGCGGCAACATCTAGAAGTTCTCTCTCCAAAGGCTTGAGTCCCTCATAAAAGTATGTCAAGAGGTTGCTCTCAGATATTCCATGTGATGGGCATGATTCACACAACTCCTTGAATCTTTCATAGTAAGTAGCGAAAGACTAATCACTTTCTTGCATAACGCCCGTTATCTTCTTTCTCAGACTTGTGATCTTGGACGCCGGAAAGTACTTGGTGAGGAAAGCTTGGATGCAAGCGTCCCATGTGGTGATGGATCCAGCAGGTAGACTGAAGAGCCAACGTTTGGCCTTCTCCTCCAGTGAAAATGGGAAGGCTCTCAGTCGAAATGCATCCCTATCAGTGTTGGTAGGACACATGGAATCACACACAAACAGAAATGTGGTCAAGTGAGTGTTGGCATCCTATGTTGTGTGGCCATGAAAACGTGGCAAATGATGGATGACACCACTCTTGAGTTATGGTGTAGTCTGGCCCGCTGCTGGTGTTGGATAAGTGATCGACATTGGGCCAAAGTTACCCAGATTCGAGCAAGTCTGCTGTCTGATGGACTGCTCAACGTTGTCTCTGTTTTCACCCATGGATTCGGCTTCTGAAGTATCTAAAAATGATGTAGGTGATGGTGGTCTAGGTGGACTACTTGGTGGACTGTTGAAAATAGGCCCTTGTAAAACCCCTTCTGCGTTAACTTGATTCCCTTGATTCTGTCTAACAACTGTTCGGTTTCTGAGTTCAAGTTGATGGAGAATAGGAGTGGACATTCATTAAATGGCCTGAAATTCAACAGATCAAGCGTTAGTATCAACAGAATACATATGAAATGCAAAAATTTAAATGCAGAAACACACTTAAACGTGAATGCAAATGATATATAACAAAAATGCAATGCAAATGATGCAGAAATATAGTAACCAATGAGAAATCTAAGTATAAAACACACAAAGTTTGTTTCACACGTTGGACATGTTCTTAGGGCACCTTTCACACAATGTCACACTTCGATTTACCATGTATCACACATTTACTTAATGAGAATTAACTAAATGCATCAAACAAGATTAACCTAGATGATAAAATGGTGTGAATGCATAAGAGAAAATGGTTAGAACCTGCAGAAAACATCCAAGTTACATGAACAATCATGAATAGAATGACTCGTCCATTGGTCTCATGTCCCTAACTTCACTTAGGTTAGGGTACCCGGTGATGAAATCCGAGCATCATGAAACCGCAGGGGAGTTAATGCAACTAAGTACCTGCAACGTTGGAAAGTTCTTTACATGTTCAACAATTTTCAAGATTTTTAGAACACATGTCCCAAATTGATTTCGCCAAAACTTTACAAGGATTACAAGGCATTGATCTTTCAGTCTTTCCAAGGACGTGCGACCCGTGCGATAAAGTATGAATTCTCAATTGTCCAGCCTTGGTTCAATCGAAAAACATGGCCAGTTGGGGATAGAGATAACGCGAGAGGCAGGACTAATTTCGACGATGCATCCCGAGGCTTACCGATCATGGAAAGTAGATTTAGTCATTGTCTTCTTTGGGCAACTTTAATAAGCTTGGCCAGTTGGCAAGAGAGACCACGAGAGGTAGGACCGATTTGAGATCTCGGATCCAGAACCCGTCATAGAAACCGTCACCTTCTAGACACCAAGTTACCAAAGATTTCTTACTCAAAGACAAGTTTTCATCCACTTACCGGATCATTGGTATATACTCCATTGATGCAAGTCTTTCTTAGATCCAGAGCCTGTCACCAGTCATAACCCGTTTCTAGACACCATGTCCGACATTCAGCCAAACTTTCAAAAATTCACACTCCCTCATAGTTCTTGTAGACTCCGCCCTCAACCTTATGTGTAAAACATAAGGGGTTAAGGAGATAAACAAGAAAAAGAGGCACCATCTATTCCAAGGAGTGAGACCTAATTAATCAAGCATGCAATCAATGTAAATCCAAGACTATCCTTTAACATGCTTAACAATTATTAGATATATATATACAAACACCGATTAATATTTACAAAAATTAAAATTTACACTAACATTTATTCACACGTATTTATTTACGAAAAATTAAATCAATTAGGGCACATATACAAGGCATCGAAAATTTGTAATTAAAATTAGCATATATACTTCAAAAATTCCTGAAAAAGAAAATGGTTAGTAATATGCACAAGTATAAATTTACATATATACACACAAAAATTACAAACAATTAACAATCCCCGGCAACGGCGCCAAAAATTGATATGACGGAAACATGCATTTAAATTAAACACATAAATCAACCATAAACAATTTAAAACCCTATAGATGTAGTATAATATAAGCAAGTAGGGATCGTTCTAAACCGGGGATTGAAGGGTGCATGCAATTCTTGTGTAGTAAAAGGGGGGTATAAAAGAGTTGATTTTAATTACTAATTTATTTACTAAAAACGTCAATCACATAGCAAGTATTCCTAGGACTCTAACATGCATCAACTCATAGACAAGCAAACACATAAGAAAATCCCAAAAACCCTTGCCATATTTTCGACAAAAATAAACCTAAGCTAATTACATGTGATCATCATATTCAACCTAGCCAATTTTCTCTACCTAATTAAGCTACCTTCAAAATTCATGCTCCTAATTTTTATTATCAACATGCCATGTGGGTTAAAGCTTAACGCCTTAAAATCTAAGAATCATTGAATAACTTCCAGGCGAAAGGTTAAAACACAATCATCCCGCACTACCCAACGCATTAAGAACTAGACATAGCATGCATCAAACAAAACTAAGAACATAAACACATGGAAGATAAACTCAAGTAAGTATTAAAAATCCAAAAGTATTCACCAAAACCCAATGTCAAACAAAAAGAGTACAAGAACAAAATATGACTACGGAGTAAAGGGTTCATGGTTACACTTTGAAGAAATCCCGCTTAACGCTGCAAACTCCCAAGGTGTAGATGGCTCCAAGGATGGTGGTTCTCACTTGTATGGACTTAACGTGTGCAAGCGATCCGAGTGATGGTGGATGGCGGTGTAGTCACTTTGTGCTCGGCCTTGGTGTTTGAGGGAGAGGGTGGAGAGTAATTTTGCAGAGCTTAGGCCTAGAATATGTGATGATTTGCTTTGAGGCCGAGCTCTTGTATTTATAGGTGAAGAATTCCAACTTTCCTCTCCAAACTAGGTTTTCCTAGTGTACTCGGGTAGAACTGCCAGCCTGTCTTGAAACGTCTTTTCCGGGAGTTCTAGAGCTCAGAAAATTCCGATTCTTGTTTCATTGGAAAGCTTATTCAAAGGGCTATAAAATCCATATAATGAACGCCATATTTGGAGTTGAATTGAATTTACTACGGATTTTAGAAGTTGAGTGACCTGACTGCCCAGTTTTCTTCTTCTTCAAGGAAAAGGAAATCTTTATATCTTCAAATCTTGCGTTCCTTATTCCCCAATACTTCTTGGCCGAATATACCATATTCTTGCACATATTTTGGCCCTTAAATAAGGTATTTTTCTTCATGGAATATCCTTCAAAAATTCGTCCATTATATGCTCCATATATTCCGCCATATTTGCTCTTTCCTGGGTCGCGCAGGAGAAATGTCTTCATCTTTTTGTCCACCATTTTGGTATCCATTTTATTTGGCATTTGGTTTCCAATTCTTGACACCATATGGGAATGTATTTTAGTAACCATTTGAAGACCATTCCTCGGACTATTTCTTCTCCGGATTTATTGCGTTTTGCGTGCTTGTAGACTCCTTTACTCCGTCTCTTTTGGTCAACACCTGAATTTAACAAAATAAGTTAAAACTAATAAAACTAAGCAATTATCAAAGTAAAAATGTAGAGAAAACACATTAATTAATACGCCTAAAATGCGTAGATCAGCAGGTTCTAATTCTGGCTCACGTATGTCAAAGTAAACTCTGGCGAAATTTTTTTAAGGTCATGTTTTCGAAGGGGTTTAATTTCGGTTTAGGCAACTAAATCGGAATCGGGTCCTTTTTAGTATGTTTATGCTGACATGATGGTACATTTATTCTAAGGTGATGGTATCTTTGTTTGTGCAGCCACAAGTGCAATCTGTGGCAGAGAAGGAGGTCAAAGAAGGGGGAAGCGAAGAAGAAGATGACGAGCAGGCACCTGGAGACCATGAAAATGACATGGATGTGCGTGAAAAATGAGAAATCAAAGTGACGAGAGTCCAGACAAGGGCAGCAACTAAAGACCTCGAGCCGAACTCCATGGTTCGAAAAATCAAGAAGAAAGAAAGAAAACAAAAGGTGATCAAGGATTTAGGAGCCGAGAATGAAAAGGAAGAGCCGAAGAAGAAGAAGAGAAGAGCGAAGGAGGAGCCGACGAAGAAGAATGAGGAGCCGAAGAAGCAAAAGAGGACAACGAAAGCATAAGGACTTGGTAGTTTTAGGTTGTTTAGTGTTAGGTAGTCTGACTGCTTGGATATCTATTCTGATGAAATTTTTTATACAAGTAAGGTGTTTTAGGGATGAATTCTCATTTTGAATGTTGGTCTTGAACCAGATTAAAATGATGTTATGTTCTATTTTTACATTGTTGAAGAATACCAAGTTCCTTGCATAAATGTACTAAGTCAATCATGTAAATGTACCAAGTCCTCAAAGTAAATGTACCAAGTGAATCATGTAAATGTATCATCAAGTCTACTGCGTAAATATACTAAGTTCTCAATGTAAATGTACCATTTCCTTTGTGAAAAGGTACCAAGTCAATCATGTAAATGTATCACCAAGTCTACTGAGCAAATGTACCAAGTCCATTGCGTAAATGTACTAAGTCCTATGTGTAAATGTACTAAATCCTATGTGTAAAGGTACCAAGCATCCAATCAGAATTAAACCAAGCAGCTTTCCTATTGTGTCCAACCTCAACGCACTTCCCGCATCTCATAATCTTTTTATCTTTCTCACTTGCAACCTTGAGCCGCTTGGCTTTCAGCCTACCAGGTTGCTTCTTGATGAGTGGAGGAAGGATCGAGCCATTTGTTAAGGACTCGCAATAGGGCATGTTCACACTAGGAATTGAAAGAATGCCAAACTCATACACACGCTTGTAATAATCAACACTATGATGTGCATCCGTGAAAGCATAAATGTCCAATGCGGATTGATCAATGGCAGCAAGGAAAGAACATAATTTGCCACTTATTGCATGAACACATGAATGTTCCAATGTCAACACTAAAAACCATCAATTATCTTCAATTGATACTCAAAATCAACAACACAACAACTCAAAACGATGTATTCACTTAGCTAGCTTCAATGGATCATCAATTGAAATTCAAAACTGAAAACAATGCTCAACAACAAAGCTAGCATAATTCGAGTCCTTAGAACTTATAATCAACAACAAGCTCCACAACAAAGCTAACCTAATTCGATTTCAAAATTGAATTCAAATTCACACATTACCAGAGATATCGAATTACCAAGCTAGCATAATTCGAGTCCTTAGAACTTATAATCAACAACAAGCTCCACAACAAAGCTAACCTAATTCGATTTCAAAATTGAATTCAAATTCACACATTGCCGGAGATATCGAATTACCTCAATTCAAATTCAAACGGTGCCGGAGACATCGAATTACTTCAATTCAAATTCAAACGGTGCCAGATACAAGCAAATCAGTCCTCTCTCTCTCTCTCTCTCTCTCTCTCTCTCTCTCTCTCTCTCTCTCTCTCTCTCTCTCTCTCTCTCTCTCTCTCTCTCTCTCTCTCTCTCTCTCTCTCTCTCTCTCTCTCTCTCTCTCTCTCTCTCTCTCTCTGCAGAGCTTCTAGTTTTAAAGAGAGAGAAGCTAGTATGGTTTGCTTGTATGAGGATGAAGAAGTTTGAGGCGGGTATGTATTTTGAGAAGAAAAAATTTGAATTTGAAGAAAAAATAATATAAGAAAATGAATTTTCGTCCTTGAGAAAAACGGTTAAAATGGTTAAAATCTCAATTTTAGGCTAAAGTAATTTTTTGGTCAAATAGTTTAAAATGACTTTTGGATAATTTGCCTTAATTTTAAATCCTAAACCAGCCCTGACAGTATTCCTTCTATGGTTATTACGGAAAACTAATAGCTATGGAACCCTAATTCTTTTCTAAAATCTTTCACCAAAAGAAGAACCCTAATTTTCCGATCCGTTTCTTTGCTCGTCGACATGTTCAGTTCCAATAAAAGCGTTGCTACGAACAAGAAGTCGTTTAAGATGGAGAGCTCTCTCGGTTCGGATTTGGTTCTTTTGTAGTTTTGTTCCTTCTTTTTTGTGTTCGATCGCGTACTTTTTAGTTTTTTACAATCGTCGTTGATCATTATTTAGGACCCTTCTTGTTCTTAACACTAGGTTAATACTTAATAGATTGCTGAAATTCTGTGTTTCAAATTTGTCCATCTGGGTTTTCTAGTATTCGTAATTTTTGTTTGTTTGTTTTGAAACCTATTCTCATATGCTTAGACGCTTGGCTGGTAATAGATGCAGAAATTATGGTCTCGATCTATTTGACACATGTACAATTCACAAAGATTAATTATGAATATCGTAAACACTATGTAGCTGAGCAGAAACATAAAGCATTGTTCTAATGTTGAAGTTACAAGTTTGTCTTTTTTACATTTCAGAAGAGAGAAAAGCAGAAGCTGCTCACCTCAGAGAGCAATGTCCTGACAGAGTACCGGTATGATTTTTCTTGCAGTCATATACTGAAGCCTTTACTGATCTATGTTGTATTTCGTTTTGAAATTTGCTGTCTTCTCTAGGTGATTATTGAGAAGGCTAAACACAGTGATCATGTGCCTGAACTTGTGAAGAACAAAAGTAGGTACACGTTGTACGATTACGCATAGTTATCTCACATATATATTTTGACATTGCCTTCTTCTTTGCTTATGCTTATGATATATATCTTAGATGTAACCATTTAGGGTCTTTAATGTCATTGAGCTTGATCAGTTTCAAACTTTCAATACACTTAATCATGATTTTAAGGAGTCTTGTAAAGGATAGCTTGCTGTTTCTTATGTTTGTTCTTCTAAAAACATCCGTCTTAGCATAGTAATTTCCTCGGGCAGCTTCGTCGTGTGTTTCAGTGTTTTTGTTAATTTTTTAAGACTACTAGCTTCTTAGAGACTGCAGTTATATATAGTGAAACCTGCTCTGAAACCTCTTAAAAATGTACTAGATCTCCATGACACGGTTTCGTTGAATACAGATTGCTGGTGCCTGGCACATGTACCGTAGGACAATTTGTCCATTTGATCCGGAGAAATATGAATCTTGATCCGACCAAGGCTATTTTCGTGTTTGTTAATGATACTCTGCCACCAGTAGGTAAGATCGATCGATGGAAGTCTTTGTTGTCTTATTTTTTCCTCAAACTTTCGCTCTGTATGACTGTAAATTCTAAGTAAGTTAAACGATTATATATTGTTCTGATGCAGCTTCTTTAATGTCCTCACTTTATGAGGAAAATAAGGAGGAAGATGGTTTTCTTTACATGGTTTACAGCGGCGAGAACGTATTTGGACGTCATTCTGAAACTCTAGAATGGCCATCAGTTTAGAGAGTTTGTACTATTTCGTTTTTCTTCGAATTTGTAGCAAAATATATTAGTCAGAAGCAGAAACTTTAGTTTAGCAAATTATTTGTATCTTGATCAATGATAGTATCATGGTTATGATACAAAAACAATGTAGCTAAATTAGTTAGAAGGAACTATCATTATTGACTAGTGTTTATTACAAAGTTTAGTTCGGATACAGTTTATTTTGAATATGCGCGAATGCTATGAGGTTCAAACAGAAACCTAATAACTTTTGCTCTTAAAGCATCAGCAGCTTCATTTTCTTTATGTATTTTTTTTATAAATATTTCAAATGGAAAAATAATCACCTTAATTTACTACCACCACCGGAGAACTTTTTCTTGACTTGCTTGATAGCCATATCTATTGCCTTTGACATGAGCTTCTCTTTTATACCACCACCCTTCTTTTTCTTGCCACTCCTATGACCCCCTCCGGATCCGGATCCGGATCCTCCACCGGAACCACTCCACGATACCCTTGTTCATCACCGCTGCCATTACTATCTCTCACTCCTTTCGGTTTTCTGTCTCCTCCTTCATCACCTGATTCCCTCTCAGACCCTGATCCCCTCTCCGACTCCTCTCCGATGCCTCCGACTCTCTCTCTCTGACTCCCTCTCCGACGCCTTCTCCGACTCGTCTCCTTTCTCTGATCCAGAACTGCCTCCGAATAAACCCATTGCGCCTGTAATTGTTCTCAGTTCAAAAGAGAAATCTCCATAGATATTGTTAAACATTATAATTAATTTGAAACTAAGCTAATAGATAACCTGACCTTCCAATTTCCCATGCGAGGCATGCATACAAAATCTTGCAGCCACATCAAACAAAGCGACGAAGACATGCATGCATGCATTGAGTGAAAAGAGAGATTAAGAGATCGAGTACGTACCTAATTGATGTGTGAAAACTGGTTATGAAAATGCTTGTGAGAGCTATACGTATATATTAAGAGAGGGGGAGATTCTGGTCGAAACTTTTGGTTGATTCTCTGTTGATAGAGAATGTTTATATACCTAGAAAACAAGCAACAATAGAAAGGGTTGTGACTTGTGAGCGACGCAGATTCTATACTTGGCAAACATTTCGTTTCAACCATTCACATGTTATGATGATCAAAAGAGCCCGCGCATTTTGGGAACCGAAAAGCTCTCTTTGACCTATGGAACTCACGACTAGAAAAGACTCATGCATGGGCTTCCATAGTTCCATTCCCTTCCACTTTCCGCGCGATTGACCTCAGAAAAAAATTGCAAGCTAAGATATCTAATAGTGTTGCCGCTGTGGAGCAAAGTAAAATTATAGAAAACCTGGCAGCAATAGTAAAAGCCATCTACATTTTGTGTCGGTGCACCGTTAATAAAACGGCGAGCAAATATTTTTAACTTTTCATTAAACAAGTCTCCATGATCATTTTTAATTTTATGTCAGTAAAGAATTATGTAACACCAGCTAATTTCTCGTTACGAACTAAAATGCCAGAAAAGTTTCATCACATTTTCTCAAAACTTATGGTCACTGTCCGAAATACACATTTAGGCTACGAAATATTTAAGTTTTCGTCGCCTAAGTGAGATTTAGCCGACAAAATATTGTTTCATCCCTAAAAATATTTTTCGTCAGCTAAGTACCACTTAGGCGATGAAACAAGATCTTTGTCGCCTAAACAATTTTTTAGACGATAAATCACATAAGTCATCGCTTAAGTGTGTACTTAAACGACGCTTATTGTTTTTCGTCAACTAAGTATGACACACTTAGACGACGACAAGTTTCGACATCTAAGTGATCACTAAAACGATGAATTTTTTAAATCGTCGTCTTAGATTTAATAACTTAGGCTACGAAATATAGTTTCGTCGCCTAGCTTCACACTCATACGATGATATATGTGGTTCATCGCCTACGTGCTCACTTAGGCGACGAACCTGTTTCCTTCACCTAAGTGTAAACCTAGGCGACGAAAATTTACACTATTATTCTTCTTCCAAAAAAACTTAATTATTAGACCAGATTTCTTTTTTTTCCTTAGGCTATCTCATCTCATCCTCATCATCTCAACTTCTCTCTCTCTCTCTCTTCACTTAACACAACACCCACCGGACCTCCGTCGACCGGAAAAAATTATTCAAATATCAATTTTGCAACCCCTGGAGTTCTAGTTTACTCACTTATCTCCTTATCGGTGAAGGTATTATCTCATTTCTCTCAATTAATTTTTTGAATTTAATACTATTTATAAATTACGTACGGTGATTAATTTTTCTGGTTGTATTGCATTGTTAATCTGATTGTAAGCTAATTGGTTAGTTAATTAGTATGTTTAATTTGATTAATTAGTTAAAAACATGTTAGATTAAGTTAATTGATTTTTTAATTGTTAAGCTAATGGTTTAAGCTAGGTAATTAAGCTTAATTAATTGCATGTCTGTTTAATATATTTTTAATTAAACTAATTATAATTGTAAAGCTAATTAATAGTTTAATTAAGGTAATTGTATGTTTAGGGGTTTGTTAAGGTAATAGTTAATATATGTTGGAATAATTAGTTGAAATATAATATGTAAATTATAGCATTTATATAAATTTAATAATATAATTTAATATTAGCTAGATTAATTATAGTATAAGATTGATTATATCATATATATATGCTACCTGATTAATTGTGTTATGTGCTATTTGATACTATATATATATATATAGTATATTAGATTAATTAATTATTGGTTGAAAAATTATATAATATGATAATTATTAACTTATGCAGAAATATGGGTAAGAGTTGGATACAGTTGGCGAATAGAAGTGATGCGCGGTATATGGACAGAATCAGATAGTTTATGTCGTTTGCGCTGGAACATGGTCAGGGAAAGAAGTGTTACAGGTATCCGTGCAGAAAATTTCTTAACCATCAGTTCGTGGAGATTAATGTTATGTCTCAACACTTGTATGACCACGGTATGATGTAGAGTTACACTGTGTGAAGTAAGCACGGTGAAGTAGTAGACTTCAGCTCAGGACCAAAGTTCAACTCAGGGTACAGTTACCAAGGTGCATCATCCAGCGATAGTGGTGCCCCTTCTTAGAACCCCACTGTGGAATTGGTCCATAATAATTTTCCGGGATTTAGTCATGATGGACACCAATACGAAGAGGGAGGCTACGATACTCCTCATTATGACACAGTCCTCCCCCCCTCCTTGGCCACTGACACTACTAAGATGGATAAGTACAACATGATGCTACTTCAAGCGCAAACCCCGGTGTACCCAAGGTGTCCAGAGAATGTGTTGCAATATGTATGGAGGAAATTATGATAAAAGTGAAGAACAAAATATCAGAGCGTGCCTTTGAAGAAATGCAGGATCATATATGTAAATTGTTTCCTGATCATCACAAACATTCAGAAACCCATTATAAGGTTAGAAAGATCTTGAGTAGCCTCGGCCTAAATTACAAGCAAATCCACGCGTGCATAAATGATTGTGTGATGTTTTACAAAGAGTATGCAATTTTGGACTACTGCTCTGTATGCAACCAATGCAGATATTTGAACCGGGGGAGAGGGAGGAGTTCAAAGAAGCAAATACCTGTGAAGGTGCTTCGATATTTTTCGTTAATTCCCAGACTGCAGCATCTGTACATGTCTTTATACACAGCAAAGGCGATGAGATGGTATGCGGAAAACAGAGAATATACGACAATGTGCTCAGAAAAGTGGAAAATGAGGAGGATTTTAAAATTTTTTACAGTGAATTTCAAGACTTTGCAACAGAGGTTCGAAATGTTAGGCTCAGACTTTCTACATATGGATTCAATCCTTGGGGTAATAATAGCGCTGTCGTCAGTACTTGGCCAGTTATTCTCATGTCATACAACCTGCCTCCGTGGATGTGTATGAATAAGGAATTTAATTTCCTAACTCTTCTAATTTCATGTCCTAAATCTCCAGAAAAATGTTTAGATGTGTATCTCAGACCATTGATTGACGAGCTGAAACTGTTGTGGAAAAATGTAGTCCTAAGGTATGACAAGTTCACTAACACAATGTTCATGATGAGAGTAGCTGTAATGTGAACCATCAACGATTTTTCTGCATATGGGATGTTGACATCTTGCACAACCAAAGGGTACAAGGCATGTCCTGTTTGCTCGGACGACGTCAACGCTAGTTGGCACGCGAGAAATGTGTGTTACCTGGGTCACCATAGATGGCTTCTCATAGTCACTTTTGGCGACAGACTAAGGATGATTTCGACGGGACTATATGGGATAATCCGTAACCCAGATAGTAGTCTGGCGAAGTAATTTTTGAGAGGTTAATCGACTTTCGATTTTTGTGTGTTGAGCAATGACTATGATGTGAAGAAGCTTAATCCAATCCCTTCAGATGAGCTTAAATATTGGCACCACATGAATATCTTCTTCAAACTACCTTACTGGTCGAAGTTGAAACTCAGGAACAACTTAGATATCATGCACATATAAAAGAATGTGTGTGACAGCGTGGTGAGAACAATTCTCGGTATTAAGCTCAAGACTAAGGATACTCTCAAAGCCTGAAAAGATCTTGAAATTTGCAAGATCCGTCGTACCTTGTGGTTAAAGATGGATATAAAGGGTGTGTACAATAAGATGTCAGATTCACCGTAAACAGTGAAGCATGCACAGAGGGATATTGTATTTAATTGATTTAAAAATGTTCGTTATCTGTCTAAATATGCAGCGAATATATTTAGTTATGTCAACATTGAGAAACACAAGTTAATTGGTCTAAAGACTCATGACTATCATGTTATGCTGCAATGTCTGATTCCACTGGTCATTCGACCATATTTGCCTCGTGACGTCATCGAACCAATTGTAGCATTGTGTAGATGGTGGCAGAGGCTATGCGTTATCTGTCTAAATATGCAACAAATATATTTAGTGATGTCAACGTTGAGAAACACAAGTTAATTGGTCTAAAGACTCATGACTATCATGTTATGCTGCAACGTCTGATTTCACTAGTCATTCGACCATATTTGCCTCGTGACGTCATCAAACCAAAAGTAGCATTGTGTATATGGTGGCAGAGGCTATGCGTTAGAGAATTGAAGAATTCAGATGTGGTCAAACTACAATATGAAATTGTATACATCCTTTGCAAATTAAAGAGGATTTTTTCCCCTGCTTTCTTTGACCTCATGATCCACCTTTCCGAACTAGTGCTTCTTTTTGGTCCATCTACTACACTTGGATGTATCCTCAAGAAAGGTACAATTATTTATAACTGATTTTTCATCATTTACATATATATTTTCAAGTGTTTATACTATTCTTTATATAATTAATTGTTGACTATTTTGCAAACAACTCGGACAGTATAAAGGATTCGTCAAATATAAATCTACCCCGGATGACTCCATAGCAGAGACATACCTAATGCACGAGTGTGTTACCTACTACAACATGTATCTCAAGGATCCAGTCGAGACCACCTCTTCCAATCGAAATGCCCGCAATAATCTTTCATTCGTCACAGATGTTGTACGATCATTAGAGGAGTATTAAATGAAATATTAAATAAAGAAGAACTTATTGAAGCACACTGGGTAGTGTTGCGAGACTGTGATGAGGTCAACCTGTACATGGAGTTTTACAGGACGAAAATTCAGATAGCCAAACCGGACAAGAGTCCTAACTGGGTTGAAAAAGTGCCTAACAAGAAGTTCTCTGATTATTTCCTCAAATTGGTATGTATGTTTAATTAATTTAAACCATGCATGTGTATAGGTTAATTTTGATTAATTAGTTTATTTTTATTTTTATGAAATCACTACAAGAAAAATGCACTTAGACGACGGAGATGGTTTCTGCGGTCTAAGTGCCACTTGGACAACGGACCGACACGCTGTGGTTCGAGTGGCCACTTGGACGACGAGTTCTATCTCCATCGTCCTTGTAACCACTTGGACGACGAAAAAGTGCTCAATCCGTCGTCTAAGTGATCACTTAGACGACGCACCGACACTCTGTCGTCTAAGTGAAGCATTATATAATGTCCATGTCGAACTCTCTAGCTTCCTCTCCGCTCGCTCGTCTCAAATTCATCTCCATGCATATATATGTCGATCATTCAGTTCTCTCCTTGATCAGACTCTCCTCACGCGTACGTATATGGCACATGCAAATTCTAGCTAGCTAGCACTATATCCGAGCATCGATTCGCCATATATCGGAGAAGACTAGGTACGTACATACGTAGTTAATTTCCCAACATCATTTAACGTTTATATATATATAATTAATTGTACGTTTAATTGATTGCATTGTTAATAATTAGTACGTTCTAATATATATTTATAATTAAGTTAGGTAATTGATTATATTTATATATATTAGTTAATTAATATAGACCAGTAGTACGTATATATATGCATGGCATGGATGTTTAAAAATTTGGTTAATATTTAGTTAAAACGTACATGAATGTTAGACATATTAAAGTAATTAATTGATGTATATCGAGTACATATATTCACCAATAATTAATAAAAGTAATTAATTAATAATTTAATTTAATATATTAAGGTAGTTTAAAATTTGTGTATATATATAATAGTTTCATATATAATTACTGGTTTGAAAATCTGTATATATGGACAAGAGTAGTTACTGGTTTAGAATAGTTGACTAATATGATAATTAATTATTAAAATTCGTAAAAGTATGGACAAGAGTTGGATGAAGTTGTGGAATATAAGTGATGTCCGATATATGGATGGAATTAGCGAATTTGTGAATTTTGCTATAGAACATGGTCCGGGAAAGAAACATTTTAGGTGTCCGTGCCAAAAATGTCTTAACTGTCAGTATGTGGAGGTTAATGTTATGGTGCAACACTTGTACGAAAATGGTATGATGTGAAGTTACATTACGTGGAGCGAGCATGATAAAGCAGTAGACTTCAGCTCAGGGTACAGTTACCATGGTGCGTTATCCAACGACAGTGGTGCCGGCCCCTCTGCTTGGAACCCAACTGCATATTTGGTTCATGATGCATTTCCAGAATTTAGTCATTGTGGACACCAAGACCAAGAGGGAGGTTACAATACCATTATAAGGTTAGAAATACCAAGAGGGATGTAAGTTGCTTCCTGATGATCACAATCTTCCTAAATCCCATTATAAGGTTAGAAATATCTTGAGCCGTCTCGGCCTAAAGTATAGGATAATTGACACATGTCCAAATGATTGTGTGCTGTTTTACAAAGACTATAAAGATTTGCACTATTGTCCCGTGTGTGGCCAGTGTAGATATGAGCTGAATAGGAAGAGTTTGAAAATGAGAATTCCTGTGAAGGTTCTTCGATATTTTCCCTTGATTCCCAGATTGCAGCGTCTGTACATGTCTCTATACACAGCAGAGGCGATGCGATGGTACACAGAAAAGTGAATAGATATGAAAGGACCCAATCCCGATTCAGTTACCTAAACCGGAATCAAACCCTTTCGAAAATACGAACCAACAAAAATTTTTCCGAAATTTGGGCAGAGTTTCGTTACTAGCGTTGAATTACCATAACCTGCACGCGGAAATTAACACTTCGTCCTATGCCACAAAAAGAAAACCGTGGGCACCAATCCCATCCGGATTTCTCAACATCAATATAATCAACAATAGTAATAAACTGTACTATGTATATATGTATATCCGTGAAAATCCGCACAACATGTATCAGAATGTATCAGAGCGACCTCTAAAGTAAAACATATACAATATGTACATCAGTAGGCGAAACAAGAACCTACTGGAAAACACAGGTGACTCTGATCACTAGCCTCCAAACCGCGACGTGAAAACACCAAACATGAACTGCAACTGGGCACGGAAACCGAAAAGCCCAGGGGAAAGACAATAAACACGTTAGAGTGAGTGGACGAAAATAAATGTCTTTCACCAGTTATTATGTATGTTATAAAAACATATGCGAGTCCAGGTAAATAGAAATAATAAAGTACACAAAGTAAAACCATAATCCTCCAGCGTACTGAGCATGCATGTATAAATCCCACGGGGTCACTCATGGACACACACCTGTGGGATAACGACGCCCCTCCTGGATGGCCTACCATCGGGGATCAGCCGAGAGGCAATGTGTATCGATACAACAACGTAACCAAGACTGTACTCTGTGAAAACCAAACCACAAACAATTCGATGCAAATGCATGAAACAATATAAAAGTGTATGCATATTCGTATACGTATATCCGTATAAACATATTCGTATAATCGTAAACACATGCTTATATAATCGTAATTTCGTATGAAATCTCATGCTCGTAAAACCATAATCATGCTGCATGCTCAAAATCATAAATCACATAAAAGACTCGCAAGATTTCCGTGAAAAGAAATTGTCCACTCACAAACTCTCGAAACGCGCACACGCGCTACACTCGTGGTCCTGCGGAAGATCCCTCGCCTGAAGCACGATCACGATCCAGATCTCGATCTCGATCTCCTGAAGATTCATAAAAACATAACTGATCAAAATCGTAGTCTACAACACTGTACTGATGCACGGAAACCAACCGTTCCCGGAAATACGAAATGCAGTACAAAATGTATAACGGTAATCCCGAAATCCCCACTCGAAACCTCGACTGAAAATCGGCTACTCAAATCAACCCGAAAACCTCCGTACGATAACCAGGGCGTGATTACGAGAAAAATGACATTAAAATCGTCGAAATCTGAAAAGTCAACTTTTACGGCCGTTGACCGCCGCCGCCGGCGGTGGCGCGCCGTCAACGGTGGAATTTCAAGGCCAAAGTTTCCAGATTTCAAGGTCTTGATGAGCTGAATCACTTTCTCTTCTACCACTTAAGCTAATTCACAAAGGAACCATGTCAATTTCTCAAAACCAAATCGAAATTCCCAAATCGGGTTCACCCCAAAACTTCACCTCTTCCAAAACCAACCACCCCGTGAGCTTCTCCTAGGTGTGGGGAGCAAAACCCCCAACAAATCCCCTCACAAATCTCGCCGGAACCACCCCCACCGTCGCCGGCGAATTCATCCAACTCGGCCCTAATCGGGCTCCATCAAAACGGGTCTAAATCCACTCAAACCCAAGCCATACACACTCGAAATCACGAGAGGGATCGAACCATACCTGTCCCGTGGCGGATGGTGGCCGAAATCCGGTCGCCGGAGGTGAAGTCCGAAACGGGAAAGTCACCTTCACCAGTCAACAGTCAACCCTATCCAAAAAAAGAAAGTCAACGAAAAACTGGAATTTTCGACGATTTACGACTATTTCCGATATTTATACCCGTCCCTCGGGTCGATCAACAGTCCAAAATGAAAATACGAAATGATTCGGATAAGCTCGAAACATTCGGATAAACTCGTCGAAACCCGAAACTTCAAATAATCATAAAATATTCCTCGGTTATCGGAAAAATCTTCCGGAACCGCCCACAAACTCGAAATCACGTACTCTACACTTTTCGTGAAGACACCCAACTCAAATTCTCGACCGAAAATAAAGTCGCGAATCGAATCGGCAAACCACATAATATCGCAAAACTGCGACTATAACCAAATCTCGAGAATCGTGCCAAACACACATCTGATTCTGGTTCGGGTCGTCACAAGATAACCATGTATTGAGACATGCCGCAGATGGGGAGGCTTTCAAACATTTCGACAGAGAATTTGCCGCAGAGGTTAGAAATGTTAGACTCAGACTATCTACAGACGGATTCAATCCTTGGGGTAGTAATAGCTCCGCCGTCAGCACTTGGCCAGTTATTCTGATGCCGTACAACCTGCCTCCGTGGATGTGCATGAACAAGGAATTTAATTTTCTTACTCTACTAATTCCAGGTCCTAAATCTCGAGGGAAGTGCTTAGATGTCTACCTCAGACCTTTGATCGACGAGCTGAAACTGTTGTGGAAAAATGAAGTCCCAACTTATGACAAATTCACTGACACGATGTTCACAATGAGGACTGCCGTAATGTGGACAATCAGCGATTTTCCAGCGTATGGGATGTTGGCAGCCTGCATGACGAAATGATATAATGGATGTCCTATAAGTTTGGACGACGTGAACTCTAGTTGGCACGCGGGGAATGTGTGTTACTTGGGTACCGTAGATGGCTTCCTCACGACCACCCGTGGCGACAGGATGAAGCTCATTTTGACGGGATGATAGAGAACAATCCTAAACCCCGTAGTTGGTCCGGCGAAGAGATTTTAAAGAGGTTGAGCTATTTCAACTTTGGTGTGTTGACCAATGACGCGGATGTAAATAAATGCAATCCAATACCTCCATATGATTTCAACTATTGGCATCACATGAGTATATTCTTTGAACTCCCTTACTGGTCGAAGTTGAAACTGAGAAACAACTTGGACGCGATGCACATAGAAAAGAATGTGTGCGACAGCGTGGTGGGAACAATTCTCGGTATTAAATTCAAGACTAAAGATACTCCCAAAGCGCGCAAAAATCTGGAATCTATGAATCTACGTCGTCTCTTATAGTTGAGGAGGGATAGGAGAAGAGTGTATAACAAGATACCAGTTGCACATTACACAGTGAAGCCGACACTTAGACGTTCTGTATTTCACTGGTTTAAGAGCATTCGTTATCCGGCTACGTATGTAGCTACTATAATTGGAGCAGTGGACGAGGTGCAACACAAGTTTGTTGGTCTAAAGACACATGACTATCACGTTATGCTGCAACGTCTGATTCCAGTGGTAATTTGACCATATTTGCCTCGTGACGTCGTAGAACAAATAGTGGCATTGTGTAGATGGTGGTAGAAGTTATGCGCCAGAGAATTAAAGAAGTCAGATGTGGTGGAACTGTAACAACAAATTGTGCACATCATTTGCAAACTAGAGAGGATTTTTCCCCCTACTTTCTTTGACATCATGATTCACCTAATGATCCACCTGCTCGAGCAGGTGCTCATTTATAGTCCGATCCAGTACACTTGGATGTATCCTCAAGAAAGGTACGTACGTACTAATTAATTATACAGGTTTTTTTATTCATAATTTGTTCCACTGGAGATTACTAGCTATATGTACTTATTCTTATTCTACAATGTATTAATTGAACGTTTGATTTTGTAGACAGCTTGGACAGTATAAATGATTCGTCAAAAACAGGTCGGCCCCGGATGGCTCCATAGCACGAGAAGAACTTATTAAGGCATCGTTAACACGAGAAGAACTTATTAAGGCATATTGGGTAGTGTTTCGAGACTGTGACGAAGTTGAGCTGTATATGATTAGGTATAGGGAGAGGCTTCAAGCGTTAAATCCGAATAAGAGTTCGGCGTGGTTTGAGAAAATAGTTAAGAAGATGTTCCCCGATTATTTCTTCCAATGGGTACGTACGTATGTCTCGGTATTTAGTTTATATATATGTTTGTAGAAAGTTAACCCTTTAATTATATATATATTTCCCATTTTTCCAGATGATTGATCTACAAAAATCCGAAAACTATGGGGGGGGGGATGGTGGTTTTGGCCAAAGTACTTGCTAGAAGGGAAGCTGATTAAACACTATATTTACCCCGGATATTTTATAAACGGTGTAAAGTTCTATTCATTGGTCCGAGATAAAGGAAGAAGAACACAAAACAGTGGTGTATCAGTTGAGAAAGACAATGATCTATATTACGGGGCTATTGTATATGTCGTTCAGCTATGTTACGGGAATGATGTCAACATTTTCCTATTCAAGTGCAAATGGTTCAAGCATACAAAGGAAGACCTGAGACTTTTATCAGTCGATACAAACTCAAGCTGGTATGAGGATGAGCATTTCCCTCTCGCCACCTTAGTTAGGAAGGTTAACTGTCTCTATGATCCGAAAGCTGGTGAAGGGTGAAAAATAGTGAATCATATCTCTCATCGAGGAATATGGAATACTATGACAATTGAAGGGACACTAGCGACTGAAGATGCTGATGAACAGGAAAGAGACATTCCTACCTATCAAGAACCTAATATTTCTGTCATCCGCTCCGACATAATGGACCTGGTTCGAGTTGGTGAATGCTTACCCATGCTTGATGGTTGTACAGATCTAACTGAAGATAAGATTATTGATACAATTAATGAGGTAGATGAAGAAGATGCGCAGGGTGAGGACGAGGACTCAGGTTATTCGTCGGACAATGTTGAGTATGATGAGGAAGAGGAGCAATCGGATAACGGAGATGAGGATGATGACGATTATGACGAAAAGTAAAATATAACAATGAGGAATATTAATTGGTAATTAATTGTTGTAATTATTGTAATTAATAATGCATGATCGATCGATTAATTAATATATACATTATGATGAGGAGTACGTATGTATAACTATTAATTTTGTACTTAATTAATTAAATAGCGTGATCGATTCAACCGACATAAATTAAAAATAATTAATTAATCCGGAGGATCAGATCGATCGATAATTTGATCGATAATTTGATCAATCGAATCAGATCGATCGATTAATTAATTTTCACAACTATTAAAATAGGGACGAAAAAACAAATTTTCGAAGACCATACTAAGGTAATTAAACACAAGACTAATTAATTATACATATATAAAATCTTAAATCCTAAAAATAGTACTTAGACGACGCAAAAGAGCCAACCCCTCATCTAAGTACACCCTAAACCCTAAAACCCTAACCCTAAATTAAGTGAATTTCACTTGGACGACGCATATGGTTGTTTGCAAACACATGTTTGCGTCGTCTAAGTTTAGATTTCCTAATTTCATCTAAGACAACGATCATCTAGACCATGTCCCAATGCATATTATTTTCGTCGAGATCATAGAGTAAACAATTCTTGGAGTGTGAGCTTTGACGGTTCTAAAATAGGAGTTACGAATTTTCGTGTATCCACATTTTCGGTTTGTCAAAATTTCGGTTTTACGGTTGACTGTGCCGATGAAACCTTTCACGAACTTACTATTTTCTAAAAATTATTCTATTTATATATTGTCTTATGGCGAATGTATCCAACGGTTATTTTTTCCAAATTCAATTTCGTTTATATCGATATGCAATGAGTCTATACTTAATAACACTTAAGATAAAAATTAGTAGATACTTAACAAGTTTAAAGACGTAAGATTATTCGTCGTCTTAAATTCAATTGTCTATATATACGATGTGTTAATCGATATTTTACGACTATTTTATTTAAATGACAAATCGGAAACTTCCTTGCGAATTATTTTTTAAAATTAATTTTACGTAAATTTCACCTGGACCACGGAGATTGACTGTCTCCGTCATCCAGGTGGTCACTTGGATGACGAAAACAGACCGTCTCCGTCGTCCAGGTGACTACTTGGACAACAGAGATGGACATATCCGTCGTCTAGGTTGAAGAATTATGGCGGTTCAATTTCCACTGCCAAATATTTTGGGAACGGTTCACATTTCACTTAGACGACGGAGATGCCTATTTTCGTCGTCTAAGTGAAATTTGAAATGCTCCCTAAAATTAAGGCGGTTAACTCCCACCCGCCAAATTAATTGGGTGCCGGTTCTAAAATTTGAAACGGTTCACTTAGACGACGGAAACGGGTGTTTCCGTCGTCCAAGTGAACTTAGAAGAAGGAGAATGAGACTCTATCGTCTAAGTGAAACTCTATAAAAGGAGACTTGGCCGATCTTTTTCCTCATCTCATTCTCAAATCATCCCTCTCCTCACTCTCTCTCTCACTCTCTCTCAAAATTCCGGCCTCCCTCCTCCGGCGACTAAAAATTCAGTGACTCCCTCTCTCCGGCGACTCCCTCCCTCTCTTCGGTGACTCCGCTCTCCCGCGACTCATATTTTCACTAATTTTTTAAAATTTTAATATAATTATAATTTAATTAATAAATTAGTAAATTGGTAAATTAATTAATAAAAATAATATATTAGTAATAATTGGTAATAATAATTAATATTAGTTAGTAAATGCATGATAATTATTATTGTAAAGGCATGGTAATTAATAATTAATTATTGTAATTAAATATTTTTGTAATTAATATTATAATTGGTAATTATTATTGCATGTAATTATAATCTGTAAATATTGTTGTAATATTGTAAATTTGTAGTAAATATGGTAAATTAGTGAATTATTAAAAATAATAAATTTGTAATTATGACAATTTTGTAGTAAATTAGTAGTTTTTGATTTTAATTTAGTACAAAAGTTTGGTTTATTAAGTCGCAGTCTTTAGAATAGATGGTGCCTCATTTCCTAGCTTATCTCCTTAATCACCCGTGATGTGTGTGGACTTCATCACCGCACACCATAACCTAAGTGAAGTTATGGACACGAGGTTGAGGGCGGAGTTGCAAAGGACTTGAGGGAGTGTAAATTTTTGAAATATTGGCTGAATGTCGGACATGGTGTCTAGAAACGGGTTATGACTGGTGACAAGTTTTGGATCTAAGAAAGATTAACACCAATAAAGTATATACCATTGATTTGGTTAGTCTCGAGGTGTTTTGTCAAAATTAGTTCTGCCTCTCGCGTTATCTCTATCCCAAACTGGCCATGTTTTTCGATTGAATCAAGGCTAATTGATTAAAAATTTATACTTTATCGCGCGTGTCGCACGTCCATTGAACAACCTAAACACCAAGCTAGTGTACTCTCTTTAAATCTTAGGCGCACTCAATACTTGTAAATAATTATCGTAAATTTTTATATATAATTGTTATAGTAATAATATTTTAACAACTCGTACGTTAAAATGGCCCCGTCGGAAAAGAAAAAAGCTCAAAAGGAGCCAAAGATGCTCTATTCCAACGCTTGGGATTGCCCTCCCACATTTCACCTATAGCCCTCCCACATTTCAGCTAGCTAGTCTCTCCTCGCATAACATCGGGTCAATCATTTGCAACAGGGTTCGTATGATTGCCCCTACTTGGAAGGAGTTGCCGGATGAAGAGAAGACGAAAGTGTTTAAAGAACTTTCGGTACGTAATACGTACAATTTTAAATTTATTTTCTAATAACCAATAAAAATGGTAATTTCATAATATATACGATTATAATTTTTATTCATTTATTATAGGAACAATATGAGGTGGATCCTACACCGGATATGCTTAGGTACATCAACCAAACCGCCAATGCCATCTACCATAATTGGAAGTACAAACTTCACAAGTATTATGAAGATATCGGCTCCGTGCCTACCCCCGTAGAGCTGTGTGGGGATAAAGAAGATGAGTGGGAGTGGTTGGTCACCCACTTCGAAGCTGAAGAATATAAGGTGATTATTTTTTTATTTAAATAGACAAAATTGAATTATTATTATTTTAGTTAATTATTAATTTTTTAATGATTTATGTTGTCTAACAGAAATTCTCGAAAATTAACAAGACCAACCGGGAGAAGAAAGACAAACATCATACATCCGGCTCCAAGCAGATGATCCAAATTGCCAAGTAGAACAGAGGTAAGGACTCCAAACACCCTTATCTGGATGCTAGCGTCAGCGCTTACGTGACGCCTGAGCTCGACAATGAAGCGAGTCAATACGGCGTAAGTGTCGTATATATTTCTTCTTAATTAGTGTAATTATTATTAATTATTATTTATAAAATTATCATACAAATTTATAATTATTTAATTTTTATTATTATTTTCGGGCGAGGTTGGTACAACGGGCGCAGGAGGAATTGGCCAACACACAGCTTGCATACTCGGATTTGTCGCCGGAAGATCTGCCTCCTCTATCAATGAAGAGCCAAATTACAATCGCTGATAAGGTATACGGTTGTCGAGCTGGCAAAGAGGTTAGGGGGATGGGATGCAAGGTGCAGTGAGATTTGTCCTCCGACACATATACGGGATGTTCGGCGAGGAAAGGTTCTCAGGCTACAGCCGTCTAAGCAGCCTTTGAAGAGGCTCGACTCGCACGGGAGGAAACGCAATCTATGCGTCAGAGGTTTGATCAGCAAGAAGCGCAGATAGCCCAATTCGTCGCCCTCATGGAAAATCAGGCTCGACAACAGTGTTAACCTCCTCCGAACCCATACCCCAACGTCGACGACACGGCTGGAGGCGGGGGACTGGGCAGCGCGTCTGCTCCTCCTGTATTTTAGTAGTTTGTATTCTAGCTATGTAGTTTATCATATCGTATTTTCGATTCCGAACGATTTAATTTCATGTATCTACAAATTTTAATTATTTAAATCACAATTTAGTGTTTTAATTAATTTATAAATATTTAATTATTTAAATGAGAATTTAGTATTTTAAGTAAATTATTAATATTTTACTTTAAATTAAAACTTTAATTAAAAATATTAAATAATCACTTAGACTACAGAGATAGTCATATGCGTGGTCCAAGTGGTCACTTGGACCACGCATATGACTATCTCCGTAGTCTAATTAAACCATTAGACCGCGGACTTTTTGCGTGGTCTAAGTGCTCACTCAGATCGCGCAAAAAATCCACGGTCTAAGGGTCACTTGGACCACAGAAAATTCTCTGTCTGTGGTCCAAGTGACCACTTAAACCGCGGACTATTTCCCCGGTCTAAGTCACACTTGGACGACAGATAGTGAATTTTCTGTGGTCTAAGTAGGACTTAGACCACGCAAACCTCCATTTCCATCGTCTAAGTACCCGGACGACGGTACTTGGAGGACGTAACCTAGACCACAGAGGTTCCGTCGTCTAAGTACCTAGACGACGGACATGCTCACCTAGACAACGGAAATGGTCCGCGGTCTAGGTGCATTTTTCTTGTAGTGAATTGAGGAATCCGGATGAGAATAGGTGCCCACGGTAAATTCCAATGACATGTGGTGTTTGCTTATGCGAAGTGGATTGCCTAAGTTTCTGCTTACCCTTTTTTTTAGGGGAAATTATGTGAAATTTTTTGTAGAAATTAAATACATATGTATATATTTTATTGACAATTTTTGCAGATGATTGATCTGCAAAAAATCTGGTGACTACGAGGGGTGGTGGTCATGACAAAATCACTTGTTGGCGCATAAGCCAGTTCAACACTATATTTATGACAGATACTTTTTCACTGGTGTAAAGTTTCATTCAGTGAATCGAGATGAAGGAAGAAGAACACAAAATAGTGGGATTGCGGTTGGGAAAGATGATGATGTATATTACGGGGTTTTTGTTAATATCGTGCAGCTACTTTACGGGAATGATATCAATGTTTTTCTATTCAAGTGTAAATGGTTCAAGCGTACGAAGGAAGATCTGGTCCTTTTATCAGTAGATACAAACTCAAGCTGGTATGAGGATGAGTCATTCGCTTTTGCCACCTTAGTTAGTCAGGTGTTCTATGTGGATAATCCGAAAGCTAGTGAAAGATGGAAAATTGTTAACCATATGCCTCACCGAGGAATATGGAGTGCCACCACACTTGAAGGGACGTCAGCGACTGACACTGAAACAAAAAATGAAAATGCATATCAAGACCCCAATACTTCTATCATCCCTGACATAAGAAAACTGTTTCGGTCTAACGAACACTTACCCATGCCTGATGGCGCCAATAATCTTACTCAAGAAGAGATTGATAACTTAGGGAAGAATTCCCCTGAAGAGTATATGGAGGATGACGACAACGATGACAATGTCGGATACGATTCAGACGATGGGGATTATGATGATGAGGAGCATTCACTTGATAGTGAGGAGGAGGATGATTCAAACGATGATGATTATGAGGATGAAAAGTGATATATATTTTTAATTTATATATACGAAATACTCAATAATAATTAGTTAATTATATTTAATTAATTATATCTAATTAAGAAATATAATTAAATATTGGTTATGTCGACTAAAATGAATGACTTAGAATCAACAAATGCAAAGATTATTTTCTGTTATAAAGATGACATCTTAGACGATGAACTTATGTATTTTCGTCATCTAAGTGCGACTTAGACGATGAAAATATTTTTTCGTCTAGCTGAACCCTAAACCCTAACCCTAACACTAATCTCTTTACCCTAAATCCTAAAATCCTTAGACGACGAAGGTATTTCTTCATCTAAGTCACACTTGGACGACAAAATGGTAAATTTTCGTCGTCTAAGTGCTACTTAAACGACAAAAATGACCTTTTTCCTTGTGTAAGTAGGTTTTCATAATCTGACCTCCACTTTTGTGTTAACCGATCAAAACTCGGATTTACGAAGATTCGTAAATTTAATTAACGTACTTTTCTGTTTTGGTCAAATTAATTAATTAATTAATTTCGGTTATATATATATGCATGTATGCATGCATGATTGACTACACCAATGAAACCCTTAATGAACTTTGTAATGAATGAAAATTCATCTACTCACATATTAAATGGTGATGAATATATCTAACGGTTGTTTTGTCTAAATTCGAGTTTGTTAATACGGATATACAGACATACGAACACATACGTTATTCAACATTAGTAGATGACATGGATAACAAGTATTAACTTGTCAATTTAGATTTAAAAAAAATTTAATTAATTTAAATATAATTGATATATAAAGTTCGTATTACAAAATGACTGTCATGTCGGATCGAAACGATTGTACGATTGTTAATATTTAATCGTTTTCGTCTTTTAAACTTTTGTCGATATTCACAAAATGTATTGTACGTATCGATCGAATACCAAACTCTACAGAATTTGTGTCAATTTTATTTTTTAAACTATGATATAAATATAATGATTATATTTGAAGGCTAATTTCTTCCTGTTATTAAGCAGATAGACAAAACTTAATTTTATAATATCACAAAAAATATTAAATACAATATCACTTAGATGACGAAACGACATCATTTTGTCGTCTAAGTAACTTCTTAGGCGACGAAATCATGCATTTTTGTGGCCTACACCAACAATTTGGCGGTTCATTTTTTTGTGCTAAATTTTTCGGGGCATACTTAAAAACAACTTAGACGACGAAGGTTGTTGATTTCTTCGCCTAAGTTGACTTAGGCAACGAAACCATTAGTTTTTTCTCCTAAGTCCATTGATATATACCCAAATCGATCGACCTTATTTCTCTCTCTCTCTCTCTCTCTCTCTCTCTCTCTCTCTCTCTACCCTAGCCGTTGACCACCTCGCTCCCCTCCTCGCAGGATTCTCTAGCGCCGCCGCCCCCAATTTCACCGTGGTATCTGTCTCTCTCCTTGCCACCTCTCTCTATCCCTCCACTGTCGCCTCCACAGCTCTGTCGGGTCCACCACGTCGCCGCCTTCTCGTCCCCTCCACCACCCAGCCGGTATCTCTCTCTCCTCTCTATATAATTAAATGAAATTTGTGTGTGGATATATAAATTGAATTGTTTGTGGATATTGAATATGAAATGTGGATTTTTATAATTTTTAAATAAAGTTGGTGAATATTAAATATTGGATGTGAATATTGGAAATGGTTTGTATTTATGAAATTGGATAAATTTGGTGATGATATATGTATATTAGACATATAATTTGATGATGATATATGTATATGGATAAAATTTGATAAATATGGTGATATGTATATTTTTTTTTGAAATCACGCAATTTGGATGAATGATGATGCCGATGAATATTATATTGTTAATATTTGATTTTTTGTAGCTTAATTAAGATGCCGCTAAGGAAGAGGCACACATAAGAAGAGAGGGATGCCGAACTCCAATCCATTGCACAACAAATGGATTGTTTCGGGTCCTCCGAATTCTTCGGCTTTGGCGACTGACCCAATCTCTCATACTCCAAATGAGCCGGCCAGTGCCTATATGGACGAGCCACCCGTCACCGCTTCAGCGGTAGCGTCAGAAGGTTCTGAAGAGTCTGTTGACGAATCGATTCTGTACAGCGCCCGACGCAAGCCCAGGTGGCAGCCATCAGACCCGATCCCCAAAAGGAATCGGGGACATAAGAAGGGTGCCAAATGCGAGCGCATAGTCAAGTCGACGGGGAAGAAGATCGAGCTGTCATTCAACCATTTCACCCGAGGCCCTTCGTCCTCACAGCTCGGTAGTCTAACCTCGAACAACATCGGCTCAATCATACGGAACAACATCCGTATGGTTGCCCCTTCAAAGAAGAAGTTTCCGGAAGCCTAAAAGTTCAGAGTGTACCGCGAACTCTCGGTAATACTATTTATTTTTATAATTAATTACAAAGCATAAAGGCATAATGTATAAGTGTTTAATTTTTTATTTATTTTCCTAGGTACATTTTGATATCGATGGAAGTCCTGAGATGATGGAACACATCGATGTCACGGCCATGAACATTTTCAAGAATTGGAAGTACGACCTCCACAAGTACTATCTCATACATGGCGCTTCGCCTACCCCACGGGAGCTGCGGAACGAAAGGGAAGAGGAGTGGCAATGGTTGGTTGGACACTTTGAGTCCGACAAGTATGAGGTTCGTCTTTAATTCCTTTAAATTGAGAAAATTGAATAATTTTTTAGTTTTAATAATTTATTTATTATTTTATTATCTTTGTAGTGAAACAGACAAGGTCGTAGGCCAACAAGGTAAATCGTGATAAGAAGACAGACCACCATTCTTCGGGTTCAAAAGGGTTCATCTACATCGCAAAGGAGCACAAAGCTGCGTGTTCGAAGCATTATTTCCTAGATGCTAATGTCACAGCTTATGTCAAGCCAGGGGTCGTCAATGAAGCGAGTGAACGTGGCGTAAGTAACTCATCTTTCCTAAATCAATTGACGGTAATCGTACTTATGAAATGTATCTAAATTTAGTATAACGTTAATTAGATTTTTAAGAAATTGAGTTATTAGTTAGGTTGCATTAGTCAGGTTGTGCTCTTGGAACATGATTTTGAAATTGAGTTAAGTTATGGTTTAGTTGGTTAATTATGATTTTCAACTTGAGAAATATAGATGGGAATCAGTGTCCACGGTGAATTTGTGTTGTTGGAATTGGTTATTCAAAGTGTCTTTTTTCATGCAGGTTTTTGGTTTCCTCCAATTTTAGGAGAAATTATGGCAAATTTTTTTTACGAATTAATATTTATATATTGTTCACATGATTAATTTCAGGTGATGTTGAGATAAATGGCCCAGGAGCAATTGACAAACACTCAGATGCAAAACCTTGAGATGTCGCCTGAAGAGCTGCCTTCTCTATCAATAGAGAGCCAGATCGCTATTACTGATGTTGTTTACGACTACCGAGCTGGTAAGGAGGTTCGTGGGTTTGGACGGGCAGTCTAGAGAGATTTATTTCAATCATCTACATCGTCGACTAGGCGCGGTAAGGAGGATGCCGAGGTGCTCCAAGCCGCCCTTGAGCATAGTCGATTGGCACAACAGTCGACCGATCGGGCCTAGGGAGCAGACGAGGTCGATACAGTAGCAGCTTGACAGGCAAAACAATAAGATGAACGCCTTATTTGCGATGTGCAAGAGCATGGGGTTGCCCGTTCCTGATGACGAGTGTCATCTCCTCCCCTCGGGTCCGACGACGACGATCTGAGCGGCGGCGGGGAAATCACCGGCGTTTCTACCCCCAGTTTTCCTTCGTAGTTTATTTCATTTGTATTATTTCGATCGATGTACGTACATTTTTTATATTTAATAAATATTTTATTAATTTAATTAATTTTAATTTTTAGATCTTAAATTTAATTTATAATTCAAAAACAATATATATAAATTTGAACATAGACGACGAAACATCCTTGTTTTGCCGCCTAAGTCATTCACTAAGATGACAAACGGTTCGTCGTCTTAGTTTAAGCCCTAGACGACGAACATTGATCTTCGTCGTCTAAGTGGTTAGACCTAGACGACGAAGAATACGTCATCGTTGAAGTGGATCACTTAGATGACGAAACTAAGTCGTCGCCTACGTCGTAATACTTAGTCGACGATTATTGATTTTCGTCGGCTAAGATAACTCTGAGACGACGAACATTTTCGTCATTTAGAGAAAGAATTTTTCGACGTCTAAGTACTTAAGTGAGGAAATATATTTCGTCACCTCAGATGCTACTTAAGCGTAGAAACAAAACAATTTCATCGTCTAAGTATTTAGGCTACGATTGTTAGGCGACGAAAATTTCGTCGCTTAAATAGGCAGTGGGTATACGTAGTCTTGTAATAGGTGGAAGATGTGATGTGATATAATCATATAATGCCTTTCCTTGTTGGTGCATGCAGAAATGGAAATTAAGGATACGAATCAGCAGGCACCCTAAAACTTTATGTTTACTTACGAAGTCATGATTTGGTATACATAAATGCAAACGAGACCCCAAGAAAACCTACAAAAACCAACCATATCAAAATCAAGTATTAAGTATTGTTCCTCTTTCTGTATCATTAAGTTGCTGGAATAGCTCAGCTGGTTAGAGCGTGTGGCTGTTAACCACAAGGTCGGAGGTTCGAACCCTCCTTCTAGCGTTCTTTTGTCATTTGAACTTCCAATTCATTTTATTACTATTGATTTCGATTAACTAGGCCGCACTAAAGTAGGTGCACCAAATTTTGACCTTGATATAATGTACGCACTACATATATCGATCAGTTGGAGGGAGAATGCGATGTCACTGTCGTAGTTGTTCCATAAATTGTTTCAACCAATCGGTTTGGGAGGAGGGCCAAGGAAATCATCACTACTCATCGCTGCAGATTTATCTTCCTCTACCGAGCCACTCCTTACATAAAGATAAGAAGAATTTCTTAAAGTCTCACATTTTGTGATTGGTAAACAACCGAGTGAAGCTATCTATCTACAAAGGAAAAGAGAGTGGTTGAGGCTAGTGAAGAGATGAGGTCGACGATGGGTCGATGGTGGAGAGCAGAGAGTTGTACATGGCTGCTTACGCACCCGAAGGAGTACCAACCTCAGATCATCTCAAACTCCGCACAGTCAAAATCTCACTCTCCGTCGATTCGATCCCTGAACAACATGTCGTCCTCGAGATCCTTTTCCTCTCACTCGATCCCTACTTGCGGAGCAGAATGACCGGCCGAGAAGACGGCCTTCTCAGTCCCCAGTACAACCTCAACGAGGTTAATAATCAACCTACTAAATAGCTACTATAAATTAGTTCATTACTGGTTTGTAATTTGTAACTGCATAAGTTATCACTGTACGTTATGTATAAACATATGCAGGTAGTTACAGCATTTGGGTTTGGAAGGGTAATCAAGTCGAAGGATAGTAACTATGGGGAAGGTGACATTGTGCTCAGTCCCTTCACACCTGTTGCTGAATATTGTGTGCTCCCATCCCACGCTTTGATAAGAAAGATTGATGAAAATGCTGGTATTCCATTACCCGAATACATCAGTATGCTAGGTACGTACGTAGTTTTATAACAATCTTAATTAGCCAGCTTTCGATGTCGATCCCCAGAAGAGTATGATTAACTGAGGAAGAATTAATGAAGATGTACGTATTATACCCGGATCGGAGTATTGTACTTATCACGATGTTGTTATTATGTGGTGTATGTTAGGGGTCCCTGGATTTGCAGCGTGGGTGGGGATTGAGGTGGTGGCGGAGCCAATAAAAGCAGGGTCTAGTGTGTTCATTTCAGCGGCAGCTGGGGCGGTTGGGATGTATGCTGGGCAGTTGGCCAAGCTCAAAGGCTGTAGGGTAATCGGGAGCACTGGATCGGACGAGAAAGTAAGTTGTACATACTCTCACTACTAGCTAGCTTAGTACTGTACGTGTTATATACCTTTGCATAATTTCTTTGCATGCATCTACGTATATATGTTGTCGTCTCAATATAAACCGTACTTTTGCCTTGTGTTACCAATGTTTGTGGTTCTATGCTCAACTAGGTACGTACCAAGTTATAATGTATTTTTAAACAATCAGTAGTGAGTGACTAGTGAGTCACATGTAGGGCTGTCAATTTTGACACGATCTATGAACTCGATTTGAAACCCGTACAAAATAAAGTGGGTTGAACCTACATAATTAAAAAGTGGGTCAAGCCGTCATGATCCGTTTAATAAACGGGTCAAGCACAGGTCAACCCGTCATGACCCGTTTAATAAACATGTCAACCGCGGGTCAACCCGTTAACACGTTTATTACTTGTGTAACTCGTTTATTAATTGGATTTGATCAACATATACATGACTCGTATACACGACCCATTTAATTGAGACTTGCATGCTGTTCTATTTGAACTTTATATCAATTTATGTAACCTATTAAATAAGTTGCATGGTTATTGCATTTTAAAAAATTTAGATTTTGTGGTTTTAATAATTTTATTGTTTTGTATATGAAGTTGTTTAAATTTTTAATCTGTTTAGTTTAAACGGGTTACATAATTCAACACGACACGACTCAATTATTAAATGGATCATAAACGGGTTACGTGAGTTGACCCGTTTATGCATGAGTTGGGTTTGAGTTTGCCTTTTCGACACAATTATTAAATGGATTGGGTTTGGATTTACCTTTTTGACACGAATAATTATATGACCCGATATGAACCTAACACGATATGATCCATTGACAGGCCTAATCACATATCATGTTTGATTTTTTGTTGATGTTGAAACAATCACCATACCTCTAACATCAACCGTTAGATTCGGTAAGAATATTGGTGATAATCTAGACCATACCATACCAGAGCCTCTCATTGTCTATATATGTCGAATGATGGCGGGTGGGGTCGTGTAGTGTCTTGGTGATCCATTGATATGTGCTTTGGGATATTGTTGGTGTCGGTACGAATTGTATTCCTAGAATTTGACTTATCTGACGACATCTTCGTTGATCATTGCACGACAGTTTGGGGCTGTGCGACATAGAAGCGACAGCAGTAGTAGTTTAAATTTACGATATTTTATTTTTATATTTTAGGGTTGCTCCTTTTGCCTCTAGTGATTTAGGTTTGAAAAAACAATTTTTCTATTTTTAACTTATTTTATTATAATATTCTGGAAGATAGATATTTTTTGCTCTTCCCTCCGCCTTTTTTTTGACGTTTAATGCGTTCATTTCAAAAAAAGAGAATGATGGCGGGTGGGAGTCCGTACTGACCTACGTAGTTTAATTTGTTCGCCACTTACAGCATATTAAGTTGACAAATCTGAAAGGCTATCTAACAAAGAACTAGGGCTGATATTTTCTTGGGGTGTAATCGTATTCATGTGACTAAAGTTGGTGATGACTACTTTGTGAAGGTAAGGCTCGTCAAGGAGGAATTTGGATATGATGAAGCATTCAACTACCACAAGGAGACAGACTTCGATGCTGCTTTGAGCAAGTAACATACTCGATCTATGATTTTAAGAAGCAAATAATGATCATTTCAGTATATATATATATATATATATATGAACGCCATTGACTCATAATTAAGTTGTACGTTCTCCAGAGTCCAGACCAAACAGTTTTTCATAAATATTAATTTGTATTGTTATCAGGTATTTTCCTAATGGAATTGATGTATACCTTGACAATGTTGGCGGTGAAATGCTTGAGGCTGTTCTCAACCATGTCAATCAGCACGCAAAGATTCCCCTTTGTGGTATGATATCTGACTACAACAAGGTACGCACATACTTAGACGACGCATATCATATATCGATCACAATCATTAACTTATGTCAACTTGATGTTTTGCTCGTCACAAAATGCAAAGAGACAATACATACGTAATCTAGCCAGTTGATCAGATTAAGCTTAGTACGTAATGCCAATTTACTTGTCCATTTTCGTGCAGGTTTGGACGCGGGGGATCTGCTGAATTTGATAGGCAAAGATGTGAAGATGCAAGGATATTTAATAGGCTCATACTTGGATCGTTTTGGGGATTTTGCAAAGGATATGGAGGGTCATCTGAAGCAAGGGAAAATTACTTCTAAGCTTAAAATCTTTCACGGAATTGAGAAGTATTTGGAGAGCCTAGGGTCACTCTTCACCAGCTCCAATATTGGAAAAGTAGTGATCCAAGTCAAGTAATTAATTGATGCACATGCATGGCTAGGTTGAACTGTTGAAGCATATCGATATCCTGCCATGGCCAATTTAACCAGTCTATGCGGCGAATGTTTTCATGTAATAAAAATTAATAAGGTTATTTTCGACATTTAAATCGTACTCAATGAGAGGTTGTCTTATCCTTCTATCCTAGATCGATTGATACTTGATGCATGCGTGCTTGCATGTTTATATTCAGATCTAAGTTGATGATAACTATGATATGAGTTGTGAATATTACATGTTTATATCATAGCTCCTATGGACATATATCCATAAAGTATACGTGACGGTCCTGGGAGAGTCACAGCTTGGAAAAGATAAAAAGAAAGGAAAGAGAAATCGATTCTATGTGACTGTTGTGTCAACATCGCTGTGTGTGGTTTTTACCACCGTTTTACAATCAATTTTGTGACCATGCACCATGGATCACGTTCTTATTCAATTAAACTTGAAATTTTTGTGATCGTAGTACTCGATCGTTTCTAATAAAACATCTCTGTGTGTTTTTGTAGATGAGTTCGAATGAGTCTGCAAGGCCGAAATTCGAGATCCTCGACCTTGAAGGCAAGGAGTACCATCGTTAGGTCTCTGATGTAAAGAACATATTCATCGGAAAGAGACTTACCAACATCATCAAACCCACTGGGCATGGAACAACCCTCCTCCCATCTACTGAAGAGACAAAAACTCAAGCCCTCATATTTTTGAGGCGTCATATTCACCCATCTCTGAAGAAACATTACTTGAACCAGATAGATCGCATGGTTTTGTGGGATGTTCTAAAAAAGAGGTTCAATAATGTGCATAATGCACAGATTCCTGAGTTAATTGCGAAATGGAACAACATCAGAATTGTGGATTTCCCAAAGATCAACGCTTTTAACCAAACTATGCTCGATCTGCAGTATGAACTAAGCTTTTGTGGTGTAGAAAAATCTGAGGAAGACATGATTGAGAAGGCGTTACAAACCTTCCCCACATCTATGAGTCTTCTAGCTCATCAGTACCGGATTGCATACGAGCAAGGGAGGATTACTGAATTCAGTGATCTCATTAACAATCTTGTGACTTAAGAAAAGCATCATGAGATCATTTTGAATAATAACTCAAGACCGACTGGTACCAAAAAGTATGAGAGTTATAATACGGGAGGAAAGGCTCGAAAAGATAAGAAAGTTGATCGTTAAGAGCTTTATAATCATGATGGACATTCTCCACGTGGGAGAAGAAGAGGGCGTGGGTGTGGCCAATGCCGCAGCCAAAATATGACTTGGCATAGAGATCATAACGCCCATTCTCAAAAGAACCAGTCTGGTTCGGTTCCTGATGGTCAACGTTATCAACAATCTGGTAAACTTGGTTGTTTCAAGTGTGGCTCTACTAGACATATGCACAAACAGTGTCATGCTAGTAGAGAAATCCAGAATATCTACAAGAAGCACAAACAGTATTCGGTTCAAGAGTCGAATTACACTGAAGATTATAAGATGGAGGTTGACAGCAACGTAGTTTTAGCAAATGACAAGGGGAAAGAACTTGCGACCCCGGATTTTGATTAAACCTATGTAAAAGGCAGTTGTGTCTGTAATCTTTCAAGTTTTAGTTTTATTTTTGCCTTACTTTTTGGTCAAAAATTTTAAAGACGCTTGTCTTTGTTTTATCAATAAGAACACATTTATGATGTAATTTTTATTGGCAAGCAATGAATATTTCTCTATTTTTGGTATATGAAAGTGTTTGAGAATGTTTTATTCCATATGATTCTTATATATGGTTTCATATTTACACATATGGAAAAAGGCATGCCAAGATAACATTTTGATAGAGAAAAAAAAAACGTCGAAAAAAAATTGAAGTAGCTTCGAGCCGTCAAAAAATTGAACTAAACAATTTTCGACTGGTCGACACCACGCTTCTGTCCAACATTAGTCCGAATTCGACCCGTTGAAAAATTGAACTGAACAATTCTTGACTCGTCAATGCCATGACTCTGCCCCAAAATTGGTCCATTTTCGACCCGTAGAAAATTTTCTCCACCGGTCGAAATTCTGGTATCGGAAAATCACAAGTCATTTTGGGTTTTCTAGACTAGTCGAGGCCTTTCTTCAACCCGTCGAAAATCCAATCCGAATGTGATGTTTTTAGATGAGTTTTTCATCTGTTTCATTGGCTTATGATGTTATTTATACATCGGTTTTATTGGAAAATATCAAAAACATGAATTTCAGCACCAGATGTTGTTATTGCATCGGTTTATGCCATGCCATATCAGCACTTAACAAGTGTCACACCCTTCTCAAATCTTCGAGTGTATACTTGAAGTGTGTGCCTCGTCTTTGCTACAAAGATTTACTTATTTACAATGATTTTGTAGATGTATCAAGGCGAAATTGAGTGTCTAGTAGATAGTGGTACTACTCATATGATTCTGCGGAATATGCAATTATTTGTGGATATTTTTCCATACAAATCCTCAGTGACAACCATGATTGGTGCAACGCCTGTTATTCAGGGGCGTGTTACAGAGTTTCTGCTGCCCCATGGTACAATTATATATCACGGATGCCTTATATGCGCCAAAGCCCAATCGAACCTTGCTAAGTTTCAAGGATATTCGTGCCAACGGATTTCACTTGGAAACCTATTATGTGAAATGAAAAAGAATTTTTGTGCATAACCTCTCTTGATTGTGGCCGCAAGCGCATTCTAGAGAAGTTTCCGGCAATTCGTAGTAGTTTGTATTTAACCACAGTTCGGATCATTGAATCAAATGCCGTGACTCACACTACAACGTGTGATTCTGATTCATATAAGCTTTGGCATGTACGACTGGGACACCCAGGTCGTGATATGATGATCAAAATCTTAAATAAATACATGGTCATCCGTTCTTTAGAGCCAAGAAACATGTGGGATTACCTATTTCCATCGGTTTAGATGATGAGGATGAGGCTACCCATCTTAATCCTAACTTGGTCTCCACGACAAGTATAACACCTTCCCAACAACACACTGTTGGAGTATCGTGCGTCATTCCACCAGATTCTTATGTTGCTATATCTGATGCGCATTGTTGTTGATAACAATGAAAATATTTCATTCTTATAAAGGATCCAAGGTGATATTTGTGGACCTATCAAACCTGAATACGAACCATTTAAATATTTCATGGTTTTGATAAATGCGTCAACGCGATGGTCACACGTTGCTTTGTTATCTATAAGGAATGTTGCGTTTGTAAAACTCCTAGCTCAAATCATTAAGCTCCGGCTCACCACCGGACCATCCAATCAAGTCTATTCGATTGGATAATGCAGGAGAGTTTACATCAAAATTTTTTGATGATTACTGCATGTCTCTTGGGATTAATGTTGTACATCCTGTTCCCCACGTCCATTCTCATAATGGTTTAGCAGAGGCTGATATCAAGAGATTATAGCTTGTGTCTAGAGCTTTGGTAATGCATACAAATTTACTGGTCTCTGCTTGGGGTTATGCAGTGTTACACGCAGCAATACTCCTTCGTTTTAGACTTGTTGCCTAACTATTCAGTGCGTACCAGTTGGTAACTGGATATGAGCCCGACATTTCACATTTACGCATTTTTGGTTGCGCGGTCTATATGCCTATTACGCCTCTACAACGCACTAAGATGGGTCCTCAACGAAGATTGGGCATTTATATTGGTTTCGAATCACCCAAGATAATCCGCGATCTTGAACCTTCGACAGGAGATCTCTTTACTGCTAGATTTGCTGATTGTCAATATGATGAGACATATTTCCCGCTGTTAGGGGAAGATAGGAATAGTTCTATTTTAGTTCAACGTCAGGAATTGAAGTAGTTTGATCACACTGTGTCATAACCCGCGCACATCTCAGAGTGAGATAGAAGTACGTAGGATACTTGATCTTCAGCAAGTGGCAAACTCCATGTCTGATTCATTCGTTGATATTGCTAAAGTAACGAGATCAGATATACTTGCTGCTAATGTTCCTGTAAGGTTAGAAATCCCGATAAATTGATTTGTTAATAGTAATACTGGGCAACGAGGCGTTCCTCCTGCTCATGTGAATGGTGTTGCTTCGGCCTCGGCTTCCACAGAAAGAGGGGGAGACCAAGAAAATCCACAGATGAGCCGCCGGTTAAAAGGCAGGCCAACAAGGCACCAAAAGATCCACTTATCATCAACGTTATGAATCCTTGAAATGAGATTGTCTCTGATTATGGTTATGTCCTTGAATCACAATTGGCATTTCTGACTCCAGAACCTTTTGTGATATCAGAGAACTCAGAAATCTCACTTAGAACAAATGATGTGCATATCCTTATGGATAGATTTTCCATGTTAGTTGATGATATGTTTGCTTATTCCGTTGCTCAGGAGATTCTTGACGACGATGAAGTGGAACCCCGCTCAGTTGATAAATGTCAATGTAGAGCAGATTGGCCGAAATGGAAGGAAGCAATCCAGGCTGAACTAGACTCTCTGAATAAAAGGTAAGTTTTCGGTCCGGTTGTGCTATGCCCACCGAATGTTAAGCCAGTTGGACATAAATGGGTCTTTGTTCAGAAACATAATGAGAAGAATGAGATCTTGCTTTATAAAGCTAGACTTGTAGCGCAGGGTTTCTCTCAGCGCTCTGGAATTGATTATGAGGAGACATATTCTCCAGTTATGGACATCATCACCTTCCGCTACCTGATAAGCTTAGTAGTGTCCGAAAAGCTTAGTATGCAGCTGATGGATGTGGTTACTGCATATCTCTATGAGGATCTTGATTAATAGATATACATGAGAATGCCAGATGACATTACTATACCCAAATCAAGTAACTCTAGACCACGGAGTGCTCATGTTATAAAGTTAAGACGTACACTGTATGGATTGAAGCAATCCGGTAGGATATGGTATACACGCCTCAGTGACTACTTGATTGAGAAGGGATATAAGAATGATGATTTATGCCCTTGCGTGTTCATTAAAAGAACAAGTTCAGGATTTACTATAGTAGTTGTCTATGTTGATGATATGAATATCATCGGAGCTCTTGAAGAGATCAATGAGACTGTTTGCTACTTGAAATCAAAATTTGAGATGAAATACCTTGGTAGGACTCGATTTTGTCTCGGATTAGAGCTAGAACATTGAGTTGGTGGAATTCTTATTCACCAGTCTGCTTCTGTCCAAAAGATGCTCAGACGATTCAATATGGACAAAGCACGCCCTGTTAGCACACCAATGGTTGTTCGCAGTCTGGACCCCAAGAAAGATCTGTTTCGTCCGTTAGATGATGATGAGAAGATCTAGGGCGCTGAAATTCCATATCTTAGTGCTATTGGAGCTTTGTTGTATTTAGCTCAGTGCACACATCCAAATATTGCATTCTCAGTGAACTTGTTCACAAGATTTAGCTTTACACCTACTCAACGTTATTGGAACGGAGTGAAAAAACTATTTAGATACTTGAAAAGTTCCATTAACACAGGTTTATTCTTTTCTTACAAATAATACAAAGAAAAGCATGAGATTCTTCGAAAAGAGAAAGTTGAGACAAATTCTGGGGATTTCGACCCGTCGAGGATTTTCCTCGATCCGTCGAAACCTGCACCCTGGATCGACCAGAGTCACTTCATCGACCCGTTGAGAGATTCTCTCGACCCGTCGAAAAATGGTCATGTTTCAAATAGTTTTCATGCTATCCCCTATTCCAAAATACCAGTTGATGTGTTAGTTGGATTTGCTGATGCTGGGTACCTCTTTGACCCATACAAATGTCGTTCACATACCGGTTATGTTTTCACTATGAAAAACACAGTTATCTCTTGGAGATTATCAAAAAAGCAAACTCTTGTTGCTACTTCCTTGAATCATGATGAGATAATTGCTTTGCATGAAGCAGTTAGAGAATGTGTTTGACTCAGGTCAATCAAAGGTCATATTTGAGGCTTTAGTGGATCGAAATATACTGTTATTGATCATACTTGCATCTTTGAGGATAATGTTGCATGCATTGAACAGATGAAGTTGAGTTTCATTAAGGGTGACAATACAAAACATATATCGCCAAAGTTTTTCTTTAATCAAAAACAACAGCAACTGTTAAATATTCATGTGAGCTATATATGTTCTGTTGATAATGCTGCAGACTTGTTTACCAAGTCACTTCCTAAATCTACTTTTGTGAAACATGTGAGAAACATTGGTATGCGCAGGTTATCAGAATTCCTAGACAGAGTTTACAGTCAGGGGGAGTTACATTTCTATAGACATTAGAGGGAGTCTACCTCACATGTAGTAGTTTTAGTAGTTAGTACGTTGTACTCTTTTTCCCTTACACCAAGTTTTTACTTTACCCATAAGATTTTTGTTTGCTTGATGATATTTTTAATGAGATAAGAAGTCATACATCATTCTTAACGGTCATTATTGATACAAGAGATAGTGTTTAAGGAGATTTATTCTCTATTAATTCCGGTGTGTCTTGTCGTAGTTAAATATAGATATTGATTAAATAGATACAGAGAATCCTTGTTATATCGAAATAATATTTGTAACTGATTGTATCAGTCTGTATTTAAAATATTCTATCAATAATAAGGAAATTAGTTTTTCTCTATTATTACTTTATCCGCAACAATACAATCTTTTGATAAACAAATTATATATTTGACACCGTTTAATCTCTAATTCAAGAGAAACCATAGAAAAATTCATGCGAAGAGAACTTAAAGATGGGTCGTCTTACGAGAACCGGTGTCGTCGTGGCGGACTCTCGCCCTTGCGTAGCCTCGCGATCGTCTTCCTTGAAGGCGTGTGTCTGCTTGCCCTTGTTGGCTTATTGTGGCGACGTCCGAAGGGTTGAACACTGTTATGTGCAGTATGGATCTCGGCCTCTTCACTTGGCGCCGACTTGGGATCTGAGTTCGATCACGTTGCTGGTTTTGGGATCGTGGTCGATGCAATGATGTGCTGGCAACAGTCGGGATATTCTGCGCGATGGCGTTCGCTCCGTCGAGAGTTTTGGGGCTCGGGTTCAAGCGGTGGTCTACGGCGTTGGTGGAGACCGTTCGATTGACCGATAAGGGTTTTGCTTTGGTCTGTAGACCAGACAAGAGAGCTGGACGGGGTCGTGGTGCTTTTCTCTGTGGGCGGCGTTCCTTGGGAGGTCGCTGGCGGCAAAGGACGACGTCAAACAATGGAGGGGCGACGTAGGTCAACCAGCCCACCGTAGACTGCTATTGGTTTGTGGGCTTTGCCCAGTTTGACTTTATGTTCAGACCTCCTCAACCTTAATATTTGTTGGGCTTGGGGAGTGCATGAGATTCCGGTTCTTGATCCGTTTGATCCGGGACCAGGTGATTTCATGTCGGACGTGCTCTTTGTGTCGCAAATGTCTGTAAAGAATTTTAATTTTCGTACAAAAATAAATTTGAGTGAAATATGTATCGTTTATTATTTTTTTTCGCGTTACGTCATGATTAATTTGTTACATTTTATTTTTTTGAGATTATTATTGGCAGAATTATTTGGACCAAGTAAATAACTTTATTGTGTAATTAGATAAGATTATTGTTTGACGTTTAATCTTGTTAATGATAGCCGGACGCTATAATCTGTATTCATCTTATATTATCAATAAAAGCTGAAGTCTCACGTTCCTTAAAAATAAAAATAAATCTCCGACTCTTTAGTACGGGGTGTTCTTCTATTCCTTACCTTTTGGCTTTTGGTTCATGCTTATTGCTTATCAGAAAGAGTTGTAATATGAGTTGTCAAGATTTTTGGGCCTGACCGATCGACAAAATTGTAAAGCAACGGGCTAGACCGACAAAATTGGTAAGGAACGGGCCAAAATTAGTTAACAATGAAAAGGAATTTTTCCATGGTTCTACACTGCATGTGTATACTCTCTAAAGGGCCTGGTGCCGTTGTCCTCAGGGCCATATATATGAGAATTCTAACCTTGTGAATATATACATTGTGCATGGAGAGTTCCGAGTTCCGACCCTGCTACATTTAAGGCTCGGTACGTTCTTACTGGTTTAGTCTCATTCTTTCTTGCAGCTACTTATTAGAGAAACTACAAGAGTTGAAGATGGAAAGAGAGATGAGTACCACTATATTGGAAAGCAGAGAATGGTACATGGCTGCTTATGCACCCGACGGGATTCCAACTTCCGACCATCTCAAAATCCTCACAGCCACCATCTCACTAGCCCCCGAATCGATTCTTAAACAACATGTCGTCCTCGAGACCCTGTTCATCTCCGTTGAACCATACTTGCGCGGCAGAATGACCGGCCTAGATGAAGGGTTATACTTTGAACAGTTCAATCTTAACGAGGTTCACATCAATTATATACTTGCCTGGTTTTCTTTCTTATATCATATATATTGATATTGGTGCATGTTGATGTTCATGCATGTTCGTTTGATATATAATCATGTGCAGGTAATTTCAGCTTTAGGAGTGGGAAGAGTTATTAGGTCAAAGGATAGTGACTATAGTGAAGGTGAAATAGTGATCTGCCCGACCACATCTTTTGCTGAGTACTGTGTGGTACCATCCCAGATTTTAAGAAAGGTGGAACCGAATGCTGGGATTCCGTTGCCTGAATATCTCAGTTTGCTAGGTACGTACGTAATTTGTTTCTGCTATATATATATATATATATATATATATATATATATATATCTCCTATCCAGAGCGGAGCTCTCGCTCTGTTATATATATAACTACTATACCATCCAGTATATGCTACACAAGCTCATTCTCAATCGGATCTAACAGAGAGGAGCGACCTAGAACTTCAATTTTGATAACTTTGAATTAGTATTACTGTTATTACGATCCATATACATGTTCAGGAACACCTGGACAAGCAGCATGGGTAGGAATTGAAGTGATAACTGAGCCAATAAAAGAAGGGTCGAATGTGTTCATATCAGCCGCTGCCGGTGCCGTCGGAATTTATGCAGTGCAGTTGGCTAAGCTTAAAGGCTGTAGGGTACCGGTTGTTGGAAGCACCGGAACTGATGACAAGGTACGTACGAACGTAATAAGTTTTCACCATCGCTGATACATCATGAAAGTTTTCTTCTCATACACGACCGACCAACCGTTCACCATTGCTTGATCGAGTCTATACCGACCAGCTCGTGCTGTACTTGGTAATTCTTCATTGCAATTTTGAATAGTCAATAGTCAATGCACGCTACTATTGGAAGTATTGGTTGCTCAGTTGCTCTCACAGTAGGGGAGACCCACAATATAAGCAAAAGGTTCGTGCATGAGCAGGCACGGATCCAACGGGGCTAGGGTGTGCTGCAGCGAAACCCGGCTCATGACTCTAGTTCTTCATCGCAATTAGATCCATTACAGGGTCTAACTTTTCGATGTAATAGACTACTAAGTTTTGACCAGAAAAATAAAATAAAATAAAAACTAATAGGCATTAGGATCGATAGAGATTAGAAATTACGTGTCCTAATATTGTAAGTTTTTATTGTTTGATCAAAACATGCATTTCGGTTTCATTAGTGGTAAACCTAATTACTAGCATAATTGCACTCGATACATTGAGCCTAACTGCTAGCTCGCTTTATTTTAACTCAGTCTTTTATGATCAGTGAATAATGTTCATGCATTATACTGTATACCGCTCTCAGGTGAAGGCTCCTAAAGGAGGAATTTGGATACGACGATGCATTCAACTACCACACGGAGGCAGATTTTGATGCTGCTTTAACCAAGTAAGATATTATTGACTGTCCATTTTATCTGAGTTTACTGCCAATTTCTATTTGATCACCATTGGGTACGGTAACGAATATATCAGTTTAAGAGATTACCGATTGAATGAGCGACGTCATCTTCGATGCTGCTTCGTCTTGAGGTACATATCTAGATAAGGTGTGGGGTCTCCGAATTCTAGTTTTTGTCCTACACTAGTTAGGTTGTCTAGCTATGTGAGGTACCATATATAAGATAAAATTGTTGTGCGGAACATCACTAAATGACTCAACAACAAGATAGATGAACACAATAACAAGAGAACCAGAATAGAAATCAGCAACAACTCAAACAACACATAGATAATAAGAAGACAAGAACAAGAACACAAGATATACGTGGTTCGGCAATAGCCTACGTCCACAGAGCAACGGGAGATTCTTCACTATCAATGGAGATTTACAAGGAAAGAGTAGGATTACAAAACAAAGCCCTAACTTTCAGAGAGAACCACACTTTTTTGCTATATTCTCAAACTCTTAATACTCTGTATTTATACAACTCTCTCTCCAACAACCTAACTTACTCGCCAAGGACATTATTCCTAGCCAAAGACTTTGCTCCTCGCCAAAGCCCATCAAAGCTTCGTACAAACGCTTTGAAAACAACCAGACTTCCAACACATGACTCATGCACCTCACGTGCATATCACATAGGACAATCGATCAAGTGTGAAGCCCACACTCAATAAAAATGTAATAGTCTAGGTTACTCATGGTTAGTTCTTTTTATCGTGCCGTTGACCGGTGAATTTTTTTCTAATTTATCAGTCCCTTATTGTACTGTTTCACCTCAAAAAAAATATCGATCCGAATGACAAGGTAATCGGAATCAAAATACATGCATATATGATGGTTCTAATTCAACACTTAATGTCTAAATAATTATATAAATAAATATGATAAACTTCTTGTCAAAAAAAATGATCAACTTGTTTATGTAATTTCAATTAATCAAATAATTAGCAATATTGTCAGATAATTAACATGTACTTTTGAATTGCCTCATGTGAGCAGGACTCACGAATGCTTATAAATTTGTTAATTATGATTAAAGTTTCCAATTAAATTAATTTACAATTATACGTGCAGGTATTTCCCAAATGGAATTGATGTATATTTTGACATTGTTGGTGGTAAGATGCTCGAGGCTGTTCTCAACCATGTCAACAATCATGCAAAAGTCTCTCTTTGTGGCATTATATCTGGATACAATAAGGACAGTTTCATACTATTTGTTTTTATTTACATTAATACTACATTATGTATTACAGTGTCGATCGCGAAGCTTTTATGTTTTCCAATGCAAATGCATGATGTATACAATTGCAGTTGGATATCTATATATATATAAAAACGACATGTTATTGAGAATTGAAATGAGGAGCGAACGTCATATGTGCATGTCAAATTTGGTTAGTTTCTCTCACAGAATTGAAGTGCCAAATTTATAAGCTTTGTCTGTTTTGGTGAAGGTATGGACCGGGAGGGAGGGAGTGAGAAATCTGCTGAATCTGATCGGCAAGGAAGTAAAGCTGCAATTCAAGGGTACTTGGTGGGTTCGTACTTCGATGGGTTTGGAGATTTTGCAAAGGAGATGGAGAGCCATTTTAAACAAGGGAAAATTGGTTCTAAGGTCAAAATCGTCCATGGAATTGAAACTTTCTTGGAGAGCTTAGGGTCACTCTTCAGCAGCTCTAATGTTGGAAAAGTAGTAATCCAAGTCAAGTAATTACTAATTAGGATATAATTAGTATGCCATGGCATGGGATTTATAATTTTATATGCATGTTAAGTAGTTCGATCTGCTACATTAACTCTTTCTCTAATAAGGATTTGAGCGTTCACCTCGTTGTTGAGATCGAATTCTAGCTATAACTTGCGAGTGTTAATTTAATCACTAGATTATGTATACTTCAATAGAGTCAAAGTTGTGATTCTTCATAAAATTTAATTAGCTTATCTTGTAATTTAAGACAATTCATTCGTGTATACTTGTCTTTCTGACTATATGTACGTATAGGACATGTATGTATGTATATATATATATATATATATATTTTGAAGTTGATCAATAATACTTCCCGAATGATTAGTGTGTAACCCTAAGTTCAAGAAATTAAAACCAAAATGTAAGTACATTGCTCCGATTCTAAACTGTGTCATATATATAGGACTGAATTTATTTGAATTTTTCAAAATATTTTTGAACAACAAATGTAGTTTCTTGAGGAAGAAACTAAAACTGGATTTGTTCAAAACTCACTGAAATATGAACATGTGGGTGATCTCAATGGCTTGCCCTCGTCAATGAGCTTGCCAATTAATTAATTAACTAAAACTCAGAAGTATATATGCATGCTTATATGAAATGAGAAAGTAGAGAAGTGCGTGCATATATGTGAAATTGATAGCACACAAGGTTAGTAAGGGGAGGATCTGATGGCTAGAAACGGGATGGCATGGTGTGCACAATACTGACAATAGTTTATATATGACTCCTTGTGCATGAGGTAGCTAGCTAGCTATATATAATTATATCATAGCTGCATAATCAATTGAGACAAATTATATATCATTTCCACCAAGCTTTTGTTCATGTAATATCTTTGTCCCCGAATAAAACGTACTTCATGGTATTACTCCAATTTGTGATATACATGCAATCGATATTGGTACAAACTTACCTCCAATATGTGCCCTTCCCTTTTGCCACTCCCACAATTCCGACAAGACATAGTATGGCATGGAAGATTCAGCTTATCGCTCGGATTTGCTCCGATGACACGACTAATTGTTTTTCGGATCAAATTTTATTTATATGCCATGTCTGTTGAACAAAAAAAACTATTACATGCCATGTTGGATGTTTTAGTGTAACAACAAAAATTGTACCGCAAAGATAAGCCCTAACGTGGAGATGAAGTACCAAAAGCATGCAATGATGGGGGGGGGATGTATTTTACACACTATATAAGTATAACGTACATGACATGAAGATAGTATTTAACGAACAATGGCCTCTGTGCTCATTTTTCAATTCAATACTCTGATTGTAGCTCACAATTGCAAGTTTCAAGTTTCCTCCTCAAACCATTATTTCTGAATAGAAAATATGTCGAAGTGATCGGTTATAGTTATACCTAAGTCAACTGTACACTAAAGCTAGCATACCCAATGGTGAAGTTATTATATATGCCCGTTGAGCTGCACAACTCCATTTGCCCATAACCACAAAGTTCAATTGGGAGAGGTTATGACTTCGTGTTTAGACTTGAGTGTGTGCACACTCGAATTTCGAGTCGTCCACCCTTTACAATTGAAGGATAACTACATAATCAACTCAACTAAACAACGTACTACTTGTGAGTTGTGAGTACGCAGAAGCTTCAGTACGTACTATATACATTCACTTGCCAACAAAACTTACCATAAGTAGTTGAGCCTGTGTAAGCAAGTGACTGCCTTAATTCGCTCATATATTATCCCTATTCTTTAAACAATTAAATGAAAAAATTTCATGGATGTTGCTCAAGTTTTAGCCATCCTACACTTTCAGTACAATAGTTTCTAAAATATATAGTCTCTACAATAGTTAAATGATCTATAGCGCCCTACATGTTTCAAATAGGTCACTCCAGATCCATTAACTTAATTCAACACAATTTCGTTAATGCTCGTCAAAATTTTATTAATGCAACTATAAGTTTTTGTTAATTTTTTAAGTTGACATAGTGATATGACCAACTAAAAGAGGGTATGTGTTATATTTCAAAGACCAAAGTCATATATATTTTTGAAACTTTAGAGACCACAGTACTGTTTGAAATTAAACGTTAGTGACCGTTAATTAATTTATATTTTTTCCCAAAATGAAATACAAAGTTTCTTCTCCTTCTTCTTCTCTTTGTTTTCTTCAGCAATCTTAGTACTACAAGATATTTGATGCAGAAAAAGCATAGGAGATAGAACGTGAAAAATGCTGGCAGGCATGCAGGGTCTCTCCATACTTAACTTCAATGCAATCTGCAGCTCCACTATGTTCCCTCACAATTTTAGTAATGCTCATTTTACAGCATGCATTAATTAGTGAGGAAAATAGGCGACAAATGGGGAAAGAGAGATTGCGTGAACCCCCTCTTCGAAAATACTTGGTTCTATTCATTTCCTTTCCACTGAAGCCAATCCAAGTTGATCGATGAACGATGATCCATCTTTCCTCTTTAAAGCTGCAAAAAAAAAAACACCTCTATGTTTAGCATATTTGCAGTGCTACTTTGGGCGAAATTTCGTAAGAAAGTAGTCTAAGCTACTTGCATGTTGAATTTGTCGTATTTCTCCTCAAGGACCTTAAATTTTGGCATGGTACGGTGGACTCGCTTAAGCTACCACAAAGTTCGATTTCAGAGAGGCTATATATATTAATCGTCGCAAACTAATAATCCCAAATTCGATCGTCACAGAGTCGACGTGGAGAGACTCCATGTATGTCACTGTTAAGAGTCGAGACGTGAAACTTTCTATATCAAGTATGCTGGTGCTAGATATATGCATAGATACCAGCAACTTGCCCTATCCCCTAGCGTTGCCATCTGAGCAAATAACAAGTTATGTATATATGTATATACTATACATATTTACATAATTTGGCGGGCGCTTGGGAGGCAGGCGCTTGGGAGAAGTGCAGTAGCGGAGTCAGGATTGAATCTCACAACGGACACAAAATTAAAAATTAAAAATTAAATAAGAGAAGTAATATATACACAATGGAAAGAGAAGAAAAGAATTACTAGTTAAATGAATTGTAGTATACACATAAATATTGTAGTATAAACATAGATAATAAAAGTGAAAATGACCAAGTGGGAATCGAACCTAATATTACCTAGTCCAAAACATGGAGTATTTTCACTCCACTACATGAGATTATATATAGTTTAGACAAACTAAATAACACAATCAATTTCCAGAAGGGCCAAAACTTGGGTTCGCTTTCAAGTGACTTCGCCTTGACGAAGTGCATAAACTTAATTTAGTGAATGAAGGAGATATAATCCATTAATTAATATATAAAAAAACATCGCAATTACAGTGGGGTAGCTAGATTTCTACTGCTTTTATGTCAAATATGTTAGACGAGTCATAGATTTTCGTCATTCTTATTGAGCCGTGTCAATTTTTTAATAATACCATTTCATATCTTATTACAAATTTAAGCATTCATAAACCAGTTATATGTATTAATTAATAAAGAGTAGTGTCATTTGACACTCTCAACTCTGTATAGTTACGCACGCGCCACAAGAAAATATTATAGATTATATGTGAAAGCCAGTCATCATCAATATTGTGAAAAACATTGGAAAGAGAAACCCACCTCATCAATAATTCAATACTATTGGAGAGATTAGAGAATGACTCGTATAAAAGTTATAGGTTGGATATATAGCGGCCGTTTTAGATATTTAACAGTGCAATTTGAATTCTATAAAAAAATGCATTACAAATTCAAATTGCAAAAAAATACTTTGAGAAAGGAAAATATTCGGAATTATATCGTTATGATACTAATTAAAGAGATGTAACTGGTTCCATTACAGAAACTAGAACTGATACCATTCCTGATCTACATTGATGATAAATACAAGACATGCATGCAAGACGCTAAAACTGTTTATTTCTTTTCAAGGTTAAGGTAATTTGGATTACCCCAACTTTCACACAATAAAAACACTGAATTCTAGATTAAACAGAAGATTGAAATTAAACTCTAAGCTTCCTCTTCTCTTCATGCTAGAAAAGCTAGACCTAACGAAACCTAATTAATTAACTACTGAAACATAAACCGACATGATAATACACACTAGATAAGGCACTCTAGCATTTAAACCATGTATGCACACTAAGCTCTACTCTCTTGATATGGTACACTCGCTGTCTCTAGTCTTTCAAGAGAAATGGAAGCAGAACAATGTCGGATCTCATCATCATGGATGGAGAGCTTCAATTCTTAGCAGATGCCACTCATGCCAGGCATGTTGTTCCAGAAGCAGGGAGGCAGGCTACGTTTAACTTCATCATCAAGTTCTGCGGCGCTTGCGTTCACCGAGGATCCCATTGTCGACCCGCATTGCTGGACATCTTGACTCACATTCATACCCCCTGCGGATCCATTCATTCCCGATGATGCTCGGCTAGACATGCCACCCATGTACCATGTGTCGGCCGAGACTGGTGTTGCGGACGAGAAGTTGAGCAGGCTCAACAAGTCTTCGGCCATCTCCTCCAATGGATCCTTACTTGGTTTCATCCCTGTGACAACAAAACCAGTATCAACCTTCAACTCACAATATTTGTAGTACGAATTAATGCATGTGTTAGAAGAGAAAAAATTCAATTCTAATTATTTGGTGATTAGTAAGTTTATGAAAGATTGAAAGTCTTACCAATTGATGGAGATGAGCTACCATCCCTATTCTTTTCAGCACTATTGTCACCGCTGCTTTTCCAAGTTGATTCATCCTGCACATTGTCTTCTTCCTCTCCCACATTAGCAGACTCATCCTCCTCCACTACATATTTGTCTTTTCCCGACTCGCCTGATGAGCTGTCGTCACTCCTTAATCTCTTAGTCCGAGACATCGTACGAGCTTGCTCCAACACATCATCCAAAAGACCGTTGCTTCTCTTTCCGAGATAGGTGTCGGTTTCGATCTCATAGTCATTGGTATTGCCAGAAGCTGCTTCTATGAAGCTCTCGCCGCCATTAAATAAAGCAGGTGTCACAGGGGTGTAAGGTGAGCATGGAGATGTTTGGTTCGAAGGGAGCTCGGGTTTCAAAGGTTCATAAGTAGGAGCTCCCATAAGCATCAAGCTAAGGCTAGGACTATTGTAACTACCACCAAACCCTACATGACTTGAGTTGTAGTACTGAGATGGAGTAGTCATAAGGGTTTGGCTGGGAAGGCTGGCCTGACTGAAAAGAGCCGAAGACGATGAACCAAATGGTGAAACTGGAGACAACGGCGAAGCAAAACCACCGTTACCGTTGTACGGGGCAGTCATGGCAGGGTTTGAGTAAATACGAGAATTGTGGTGGTTCTGTAGAGTGGAGGCATCATAGATCATTTGGTCATAAAGAGAGAAGAGTGGAGGGTTAGATCCGTATCTTGGCTTACGAGGATGAGAGGAGGAAAGGAGTGATGCAAATGCTGAAGTGTTTGTATTGTTGTTCCTGCGCTGCAGCTGTAGCTGAGCTTGTTGGCGGCGAAATGCGGCGGCGGCTTCATGTTGAAGATCGTGAGGGTAGATTGGCAAACCGGCTCTCTGGCGTCTCTTTATTCTCGTATTCCAGTAGTTTTTTATTTCATTGTCAGTCCTGCCGGGTAACTGAAGATACAAGAGTGAAAGTAACAGACACACATGAGATTAAATAATTTGAACAAAGGTCAAAACTGAAGAATAAACAGACACATAGGAATTCGCATTTCTGAGAAAATCATAAACAGGTTGGTCCAAAATAAATTAATGGAAAATTGAAATTAAAGCTCAAACAAGGTCATCGGATTCAATAAAAAAAAAATATTGGATTCAAATTTAGAGAGGAAAAAACGAAAATTAAGAAGAAGAAGAAAGATGGAGAAGAACTCACATCACAGAAAACATAATCAATGACATAAGAAAGCTTAAAAAGGAAAATTCATAAAAAAAAACATATGAAACAACACCTAGGCGACCTAGGTAGAACAATTAGTAAGGAAATATTATTAATTCATTTAATTGATAGCTAGGTTATACCTGAGAAGCCATGCGAGCCCATTTGTTGCCGTATTTGGCATGAAGTTCGATGATGATTCGCTCCTCCTCCGGCGTGAGTGAGCCTTTCTTGAGATTGGGCCTCAGGTGATTGGCCCACCGGAGTCTGCAACTCTTGCCGCACCTCATCAGCCCCGAGTTCTTCTGCACCGCGTTCCAGTTCCCTTCGCCGTGTTTCTTCACGTACTCCATCAGAATCGCGTCCTCCGCCGCCGTCCACGGCCCCTTCTTCAAACTCTTCTCCCGCTCCGACTGATGATGATGCTGAAACTGGTCGTGGTGGTGGGTCCCACCTCCCATCTGGGCCGCCATCATCTCGTTCATTTCCATCGATCCGTCTCCGCTGTTTTTCACGATCATTTCTCGTCTCTGAAGACCTAGCCAGCCAGCTACAGATATATATAGGTAGATAGATAGTTAAAACCAACACCCCCACAACCTGTTTTGGCTTTCTAGAGATTATATGAGGGTTTGGCTTTTGGGTTCTGCCTAGCTAGATAGCAAATGGTATTCAAATTTCAATGGTTTTTTCCTCTTCTGTGGGTTTAGGTTTTGGATCTCCTCTGAGAAATGAGATCTCAGAGAAAGAGAGAGGGAGAGGGGAGGGAGAGATGATTTATGGAAGAGTTCTCTCTCCTCTCCCAGGTTAAAATGAGAGAGAAATACACAGGAAAGAGAAGAGAGGAGAAACAGAGAGATACAGGAATACCAAACTAGCTCTTTGTCTCTATTCTCTCTTTTTTGTTAATTTTATTTTGGCTGTTTTCTATCCTTGTTTTGGTGTCGACAGAGGGTTTCAGATTTAGGGAGAAAAAGGAGAAAGAGATAGGGAAGCTTTGTGTATTTTGGGTCCAAAGTTGGGGATTTGGTGAGGGTGAGTGTGCTTGAAGGGATTTATTCAGAGGGGAGAGCACCCATTTCGGTCCGCGTTGCATGCTAACTGGTACGTCCGGGAACGCGTCTTCTATCTCCACCCTCCATTGCTAATTTATACACACCCATGACACACACTAGCCTAGCCCTTCGTCCCTCTCTTTCACTTCTAGAAAACCACTTTGGACAATTCACCATTTTTTTTTGGATACATTTCACCATTAATGATCATAATTTTTGTTAAAAAAAATTGTAGGTCAAAGATATATTTTGAGAAGCAATTAAATCACATATTAGGAAGGATTTCCATTGCCATAGCCCTATTCTTTTATTTATTAAGTCTATTCGGACAGTATTCTTGACCACAACTCTTATAATCAGAAATAGTATATGTAAAATATTAATTTGCGCACGTAGAATGCATTTCGTTATTTACGGTAATGAATTATCAAAAATAATAAATAATTGACTCACGCTCTTAAAGAACATCTCGTTATTTCTGGTAATAAAATAATTCGCATTTGAATTGTATACAGAGTAATAAATCAATTGAGCGACTTTCCCGCGTTCTTATCCAATCACTTCTAATAGTTTTGATTAGGGTTACGTCACTTCCTATGGATCCAATCAATTATTATTTTTTGCCTAACGTCACTATCGAATCAAGATTCTTTTTCACAAATGCACAGAATCGCATCGATCCTCACACTTTTTCCTCTTCAAGTTTTCGATAAAGCTGCCTCAATACGTAATATTTGTCGATATGAATAGCTTTTTAATAAAATTTCAACAATTGTGAATGTTGTTTTCCTCTTTGTTTCATTGTTATATCGTTTATACCTTTTCCATCATTTTCAATAATATTTTCAAGTTGTTTGTCGATAAATGCTCACGTTATCCATGAATTTGTTCTTGATGGTAGTTATCGGTCATATGGTTGATATACGTGAGTCGACCCACTGCAAAATTCTTACATACACTTAATAATAGATATGGATTCGCTCACTGATGATATAATTTTTCTTATTTGCGATTTCTATTATCCCCGCATAGAGTGATGTTTTTGCCAATTTATTTCACATTGGTGTGGATTAGTAATTTGATGTCTTATTTTCATTTACCTAGGTATATGCATAAATTACTCTTCAAACAGGTCAAATTGTCAATATGGCAATGTCACATCAAAGCCACGCTGATGATTAACCATTTGTGAACAAAACTAATATTGATGATATTGAGAGAGTTCTATTAGGACTTCAAAATTTGCTCTATAGACCTCTTATCAATTTTTTAAAATTTTAAACCCAAGTTTGCCCCTCATACAAGCTCTGGTAAAAAAACAACGAAATTGCTCTCTGCGTTTGCAATGCAAGCTAGCTAGTCCACCTCAAGATTGAGTGGGTTCCTTGTTCACATACACAATCATATATAGAGATAATTGTTTGCACTACAACAAACATGCTCATCCGTGACGCTTGTATTATTAGTGACGGTTTCTGAAAACCGTCACCTATTTGAGAAACTTTGATGTTTTAAAAAAATCGTCACCGATATATTCTTAACTTATCGTGACGCTCGTCCAAACCATCACCGATGTGTGTTTTTTTATGTATTAAACAATTAAAAAACCCTAAATCAAACACTATCTCCGGTTGCTCTTCGTCTTCATTCTCAGAATCTCATATTTGGTTTCTAACTCTCTCTCGCACTCTCTTCTAAAACTCTGGTCGAGTGTCCCAATTTCTGTATCTCAAGTTTTATCTAATGAGAGAAAATGGGAGTTCTGGACACTGATCTCTTCCTCAGTGCTTGCCACTCGGGTTCTAACTTAGTTCTCAGTTGTTCTGGCTCGAGATCTGTGTGCAAGGTACCATTCAACTTGCAGATTATAGAACAAATTGACAACGGAGAAAGTCTCTGCGGTCCAAGTGTAATTTGGACGACGGAAATAGATTCCTCCGTCGTCCAAGTCACCACTTGGACCGCGGACCGACACACCGTGGTCCGAGTGGCCACTTAGACCGTGGAGAAGTTCTCGGTCGTCCTTGTAATCACATGGACGACGGAAAAGTGCCTAATCCGTCGTCTAAGTGAAGCATTATATAAGGTCCATGCCGAACTCTCTTCCTCTCCGCTCGCTCGTCTCAACTTCATCCTCATCGTCTCAACTCTCTTCCTATCTTGATCAAACTCTCTTCACGCGTACATGCGTGCATGCAATTCAAACGTACTAGCTAGCACTATATATATCTTCGGCTCCGACCATCGATTAATTCGCCATATATCAGAGAAGGCTAGGTACGTACGTAGTTAATTTCCCAACACCATTAACGTTTATATATATAATTAATTGTACGTTTGATTGATTGCATTGTTAATTAATTAGTACATCTAATATATATTTATAATTAAGTTAGGAAATGGATGATATATATATATATTAGTTAATTAATATAGACCAGTAGTACGTATATATGTATGAATGTTTAAAAATTTGGTTAATATTTAGTTAAAACGTACGTCCTTGCATGTTAGACATATTAAAGTACGTAATTGATGTAGAGTACATACGTATATTCACCAATAATTAATAAAGGTAATTATTGAAGGTAATGAATTAATAATTTCATTTAATTAAGGTAGTTGAAAATTTGTGTATATATAATAGTTTAATAATTACTTTAAAATTTGTATATATATATATATACAGAATTAATAGTTAATTGACTAATATGATAATTAATTATAAAATTTCGTAGAAGTAAGGATAAGAGTTGGATGAAGTTTCGGAATAGAAGTGATGTCCGGTATATGGATGAAATTGGCGAATTGTGAATTTTGCGATATAACATGGTTAGGGAAAGAAGCGTTTCAGGTGTCCGTGCCAAAAATGTTTTAATTGTCAGTATGTGGAGGTTAATGTTATGGTGCAACACCTGTACGAAAATGATATGATGTGGAGTTACACTACATGGAGCGAGCATGGTGAAGCAGTAGACTTCAGCTCAGGGTACAGTTACCATGGTGCCTCATCCAGCGGCAGTGGTCCCGGCCCCCTGCTTGGAACCCAACTGCAGATTTGGTTCATGATGCGTTTCCAGGATTTAGTCATGGTGGACACCAACACCAAGGGGGAGGTTACAATACCACTCATGAGCATGATGACACATTCTCCACTGCCACTAGTGAGACGGATAAGTACAACAGGATCCTACTTGAAGCGCAGACCCCGGTGTACCCTGGATGTCAAGAGAATGTGTTGCAATATGTGATGGAGCAAATAAAGATTAAAGTGAAGCACAAAATGTCAGTGAATGCTTTTGACGAAATTCAAGATAAAATATGTAAGTTGCTTCCCAATGATCACAATCTTCCTAAATCTCATTATAAGGTTTGAAATATCTTGAGCAGCCTCGGCCTAAAGTACAGGATAATTGACGCATGTCCGAATGATTGTGTGCTATTTTACAAAGAGTATAAAGATTTGGACTATTGTCCCGTATGTGGCTAGTGCAGATATGAGTTGAATAGGAAGAGTTCGAAAAAGAGAATTCCTGTGAAAGTTTTTCGATATTTTCCCTTGATTCCCAGATTGCAGCGCCTATACATGTCTCTATACACAGCAAAAGCGATGCGATGGTATGCAGAAAAACGAATAGATGACGATGTCCTGAGACAAGCCGCAGATGGGGAGGGTTTCAAATATTTCGACAGAGAATTTGGAGACTTTGTTGCAGAGGTTAGAAATGTTAGACTCAGACTATCTACAGATGGATTCAATCCTCGAGGTAGTAATAGCTCCGCCGTCAGCACTTGGCCAGTTATTGTGATGTCGTACAACTTACCTCCGTGGATGTGCATGAAAAAGGAATTTAATTTTCTTACTCTACTAATTACAGGTCCTAAATCTTTGGGGAAGTGCTTAGATGTCTACCTCAGACCTTTGATCGACGAGCTGAAACTGTTGTGGCAAAATGGAGTCCCAACTTATGACAAATTCACTAACACGATGTTCACAATGAGGGCTGCCGTAATGTGGACGATCAGTGATTTTCCAACGTATGGGATGTTGGCAGCCTGCAAGACGAAAGGATATAAGGGATGTCCTATATGTTTGGACGACGTGAACTTTAGTTGGCACGCGGGGAAGGTGTGTTACTTGGGTCACTGTAGATGGCTTCCTCACGACCACCCATGGTGACAGGATGAAGTTCATTTTGATAGGACGGTAGAGAACAATCCTAAACCTCGTAGTTGGTCGGGCGAAGAGATTTTAGAGAGGTTGAGCTATTTTGACTTTGGTGTGTTGACCAATGACGCATATGTAAAGAAATGCAATCCAATACCTCCATATGATCTCAGCTATTGGCATCACAAAAGTATATTCTTTGAACTCCCTTACTGGTCGAAGTTGAAGCTGAGGAACAACTTGGATGCGATGCACATAGAAAATAATGTGTGCGACAGCGTGGTGGAAACAATTCTTGGTATTAAGTTCAAGACTAAAGATACTCCCAAAGCGCGCAAAGATCTGGAATCAATGAATCTACGTCATCCCTTGTGGTTGAGGAGGGATATGAGAGGAGTGTACAACAAGATGCCAACTACACCTTACATAGTGAAGCCGACACTTAGATGTTCTGTATTTCACTGGTTTAAGAGCGTTCGTTATCCGGCTATGTATGCAGCTACTATAATTGGAGCAGTGGACGAGGTGCAACACAAGTTTGTTAGTCTAAAGACACATGACTATCACATTACGCTGCAATGTCTGATTCCATTGGTAATTCGACCATATTTGTCTCGTGATGTCGTAGAACCAATAGTGGCATTGTTCAGATGGTGGCAGAGGTTATGCACCAGAGAATTAAAGAAGTCAGATGTGGTGGAGCTGAAACAAAAAATTGTGCACATCATTTGCAAACTAGAGAGGATTTTTCCCCCTGTTTTCTTTGACATCATGATTCACCTAATGATCCACTTGCCCGAACAGGTGCTCATTTCTGGTCTGGTCCAGTACACTTGAATGTATCCTCAAGAAAGGTATGTACAACTAATTAATTATACAGGTTTTTCAATTCATAATTTGTTCCACCGTACTGGAGATTACTAGCTATATATACTTATTCTACAATGTATTAATTAAACGTTTGAATTTGTAGACAGCTTGGACAGTATAAAAGATTCGTCAAAAACAGGTCGGCCCTGGCTAGCTCCATAGCTGAGACATACCTAATGCATGAGTGTGTTACTTACTGCAATAGGTACCTTAAAGATCCACCATCTCCCACTGCCTCTGATCCCAGTGCCCGCATCAATCTTTATGTCGTCACAAATGTGGTATGACCGTTTAGAGGAGTATTAAAGGAATTGTTAACACGGGAAGAACTTATTGAGGCACATTGGGTAGTGTTGCGAGACTGTGATGAAGTTGAGCCTTATATGATGTCATACAGGGAGAGGCTTCATGCGTTAAATCCGGACAAGAGTTCGACGTGGTTTGAGAAAATGGTTAACAAGAAGTTCCCTGATTATTTCTTTCAATAGGTACGTACATACGTATGTCTCGGCATTTAGTTTATATACATATTGATCATGTTTGTAGAAAGTAAACTCTTTAATTTTCCCATTTTCATAGATGGTTGATCTACAAAAATTCGAAAACCACGGGGGGTGGTGGTCCTGGCCAAAGCACTTGCTAACAGGGAAGCCGATTAAACACTATATTTATCCCGGATGTTTTGTGAACGGTGTAAAATTTCATTCATTGGCCCGAGATGAAGGAAGAAAAACACAAAACAGTGGGGTAGCGGTTGGGAAAGACAATGATCTATATTACGGGGCTATTGTATATGTCGTTCAGCTATGTTACGGGAATGATGTCAACGTTTTTCTATTCAAGTGCAAATAGTTCAAGCGTACAAAGGAAGAGCTGAGACTTTTATCAGTCGATACAAACTCAAGCTGGTATGAGGATGAGCCTTTCACTCTTGCCACCTTAGTTAGGCAGGTGTTCTATCTCGATACTCCGAAAGCTGGTGAAGGGTGGAAAATAGTACGTGAACCATATCTCTCATTGAGGAATATGGAATACTACGACAATTGAAGGGACACCGGCAACTAAAGATGGTGCTGGACCGGAAAGAGACATTCCTGCCTATCAAGAGCCTAATATTTCTGTCATCCGCTCCGATATAATGGACCTGATTCCAGATGGTGAACGCTTACCCATGCCTGATGGTTGTACAGTTCTAACTTAAGATGAGATTATTGATGCAATTAATGAGGTAGATGAAGAAGACATGCAGGATGAGGACGAGGACTCAGGTTATTCGTCGAATGATGTTGAGTATGATGATGAGGAGGAGCAATCGGATAACGGGGATGAGGATGATGACGATTATGACGAAGAGTACAGTATAACGACGAGGAATATTAATTGGTAATTACATCATTGTAATTATTGTAATATATGATGCATCATCGATCAATATTAATTAATATAAAATCCTTAAAATAGTACTTAGACGACGCAAAAAGGCGTTTCCGTCGTCTAAGTATACCCCAATCCTAAACCCTAAACCATAAGGCCCCAACCCCTAAATTCAGGGATTTTCACTTGGACGACGGACAAGGCTGTTTGCGCCGTCCAAGTACTCACTTGGACGACCGAAACTTCCATCTCCGTCGTCCAAGTGATGACTTAGACGACGCAAACGTGTGTTTATGCCGTCTAAGTGAATATTTCGTAATTTTATCTAAGACAACTACCATCTAGACCATGTCCCAATGCATATTCTTTTCGTCAAGACCATAGAGTAAACAATTCTTGGAGTGTGAGCTTCGGCGGTTCCAAAGTAGGAGTTACAAATTTTTGTGTATCCACGTTTCCGATTTGTCAAAATCTCGGTTTTGCGGTTAACTGTGCCGATGAAATCATTCACGAACTTATTATTTTCTGAAAATTATTCTAATTATATATTGTCTTACGGCGAATGTATCCAACGGTTGTTTTGTCCAAATTCAATTTCATTAATATTGATATGGAATGAGCCTATACTTAATAACACTTAAGTTATAAAGATTAGTAGATATTTAACAAGTTTAAAGACGTAAGATTATTCGTAGTCTTAAATTCAATTATTTATATATACAATGCATTAATCTATATTTTATGACTATTTCATTCGAATGACAAATTGGCAACTTCCTTGCGAATTATTTTTAAAAATTAATTTAACGTAAATTTCACTTGGACCACGAAAAATGGCTATCTCCGTCGTCCAAGTGGACACTTGGACGACGAAGATGGCATTCTCCGTCGTCTAAGTGAAATTTGAAACGGTGCCCAAAATTAAGGCGGTTAACTCCCACCCGCCAATTTAATTAGACGCCGTTTCAAAATTTTGAAACAGATAGCTTAGACGACAGAAACACCATTTTCCGTCGTCCAAATGCACTTAGACGATGTCGTCTAAGTGGAACTGTATATAAAGGCAGTGGAGGATCCTCTTTTCCTCATCCCATTCTCCTCTCCTCTCTCTCTCTCTCTCTCTCTCTCTCTCTCATTCTCTCTCAAAATCCGGTCTCCATCCTCCAGCGACCAAAATTCTGGCGTTTCCCTCTCTCCGGCGACTTTACAGCCAATTTCCGGCGACTTTCTCCAGCAACTCATCTTTTAGGTAATTAATATTTAAATTTTTTAACATAATTATCATTTAACTAATAAATTAGTAAATTGGTAAATTAATTATTAAAATTAATATATTAGTAATATATTATTGGTAATAATAATTAATATTAGTTAGTAAATGAATAATTATTATTGTAAAGACATGGTAAATAATAATTAATTATTGTAATTAAATATTGTTTTAATTAATACTATAATTGGTGATTATTATTTCATGTAATTTTAATTTGTAAATAATGTTGTAATTAATATTAAAAATTTGTAGTAAATATGATAAATTAATTAGTGAATTATTAAAAATAATAAATTCGTAATTATGACAATTTTGTAGTAAATTGGTAGTCTTTGATTTAAATTTAGTACATAAGTTTGGTTTATTAAGTCGCACTCTTTGGAATAGATGGCGCCTCATTTCCTAGCTTATCTCCTTAACCCCTCGTGATGTGTGGATTTCATCACAGCACACCATAACCTAATTAAGTGAAGTTATGGACACGAGGTTAAGAGTGGAATTATTCGCAGAGATATTCGAGCTCTCATGTTCCTTCTCAATCCAGAAGGAATGAACCTGCTGATACTGCAGATTATTTATCTTCTAGAAAGTCTCAAGAAAGCTTTTCAGCAACTCTTAAAGAGCCAGTTCTTCCAGGGCTTAAAAAATCTTTAGAAGAACAGATTATTATCCTCCAAAAAGGAGATGAGAGATATATTAACTCTTCTAATACTCTGGCAAAGAGATATTTTGAAACTGAGGCCAATTTTCCACTCTCAGGAAAGAAAAACAGAAAATATTATGAAAGTATTCTTATTGAGACTGGTTCAGTAAAATTTCATCATATGAACCAGAACAAACATTCTGAAGAAATCTCCTTCAGCAAAGCGTTTATTCAATGCGTTATTCATATTTTTGAATGGGGGCTTAATCCTAATAGACCCTTGGATTTAAAATTCATCCATGAAAGTTACAATTACTGGGACTATATTGAAGCCTGGTCAAAAGCCTTTTATTACCAAAATAAGGCAGAAAAACACACATGGTTCATAAGATTAGAACCCACTATTCTGAAACAGGAGCTTCCCTTCTGGTTTTACAACTGGTTTCAAACTATGGGACCAAGCGAAGACTTCTTTCCTAAAGATCTCGCAGATTCTTATGAAGAATACGTTATGAAAAACTCAAACTTAAGTGGGATAAGGGTTATCAGTGGAAGTAATCTTCTTCTTTTTATTGCTAAATTCAGTCTTTCTTGGATTTGGCAATGGACCTATTCGGTTAGACGCTTAGACATTGGCATTCTTGCTCTTCAACGCCAATTCTATTATAAATGGTGGTCTCGTTTTGACTACAATCCTCCTTTAATCAAAATTAAGGAGTGTATTACAGCTTTCAAAAAGATTGAAAAGGAATATTCTCCTCATCAAGACTCTAAAAGGAATTTTGTTATTCCCTCTTTGGCAGATCTTAAAGCTGCTTTTCCTTTGGCATCTCCCCAGGAGCTGAAGGAAAAATTATTACAACAATTATCCTCACAAATTGATGATAATGTGACGGTATTGTTCAGAGAAAGTTCCTCTAAAACTTCTTCAACCCCAGCATCCATAATGGATGAAGATGAAGCAGAAGCAGAAGTTGGTGAAGAAGAAGCAGGAAACTTCACTCAAGCAAATGGAGACATGGAAGACTATTTGGGCCAAGTCCCCTTTGAAGAACCTTCCAAAGAATTTCTGGATTCTCTTAAAGAAGATGTACCCCAAAGCTCTAAGAGGAGCAAGACCAAGGTGAACAAATAAAAAGTTCTGGCCTTTTCCCTCAAGGATATTTTCCTCATAATCTTATTGTTGTATTAAGAAGGATCCTTTTCTTTCGGTGTTTCCATGTGATCGATGGGGCCCAATGAGCACCCGGCATGGCACTAAAAATTTGGAATTTTTTTTTTTTCGGCCATATTGTTTAGGCTGCTTTTTCCTTTTTTGTCTTTGTCGGCCATTGTTTAGGCCTTTTGTTTGCTTGTTGTAAGTGGTAGCCTCCGGTATCCGGTGGCAAGTCTTTTAGAGTCTTTATAAGGAGACCTCTCTCCCTTAGTAGTCTCAAGTTTTTCCTTTTTCCTAAGTTTAGCTCCGCCTTCTCTCTACATTCTCTCTCTATATTTGTAAACAGTATATTTTGTAAACAGTTTCATTATAAATAAAAAGAGTTCAAGTCCTTTGAATAGTCCTGGCATATTCAATATAGACAAAACAAGCTCTTGTATGAAACAATGCTTAGTGATGTTAAGACGACCGCTATATCGACCTTAGAAGATTTGTTGACTTTCAAACACTTTTAGATCTTAATGATTTTAATTGATTAGATTAGGATGCCGACATGTACCAATCTACCAGTTGAAGATCAAGCTAAGTCCATACCAATATTCTGCTTAGTACGATCAATAAGAGAGTACAATACACTCGATGTCCTACCGACGTTGACTCGATTGTGGGAGTCAATCATCCATGGTTATCTAGATTAAAGTTGGGGTGAATTGTGGGTTGTCTAGGGTGGAGAGAAGTTCATAACATTCCTCTCTATTTGAAATTTACTTTTTTGAAATTTATGTTTTTCTGCATTAGCTGTAGCTTGACCAAATTATTTCGGCAATCAAAATAACTTCAAATACCCTCAATTTTTTTGTAGTAGTCTGCCACTGAGTCTAGTATCTTGTATTAAATTTTCGTAATTTTTTATTTAGTGTAAGTCCGGTTCGTATTTTACTTTGTATCCAGTGATCGAAACTGTCAGATTTCTGACTTCCGCGTCTTTTGTGTTTCTTATACTTATAAGTCTTAGTTTACCAATCATTAGCGAGTAATGACCCCTATTTGTAATTTACTATACTGATATAATTGACTTGAAAATAGAATTATCTTTGAGAGTAATTTTTTACCTATCACTATCTGCCTATTAAACGTCACCACCCCTGAACAGAAGATATATCTACATAGTAATTGACATTGAGTGACAGGAGTTGGAGCTTAATCATGAGCCATAGCCAATTTAGAGGACACAGCAGATGTCGTTTTAAACATGAGCTAATGAATGAAATCATCCAAGCCTGTCAAGCACAGAATGAGATGTCACAGATTTTGCGCTCATGAGGTAAGCAGAGATAAACTTGTACATCTAAATCACTCTATGTAAGGGGAAATTATTTTATATATGGGCGGTACTAGTGTACTACTTAAGGGTAAAAAAAAAATTAATATTTTTTTTATAGTTTTTCATCTAAATTTTATATTTTTTTGTTAATTTTAAACCAATAACAACTTGTCACGGGTACAAATGCTTGTATAGAATATATTTCCATATATATACAAGATGCATGATGGATTATTGCGCATCGAAGTATACAGATTTTGCGCACAGGTCAATCTGCACCTATTCTTATAGGATTCCCACATTGCAACCTTCTGCAGTGTAGCTAGGAAACTTGCTGAAAACTGATCCAAGCTACCTCGCAGAACCTAGATTAGTTTCAATAGTATATCTTTTGGTTAGTACTTATTCTGAAGCTGGACTGTACAAGGCAGTGCCGCATTTCTCTAAAATAATTTTGTTGATTACAGGAATTCAATTACGTATTAGGTTTCTCCACCCATCTGCAGATCACACCTTCAAGCCATGAGTCTTACTGATCTGCAACCTTATAAAATGAGATGATAGTCCTTCTTAGTAACAATATGCAGCTAAGGATCACAACATTAGGTCTCTAATCCGCATTCATGAATATATGGCTAGTTGCCATAGCATTTGGCTCAGGATTGGGAACACATGATCTTAAAGTCATCTGCCTATTTTAAGTTTATTGTACTCAAAATATTCAGTTAAGTAGACATGATTGCTGTTATCAAACAGATCAATAAGAAAGGCTTTACCCACCAACTGCACAGGACACAACAAAAAGTTGATGGAAATTTCGTAAGCTTTAAAAAGCTAAGGAAAGAAAGCAAAGCAAGCGAAGTTAGAAAATCTCAATTCTCAAGTATAATTGAAATACAAAGAGTTTCCGGATTACAGCACAAACTCAGTTACCACATATATACCCCAAGAGAATCTGGCTATAACAGTTGTATTCATGGACTTTTAGCTGACAAATTGGGAATTAACAGGACATAATTTATGCAAGTGTTGCCAACATCATCAACGAAAAACTATATGATTTACAGGACCATAAAGAATTATGGGCATGTTTAGTATAACTTTTGAAAGTACTTCTAGACATAAAAAAGTATTTCTACAAATTTTAGTGTTTGGTTGTATATGAGTATTTCTACAAATTTTAGTGTTTGGTTGTATATGAAAGTACTTTGAGAAATTTTAGGAAATCACTTTTTAGTTTTAGACGTAGTTTTGTAAGAAGCACTTGGAAAATGCTTTCTCTTGGAAGTGATTCCTCTTAAATGCGCAAATTAAAAAAATCACTCTAAGAATCCATTCCAAACAGGCATTATGTTTTCATTTCGTTTGGGACTCTTCTTGATCACTTCAACAATCTCTGAGACAGCACCAGGGCCTCCTTTTGGCAACTTAATCAATGAACCTCAAGGATCACATCACCGGGAAGCAGCCGAAAAGGGTCGAATATCGGGGACAAGAACCCCAGGATAACCCTCTTGTATAGACAAACCAACAGACAAGACTTGAGTAAAGATTATAGCATATGCGAAAATTATATTGGCAATCACACCAGCTGAAACCACAATATCTCTATCCACTATAGGCCTATTCTTAAGCAAGTACACATCATGAACTGGAATATCACTATCCGGATCATTATCAGGAAACCCAACAAACCCTCGTCGAGGAAAAGCTCCAAGTGAGTACTCTACATTGTTGGCATTGAACTAAGCCAAAATTGGACCAAAACCAACTGCACATTAATTTACTTACATGGATGCCCTAAAGATAAGCAGCTAGGAAATTACCACTTTCATGAACAACAATGATGGCTGTCAACACTCCAGCTGCCTCCAAAACTAACTGAACATTCTCAAAGTTTCCATAATCAAAACTAGGAAGTGTACAAGACTTGAGCTTTAAGCTTCTCCCATTTGCGTTCCTACTCTTTGGGGATAAAAAAAGTGTCATTGGGATGAAAGTTGAGGTCTGATGAAGAAAAAGAAATGAGTTTTCGGAGGTGGGTTTTGGGCTTCGATGGGAACTCGGAGATGGCCAGATGGGTGACCTGAGATTGGTTAGCTTGATGAAAGTGAATGAAGAGGAGGGTGGGGAATAAGAGAGATTAATTACCATGGTTTTTTCTGGGTGGGTTTTGGTAGTGGTGGGATTGATTAAGAAGGTGAGGCTGGGTTTGGTCACTTATTGTGATGGAGGAGATTGGATAATTCATAGTCTCTCTCATTTTCTATTTTGCGGAGGGGAAGGAGTCTTTGCCGCCTCTGAGAGTCTGAGTCCTCTCCCTCTCTTATTTTTCTGCATTCGTGTCTTTTTGGATGGGTCTTACGTATCCGGGTCATTTGAATCCAAATACTATTGAGCTAGAATGGATTAGGCTTCCAAATGCATTAGAGGAATAGTGGGAGCATAATGATTATGTGTTCAATATATGGGCTGGGCTTTCAGAGGAGAGGCTAGTACCCTACACGCCGTTTACGTGCGGTGCTTTTTGTACAAGATCTACGAAGATTTTTCGGTGAACCAGGTTAAGCGTGAACCTGGTTAGTTTTCAACAGTACAAACAAACTTACATCGTTGATTTGATCTTAATGGTGGACATTGCTTTACCTGTAACCTGCCATTCAACTTAGCGCGTGGAGCAAGTGGAAATGGAAATTACAATCCACAAGTCTACTCCTCTCTTTTAAATATGGTTTGATCTACAGCATACAACTCTCCTCTCAACACGCTAAACATCAGTCCGGCTCTTCCCTTGCAAACCTTGCCGACATCAGCAATTGTCGTGGCGAGGGACTGGGTCTTGGCCGCCGAGGCAAGCATCTCATCAGTGAGATCCACGGGAACGAAGAGGAAGGACGGTGGAGGTCGGCGACGGAGGAGTCGTGGTGGAGGCCGGCAAGGTCGTGTAAAAATATCCTAAGCTGGAATTCCAGAATCCTCGTCGTGGTGAAGTGGACTTCACCACCATTTGTCGCAACTTCTCTGCTCCTCCAACGCGCCAAGCTACGACTCTGCTTGAAGTTGAAGTTGAGCTCCAACTTCTCTGCTCCTCCAGCTTTTTATCTTCCTCCACCCGTACATTCTAAAGCCTATTGAAGTTGAAGTGGCTGCTGTTCCACTAAGGAAAGAAAAAAGACTCGTTGAAGTGGCTGCTGCTTCACTGATTAAGAAAACAAAAAGGCGTGTTGAAGTGGGTCGATCTGGAGTATCCCCAGGGTATCAATTATATATGGTATCTCTGATTACTAGCTATGCAAGGAACAACTCTATCTTATTCAGATTTAGACTTTGATTTGTCAATTTTGTTGAAATTTGATATGAGGTTGAAACTGCTGATTAATGGAAGGACCTTGACCTTCCATTCTATGATATAAACAATACGTAGTTGCATTTGATTAGTTACAATGTAGAGTTGTAGACAAGACAATACAACACAGATTTAAGGAGTCATATGATATAGGAGCCTCATCAAACTGCTAAAGTCGAATTTTTTGGTTTCGTTTCCTTATTTGTCAAGATAATTTGTGTTTCAAAAGGGGAAATAAGACAATTCTGAATATGAGATAATGTTACAGATTTTCCTGGGCAATTTAGTTTAAGGTTGGAGATTGCATGCATATTTTCTTATCATATATATGTACCGCTATGGAGCTGAAAATAGTCTTGTACTTTTCAGTTTTTGCTCCTAACTTTTTGTTTTGTACCTTTAAATGATTTTATGAGTGAGATGTAAAAAATGGAATATGTAAAGTTTGTTATATACGTTTTATAGTATGATCATATAAATGATACTGTTTAAATGAACTAGCAGGTTGAAAAATTATGGAATCTGTGTTCGACCTTTCAGATGACACAAATTCAGTGTTTATTGAAGTTGGTTCATCTTTAGATAACAGTGATTCTGGTTTAAAGGATGACGACAACAGTGACTCAAATATAGCATTTACTGAAGTTAGTTCGAGCAGGTGTGGTGACATCGAATCAAGTAATGATGGTGAATTGGTGAACATTGGATTATTTTAGATAGATGGTCGTCTAGATATATTAAGTGGGAATTTTTTTTTACCAAATTTGACTATTAAATGAATGTAACTAGGGATGTGACAGACTTTAATTTTTTTTCCCTAAGCTTATATTACAAGGAAAACGAAATCAAATAATGGCATGATAAGATCAACGGTGATAATAGCCAGTTAAAAATTAAAAGTTTACACAGCCCATCCAGCACCAGCAGCCACCTTCACATCAAATCTTATAAACTCACGCTTTCCCCTCTTTCGAAACGGAAAAAAGGGGTACATTTCCACAACATGTCCTATCAAACTGAATGTCATCAAATTTTCTGGTAAAATCCTCTCGACATGGAGATGCATATAGTTATCAAGATGTAGGAGCACGGTACAAACAAGTGCAAAAGGCAACACCTCATCCTCACACAATCTGACTTTATATATGAATCATGATTAGGTAAAACTTTCATACTTGCCCCATGGCACTACACTACTAAATGCAAAATGTGGTCCTTAACGGAAGGGGGCCCTAGAACACTTCCTCCAAGTTGAAATCCACTATCAAAATTCCAGTAATTTGAATATATACTCTACACATAATTCATATAAGCAATTGGGTAAAAAAACTTGATTTAAGCATTGATCAAAATGCCACTCTTGCTTTCATAAAATCTCAGTTGTGAAGAACTTCACTTGAAGTTGACTATATTTTTCCCTTCTAATTGGAGAACAGTTATTGAGTTGATGGAGCTGGATTTTTCCCTCCTAATTGTTTCTCAGGAGGATTAAAATAGTTCGCCTTCTTCGCTTGAGTATTTGTATGGTCCACATGGATTGTGAGGCAATTGCATCTGTGTGGTTCACCACCTTTTGATGTCAAAACATATACTTGATATATTCAAACTAAACATATCCTATGGACAAGGCATCAGAGATTATAACATTACGAAAATTATTCATATGATATGAGGAACAAGGAACGTTGTAAATGAAAAGTAACAATTTTAATGCATTAGACGGGAAAAAGATTTGACATACCCTTTAATCATTTTCTTGACCTTTCGTCTGCACTTTACCACTGAGCAACGTTATAGATTCCGAAACTCCGTTGGACTTGTTGTCATTTCCAACCTCAGACCCCATGTTCCACTCATTCGACTTATTAGAGGGGTTTCTAACATCTCTATAAGATTTTGATTTTCAGTGTTTAGGATGTTTATCATCTCATATTGTGCTTGCACCAATACGAAAAGTCGTGTAACATATGACCCAAGTTCCGTCAAATCTTCCTGGATATGGGATATCCTGGATTTGACCATGCACACTTCCATATATACATTGAATCCATAACCTAAAGACTCCTCATGATCCTGCGTTGTTTTCCTACATATAAGTACCAAATATACATGATATCTCAAATGTACAGATGTTTGGAATTAGACATGAAGTCGCCGGATTGACATATATAATAATACAATATACACGAATCAACTAGATTTTGTAAGGAGCACTTCATTTTGTCCCAGACTTTTTTTTAGCAACTCAATGTATATTTCATTTTGAAAAACTTTGATAGAGTTACATTACAGGCTTTTATTGGTTACATCAATGCTTGTTATACAAATGAATAACCAAACTATACCAAAGGTAGCAAATCTCTGGTGACAAGCCTCAATCTATTATGTAAACATGGGGAATTCTTACGGGCAAGAACAATAAGGAATAAATGCCTCTCAAACTAATCTCCCAGACTTTGCCTGCACTATTTTCTGTGTTCCAATCAAACTAGATTAATAGCTACAAATTTATAAAAGCTTCAAAGATTCACTGGACCAATTATAAACTACTATGTGATGTTTACTTACATTTTGTTGGATAATAGTGTAAACTGTCACAAATACTCAAATTTGGCTCGCTACTCCACATCGTTTTCCTGTGATTTGAATATACCCATCAACAGTAAATAGATTGGGCAACAATAAACCTAGTAAATTGGACATTTCACTTACCAATCAAAGCAAAGACTCATATGCTAAGATCCTCGACCAACAACACTAACAATGACCAAAACGCCGTTGTTTCCTCGTTGGACCACCACCACCACCGTGGCGGTGGAGACGACAACCTGGAAACTCAAAAGATATATGAAACTGCTGAAAAGTATAGAAGCCCAATTTAGCCATTCAATGATCCCAACAACAATTGTTAGCAGTAATTAGTAAGGAATCACATCAACTTAAACCCAAATCTACAGAACTCATAGTTGAACCCAAACTAAATCTTGTGCTAACAATTGAACTCTGAGTTAAACCCAAATATACAGAACTCGTAGTTCAAACCCAAATATACATGTAAAACAAGGAATCAAACCCAAATCTTGTGCACATGTATATTTTGAACTCAAACTATAGCTAACAAAATCTTGTGCATGAAATTAAACTAAACTCAACTTGAGGAATCCTTATACATGTGCACCTTGACGAACCATAATATCAGTTCCTTTGCTGTCTATAAATATGAAAGCAGCATCGTCCACCTCCGATTCAAGAGACAATAGTTCTTTTTGGGGCTTTGAAAAGATTGCATTAAGTTCCTGTATGCATGATGCAAAGCTGAATAAGCCCCAATTGATAAGGACAGAAGGAATACAAAGAACCCTTGTCTTATAAAGAAGCAGTGGAAAATAACTATGATGTAAAAGACCCCTTATAAGAAAACTACAAGATGGCAGAGACTGTGTGCATGAGATTAGCATGACCAAGTTTCTGAGAGAATATATGGAGCACCAAAGAAAAATCCCTTGCAGCCTTTACAAGCAGATCAATGTATTTCAAATGAAATCTTAACATTAGACTTGAAATGAACAAAAGGGGGTGAGGGAAGAATCGTGCATCTAGCAAGCATAAAAGTGAACAAATGTAAGTATAGCTCAAAAGTTCCATGTTTATATTATCTTTAAGCAAGTATATAAAGCATTCACTTTCAGGTTTTGCTCCCCTCCATCAACTACAATCTTATCAAGTTGAAGGGCCTCATACTCTTTGACATCAACCCAAGCAACAGTTCCAAAGCCACCAATGAAATAAATATCACTGCTAACAAGAAAGAAACAATAAGTTCAACGACAACAAATTTCAACAAAGGAGTTACACTTGTACATTATGAAAACTTCAAAGAATGAACAAACAACCATTCACTGGCATACAGTAAAGACTCATGCTTATGGAGGAGATTACCCAGAGCGATACAAGAGATGGGATTGAGAGTTGAAGTCAATGATATGTGAGCTAGAGAATCGCGAGAGCCGAGAGGATTTTGTGTGAGGTTGGATATGGGCCAGAGAGACTGAAAAAGAGTACCCAAATCCCCAAATCGACTTCGACCCCGGTTCAATTTGACCTGTCTTTGGATTTTGATCTGTCGCCAGAAGTCCAAGGAGCAGCTAAGAATGAAGAATGAGGCTGCCGACATCGAGTAGAGCAGGGGTGATTTTTTTTTCTCGGGGATTTCGTCTGAAAAAATACTGTGCACTTTGTCCGCCACTAAATTGAACGGCGCCGGAGGACTCTGGAACAGCTTCAAGAGCTCGAGCGGAAAGAGTGTGTGTTTATGAAAGAGAGAATGAAATTGAACCTTCACCGGCAACTGGCTGAGACCAAAATTTACAAGCGCTTGTAAACACGCGCCCACACATTTTTAGCAGATTCAGTATCAACCTGGTTCGCACCAGGCGTACCGATCTTGTCAAAGTTTAAAAACCGAAGAAATCTTGTGCTTACATTCTTGGAATGAACAAGACGGCTACAAGGAAGCTTTACTCGTAAAAGTTAGCTTTTAGGAATGGTACTTGGAGCATTTTTTCAGACAACGATCAAAGACTCTAGAGGAAATTAAACGAAAAGGTCAAACAAATCGAAGATGCATGCATGTCAACTAATTGTGCTCCAAATCCAACCATATCTCCAAAGTGGGTATTTGATTTTGATTTTGATTTTGTAAGGAAGTAAAGACAAATGGAGCAGCAAAAGTAAAGATACAATGAAATCATCAAACTAAAATGACACATATTGCAAACAGGTCATGTCAAATAGGCACATAAAGCTCGACCGATCTCTATATTTTTTTACCCACGCCCGACCTAACCACTCAACATTCACAAAAGAGTAGATCCCCTGGCTTCCTCCGATTACTGATGCAATTCTGATGCTTCTGTGACGTCAGTTTGCATGAACAACATTTGCAAGCTGGTGTGCGTCTCAGACATATTAATGTGTTGAGGTCTTGCATCAAAGGTAATAGGCTTCTCCATGCAAGTTCTTAAGTATGTTCGAGTTTGTAGCTTTCACCATATATCATCGTAATTTATCTCACAATTAAAACATAGTTGCTCACAAGTTTTTACACACGCGGGGGACATTGTGATTGTGATTAGACATAATTATTCCCAGGTCGACCAGCCATTGGAGAAACTTGCATGCTTACTAGCTAGGGCTTTGGCTAGATATCTTAGGTCTAATGGACACAGATGGGTGGAAAAATCTGAAGCAATCACTAGCTGAAAGCAAAGGGTAGGATGCATGGCGGTCCTACGTCATGATGTCCTTGCTACAGCTATGGTTCCCGCTTCGCCCAGCTAGCTAGCTTTCGCTTCTCCATCCTTGTTGTGCAGCCAAGCTAGCTTTGGAGTAATTGAGACCATATATATCAGAACGATTCCTCCTCTATATGCATTAACGTGCTGTAGGTGTTTGATTCTCTTCCAATCTGTCATGTTTCATGTTTCTTAGATTTATGCGTAATTTTTCTTCAGCGTATTCCAGATAGAACATATGAACGCTCCAGATAACTGTATGTACTGTTCTATAGTGATGTTGGAGTCAATGGTAATAGCCAAAGTTTGGTAGGCTTTATACGTCGCGTACTGGTACGGTCTTGTATGATATATTTACAGGTTCCGACATGCATGATATACAGGTTCAGCATATATGTATATACATATATGCTCTCGAGTTTTACATGTATTCTTACATATGCTCTAGATAATTAAACAACAAAAAGTAGCCTCAAGGTTCGATCATGCGTGTAGGTTAAGTAGTTGACTAGGAAAATCGATCAAGATTATGCATATTTGAGGAGCACATATAATGTTGTTAGTTAGAATTAGGAGGGCATACATGGGACATCTTCCTATTTTTAATTGATATATAAATTTAGTTAAGAACATTATAATTTTCTTTTAAGAAATTTTGTTTGAGTAATATATGCATATATAATGGTTACTTTGATATGGATCGATTTCTTTCTTTGTGTCGAGCATTATATATATGAACGTGCAATGTTCTTTATATTTGATTTTTATCTTTTTCATTTTAAAACATCATTGAGGGATCTTCTTTCATTTTCATAAACCTGGACAAATAATTGAGTACATATAATGCTAGTGGAGATAAGGAATTGAAGCTCTAAATTTTCCACCTACTCTGCTTAATGACAACCAACTACATCATGCTTTCTTCACCTTCATAAAAAATTTCCAGATAATGCTCCCTCTCCCTCTCCCTCTCGCTCTCGCTCTCTCTCTCTCTCTCTCTCTCTCTCTCTCTCTCTGTTTCTCATGAGCGAGGGATTATCGTAGGACTACAACCCGTCCAAGTTAGCATAAGACATATGTCGGAGACTTGGGTGGACTTAATTGATCGATATCTATAATTAATATCATTTCCGTAATTTGCTTTACAGATTTAATTAGATCTGGGATTTTTAAATCAAAAAACTAGAAGAAAAAAATTGAGCTGTGAAACAAAAAAATCGAACCGAATCAAATCGAAAAAAACTGAATTGAAGTACAAAAAACGACATCATTTTATTTATTTTGTAATATATTAATTATATAAATATATGCAAACTAAAAATATTAAACTCCTAAAATCTTAATTTATTTATGCACAATCCTTATCAAATTCTGTCATAGAACAAATTAAAATGTTTGTCAATACAATAAATGGTATTTTAGAGACAATTTGTTAGTTATTTTTTTTATAAAAAAGTTGACTTTTATATAATCCAAAAAAAATTTGAACCAAACCGAACCGTATAATCGTGATTTTTTTGATAAAAATAAAAATTAAACTGAACTAAAAAAATATTACAGTTTATTTTGATTTTTACCCAAAACCAAATCATTTGACCTAAATCCCAACCCAAGAAGGAAGCTAGGTGTTTTCTTAAATGAAAGGAAGTGTTCCTCAGACACCAGGATGACGTGCACTAGTTTAGTAGTTAATTTTGAAGTCTCCAGCTACCATTACATTAATTTAGAAAATGTTTCTCTCGGTGAACAATCGGTTTAATTTCCAGTTGAACGCCTTAAATAGCTATATATATGTTTTTGTCTTCTCGATGAGTTGAACGTCTTTGATCTTATGGTGCTAGAAGCGTGACGATTAATTGTCTTCAACTAATATATATCTCTATTATCTTAATTAATTAAGCAAAAAGTGCTTATGGTTAAATTTTCAAAAATTCATCAATTGTCCTGGATAATTAATCTATCTTTAATTATCAATTGATCTGTTTAATGGCAAAAAAGTAAACTATAACTGCACTATGTACAAATCACGTGCATAAAAATTACTCTACATAAAAATCTCAAGCGCGTATGCGCGTGCATACTGCTAGTTATTAATTAAGAAAACAGTGGTTAAAGCGGTCGAGGGAGAAGTTCGCATCATTGTAATTAATTGTCTTTAACTAATATATATCTCTTTTAATTAAGAAAATAGTGCTTAAGGCGGTTGAGGACAGTGCTTAAGGCATGTCAGTTTACAAGGAGTTAAAGGTAGAACATTAAAAATGTCACAAATTACCCTTTTCATTCTGTAAATTTAAAATCACTTAATTAAAAAGGAGAGGATAGAGGATTAACTTCTCTTCATTCTTTTCTCCCACTTCCAGCAATTTCCTTCGGAGGTATAGCAGAGGTTTCATTCTTCACTTTTTTTCTTGAATTAGTAAATAACTGATAAGATTGAATTCAAAATGACGCTCTGTGTAATGATCATTTTAACAATAGCTATATTAATCTGTTTGAACTTTGAAGTATGTTGGTCTAATAGAACCGTGCATGAAAGTATATTTAGATTATCTTGATGAGGAAATATATATATACGCAATATAAGAAATGATCGAGTATAAGAAATATTTGCATATATACTGCGAACTTCAACCCAGATATGTGTATATATATATATAGATCGAGTTATAGACATTTGAAACGGATCCGCTATATAAGACATAAGAGAGAGAATATTCATATCCATTAGAGGGGAATGAAGAGGCAGAACGTACCGATTTAGACGTATTGAGAGAGATCGAGAGGTATAAGATGAGATATTGACGCGGCTCAATCAAAATACAAGACTAAGCTAGACTGCTCCATAGCCATGTCTTCAAATTGAGGCGCGCCAATACCTTCGTTATTGTATATATCTAGACCTTTCGATTTCCATCCTTCTCTTTAAAACTAAGACCAGCTTCCGATTGATCCATCTTCTTTCCCAGAACTGCTCAATCAAACTAACGTAGCCCATCTGGAGAGAGAGAGAGAGAGAGAGAGAGAGAGAGAGAGAGAGAGAGAGAGAGAGAGAGAGAATATATATATATCCCTGGCTTCCTTATGAGTAAGATAGAGGAGAAGAAATTGGGTGATCGACCCAATTTGAGAGAGGAGGACACCTCATAGCTGTTACGTGCAGTTTGCTCGGAAAATGATGTTTAAGCTGTATATATAGGATGACTGACTATATATGGAGTATTCTTCTTTGGACTTGCGTTATATAATTTAGATTGACTTGGCAAGCTTGTGGCCTTTTCACACATCATTTGCTGCCTAGAGGGAAGCATAAGGCCAATGCTCATAAAACCACCAGTTGAAGCGGTTTTTGTGTTTATGTACGTATGCCGACTTGACTTCCTACTTTCTTATCCCACAGGGCTTTACTATACGTAGGTGATTTCAACCTTTTCACATCTTACCGAGAGGAGAAGTTCTTTGGCGAGATCGATGGCCGAGACTGTGCACCATTATCAATTAATAAATTTGACTATGTAAGTGTGTGTATATATACACACACGAATCAATTAATCATATTCATGTGGATTAATCCCAATCTCAAAAGCATTGCACAACAGCTCGAATGAGCGATCGACTAGAATCATATGTCCGCATAGACGGCATTCAGACTTAAGGGGCATGTTTATTAATTAGAAATAGGAATCAAATCTTTGAAAATGATTCCGAGATAAGAAAGTTTCAACGTTTACTTGTATATTTGAGAATCAGAATGGCGGTGTCTCACTGAATCATTCCTGAATAAATTCGAAATTAGATTCCCAATAGGGATATGAATTTGAGAATCATTCTTTCCAGAATCAACTTTTGTATCAATAATACACCCTTACGTATAATTTTTTTAAAGAACCTTATGTATTATTAAACGTCTCTCATTTCTTTAGACATGATATTTTAATTTATTTTTTAAATCGTTACTACAAACGGTTATATTTTAAATTTTTCTAAATGTATTAGGATTATTATTTTGTTGAATTTAAAGTTTTGTCTAATTATGAAGTTTGCTAGATTTGACGTTTAGTTTTAGTTTTTTGGTATTAGTTAACTTATATGATTTGTTCTTATGTCGGTATCATTTTAATCATTTTTTCAAAAAACATTGTTTAAATTTATAAAAAGAAAAAAAATATTGAATATGAAAATATAGTTATTGTTTTATAGGGGTATTTCAGTAATCAAACTAGTTTTGATTTCGATTCCTCTTATGATTTCAAATAGTAAGTAAACAGCTCAATAAAAATGACATATTCCTATTCTGATTTTTTGTGATTCAGATTTCAGTTAATTTCAATTCCTGGTGATTCTGATTCCGATTTCAAGCAAGTAAACATGTCATTGAGAAATTGGAAAGGTGGTTGTTACCGACTCGATCAATTAATTGGACCAACTTCCCTTACGTTGCATTAACCTTGAAGTCTTGAAGCCAAATCCAATTGTTTTAGATTACTGGGAGGTAGGTTAGTGGCTGAGTAGGTGCCCAAACAAGACCTGTCCTAGTTAAAGCTTCTTGATTGGGCGGTTGATCGAATTGCTTGCATGCGCGGTTGAACACTTTGATACTACTGAAAAAATTGTGCTATAGCCACATCACCATTTGCAACGAAACACCTACGATATATGTTGTTGCTAATGTTTATTTTTACACTAGAAAATAGAGGTTATTATTTGGCCCATAAGCTTAAAAAATTCGTAAGTGCCCCGAGGTTTATTGAGCTTAAGCCCGCCTAACTCTAATTTAGACCTAAAAAAGTCCAGCCATGTGGACATAAGTCTGAGATAGGGTCGAGATCCCAAAGTCTATAAGCCCAACAAAATCCAACCCGTTGAGGCCCATCGAGGCCAGCCCAACCAGATCTATGAGGTCAAGTCCTTAAAGCCTATCAAATGTAAATATTATATATTATTTTATTATTATAAACCTCTGCAATATCTAATTTAATTAATTACCACAATATCAATTATTTATATACAAATCATCAATTTTGTGATGCTTATAATTTTCAAGAATATATATAAACCCAATACGGCCCCGTCTTGGGGCTTCAAGTTTTTGAAAATGCTTAGCCCGAGTTTTGAAGAAATTATAAGCGCACCAGCCCGGCCCATCATTGAGGATAGTTTTTGTAACTAACTTCAACTTCATAGCTTGACAAGTTTTCGTAAACAACGGAAAGAGGGGTGGCAATATATATAAGGATACAATATAAATTATGGGTTTTTCCTGAAAGCCCAATTTTTTTTAAAAAAAATTCTCATTAGCTAACAAAGAGTTCAAATATTCTCACTAACCAACTAACTAGGTAAAAAGATCAACTTACTCTCAGTTTAATTAATGAATTACCCAATATCATTACTCTCTCATAACCTCTCCATTGACCATTGACTTGACTTTAGCGGTGTTGACCGTTGACCACTAGCGTTGACCAATCACCGGATCCCGACAACTTTGGTCGGATTCCAACGACCAATAACCAGATTCGATGACTTTGACCGTTGACTGTCAAGGTCTCTAGACTATAAGTTCATCACCTGATACTCAGTTGAAAGTCAATTGATACTTAGTTGACGTTCACCAGATACTCAGTTGAGAGTCAATTGATACTTAGTTGACGGTTAACTGATACTCAGTTGATACTCACACAGATTTGATACATCGGCGGTAGCATTCAAATTCAAAAACAACAATAGAAATCAACCTAACAATTTTCCCTTTTCTCACTTTGAGAGCTACACACAAAGCACCTAAAACAACGATTGTCGTTCTCATATGATTGCATCTAATAGCAGCCTTTCGTATGATTCGCATAAAATATATCAACATAACGAAACACATCCACAATAAAAAATAACAACATATTCGATAACACATATCTGATAACACTGCATAAGTAAACCAAAACTTAACCAAGTTACATTTTAAACTACGAGTACACTTAACCCAGTTGACGAACATCATCTATAGTAACAGAAAATAAGCAACATACACACACATCCAAATAGATCACAGATATATACCATATCATCATCCACATATAGAACCCTGTCTTATCGAGTATGATCAAATGGATTCGGCTCCTATGTAGTCCACTTTACAGAGAGTGCGAATAATCATCTTTTTTCAAATGATATAACGGTTTCTAACTGCCGACACATTAAAATTAGATTTATAGCTAACTTACTTAACTTCAACTTAACCTTTGTTAACCTCTATTAATTTTTATTAACAGAAGTTAATATCCATCCGTCACTTGCAAATTCACTAAAAAAAATTGTACTTAAAGATCGCTCTAATGATTGGAAAACCCAAAAAGAATTAGAAAAGTTATCATTTCATATTTGCAAGTCATTCTTGATATCATGCCATTTTTAATTTCTCTGTTGAATTTTAAATTACGGAAGCAGTAAAGTTTAACTTGGTACAATTGATGAACCAACTTCAAGGAATCAAGGATTCAAATAATATAGCAAGATAAGCTTTTCGTATTCCCGTGAACTAGTCTGCATAACTACTGTAATATTAATGGTCATGAACAATCGTTCTTAAAGGTAGAACCCTCAGTACAACAACAATGACTTAATATCAAATAAGAGTTAAAGACAAACAGAAACAAAACTTGGCATTATCAATCTATTGTAGGACTTGAAGACTATCTCCTCTTCCCAAAAGCTTAGAATTAGGGAATACGTTGGTTTGTTCTCTCCAAATGAATGTTGATTGACTATGTTTCATAACCATGTAGACGACTTGATGGCTTTTTGAAAGGATCTAATCTTGATTTAACTAGTAAACCAGAATCAAGTTCTAACAACTCAAAAGAAATTAGGGAAATTCTAACGAAAATTTGGCATAACCTCCCCGTATACTGAAGGCTACCAAAAACCTCCATTGGAAAACACTTCTAAACACAAATCCCAGAAGCCAAACCGAGAGCCACCGATGCTCATCCGGATTTCACACTACCAAACTACTTATTTTACTATAAACATATTGAATTCCGAAATGTACATGAAATCCGATGACCATATATTTAGGTATACAACACAAGTGAAAGTAAATTAGAACATGGTATATATAGCGACTAATAATTTACATAATGTACAAACTAGTAGGCTAAGCCAAGCACCTATTAGAGAAAGAGTGTGACTTGAACTCTAAGTCTTCGATGATGACGTGCAACCACAGGATAGAAACTGCAAACTGGGCAACGAGAAACCGAAAATTCCAAGGAAAGACATATGAAACAGAAAAACCGTTAGAATCAGTGGAAAACAATCCATTAATCAAATACGCGAAAAGAAAATTTTACAATATGCCTTTTTGCTGATAAAGGTAAAATAAAGCAGTCAGTCAAAGATACTGTAAAAATAAAATAAAAGATACATCGAGGAGGATACCTGACCCTTCTCAAGTATCATGTGCTAGTAGAGGCGATGACCAAAGTTCTAGTTTAGACCTCTGGTCACCTAAAGTCGTCCAATGACTCCTGACAGAAAGACGACGTGCATATCAAGGGAGAAGTGTTGTTCTTTCTCTAGAGTCACTCGAGGATCAGTCGAGTAACCAATTTATCAATGCAAAACTAACTTAAACTGAAGCTGAAACTAGCCTCCAAAATATATGTTGAATACTAAAATCTCAAACTGAACTGAAAAAAATATAATAAAGACTCGTTAATCGACTGTGAAAATAAAAGTGTCTACTTAAAGTAAACAACTAGCTCCGAGGTTCAGCGGAAGTATCCTCGCCCAAATCTCGATCACGGTTTCCTAAACCAACAAGTTTGAAATCATTCAATACAGAAATTCGATAAAGTACGTGAAACTTACTTAGAAACTACCCCGGCAACTCGTTGAACAAAACTAGGTTTCTGCCTCACCAAAGCTCTGCCGTGGATGGCAGCTCATGACCTTCACGCGCCTCCACCGGCGGTGCCGATTCTTACCTTGTTGGAAAAGCCCACAGCGTGCCCAACCTTTTTCCTCAAATAGCCAACATCAAAATCGGCCTCGAAATGCCCTAAAAACTTCTCAGCGTCGCAGTGCTGCTGTCGAGTCACCACGGAGCTCGAGGTTGGTCACAAACAATGTAAGAGAGAAGGGGCTACAATAACTCCCAACCCCCGACGGCTAACACACGTCGTCGCACCGCTGACAGTCGCACCTGAATTATGACGAGTTCACCTCGTCGACTCGCACACCTCACACCCCAAAACACAATAAAGTACCCCCAAAATGAAACAAGATATTAAGGTCTTCAAAACTATACCAAGAACACCGACAACAATTGAGTTTTTCGACGAGTCGAATACGGGTCAGATCGGGTCGCGAAATCGGTCGTCGCCAGAGTAAACGGGTTGAGCCCGAGGTGGGTATGGGTTAGGGTTTGGCCTGATTCTTTCCTATTTATACTCTTAAGCTCCTGATTAGATCAACGATTGAGGTTTGATCTCACTTGAAACCAATGGCTGAGATCAAACCACCAATAACAATGTCTAATTTAATTTAAATTTCACCAAACTTCAAATATTCGTAAAAATTAGCTCGATTAATTTGAAAAATTTTCAAAAAATTTATATGAGCTCATAAAATTCTCTACAACTCTCAAGAAGAAACTTGGTTTAAATTCTAAATAGATTAAAAAGATATTTAATGATCCAACACTCACGACTAATTCGCGATAAGGCTAATACAAGTCATTAAGCACGTCATTTTGATTCGGGTTGTTACAATCTACCCCCCTAATAAAAAAATTTGTCCTCAAAATTTACATACTTGCCCATTGAAGAGATAGAGGTAATGCTCTCGCATATGCTATTCAGGTTCCCATGTGGCTTCTTCAACTACATGATTTCTCCAAAGAACCTTCACTAGCTGAATAGTCTTGTTACATAGTTCTTGCACTCTTCGATCAAAAATCTGAACGGGCTCCTCCACATAAGTAAAGTCTTCACGAATAGGGAGTTGGTAGGGTGAAAGAACATGAGATGGATCAGATATATATTTTCATAGCATAGACACATGGAATATATCGTGTACCCTCGCCACCTCGGAAGGCAATGCCAATTTATACACCACAACACTCATTCGTCTGATAATCTTCTATGGCACAATAAAACGTGGACGAAGCTTGCCATGTTTCCTAAAATATACAACCCATTTTCAAGGAGATACTTTAGAAACACCCAATCACCAACTTCAAACTCAAGATCCTTCCTCCTAGCTTGTATCAACAAGACTCTTTTGTCGGTCATGCACTGCCTTCAACCTGTCTCAAATAATTTGAATGTCCTTTGCTGTGTCTTTCACTATATTAGGGTCAATAAGACACATTTCCCCTACTTTACTCCAACACAACGGAGTTCGACACTGTTTTTCATACAAAACTTCATACGAAGCATTATTATAGGAAAACTCTATTAAATGTAGCTGATGATCCCAACTTCCTTTAAATTGCAAAACACAAGATCACAACATATCCCCAAGAGTTTGAATTGTCCTTTCTGATTGACCATCAGTTTGAGGGTGAAAATACCGTACTGAAATGTAATATGGTCTCTAACACCCTTTGCAATGCTTTCCAAAATTCTGACGTAAATTGTGAATCCCAATAAAAAATGATAGACATTGGCACGCCGTACAACTCCATAATCTATTTCATATACAATTTTGCTAATTTGCTAACCAAAAGATTTACAGGAATAGCCAGAAAGTGAGCAGATTTCGTGAGGCAATCAACAATCACCCAAATGCCAATATTACCATCAGATGAATGTTGCAACTGGTACATGAAATCTATAGTAATATGTTCCCATTTCTAAACTAGAATCTCTAACAGTTGCAATTTTCCTTAAGGTCTCTGGCGCTCGACTTTCACCTACTAACAAATAAGACACTTGCTCACATAGATTGCTATTTATCTCTTCATATTTCACCACCAGTAATATTCTGTTAGCGTCTAATACATCTTTGTATTACTCAGATGCATAGCATACTCTGAACAGTGAGCTTCATCATTTCCTTCTTCAGTTCTTCATTCCCTGGGACGCACAATTTCCTCTGAACAATAAGGTGTCATCATTCCTCAACTGAAACTTTGTTGGTTCCTCATTCTGAATCATACATTTTTTACCTAATAAATATGGATTTGCATCCTATACCTCACGTACTTGATCAATCAACACTAGTCAAATTTGAAAACTGGCTAACAGTGCCCCATCATCTCCCTCTTCCAACACTACTCCTGTAGCATGAAATTCAGCCAACAGTGATACATTTGCGACACTTACATGTAATTAAAGAAGCTCCATATTTCCTACTAAGAGCATCTGTAACAACATTGGCTTTTACCAGGTGGTACTCAAAAGTATAGTCATAATCATTAATCAAATTCATCCATCTTTGTTGTCTCACATTAAGATCCGATTGAGTGTGCAAATAGGTGAGACTCTTATTATCGGTGTAAATTTGGCATTGTGCTTCGTATAAATAATGTCTCCCAACTCTTTAATGCAAACATTATAGTTGTAATACCGCAAAAATTAGTATAATAATTTAGATTATTATAAGACTTGTTAAACTTAAAAATTACCATAATTTAGTTTTAACTTTAGAGCCATTAGAAATTTCATAACAAACTATCTAGTGAAGACAATATATAAAAACGAACTTTAGAGAAACATTAACGGAGTGAAGCAAATAGTCCAGTGGATACTCAAGTTCAAGTCAGATACTCCCAGGTCTCAGGTTTGAGACCACGAAATTGGATTCGCGAACATTCCATGCTATAGTTTAGTAAAAATAATAAAAATATTGTTACTCGAGCTAGAAACGGTAAGAAAATTCTAATTCCAAGTAGCCAATTTTTAGAAATGGAATTTTAGCGAAATGACCAAATTCTCATTTTTTGTATTTGTTCTCCGGATTGAACTTTGTGTTTTAAGATTACAATTCATACTTTTAGAGATCAGGCTTATATATCAATTTGAAACTAATTTGGTGCAAATTATTATTGGTTTATGTGCTTTTAATTTTTTACACTATATTACACTTTATTAGTAAAATCACACATTTTCTTCACCCATTTATTCTACATTCACATTCACATATCTCTATGTGCTTTTCTATAGCATTAAGTGCACATTCCAATCAGATTTCCAACAACATTACTATTATTTTTATAGGTGCATATCTACCCTAGAAGTAGCCCAACTATTTATTATCAACTTGTCTTGTGAAAGTCAATAGAAATGGTTGTAAATTAAATTCTCATGTCTCCTCTTAAGGCATATATATACATCTCCATGAATCCAATATGATCACACACCATTTCAATCAAGTTTTCACCGATTGAAACTCTTCCAAAGTTGCAATGCAACACACATAAAGTCCTATACCAAAAACCTTCCAATTAAGCATATTTTAGTAACTCTTTCTTTGCTTCAAGAAGATCATCTTGAGTTAATCAAACACCTTATTTAGCTACTGTAATTCTTGAGTAAGTACATGAGTACATTCTTATACTTCTTTATCTTTAGGATTACATCAAAGTGCATAGCTAAGAATAAAAGAGAAATAATGAGTTTTAGTGTAAATTTAATATTTTTGTTTCTGGTAAAGTTTTATTTATTCAAATATTTTTACATAATTAGAATATACACAAAAAATTATTCAATTTTGGCTTTTGAATAACTTAAAAAGGTTAAGTAATGAGGAAGTTATGACTAAAACAAGTTTTGTTAAATTTTTCCTTAATCTTGTTCGAAAACTCTTAAAGTGATCTTAACTTGAAATATTCATATCTTACTCATTTCTTAACCAAATTTAGTGTTCTTTATATCAATACAAATCTTAGGAGTTCAAATATCAATATAAAAAGTTTAAATGGCATTGGCTATGATTTAGTAACTAATTAATCGGTGCAAATGAGCTTAATACCAAACGTAACCATTTCTGGAAAGTTGCTAAACATCTTTGTATCTGAACTTGAGAACTCCCTATAGGACTTTATGATTATTATATTTGAATTCCTCTCTAAAAACACTTCGAGATTGTGTACTCACTTCTTTAATTTAGACATATTTCAGATTAATTATAAAACGGATCAAATGAAGGAGTTCTGGCGAACTACCGCCAAATGATACTTTTTATCCAAGAATTAATAATTTTATCTTATGTATTTTTCTACTTTGAGTTCATTTACTTACTAATATTATTTTACTTCTTACATTTGATTTGGGACTAATGGAGGATTTCGAGCGGACTACCGCCAAATGAAACTTTTGGACCAATGATAACTAACTTCATTTCTTATACTTTCATTTCAAGTTTATTTATTTGATAACTCTATTTACTTTCAAGTATAATCTGGAATAAATAGAGGATTTTTGCGGACTACCTTCGAATGAAACTTTTGGACTAAAATTGTTAATTATCTAAATGTGTTTAAGTTTGATCATCTTTTTTTTTTACGAATTCTATTACGTATATATTTATTACAAGATTACGATATAAATATATACTCAATGATCTATATATACATAGTCTTAACTAAAGACTTGATTGTGGTCGTTATGATTGAGGTGTGAAGTCAGGTGTAAAATACAAATTAACTCATGCTTAAGTGAATTGCTGGTAAAGTGTTTCATGATTGTGGGTGTTAGCCAAGGGCCCTTGTCCTTACAGATAGTGCACTATTATACTCTTAGGAACGAATTGTGTCAAACCGAGAGTATACATGTTTTGGCAGGGGGTCTTAGTATGCTGTGGTTTTACATGTATGTTGGTATTGTGAGACAAAGCATATGATTTTTGAGTAATTACTAGTTAATCCAAAAGAATTCACTTCAGAAGTATTGGTGTGTTTGTGTGTTGGTGTGTGTTTGTGCAAGAACATAGATTATATATATTTATATGTATATATCATAAAGACACAAGTATAAGCATGGAAGAATATAACCAGTTTTGATTATTTCACCTTTTTGATTTGGTTGTTCGGTTTGATGTTTCTTAAAAATAATCAAGTAAATGCTTGTAAATTATACTTATTGGGTCAGTGTGACTTATGATGCTACATCTTTATGTTTTCAGGTGATGAGTAGAATGCTTGAGAAAAATGGGATGCGTCGTCTACTAAATAAACGAATTATTTTCTACTTGCATTTTGAATTGAATAAATGTAATGACTATTATTTCCATAAACTTTGGTATTGTAATATTGACGTTTTCACCTTTCAATAAATGTACTATTCAAACATCTTAACTTTTGAAATTATTTGGGTTTCTGTAACGACCAAGATCTAAATTAGTGACTTAATCATTTTTAGTTACGCTAATTAACGAGTTAGGCGTCACACATCGCGTTTATCGTGATTTATCGCGACTAAAAATTTACTTTTTATAAGTTTTGATTGTGGATTCGCTTCTTTCATGAAAGTTTTTGAGCATATTATTTCAAGCTCGACCGTTTTTTTATTTCTTTTTTCAGAGGTTCGATCAAATTTCTACGAATTTTAAAAATTTATTGTCAATGGTAATTAAATTCATGATCTACCATTTTGTAGAATTTTGTAAACCATCCAATTTATATCAAATCAATCAGGGTCGTCCATATATTTAGATTAAGTGAGATAAAAGTTTTGTTTTGGGTAAGCCCATTTACTTTTTCTCTCTCCCTCGTGACCCGGTTCGACCCGTTCCCTTTGTCGACGACTGTGAGAGACGTCGTCGCCGTCTGGCGGCCCTTCGCCTCCTCCTCTTTCCCAAAAATTATGCTCATCACCCCCTCAACCTGGTCCAAGCATCAAATTGACCATGCAAGGTGTTTTATGGTGGGAATCAGCATGTTTTTCCGGTGAATTACTGTCGTTGTTGACGATCGAGGTGGGGCGGGAGTTAGTCGATGGGACCTTTGGGGTTTTGAATCCCTTTACTCTAGGAGTCAAATGTGACCAGTCTCAGGTCATGCCGTGGTCGGAGATCGCCGACTGGTCACCATGAAATCCGGCGAGAGTTTCTGATCTTCAAGGTGAAATTGTGATGGCTTCCGATGAGTATTTGACCTTGTTTTTCTCTGAAATGTTGTTGGGATTGATGAGGGGAGCATTTTGGGATGCGGGTCAAAGCAATCAAAGCATGCTGAATTTTGGCCGCCGCTGACAGTGGCGCTTGGGCCCCACGCGCCGCCGTGTGCGGCTTCGCACATGATTCGAGGTGCCTTGATAGTTCAGCATGGTCGAGCGTCGTCTATCGAGTCGATGTTTGTCTTCAGTCGTGTTGGTTCGCAAGGCGACTACTAGATTCAAGCTTAGGGTTCGTTGATACAAGGAGCTTGGGTAGCGTCTCCCATTTATCAAAATGGAAAAGTGAGTTCCGATCGATATTATGTCTCGGATTATTTTATCAATTTTAACTGTACAAGAGAACTTCTAATGATTAATTTAGATCTATGATTTGGCTTGGGAGGCCTGAGTACCACATATGAGTTTGAAGATCAGTTATGATTTTATAGACGGTCCAAGTAAGTGGATATTTTATTTTCACAGTCGTAACGAGTCATTATTATTTTATTTGATATTGTGCAAGTGCTAGATTTTAGTATTCACTTTCCAGATTTCTTTTAGTGTCGAGACTTGTATGCATAAATTTCATTTATTGCATCGATACATAGTTACTGGATGATCCCCGAGGGCGCTATGATGGGTTAGAGGCTCTGACATGAGATTTTATATTTTAGCTACTCGTTTATGAGGGCGTCAGGATGGGTTAAAGGCTCTGACCTGGGATGCACATATAGAAATCATCTCGGATTAGAGGTTCCTAGACGATTCCCTCATTTCATTTGCACGTTAGAGTTTACTTTTGACTCACTTAGTATTTTCACAGACCTATTTCGGTGGAAAAGCATATATGTATTTTTACGTTTTCACGCATACTTGAGTAGTATTTTTTGTCCACTCACTCTAACGATTTTTATATTTTTTATATGCCTTTTCCTTGCCCATTCGGTTTCAAATGCCCAGATTTGCAAGATTGCCAATGGAGGTCGGGAGTGTATGCGGATCGAGGCATAGCTGTATCTGTCATAGGATCTGATGTTGATCCTACGCGCTAGTAACTTATTTATACTAGTTTAGTATGTCTGGCGGCTCTGATGTCAGATAAAATTTATGTATTCAGCAAGGAGTAAAATATCAAATATCGAGGATATATCGACGTTCCAAAATTTGGATATATCGATGAAATATCGATCCTGTGAAAATTCTGATGGAAATGACAGAAACTAATAAAAATACATGGAAATTTGTAATGAAACTTTTGGAGGTTGTTACATGATCAATTATCTACCTTATGTGAAAAGAAAATATTGATCAAACATCAAGACATATGAATTTTCTATATTACTGTATGAATTAGTACGTGTTAAGTGCTGATAATTATTAAAATATAATTTATTAGTTTTATTTTTATTTTTTGATGGTTAAAACTTATGGGAGGTTAGGCCATCACATATTTTGTACAATATATTACACATCACACATCACAAAATCAAATATATAAATACTTCAAAACCACGTAGGGGACCTATGAAGTTTGAAATTCACACTATTTTTTTCATCTCTCTGTGCATAATTATGTGTGTATTGTGAAGAATAATCATTAAATGATTGTTCTCCCATGTAATTCTGCACGTATTGGACATGTCACGTGAATGATGGATTGGATATTGAGCATGTGAAGATTGGACATTTACCAAACTGAATGTTAAATGTGAAAAGTTTATGAAAATTTCGGGAAATATCAGAAATATCGGGGATATATCGGAAATATCGATAAAAATTGGGAAATTTCGGAAAATTTAGGGATATATTTGAGGATTTTTCAGGTTACTCCAAAAAATCGAAATATCGGTGAAATATCGCCGATAATATCGATTTTGCACACATTGGTATTCAGTACCCAGAAATAGTTCTAGTGATTTATAGTCAGGTGATTATTTTATCATTACTTCGATTTGAGGATTAGTTAAGTAGGTAATAGGAGTCGGTTGAGGCCTGTACCTGATTTAGGCCGCTGAATCAAGTTTGGTCCTTTCAGTTTCTTATTCACATCGCAAATCCTAACACTATATTTCAATAAAATATTGGCCCCGAATTTGGGGGTGTGACAATAATGGCTAGCTCAAGATCATGCGTGGGATAGTTTGCCTTATGGGGCTTCAATTGCCAGAACCATACACGACAACTTACCCTGCTGCATCAAGACACAACATAGACCCAATTTTGAAGAATCACTGTAAATGGTATATTTTCCACTGCCTTCAGGTAGTGTCAACACGGGTGTCGTGTTTAATCTCCCTTTCAACATCAAAAAACACTCTTCACAAGCATCAAACCACTCAAATCTTACCCCATTATTCGTCAGTCAAGTAAGTGGAGCTGCAATCCGCGATTAATCTTGTACAAATCAATGATAGTAACCGGCTAGACCCAAGAAACTCTTTATTTCAATCACACTTGTAGGCCTACTTCAATTCAGCATCGCTTCTATCTTATCTGGATCCATGCTAACTCCTTCAGCAGAAATCATGCGACCTAGAAATTTCACACTATCCAACCAGTACTCATACTTGCTAAACTTTGCATACAACTGTGTGTCTCGCAAAGTTTGCAAAATAGCATGAAGATGTTTTTGGTGCTACCTCACATCATTGGAATATATCAAAATATCGTTGATAAACACAATGACAAATTTATCCACATATTGCCTGAAAACTCGATTCATAAGGTCTATAAACGCAACTGGGGCAGTTGTTAAGCCAAAAGGTATGACAAGAAACTCATAATACCTATAGCGCAACTGAAAAGTAGTTTAGGAACATCTGATTCTCTAATCCAAAGATGATAGTATCCTGACCTTAAATCTATCTTTGAGAAAACGATTGCTTTTTTTAGTTGATCGAATGAATCATCAATTCGCGAAAAATGATACTTATTCTTTATTGTGACTTGAGTCAGCTTCTTGTAATCAATACACAACCTCATTGAACCATCTTTCTTCTTTACGAATAACACTGGAGCACCCGAAGGTGAAACGCTAGGCCGAATGAAACCCTTATCGATTAACTCCTGCAATTGAATCTGTAACTCCTTCAACTCTGCTGGAGTTTGATATGGTGCTTGAGAAATAGGACATGTACCTGGGAATAACTCAATGGTGAAGTCAATCTCCCTCACTGGAGGAAGACCAGGTAAGTCTTCAGGAAATACATCTGGATACTCACAAACTATAGAATTGTCCCTGATATTTGGCATGCACACATTCGTATTGACCACATGAGCCAAATATGCCACACAACCCTTCTTAAACGGTCAACGGTGAAATTCATCGAAATTCGGTCACCAATCGCCCGAATCCGGCCAAGGTCGCCGAACTCCAGTCACCAGTCAACGGCTAACGTCAGTGGTCAACGATCAATGCTGGCGGAGTCTAGTCAATGGTCAATGGATAGGTTGTGAGAGAGTAATGGCTAGTTTAGATTAAGAGGGTAAGCGATTCTTTTTGCGTAGTTAGTTGGCTAGTGAGAATATCTGAACATTTTGTAGACTAGTATAAATTTTTAGACTTTTTCTTGGGCTCCTTGGAAAAAAAATCCTTAATAATATATAAGGGAAAATAGTTATAATGATCACTCAAGTTTGTCACAATCGACAGTTTGATTACTCTAGATTAAAAAATATCAAAAAGATCGCTGAACTTTAATTTTGTCTATCAAATTGATCACTTTGCCCATCTTGGATGCCAATTTTTATTATTTCATAGTGATTTTTATACTTCTCTCACTCATGTTTCGTGTCTCGTAAATCCTATTTATATAAGCAAAATATTGGACAAATTAGAAAATTTAAAAAAGACAAAGTGATCAAATTGATAGACAGTTAAAATTAAATGACTTTTTTGATCAAATTGTCAATTTTGACAAAATTTAGTTATAATCGGAGACATTTTTCTTAATAATAATGATTAAACCAGGAGCTATGCATGGTTGGAAAGTGCAATTAATCTGCACAATTGACCAGGTTCAATGAACCTCAGAAACCTATTACGTACCGGCCTACTACTTTTGGTTTGTGCTCATGGCCTAGTGCCTGTTTATTTATACCTCTTAGCTTTGTTCATGGTCGGAATGGACGTCACAGTACAAGAGCGATCGATGTGAGGATTCTCTTGAGGCGCGCCCTGTGTTTTCAATCCCGATTGATCGAGTACTAGTACGTACACCTCCGGTGGCCTCTTTCTTAATAACTGCTCACCATGCATCTTCGTCTTCAAGCCCTTTAATTCCTCCAGCTCCATGGTACGTACGGTTCCTCAATATATTTCTTTCTGGTTTTAGTACGTTCTCCTTTTTATCTTTTACCCTAGCTAGCCTTCTGATGCACATACTGTATATTTTGTCCTCTTGTCTTGTTTTGTTTTGTGTGATTCCATGTTTATTCAGATATTGTTCCAATGGAATTGAAGATGAGATTTGTAGTAACGTAGCTAGCTTGAAAGCAGTGAATTATCATCGTTGATAGAGTTGTTCATTCAAGGGTTTTAAGGGACATAATTTCGTCAAAAGACATAATATGAGTTGTTCTCGTCATTTTTAAGGGCAGATCGATCGGTTTTGAGGAAGTGCAAAAACTTGTGACCGCACCTCATCTTATAATTATCTCATGTTTATGTTTATGTTTATGCATTATGAACAGGTTTTATAGAAATTTATCACAATGTGATTATGTGAATAGCTAGTTTCATTACCTTGATAATATATGTAAGTGGGTATCATCTTGTTTGTTTAGCTAGTGGATGAGCTGAGGAATATCATCACTCTGATCGAGTTATTCCAGCCGTCCTCAATCTTAAATCCAGTTTTTGGTGGACTTGAACAGTAATCTGCCTTTGTCTGAGGGCCTGGTGATGACTGATGAAGAACATGTTGAACCAAATAGCAAACATTGGTATCCAAGAAATATTGCACCGAGCTAGATCCCAATTATCAGGTCATCAATTCAAGCCATGAATCAGCTTTCTCAAGATTCTAATATTGCAGCTTCATACCAACTCAAGGAGAAACTGCTCATATTGCAGCTTCATCAGCACCCACATGGGTGCCACCATTGCCTGGTAAGTTAGTACAGTACAGTAGTTTAGTAAGTAATACTTGGCCAATTCCAATCAATTAGATATATATGTAGCATTGACTAATTAACTAACTTCAATGTTCAATTCTGTTATTTTGATAGGCTATAAATGAATCACATGTTAAATTGGGGGAAACTCTCCAGATAGTAGGCAGCGGTCAGATCAAGTTGGCAAACTTATTATGAGGCCAGATGGTGACTGCATAAAACAAGAGTTGCAACATAGACTCTTTTACCTTTTTGGATATATAGTTTCACTCCTAAAGATTCCTGAAGCACTTGTTTGCAGAGAGGTTCCTCGCTTACAGTTTGATGGGTTTTTGTTTGCAGCCATATGATCATGATCATGGTGATGATAATCATGATCATCAATGTTCTTAGGATCTCTCGGTTCCTATGTTCTTGTAGTAACTGATCGAGAAGAGTTCCCCTTTGCAACTTCAAGTCACATGTGTGGCCATTTGATCACAGTACTCTTGTCTGCCCCTATTGACTTCCTGAATATTTGGAGCAGCTAGCTGATAATCACAAATATCCATTAGGAGCAGTATGGTGGGCAGACATATCTACATGTCAATTTGATAGCTTTTGTAGCATTGAGCATGAATCTGTTTGATTTTCGCTTCAAATTTATCATCTTGTGTAATTTGCTTGGCAAATTAAGAGACTTTTCCTTTGAAGTTCTCCTACACTCTACTAATGAAATGTGATTTATGATAATTCTCTCTATTACAATATGTTAATTGCAAATTGCATAATCCGGGGTAGCATTCCTTCCCTTTAATTTTGAGGGGTTTAACCGTTAAACAGAGGTTCATGTATGTTTAAAGAGGAGTTTGCCCCTGTCTTTAGTCTTCAGTACTCAGTAGACGACCTTCGGGGATGGCCAATAAACTTTCTGAACCAGAAAACTTGGGTTCAAATCTATTGAATCTTTACCTATAGTCGTAGTAAAACTTCTTAGAATGATTAAGCCCGCAGTACCAGGTTTGTGACAGCTATTAGATGTCTTAAGCCGCCTTGGCCGGTGCACTATATCAGGGAAGTGCGTCTAGTAAAGGTAAATCTACATTGCTAACAAGATTAGAGTTTCATGAGTGTTGGGCAGGTAAAGACTAAAGAGAGCCACTTTATTTGTACCAATACCAAATTATGCGAAGGAAAAGTACCAGATTTATACTCTGACAAACACCACCACTCCTGAATCCAAATAATTGAAGGAACTAGATTCCCCTGCTCCCTAATCATCCTTTCACATAAATTGGATAGTATCGTCATCTTCTTCAATTCCATGAAGATGAATTCCGGGTCTGCAATTGATAAAGAACCAAACCTTTCACTAACATTTGTACATATGGAACAGGGATGCATAATCAAGCATCAAACCACACATCTGCAACTAAATCACATATACTGAATTACAAATTCTGAAATTCCTGTCAAGCTTTCTTCTCTTTTTTCTCTGGTAGAGGATAGAGAGATATGAAGACTCTACCAGCCAAAATTGCTCCAATCAAAGAACCAATCCAATAAACAAAGAACTGCTCCCAAGTTTTGTGCCAGTTATCAACATAAGCCCAACCAAAAGCATTAGCAGGGTTCATAGAAGGCCCTGTGTACCCACTCCCAACTATAGCCAATCCCACAGTAGCCACTTTAAGTAACCATATTTGCAGAACCAGATTCTTAGGACCCCTCAGCATAACCCAAAGCAAACCAAAACAAAGACAGAAAGTGAACAACCCTTCAGCAATAGTACCTGTACTCACATCAACTTTCAGAGAAGGCCCTTTGACAAAATGTTCAAACTTTTTGGGCATTACTTGTAAGATGGCCTTGGCACCGCCTGCTCCGCCGGCGGCCTGAGCCGGGAATTGGACGGCCATCGAGAACAGGGAGGCTCCCGGATTGAGGCCGGCGGCGTAGAAGCTGAGTGTGGTGGAGGGATTGAAGCTGGCACCACCCAAGTGCTTGCCAATGGAGCTGAAAATGAAGACTTGTATTGTGGCAAGTATGCTGGTGATGAAACGGCCTATCAAGGACCTAGCTTGGACACCAAGAAATGAAGCTATGATGAATGTGAAAACCCGGATGATTGGGGCAACGAAAACAAACAAGGAGGTCAGTATTGCATCTCCAACAGCCGCTTTGAAGACTCTAGCCATCCTAATTTTCTGGTCTCTGCGAAACTCAGGATGTGAGATCTGAGCCTCTGACTGCTCTCCTTTGTTTGGACGTCTTAAACTCTTAATATATGTGGATGTGTCCCACATATGAGTCAGCCGTCCAATTAACAACCAAATAAACGTGACATAGTGAATGACGATGGTTGAAGTGTAATGGAATCTAGGGGTGAGACTGGTGCCACGAAGAATCCGAAAATCGGACTGAATTGAATCGGAACCGTTCAGTTTAGTTCGGTTTTTTGAATTTTGTAAAGTAATATTGATGGTTCGGTTTCAAGTGCAAATGTTTCGGTTTCGGTTCCGGTTCATAAGTTACAAAATTTTAAAGAATCGGTAATATGAAAATAACACATGTCAATATATTATTAGTAGTCTTGTAAAGTCTATATTATGTACTATAGACATGGGTATAGAGGATCATTCATTTCTAACTATAAAGTATATTAAAAAAAAACTCTCAAAACGCTAAATCTAGTTAATCTACCTAGTCGACAACCTTCACACTCTCACAAAAAAAATTATCATGCTTAAAAAGAATGCGGATGATGCAAGGGCAACAAAAGTTACCAAAAATTGGTTTGTTAAATAGAATGCAACTTTGAGGTACATATGCAGTATTTAGTTCAGAAATTTTTGTGGATTATAGTTGCTGCCTTTAGTTGTTCTATTTAACAAGAAATTTAAAGACTTGTTTGATGTAACTTATTTTAGCTTGCAATTTGTAATACATTTGAACTATAAAGACTCAATGATTGTTGGATACTTGCGGATCGAGTGATTTTTTGGATGTATTTAATTTTTCATTTTGTAGTTTTTTCATTCTTTTTCTTTCAAGTTAGGCTATTTATTAATTTTTCTTTATGTATTTAGGAACCGTTAGAACTGTAAAATCGAACCGGTTTGTTGCAGTTCGGTTCCATACAGGTTTCTCCTAAAAAATATAAGAAATCGAACCGTATGTACATTGAACGATTTCAATTTCGATTCCTGAAAATAATGGATGAAACCGAACCGGTCCCAACCTTAATGGAATCTAGGTATATTTTAAGGTTAAATCCAATTAATTGTTGTAGTCTTGATCTGTAATCTCTAAACTTTCAGTTATTTTTCAAGTTGATCACTATTTTCTGAAGTAAATTAGAGAAGGCAGGTAGTAAAAAAGCAAAAGCACTAATGTTATTGGATGAAGATAGTTATATAACTATAACACGAATGTGTGTGGTCTGTGATTGTAATTTCAATATGTCAAAAGAATGAACCAGAGTGTTGGAGTCCGTCTCAAACCAGATTAGAAAGCCATCGAAATTAAAGTATCCCAGATTCACAGATTTCAAAACAAGTGATGACCTTGTGTCTCAAACCAAAAGGAAGACAATTTTGATCTGAGACAAGAACATTCATGATTCATCAATAGAGTTCTAAGAGACTGATGTAAATTTAACACCAAGTTAGGAACGAATTTATCTTCAACATAATCAAATATACAAACTGTTCAAGCGCAAAATATCTCCCGCGGAGAGATCTTTCCGCGAAGCAGTCTCTTTTAACAGGTTCGGATAGCTTTAACCGCAGGTACCAGTTTATCCTATATCGTGTGCTTCGTGTGCTGGCATGCCACCGTTCTTCAACGGAATATGGACTGTTTACAGCCGCCTGACTTCTATATAAAGCGATTTAGACAGGGAGAGCACAAACCCCGTCCGAATAGGTCCTTCTCGCCTAGTAACCTAGGACTTTTGGATATGTGTCTCTAGCAAAGCCTTCGAAATCGATACCCCACACGCCCTTATCCGTGCAAAGCAGAGCAACTTCTCTGACGACGTGTTGAGAACACTCGCTTCCTTTGAATATCCAAACTCTCAACCCACAGGTGACAAGCTCTTCAACTTTTCCAGTAGCAATTTGCTTCCTTGGAGTCGCAACACTTTCAGATTACAGGTGACAAGCGCTTTGACCTTCTGGTTGCAAAGAAGATAGAAATCTCGAAGACGAGATGTCTGTCTAGGTGTACTTGCGTATAGCAAATGTTTGTTTGTATTTGATTGGGGACCTCTTCCACGAAGCTCTTACTCTCCTTATATACTCGCATACCAGCAGTCATTCAATTCTATTAAACTTCCTATGTTCTGGCTCTTAGAATCCCAATATAATTCCGACACCAGCACACGGGTTATTAATCCTCAAAGATGTTCAATACCATTATAACTCTTCTATCAAAGAAACCTATCTGAGATAAAACAGAAATGATAGAAATCCAAGCCGCATGGAACCAGCTAATTAATGAATCACAGTTCTAACTGAACTCTACTTCCTGTACTCGGCTGCTCGCCAAGCTTCTTTATAACTCATGGGCCGCTTGCCAAGACTTCAGCCATTTCTTGGGCCGCTCGCCAAAACTTCAGTCATTCAAGCCCAATATGAAATATTTATTTCAGGCCCAAACATTGCCCCTCAGTCTTGAACTTGAATTACCTGAACAAGCGAAAAGACTTGAATATTACCCGAATGACGCGCTGTTAAACCAAACGGTAACATAACACTTAAGCGCCACGTTGCACGACTTCTTCGAAAAGTTACATCACTCGGCTGACGTAATATAAAAGCACTAGTCTCCATCAATAAAATCTCATTCCCCAACGAGACCTTTTCACTTGCCTAAATCCTGCACTCTCAACCTTTTTGATCAAAAGCCAAGACCTTTCATTCTCGACGCCGCCATTCATTTTTTCCGATCTAGAAAAATGCCTCATCGCAAAGACATCTCCATTCCTCATGAAACTCAAGACGTCAAGAAATTCTACAGACAACTCAAGGCTGTCGCCAGACGACACAAACCAGAGGCTGTATGCACCCTTTCTGTAGACCAAAATGAAGGTACCGGCCTTCTTGGTCCTTTCCTGGATGTTCCAATAAATCCAGAGCTGTTCAATATCCTTCGCCATCCCATCTGTAACTCATCCCTGATAGTCCAAGAGAACCCCAGGGCAGACCCAAAGGAGTGGACTAACAAAGATACATTTTGTCTTATTGGGAGATGGCCGAACCCAAGCGTAGAAGATCTTGCTTGGTACCGGCACCGTCGCGAACAAGATATCGACCGGTGGGAAACAGTTGGAATCACTCAACTCATCGACCTCTGCTTTTCTCTCCCAACTGGTGGCAACAGAGTACCGTTTGCCACAACCATGTGCTTTTGGGATTGCACCGCCAACTTTTTCCGTCTCCCCGGCGGTGATGTGAGTATAACAATGCTCGATTTATACACCATCTTTGGAGTTCCTACCTTTGCAGACTCATGGTCACTCAATCAACACCGTGGGACACCAATCCAAGCCTCCCAAAACCGTCATTCTTCCTACTCTTCCTGGGTAAAGCACTTTGCACAGGAGGAAAAAGATACAAACCATGGAGGAATAGCCTTTATTGAATACTGGCTATCGAAGTACATCTTCTGTCCCTTTTCTGCAAATGTCAACAGATACTAGACCAACCTTGCCGAACGCCTATTCGACGGTGAACAACTGCGCTTGGTTTAGTCCGTTCTCGCCTACATCTACTATGGCTTGAGGCGAGTCATACTTTCAAAGCTCGATCTTAATCAACCAGGACCACTCTGGATGGTAGAGTTCTAGTTGCAGATGTACTTCCCTTTCTTCCGCTCATCAACACCTCCTGCCTTTGAAGATCAGAAGTTGTTGGGCCAAACGTTGGTTTCTGCACCAACCAGGACCAGACCATGGTCATATATCAACTGCTTCAACCATCTCTGCTTGCATAAAGAATTTCCAACTGCAACAGTTGACACCATACTAAGTCATCGCCATCTTGGCCTCCTTGCGAGTAGTTTTATGCCTTCGCCAGAGCAAAACGCTCTTGCGAGAAGCTTCTTCGTTCGGTGCAATACTTGCAAGGACCTGCCAGTTCTAGACTTAGCGAGCCCCGGGTATAAACTGTATGCCCCAAATCATTTCTCCAGACAGTTCGGGCTCACACAGGATGCACCTATGCCCCTTGCCAATTATGTGAACAAATATACTCTCTGGCGAGGAGCAAGTCATCCTCTTGCAGCAGAAGTGCAAGATGAACACTTTGGTTTTCCAACCATCATGCTCCCACTCATATCAAAGCCACTAGTGATTTCTCCTTCGGTCACCGAGTCGTACCGAACATGGTATTCCCAGCTTTGGGTAGAGATACGACACAAAGGACCGCTTGCATGCTTTGCCACTATCTTCCATGATTTTGGCAAAATATTTTCAAATGAAGAAGACCTGGATGTCATCAACAACACTTTCAGGAATGTAAGCACATCACCCTGGCCACAGGTAAATTTCTTCATCAAAAAATGCCACATGTATTAGCAATTCCTGGTATTGTAACTGATCAATTCTTTCCTACCTAAACACAGCACGCCCCTGAACCAGACGTGACTGTGGCCTTACAGTCTTTTAAGAAGAAAAGATCCAATCCCTCTGGGGACTCCGTAAGTATTTGTATTCATTTACCCAGAAAAATGTCTGATTCTTGTCACTGAGTTATAACTAACCCAAATTCTTTAACAGTCTCAGAAACGCAGGAAGATCCTCCTGAAGCCCAAAAAGTTTCAAAGTGGAGCCTGGCTAGCTACAGAGCTCACAAGTAGGGACAAACAAGCAAAACTTCAAACTCAAGTCTTCTATGCTTCGTTTTACCAGAGAAGTGACAAAGCCTCCGGGGCAAGTGCATGTTCAACACTGGTCTTTACCATTGCACATTGGTTATGTGCAAATCCCAACAGCCTGCCCCTGCTCTCCCAATTTGATGACCTCTTGATCCAAGGTTCTAGGGAGTGGCAAGAATTATGCAAGGATGAGGCCATTGCAACCGCTTTCCCAGATCAACATTTTGATCTGGACGTTATTTTGAAGGCCGGCATCAGACCACTAAAGTTTTCATCTGACGAATCCTTCATTGGGTATTTTGACCCAGAAAGGTTTACAGCCCTGAGTGGTCTTCCATCTTTTGATGCAACATGGGAGCAAATCCAGAAGAGCCAGAAGCCTTAGGTATTTATAGTAAGTTGGAATGATCATTTCTTCGTCCTCGAAGCTGAAGGCGAAGCCTATTATATAGTGGACTCACTAGGAGAAAGGCTGTCTGAGGGATGCTGTAAAGCCTTCATCTTGAAGTTTGATGATTCCAGCATCATATACGGTAGTGAAGATCATGATACGGGTCATGAAGTCATCAACAACGGTAAAGAATGCTGCAAGGACTTCATAGCCCAATTTCTAGCTGGAATCCACCGAGCAGAACTCGAGGAAGAAGAGAAGAGCAAGCCTGTTGATAGTGTTGTGTTATTCCGTCGCTTGCAGATTGAATTTCAATCTTGCTTCATTCCTTCCTCCTCTGGCGAGGGCACAAGTACTTAGGATGACCCAGTCATCATAGAGCCAGAAAAGCAAATCCCTTCCTCGCCAGAGCACTCAGTTGTCGGACCACTGCCATTGGTCGAGGTTAATTCAGAACGTGAGGACCCAACTCCTTCCTTGCCAGTGCTCCAAATTCAAGCAACTGAGGAAACACAGCCATTGTCTCCCTTACAAGTAAGAATCTCTTAACTTACTCCATTCTGAATTAATAATTTTGATTGAACCTGATAACATGTATCTGTATTGTAGTCCAAAAACGTTCCTGTGGACACCGAAGTGCAAGAGATAACTCCCACCAGTTCAAAGGAACAAACAGTCCTATCAGGTTCAACGAATGACACGGCCGCCACCAGTCAGCCTGTTAGTTCTCCAGATGTCAATGGTGAAAAACTCAAGTCTTTAATCGAAGAAGTTACCGCACCAAATTCACCGCAATGAGCCTCCTCTCAGTTACCCAGACCACAAGAAGCAATAGTAGAACTGCAAGAAATTGCAGGCAAACTAGGTACACTGAGCTCTCCTTCTGACACTGATGTCATTATCCAAGACATCCTATTTGGGGAACTGGACTCTCCTCAAGGCATTCGAGCCGTCTGCATCCAAATTAAGAACATGAAGGCCAACGCCCCAGCAGACTCCATTCCCTGCTTGAACGAACTTGAGGAGAACCTCTCTCAACTCTTATGCCAAAGTGAAGCCTTCCGATGTCTAATACTTGAGGCCGGGCGTAAGAAAGAAGCAATAGAGACATTGGAACAACAGACTCGAAGAGAAAAAGAGAGAATCCAGGCGTTTCTAAAGGACACATCTACTCAAGAAAAAGACTTAAAGAACAGAGAGGCTAGAAGAGAAATTCTCAAGGCTGAACTCGCCAGTCTTGACGCTGAAATAGATGTCTTGCGAGCAGATGTCCTTAGACGCGATGTGGGCCAAATGGTGATGGAAGGTGAGAGCCAAACCCAACTCATGCAGGAGGCACGAGAAGAAGCAAGAAACGCTCGCCAGACGATCCATCAAGCCCAGGTGGCCTTGGAAATTTCCAAGGCAACAGTGAGGAAACTTTCCCTCTCATTGTAAATTTAATGGGCCTCAAGATTCAAGCCCTATTTTATTTGATCCAAAATTCTTTATGTAGTTATTCATTCAATCCAAATTTTGGAGACAAAGTGTAATTGGGATCAATCAACGAAAATGGGCCTCTGATTTAGGCCTGGTCAGGACTTGTTCGAATAAAACTAGCCTCATTTACAAGCTACAACCATTCGTTTGATCTAATTGCTCAACATTAAATGGAATTCAATTCCATACTTGGAATCCGTATCGCGTCAAACAATCAAATCCTTGAAATACGTTTTACCTGCCCCAAAAATCTTTCATTTATCATGCTCTCTTCGTGGGTAGATAAACCGTACCGTTTCATTTATCATGCTCTCTTCCAGCTAGACGTGTGTCCTCTATTTTCGGGTGTAATTACTCTCGCAAAGCCTTATCGCTGTGACTCCTTCCTATAAAAGGTTTCCCTTTCCTTGTCTTGTGAACCAACTTCCTCGCGAGAATGAACTCCCCTCTTGTTCTTTTGCTCTGGTCTTCCTACCTAAAGAAACCTCCAGATAAAATCTTTCATGTTGTGTTCCTTAGATAGCAACATCCACGTCCAAACCTGGACTAAATAGCAACATCTACGTCCAGGCGTTGCCTTGGCTATCCCAACTTATGTCAGTAGAAGAAGGGAAAGCCACAATCCCGAGGTTGAAACATCATCTTCCTCCTCCGGTGCACACGCTCGGTTTTGATATGCATGAAGGCTGCAGGGCCCATGGATATGGCCTGCAAAGATGAGGAAAGACGGGGGCCTCAGACCCGGGGAAAAAGGCAACAAACGCCAAGGGAAGTGTAAAGGGTCTTTTGATCTGATTTAGGACTTCCTTGGCGTTTCAAATCCTCATCATCCTCTCGCCGAGGTCGATCTCTCTTTTTACCTTGGTGTATATTTAATACATCGACCCCAGGGGATGGCTATCAACTAAGAGGATTTGAAAAACAAACTGTATTTTATCTTTATGTTCTGTTGCTAATTTGTAGTTTGTTTCTTATGTGGTATCAGAGCTTGAGGCCGCAAAGCCTTTGTATTCTTCTATTTGATGAATGAAATATTTTATTTGAAGCAAAGAGTGCCTTATGTAAATTTATTTGTTAAACTCAGATGTAGTTTGTACATAACCTTGGCCACAGTAATTAGCTAACACGAACTCTTTACTTAGAAGAAATACGAAAATTTTAAAATTTGGCCTCAAATATAGGCTCTAACTAAAGATTTAGCCTCCAGTATAGGCTATTGTGATGTACATAATCCCTATGTGTTGCCCCTGCAGTTTACTCATGCGAGTAGAATTTTAGCATGAATAAACTGGATTAAGCTATAGTTGGAGGATCATCATACTCCCAAATTGGTTGTATGAACTTCTTAAGGAAACGACCATTTATTGGATTAGCATGTATTGTACCATCTCGATCTCGTAAATGAACTGCTCCTTTACCCAAAAGTCGATCGACGATGTATGGTCCTTCCCATTTTTTTGACCATTTTCCTCGTCCTTCAGTCTTCTCGCCAACAGGCAAAATAACTCGCCAGACAAGTTCTCCTTCTGCAAAACTCATGCCCCTGGTACATCAGTCATAGGCACGAGCCACGTTTCATTTTTTAGCACATAGACTATCATAAGCTTATATTCGTTTCTCATCCAAGTCTTCATGCTCTTGCCACATCGCTTGTACATAATCTTCACCGATCAGGCTGTGTTGTTCCATCACCCGTAAAGACTGAACGTTTATTTCCAAAGGCAAGACAACATTATGGCCGAACATTAATGCATAAGGAGTTGTACCTGTGGGTGTTCTTTAACTCGTTCTATAAGCCCACAGGGTGTTAAATAATTCTTCATGCCACAGTCTGACATTGCTCGCAAGCATCCGTTTAAGAATATGGATAATGATCTTATTTCTTGCTTCGGCTTGACCGTTGGATTGGGCATAGTATGGAGAAGAGTGTAAAAAATGGATTCCGAGATCCTTCATAAGCTCATCTACTTCTCCAGACATGAATGCTGCCCCTCGGTCTGAAACAAAACTCTCAGGAATACCAAACCGACAAGTGATATCTTCAAATAAGAACTGGCGGATGGCCTTGGCTGATGATACCCTGAGAGGTCGAGCTTCGACCCATTTTGTGAAGAAATCAGTAGCCACTATGATGAACTTATGCCCTTCAGATGAATGAGGATGAATCATTCTAATTAAGTCCAAAGCCCATCCTCAAGCTGGCCAAGGCTTGATTATAGGCTGCAATGGTATTCTGGGCATATGGTTGATTGGACCATGTTTCTGGCATTCTTCACAACATTTAGCGAACGTGATGCAATCTCTAAGCATTCCTGACCAATAAAAGCCATGTCTTCTAAGCAACCATCTCATCTTGGGACCGGCCTGATGTGCCCCTGCTATCCCAAGATGGACCTCCATCATTAACCGCTTAGATTCACGTCCAAAGACACACCGTAAAAGTATGCCTTCCTCTCCTCTTCTGTATAACTCATCGTCCTTGAGCACATAATTGGGAGCTAAGAAATGAATCCGCTTTGCTACCGGATTATTATGATTCTGGAGGTAAGAGATAATCTCCTGTCTCCAATCCACATCAATGTGATCAAGTGTAGCAACATACCATTCATTTTTATCCTCTTGGCGAGCAAAGAAAGACGGGAAGGTTCTTCTTTCAACCTTTAATATCCGTTCCCGTACTCCATCTTGTAAGCTCACCCCTGTTGCTAGTTGAGCTAACTCGTTTGCAGCATAATTCCTCTCGCGAGGAACATGACTCAACTCCACCTCTGTAAACAACTTAAGCAAATCACAGGCTCGTTTAGCATATGGTTCTAGGACTGGTCCAGCCTTATACTTGGTTTCAAGTTGTCTGATCACTAGTTGGGAATCTCCAAAGACGTGCACATCATTGATCTCCATATATAGTAGAAGTTCTAACCCAATGATTAAAGCTTCATATTCTGCTTGATTGTTTGTGCATCTGAAGTCCAACCTGAAAGAATAAGAAAAAGTTTGGCCGCGTGGAGAAACTAATGCAACTCCTGCCCCAGCCATTGTACTCGTACTTGGCCCATCAAAGTATAAACACCAAGGAGCCAAATCAATACGAGCAAGATCCAGTTCTGGCCCGTCACTAACATCTTCCATTGGATGATGAGCCAGAAAGTCAGCCACTGCTTGGCCTTTAACCGCATTCTGGGGAACATACTGCAAAGAAAACTCTGACAAAGCCAGAATCCACTTCCCAATGCGTCCCCGGAGAATGGGTCTGGACAACATATACTTCACCAGATCAGTTTGTGTTATGACACACGTGGTGAAGGAAAGCATATAATGCCTCAGTTTGCACCCTGAAAAATACAAGGCTAGGCACATTCTTTCCATTGGAGAGTATCGCGTTTCACAATCATTTAGGGTACGACTCAGATAGAAAATAGCACGTTCAGTTCCTGACGTGTCGTCCTGAGCTAATAAACTCCCAATAGAAAGACCAGTAGCTGAAATATACCCAGGTCTTGGAGGAACCAAGACGGGCGGGTTCGTTAAATATGCTTTGATGGTATCAAACGCCTCTTGATGTATAGGCTCCCATACAAAGTCTTTTTGATTTCGAAGCTTGAGTAAGGCGGTGAATGGTTGTGTTTTCCCAGCCGCATTGGTAATAAACCGTTGTAAGAAATTAATTTTTCCTAATAATCGTTGTAACTCCTTCTTACTCTTTGGTGGGACTGCGCTAAGTACCGTTTGTTTCTTGTCATTCGGTATCTCAATCCCATGCTGATGAACCAAAAAACCCAGGAAGTCTCCTGCCTGTACTCCAAATACACACTTGGCTGAATTCATCTTCAGTTGATGTTGCCTCATTCTGAGAAACACCTGCCGAAAGTCTTCAAAATGGTCACTTCTGTGTTTCGTTTTAACTACCACATCATCGCTATATACTTCCATAGTCTTGCCGATAAGATCATGGAAGATCAAGTTCATTGCACGTTGGTAGGTTGCCCCAGCATTCTTAAGTCCAAATGGCATGTCCACGTACTCTAATACTCCTGCAAATCCTGGACACCGAAACACAGTTTTATGTCGGTCAGATTCAGCCACTGGAATTTGGTGGTAGCTAGCAGTTCCATCCATGGATGTTAACATCTCATGGCGAGCTACTGAATCCACCATCAAATCCGCTACTGGCATTGGGTATGCATCCTTTGGGGTTGCATTGTTCAAATCTCTGTAGTCAACACTCACTCGCATTTTCCCGTTCTTTTTCTTGACTGGGACTACGTTGGATAGCCACTCATTGTATTTAGCTACTCGTATGATCCCTGACTTGAGCATTTTCTCGACCTCCTCCTTGACAAGAATTACAGTTTCTGTGTTCATCCGATGCATCTCTTGTTTTACGGGCTTCTTTCCCTCAATGATGGGTAAGTTGTGACAGACCAAATCTGGTGACAGTCCTGGCATGTCGTCGTACTTTTCTGCAAAACAATCAGCGTATTCTCGTAGCAATTCAATAAGTTTAAGTCTTTCTTCAGGCTCCAAGAAGGTACTAATGGCCACAGAGATTGGATCTTCAGTTGTCCCAAGATTAAAATGTTCAATGGGATCCTTGACTTTAGGAGGTAAGTCGTCCAGGGCTGCTGGAGCTAACTTAATTTCTTCTTCTTCCTCCAAGTCCAGTAAAATGTCTTCATCCACATATTCCAATGCTGCAACCATTGGAACCTTCTCAAAGGCTTGACTCTCTAACAGAAAATTGTGAAAGCGCTCGTGTAAAGAGTAACAAGCTTGATAGAGGCCCAATCATTAAGAAAATTTGTACGGTAGCTCAATGGTGCAGGGTCTTCCACTATCTTGATTGATTTGAATCATACCCTACTGAGCTAGTTCAGAGGACGTAACACCAACTGGGCGGCCTCTGCTATCGACGCCACATACCTCCAATGGCCTGAGGTCACTGTGGTAAAAACTGGCTTCTAATGAGTTAGCAGAAATAGAATATGGACAGGGATCAGCATTAATAATGTCTACTTCACCAGACTCCATATCCCAAAGTAACATCTGCTGATGGAGGGACGAGGTACACAATAACTTCTGTGGATCCAGTCACGCCCCAGAATTGTAGTGTACGGGGCTGCACATTCTGCTACAAAGAATGTATATGTACTGGTGGTTGGACCGATGTGAACCTGTAAGAAAACAATGCCCAAAGTATTGGAAATGCTACCCTGAAAGTTTCTAACATGTAACATCTGCTGCTGATGCCCAAAGTAATATCTGCTGATGGAGGGACGAAGGTACACAATAACTTCTGTGGATCCAGTCACGCCCCAGAATTGTAGTGTACGGGGCTGCACATTCTGCTACAAAGAATGTATATGTACTGGTGGTTGGACCGATGTGAACCTGTAAGAAAACAATGCCTAAAGTATTGGAAATGCTACCCTGAAAGTTTCTAACATGTAGTGAGGTTTCTTGGATAGCAGACTTGGGAATGCCTAACAAGGCCATTGTCTTAACCGTGATGATGTTTACGGCTGCCCCTGAGTCCACTAGGAGTTTGTTTAGTTGTATCCCTTGGACCTTCCCTGTAACATATAACGGCCGCATGTGCATGGCCATGTCTACAGTAGGCTTGGCGAACATCATCTGTCCCTTCGTGGATGAATCAAGTTCTGGTGCCTTGGTAAGTACTAGGTCTTCTTTTGGCCCTGGTTTGTTATCTGGTACTACCAAGTTGTTGATGCTATCGTTCATGATTGACTCATCCATTACCTTTGGTGAAGGCAAAGCGTACTTGGAGGATAAAACATACACAATGTTAACAGTGATGTCCTCCTCTTCGATGTAATCTTGAGTTTCTTCTTCTTCTTCTCCTTCACCGTAATCTAACAACTGCTCATCATCTTCACAGTTATCACCCTCAGCCGGTTGCATCTCAGGACTCAAATCTGTAGTGAGCTCGAGAGAAGCAACATGTTGCAAATTATCCTCAGGTACAGGATCAACAGTTGCTGGCATGAGGAGTACTGGATCTTGCTCCATTAGAGGGGAAACGGGTTGTCGGATCTTCTTTTGTTCTTCCACAACCAACGGTCTTGGTTTCCATCTCAAGACCTTGGGCTCGCTTGGAGTTTTCTGCTTTTGAATGCTTTTCCATTCCTTAGGAGGTGTATGTAACCCTATTGTCTTCATCGTGTCATCTTCAAAAGTGAGACTTCTTCTCACTGGTTTCCGTTGTACAACTTCACGATGATCTTCAGGGACGATTACAAGCTGTTTCCCTTTAGCCCCTAACTCTGGGTTACGGTCAAAGACACCTGGTCTTTGTGCTCTCATTTTAGGCTCGCGAGACTTCTTCCCGAAAACCACTAATGGATTTGCTGCAAGGGCATTCATCCGCCTTTGCAGCACTTATGGAGAGCACACCAGCTCTTCTTCAGTGAGCAGGCCTGCTTCATAAGCCTCTAGTGCTCTCTTGGCTTCCCGAAGCGTCGTTGAAGGTTTCTTCTTCTGCTTGGAGTTACCTCAATAGTTTTTCCTTTCTCCCTCACGTACCAAACATTCTCCTTAGTGATATTTCTTGAAGCTGGAGGTATATATGGTCTGGCGAGCGTGTCAGCAACTTCTGATTCAAATTTCTGGACAATACTGATTTTTTATGTTGCTCGCGAGCACTTAGGAGTTGGAGCGTCCCTTTGTCTTGCTTGTTGAGGTTGATGATCTGCTTGTGTAAATAATTCTGGGAATGACTTAGCTGCTTCAGCCAATTCCTCATATGAGATTTTCAACCCATTTCTGAGTTTACAATGAGCACAAAGGGCTACTGGCGACGTTGCTTTTGGGTCCACCTTTCCTTTTCCTTTGTTTAGTTTCGTTGTTTGTCTGCTTTGTGGACTCTCGCCAGTAGTTGGATGGCTATTAGGCTGTTTCCTTTTATTGGATTTGTCTTGTGTTATTTCCAACATCCCAACCATCATCGATAAGTCGGTCGCCAAGCCTGGCGAGGGTTCTTGTTCTATCATTATTTCTCCCTCGTCAATCCACTGCTGTGTCCTGAACTTTAAATCACGACAAGCACTTGTGGAATGGCGGCCCCACCTATTGTGGTATTGACAGTGAAAGAGACCCCTAACATCCTCAGGATGTGGGTCTGGAGCTCCCCAATTATCAGGGACCACTGTTTTTCCTGCTTGGACTAGCTCTTCAAATATTTCCTCTCGCCTAGATGCATCGTAAGTAATTTTAGTCCGCTTAGGTCGGACAAATGCAATATTGTGTCTAGACCTCCGTCTAGACTTTTTCCTTCTATATGCTGGGTCAGTGTGATTGTCGTGGGAAGAAGCGTCGATGGTAGGAAAAGTTGTGTCGGGAGGAACTACTGGCCTATGAGTATATAGTGGGTGCCAGTCCACTTCTCCTTTGTCATTGACTTCAATCACGTCCCAATTGATCAACCCTTGGACTTTATCTCGCAAGGTCAAACACATTGCTGTTTGGTGACCGAAGTGATTGTGAAATCTGCAGAAGTGTTGGGCTGGACCTTCATACCGTAATTGTCTGAGTTCATTAACCGGGTAGAAGAAAACCAAATCCATGTCCATTAGCCTATTGAAGATATACTCCATATGTTCGTACTTGTAAGAGTAGGCTGCAAAGACGGATCGGTTCAAGGCCTCATAACTTCCAACGCGAGAATTGGGTGATGATCCTTCTACCTCAATCATATTGACTTGAGGCGTTGGGAAAGGCTTAGAATCCACTAATGCTGCTGTTTTGGACGTTCCTTCCAGCTCTAGTCTTCCTTCATTGATCCATCTCTGGATCTGATCTTTAAGCTTGATGCAGTCTTTCGTAATGTGGTTCCATGCTCCATGGAACTTGCAGTATTTTTTACCCTTCAACTGCTCAGCTGTAGGAAGCGGTCCAAAGTCCGTTTTAACAGCACGCATGTTGTATAGTTCGTCCAAGATCTCATGAGCCAGATTGGCATCATAAGTGTATGTCTCAAACTCTGGCTTAGTAAAAGCCACTGTTGAAAGTTTGATTGGACCCTTATTCTTTTGAAGCTTGCGGGGCTTTAATACTTTACTTGTTGTTAAATCCACAATACCCACCTGCTCACCTTCAGAGTCCGACTCTTGGTCGTCTATTTCTTCAATATAAGCCACTATTTTTGGCTTTTCTATCATAAGACTTAGCATTGTACATCCCCTTGGATGCATTCCTTCTGTTGTCCCTTTCTTGCATGGTACTGTAAGCTTTTGTTACAGCCGTGATAAGCTCATTCAAGGAGAAGTACTTGCTATTTAGGAATAGTTGGTGGTATGTATCCTCCAAACCATTCTTGGCCATCTCGACCACCTCTTCTTTACCAAGTGGGGTCTTACATAGATTGTATTCTGACCGGAAACGGTGCAAGAAAGTGACTGGACTTTCTGTCGCCGATTGGCTCAAGGAAGTTAGCTTCCCAACGCTGGTTTCTGGTCTTGCCGTTCCAAAGTGATCTATGAATAAGGCCACCATGTCCTTCCACTCACTGATCGAGCCCTTTTCTATTCCCGTATACCATACGAGGGCTGATCCTGACAAAGACGATCCAAAAACTCTTAACTTGAGTCCCTCATTATAAGCATACTGCCCCAGTTGTAGCGTAAAATATGCTAAATGTGTTACCGCGTTAGAATCGTCGTTGCCAGAGAAAGTCTGGAATGTCTGATGCCGGTAAAATTTTGGCCATTGCCATGCATCAGGATCATCCTTCTGCATGGGAGGAAACGGTGTCTCATATGTTTCATACATCTTAGTTAAATGTATGTCGCAATCATTTAGGAACCTATTTAACCGTTGCTCCCAAGCAGGAGGAAAAGACTCTGCTTGTCTAGTCTTTCTTGCCAAGTCAGATACGGATTTGGTTAGAGACGCTATGTATATATCTGTCATTTGAGACAATGTCGCCGCATATCGGCGGTATTTATCCAAACTTGATCCCAAGTGTTGGAGGATTTCTATCCGTAGTTTATCCTGGCCTTCCACGAAACTAGTTACCTGGGCTCCCATGGCCTCTCTCTCTTCTCGATCCCTACTAAAATCTACCCGTATTGATTGAATTTCGGCTGCCGCCGTATCTATTAAGTCGATCTGGGTAGTGAGAAGAGCTGCCTGCTGCTCGATTCTTTCATCAAGAGCCGCATAGTAACTAGCCTGGTGGCTATAACACCTAGCTGCATAAGCTAGGTATTCTGGGAACGTAAGTTCCGCTATCTCCGCTTCACTCAAAGATTTAAACGTCATGATGTTGAAGTCTTTGGCGAAGATAATTTCAACCGCTTGAATACTCAATGAACGACACTGAGTAGATGTATGTTCACGGTAAGCCAGTTGTGGGTGTTTGCAACACTTAGGGTAAACCCTTTGATAAGGATCCCCAATTGTCACCTAGAGACGCAAAGAGATGTCCCACTGGGCGTGCCAAAATGTTCGAGCGCAAAATATCTCCCGAGGAGAGATCCTTCCGCGAAGCAGTCTCTTTTAACAGGTTCGGATAGCTTTAACCGCAGGTACTGGTTTATCCTGTATCGTGTGCTTCGTGTGCTGGTGTGCCACCGTTCTTCAACGGAATATGGACTGTTTATAGCCGCCTGACTTCTATATAAAGCGATTTAGACAGGGAGAGCACCAACCCTGTCCGAATAGGTTCTTCTCGCTTAGTAACCTAGGACTTTTGGATATGTGTCTCTAGCAAAGCCTTCGAAATCGATACCCCACACGCCCTTATCCGTGCAAAGCAGAGCAACTTCTCTGACGATGTGTTGAGAACACTCGCTTCCTTTGAGTATCCAAACTCTCAACCCACAGGTGACAAGCTCTTCAACTTTCCAGCAGCAATTTGCTTCCTTGGAGTCGCAACACTCTCAGCCTACAAGTGACAAGCGCTTTGACCTTCTGGTTGCAAAGAAGATAGAAATCTCGAAGACGAGATGTCTGTCTAGGTGTACTTACGTATAGCAAATGTTTGTTTGTATTTGATCGAGGACCTCTTCCACGAAGCTCTTACTCTCCTTATATACTCGCATACCAGCAGTCATTCAATTCTATTAAACTTCCTCTTTCCTGGCTCTTAGAATCCCAATATAACTCCGACACCAGCACACGGGTTATTAATCCTCAAAGATATTCAATACCATCATAACTCTTCTATCAAAGAAACTAATCTGAGATAAAACAGAAATGATAGAAATCCAAGCCGCATGGAACCAGCTAATTAATGAATCACAGTTCTAACTGAACTCTACTTCCTGTACTCGGCTGCTCGCCAAGCTTCTTTATAACTCATGGGCCGCTTGCCAAGACTTCAGCCATTTCTTGGGCCGCTCGCCAAGACTTCAGCTATTCAAGCTTAATATGAAATATTTATTTCAGGCCCAAACATTGCCCCTCAAGTCTTGAACTTGAATTACCTGAACAAGCGAAAAGACTTGAATATTACCCGAATGACGCGCTGTTAAACCAAACGGTAACATAACACCTAAGCGCCACGTTGCACGACTTCTTCGAAAAGTTACATCACTCGGCTGACGTAATATAAAAGCACTAGTCTCCATCAATAAAATCTCATTCCCCAACGAGACCTTTTCACTTGCCCAATATAACTCCGACGCCAGCACACGGATTATTAATCCTCAAAGATATTCAATACCATCATAACTCTTCTATCAAAGAAACCTATATGAGATAAAACAGAAATGATAGAAATTCAAGCCGCATGGAACCAGCTAATTAATGAATCACAGTTTTAAATGAACTCTACTTCCTGTACTCGGCTGCTCGTCAAGCTTCTTTATAACTCATGGGCCGCTCGCCAAGACTTCAACCATTCAAACCCAATATGAAATATTTATTTCAGGCCCAAACACAAGCTCTTCTCAGGCTTTCTTCTCCTTCTTCTCTGATGGAGGAAACAAAATCATGAAGATCCTAACAGCCAAAATTGCTCCAATCAGAGGACCAATCCAGTAAACAAAGAAGAGCTCCCAACTGTTGTGCCAGTTGTTAACAAAAGCCCAACCAAAAGCATTAGCATGGTTCATAGAAGGCCTTGTGTACCCACCACCCACAACAACCAATCCCACAGTTGCCATCAAAAAGCAACCATATTTGCAGTACTGGATTCTTAGGACCTCTGAGTATAATCCACAACAGAGCAAAGCAGAGAGAAAAAGTGAACAACCTTTCAGCAACGACGCCACTTGTCACATCCACTTTCAGAGAAGGCCCTCTGACAAAGTGTTGGAACTTTTGAGGCATCACCTGCAGGATGGCCTTTGCGCCGCCTACCCCACCGGCTGCCTGAGCCGGGAACCGCACTGCCATCGAGATCAACGAGGTTCCCGGACTTAGGCCGGCGGCATAGAGGCTTGCTGTGGTGGAAGGATTCAAGTTGGCACCGCCTAGGAGCTTGCCTACCAGGCTGAAAGTCAAAACAAAAGTCGTGGCAAGTATGGTGGTGATGAAAAGCCCTAACAAGGACCTTGCTTGATTCCAAGAAATGATGCTATGATGGTGAGGCGAGGCAAACATACATTACAAGGCATTAAACTACTGAGCATAACGTGATGCTTCTGATATTTGACAGAATGACGATCGGTTAAGTTTGAGAAGTACTCACTTCACTTCTCAATTGTTAAGGCCAATGGTATCGTTTTACAAAACAGTTGCGGCCTTATTATTTAAAAAAATTATTTAAAAAAATTTTATTTGGTAAAATAAAAACAGTAAATTAAATTTTATATTTTTAAGATTTAAAAACGTGTCTGATAAATTAAATTACAGAATTATATTTTCAATATAAAAACAGTAAAATGTGTCTAGTATATTTACGCGAGGTCTACAAAACACAATTTTATATTTGTTCAATTTTAAATTTCAATCAAAATAGATTATATATTTATATTTATAGGGTAAAATTCAATATAAAATTAATCTTAATTTTTTCTAATATTTTTCAAATTTTATTTTCGAAAAACAGTGAAAACTTTATTTTGAATTGTAGTGCATTTTCTGTTTTCAATGTTTTTCGTTTTTAAAAATCGTTTTTTAAAAATAGTCTATCAAACACATTTTCATTACATTTTTGTATTTAAAAATAAAAAAAAATTTCTAAAACGTTATCAAATACGACCTAAGCATCTTAGAAGGATAAAATGGACTTCATAAAGATTGTCCCAAAAATGTAAAGATTTATACTTTTTTTTATTTTTTTGCTACTGCAAATATATTAAATATCATCCACAAGACCACAACTGACCACCATTCATGTGTGATTATCCCTCCGGATGGTCACTCCTACCTAGAAAGTACAAGACAAATTAACCAGTTCAGCTCTCTGATAAAAGTCCAATAAATACAACATATCTTACACAAAAAACAACTTGGCCTAAGAGATAAACCCTGCCGGTTCGGCGGCCCCTAAAACTTGTGAAATCCCAAACAAAATCTTTATTCCTGATCATCATCCTCAGCAGAAGTTCTTTTGATGCTAGATTCAGATTATTTAAAGCAGAAATGCACCAGTCATGTATACTTTGCGAGTCCATGGAATGGTATCGAAAGCGGCGGGTTCCGAGCAATCGGGTCTGGATCTCCAAGGTGGGTTTGGAGTCCTCGACATTGGTATTCTTATTACTAGTAATAACGTCATATTCAAATGTTAAGAGAAAAAGAATCCCAGTGTTTTACCTTGATGACGATCTTGAGAGAAGAATTTGTGCATAACAATAAGCCTGATATGAACTAAATAACACCTTTTCAAAATGAAGTGAACGATTTCCACATTCTTACCGCGTCCGCTCTTCGTGGCGATCACAGCTATCTTCCGGCGCCACCATTGCAAGAATGTGCTTTTAGCACTTCTCTCTCAATTGTGCTCCTCTCTCTCGCGATTTTCTCACCCAACCTGCTTGGATTGCTTAATGTACTTTGTAGGGTAGCTGTACCACGGAACGGACTATCTGCATTAAGAGTGAGGCTTAATTAACGTTTGTACTATCTATAAGAGCAACTGCACAGGTACCAGGTGGAGCAGCTTGAGTAGTTTAAAACGGCGGGCCCCCTGTCAATGTTGCACGAGCAGCTCGATCGACGACGTGCACGGGCGACCGCACGTTGACCGGCCGGACGAGCAACTGCACGAGCAGCTTCTGCTCAAGCTGGAGCACGAGTAGCTTCTGCTCAAGCTGGAGCACGAGCTGTGCTGGCGGAGTCCACACACGTGGATGACGCTAACCGGTTCGAATTTTTTTTCTACCTGACGCGTGTAATACATGCGCCAGTAAATGGTACAAAAAATCAACCATCCAATAGGGAGGTGCCACGTGTCAGGCCGGATGGATAAAAATTCATAACGGTCAGATTGATCTGGACCGTCCATTTCAAATCAAAAATTCTGATCGGACGGCTCAGATTCAACCGAAACGGCTATTTCAGAATTTTCTACCATTTTGCAAAATAAACCCTAAAAAATTGCAAAAAATTCCCAAAAAATTTCAAAAAAATTGTAAATAACACCCTATAATTTTTCTATAAATACTACATCAATTTCATTCACATCTTACACAAATTTGTGCACAACATATTTATCCTCTCCTTCCTCTTCTCCCTCATCCTCCTCTCATCCCTTTGTATTTTAGTTCCAAAAAAATGTTCAATTGGCTTGATTCTAAAGATTTGCAACTTTGTATTTCTTATTGTTGCATTAGCGTTTGTCCTATTACCGGCAACATGCAAAAGTCCGACAAATTGTGGGAAAAAGTTTATGCCGATTATAAGGAAAATTGGGAGATTGCGCATGGTGAATCAAGGTCGGAGCCTAAGACCCAAACCACAGTTTCTTCTCGTTTTACAAAGTTGAAGCCAAGTTTTAGAACTTGGGGTGCCGCTCTTGCATATGCACGAAGGAATGCACAATCCGGCTCAAATTTGCAAGATGAGGTAAGTGTTAATAATTTTTTCATAAATTATTTATTACATTTATTTTAATCAATGTTGACATCTCCATTTCCTAGATATTATTTTGACATATAATTTTTTTCCCTTAGATAAGAAAAGCTCAATCATGGTACGTGGCACAAAAAAAGAAAGAGTTTACCAAGTTTGAATGTTGGGAAGTGATGAAGAACCATCCAAATTTTCGGGCCGTCGAACCTAGTATACCACCTCCTTCATATTCCAACTCCGCAACTACTCCTCCTTTTACCTCAATGCCTCCCCCCGCCAACGTGGAGGATGATGAAGTCATTGCAACACCACAAAGCAACGAAGAAGAAGTGTACTCTAGTCTGGTTAGACCAATCAGAGTGAAGGCGACCAAGGAAGCTAAAAGAAAGAGGAAAAGAGCCATGACATCTTCAAATGAGGTAAGAGATGAGGTTTTGAAAACCATGATGAAAAATCAAAGAATGCATCTCGCCGGGCAAAAAGAAAGTGATTCCACCGAGCTAGCTTTATACCAAAAACAACTCGCTCTTAAGGAGAAGGACTACAAATTGAGGGCCGAAGCGGAGGATTCAAGAATTATGGCAATGGATACGGATGCTATGACCCCCAAATCGAAGAGGTATTTTTCGAAGAAAAAAGAGACTATCCTTAAGAAAATGGAGGAAGAGGAAGGAGATGGTAGCAATGAAGCATTTTCAAATTATTATCACCCACTGTTTTAATAGTTTGGTATTTGTTTGCCATTATGAAATTTTGTACTTTAAATTTTCGATAATTCTAGGCTTTGATTGAAATTATGTACTTTAAATTTTCAAGTAATAAAAACACATTTTTTTTATTCCATCAAAGCTCACGCACATTACAACAAAACATAATGACTTAAAATCAAACACACATCACTCAATCAACCAAAAGGAAAAACAAATAAAGCAAACATGTTGCAAACCAGGTTAATTAAAATTACACACACACATCATTTAAAGTCGTTCGCCGGTCTTTAGATATCAGCTGTGCTTAACTAAGTCATTTTGCAACTCTCCATGGATGTACGCAGATTGAAGATCTACAACACGGTCGGCAAATCGTTGTTCATTTTGTCCAATCCCTTCCAACAGGCTCAAAAAGAATACGATTACCTTTTTCATCCACTGGTCCATCATAAACTGTGAAAGCAGTTGATGAGTTTTGTAGATCTCCTTCTTCCAACTCCCTGAACTCCTCATCCACAAATTCTTCTTCGAAAATCATGTTATGCATTATAATGCAAACCAACATGATGCTCTTCAATGTCAATTGGTGATGAAACCTAGCTGCATGCCAAATAATTCCCCAACGAGATTGTAAAATCCCAAAGCACATTTCTACATCTTTGCGGTATGCCTCTTATTTCTTGGCAAACAGTTTCTGTGGTAGCTCATGGAGATTGGAGATTGTTTTTACAAACGAGGAGTACCTGGGATATATACCGTCAGCTAGATAGTAAGTATTGTGGTAAGTCATACCGTTGACTTTATAAGTTGCACTCGCACTGTTTCCGGCAAGGAGCGAATCAAATATGTCCGATTGGTGGAGTACATTGATATTATTTTGTGATCCGGGTACCCCAAAGAAGCTGTGTCATATCTACGTGTCGTACGAGGCAACCGTCTCTAAAATAATAGTTGGACGCTTCTTCCGGCCCGAGAATGCCCCTTGCCAAGCTGTGGGGCAGTTCTTCCATTCTCAGTGCATGCAGTCAATGCTTCCGATTATACCAGGAAATTCGCGATGCCTTGCTCTCTTTAGAAGTCGGGTTATGTCTGTGGCATTTGGAGCGCAGAGATAGAGGTCACCATAAAGCTCGTATATATGCATACACCACTTCTTCATGCATTGTAGTGTTGTGGAATCACCCATCCTTGTTATTTCAGCACACTGATCTGCAGCTGCACCGTACGCCAATATACGAAGAGCGCCAGTCATCTTTTGTTGTGGAAGAAGTCCAACCAATCCGGTGGTGTCAGCTCTTTGGTGCAAAAATTGGTCGTGGTTGCAGAGATCCATCATTATACGGTTGAATAAATTCGTACTCATTCGGTACCTTCGACGAAAGGCTGGTTCGTTGAAGACGGGACGTTCGATGAAGCAATCCTCCATCAGATTATGTCCCCTTGACTCCCTCATTCTTTCTTCATTTGGTCGGCGGCGAGGTGGTTCATCATCGAACATTGCATCGACCACGACCGCTTCAGTGATGAAAGCATTAGCAATTTCGGCATTTCGCCGACGTTGCTGTCGCCTCCTCCGGAAAAAATTCTCAAAACTAAAAGGATTCATCTTAATTATCAGAATGTAGAATATATAGTTGAAAACGGTGTGAGTGAACGATGAGCACCGACCAACAAATTTATAGCCGAGTGTAGATATTCTGATTAGATAAGATGATGACACATGTCGGCTTTCAATTGGTCAGAAATCTCTCTGGGAATCATATAAAAATTATAGCCGAGTGATACGTGGACATAACACGTGTTGCCTCGTAATTGGTTGAAATTTTTATCAGAAATTTTGTACAATTATTTACCCGATAACATTTTGTCAGTGTGACACGTGTCAACTCGCCATTCGTCGGAAATCTTACCCGAAATCTTATTCAATTATTCATACGACAACGACATGTGTCGTTTATGGATTGGTTGAAAATGATTCAAAAATTTTTTTTAATAAAAAATTTAATTTATGAACAGTAATAGCACGTGCTATTTTTTTGCACCGCTGCGCGAAAAACAGAAACTGCACCTCCTATTTGATGAACAGTGACTGCTCTACCTCAAACAGTGTTTGCTCCTCCTCAAATAGCACGAGCAAGCTTGTTTTACAGGTGCGGGTGCTCTAATGATGGCGACCCAGATGAGCCACCTTCCAGGGGAAGATCCAGCAACCCAAAAAACATGACAGAACGGAAGCAAAGCCCTAAAAGCTCATGTGGAGCCACCTCTACATGTCATTCAACAGTACACCAAAGCGGTAAAACAACGACCCACTACCACTCCACCATGCCGGTACCTGATAGAAAGCTGATGAAACAATGACCTCAATCTAAAAATTTCAAGACATATTTTTAATGTCAATCGTATGAAATCATCCAAATTACTTTCATTTATATATTTTGGACCAAAGTATTTTTCATAATAAAATCACTAAATAGTATTTTCATCACGCTCTTATGAATAGGGGTGGGACATTCGAACCGAAAACCGAAAAAAAAACCGATCCAAACCGAGCCGCGACCGAAAAAAACCGTACCCGAAAAAAACCAAACAAAAAAAAAACCGAAACCGAAAAAAACCGAAATATTTGGTTCGGTTATGGTTTTTAATTTATAAACACCGAACCGAACCGAAAAACCAAGGAATGAAATATCCATAATATCTTCGATATTTCCGCGATATTTCCGTGTTTTGGACTTCCCGATATTAATTTTACATATCAATATCTTTTGTCCGATATTTCTCGAAATATTCGATATTTTCCGATATATCGCCGAAATCCTCGACATTTTCGAATTTATCCGATATTTTGATTTTACATATATGTTGATTGCACTAAATCAAAAGCACAAAACCCTCCATGCTAATAATCCAAAAGCTTAATCAAATAAACTCTATAAATAATCAACAAAACACAATTTACAAGTTTCAAAACACATATTAATCATATAAGAATCTCATAAAGTTCAAATACAAATTTCATGTATTTATCTCAATTTCCGTCGATTTTTTATTGAATCGATATTTCATCGATATTTCCGTCGAAATATCCGTATTTTAGACAGTCGATATATCTTCGATATTCGATATTTTACTCCTTGCGAAAAACCGAAGTATGTATAAATAGATATCATTTTAGAAATTTTGTAATATATTATATAAATATATGCAAAACAAAAACCTTAAACTCCTAAAATCCTAATTTCTTTATGCACAATTCTTCTCAATTTCTCTCATAGAATCTAATTAAAATGTTAGACAACTCAAAAAAAGAAATTTTTTAGACAATTTTTTAGTTATTTATTCAAAAGTTATTTTTTATACATTATGTAAAAAACCGAAAGAAACCGAAAAAATCCGAAAGAAAAAACCGAACCAAACCGAACCGAATAGTCACGGTTTTTTTAAAAAAAATTGAAAAACCGAACCGAACCGAACCGAAAAAAATATTACGGTTTGGTTATGGTTTTTAGCAAAAACTGAACCAAACCTAAAAACCATAACCAAACCGCCCGAATCCCACCCCTACTTATGAATGAGTTTCAGGTTCAAATTTTTATCATGCAAATTTTATGGGACATAGTTCATTTTTGTGTGCCATAACTAAATGCAAAGTGGTTCATAGCCAGTTAGTAATTAGTAATTAGTAATTAAATCTTAAATTATTCAAGTGTGAAGATTGTACCTGGTATTTTGTTGTCTTTTGATACAAAGTTGTAGATTATATCAAAAATGCACTTTTATGGTTCAGCAAAAATCTATGGTTTCAGTCTGTTTCACAATTATATATTATATTTAGAATATATTGATATATATATATCCAAATTTTTACGTTTTTTACTTTAATTATTCTCCGTTTTAAACACGTACATATCGAAATTTATAATTTTCCGTTTCCAAATTTTATGGTCGAATTTTTACGAATTTTATTCTTTTTAAACTACCAAATTATACACCTACTTATTTTTGACGTATAATTCGGATACCATTTTTCACTAACAAGACTCAACAACCATAAAGCGATAAAATATCAAATTTGCAATTGGTGGCTCATATGCGAGAATCTCATTAAAACTAGAAATAAAATGCTTCACATACTTTCATTATTTTTATCCTGGTGATCCATCGATTGATGTTATACATTACCAAGAGTATGTAAGTAAGTTCCACACTTCCACTAGTGTTCATGGATAAATTAGTTTCGAATTCTAAGAGTATCTGCACCGATTTGTTCTTCTTATTTGTTTTGGTTCTTCTATTTTGAGAGGAGTAAACACTATTTATGAAATAGGAGGAACAATACTACTTTTTCGTGCAGTGATATAAAAATAGGCGGAACAATACCACTTGAAGGTAGAGAGTGAGATCCAAAGAGAGAGAAACTGGGACATGTGACAGTGGGCTCCGACATCTGCTCGTCCTCTCACACAAGCAAGTTTTGTTTGAGCAGCTGCTCGCCTCAACGTACGGTCGCCGGCCACTAACAACACCGCTGTACTATTTTTTTCGTCTTACTCGTGCTAGTAGTGTGGGTTCCCACCAATTTCTTGCCTTGCTTGAGCAAAAAATCTGTCCGATACAGATGCTCTAAGACTCCTAACGTGCACACCCGGAATCTTAGATTCTTCTTAGTGATCAAAGCAGGATACAGATCGATGAACATGCAAGTCTCTCCGATCCGTGACACTCCAATACCCACAGGCTGCAGCTATATATATGATGGAGCTGAGCCCGACCCATTTAATCTCCTATCCGTGACTCCAATAATGATAAGAGTTTTTGGAATGACCAGTAATGATAAGATGCAGATTAATCAAAAGCAAAAATCCCAGTTAGTTAGATGACAAAACTTGGTGATGGGGTCCTATATTATTAGATTCCGACTGCAAAATTAGCACTGGGGTCGATATATAATTATATATGTATTAAATGTATATATTTGATTTCGAAATTTTAATCTGAACAGATGGAGGAGCAAGTAGTTGTTCACCAGCTCCACATCAGTTGGGTGGAATCTTAATCCCGCCGGATAATGCAAATCGGCCATCATTTTCCGGTCCATGAAATATCTAGTTCTTCTGATTTCTTTCTTTTTCTTTCTTTCTCAAAGTAGTGGTGCTTTTGTAGCTGTGTTCAAGGCTAAAGCTCGTGGCCGGATTTGAGATTATCACACTTAAGACGAACTCTAAAAAATGTCTTTTTAAATTTAATATTTACATAAAAAAAATATTGATTTCATGCCGTCAAAGTATTAACAACATAAAATTAAGTAAAACATTAATTTTTTCTTTATAGATTATTTGACTAATTATTTGAAGTTGTGCTATAATTTGGAAGATGAAAATAATGAAATTAATTTTAACAAACACAAATCTTAAATTTTGTAGATCATAAAAGAGTGTCATTCACGACACAATGTACATCGTAAAAAGATTCAATGCATGTCGTAAAAAAACAAATGCATTTACAGTGCACATTGTTAAATAGTTAATAGTCCATACACGACGCAAATACATGCTGTAAAAGACATGTTATTTACGGCATGTATTAGATATGTGCTGTAAATGTTATTCTACAAATAAAAAATATATAATATATAATACAGGATCTTATCAAAGAGCGGAGCTTTGCTTTGGAAAAATGGATGGAGTTCTGATTTCACAAATTTGAAAAAAAACTCGAAAATCGAAACCAATCATCATTTAAATTATTACTTGTAGATCACGCTTACAAAAAATCAACTCAATTAGAGATGATTTAATAATTGATCATCACATTCAACTTTTGATTAATACAGTTAATTCAATATAACTTAAAATTTTAACGTAACAATCAAATAGTTAAATCATCCACGATTGAGCTGATTTTTAGTAAGCATGATCGTCTAATAGTAATCTAAAGAATGAGTGATTTCAATCATCGAACAACTTTAACAATCTGATAAAAATTGAAACTTCGCTCCATGTTTTCAAAGCGGAGCTCCACTTTGGGTAATGACTGATATGTAATAATCCTATATATATCTACAAACACATTGATTTGCAATACAAATCGGGATGAATGTCCTACAATCAATGGCTAAAGCTATGAATTTACCAAAAAGTCATCCATTGTTTCTCTCATTTCAGCTTTACATCTTCACTATCAGAATATGAACATCAGAATGTTACTAATTCTTCACTCCACACTAGGCTACATCTTCGCTCACTACCAAGTTGATATGCCTGTGAGACAAGAACAAATGAGAATAGTAAATTCAAGTTAGAGCGAATGTATAAATGTTATCATGAAAGATGGCTAAAGAAGATCAGTGCCTAACAAAAATGATTACAATAACACCACCATGTTCACAAAGCAATCCAGAATTCAAACACTTTATACGCTAGTAACTTATAACAAAAGAGATAATGTTAGTTTTGTACAGCATGCAATGATACATATCCTCCCCAAAAAAAGAGATTTGGGTATGATCATGACAATGAATAGTTACAGATTTCACCATTTATAAAACAGTTACAATATTCTCTAAGCTACCTTAAATATAGGGAGACCAATAATTGCGAGAAAAAAATAACTTTCGCTTACTACAGCAGCAGGAGAGTGTATGCCAAGAAATGGAACAACATCTACCTGCAGCCAATTCTCTACTACTGACCCAACAACTGCACCAGCTGCAAGTCCCCCAACAGTTATGATAGTAGCCTTCCCTGCAGAAATGAAAAACAAAATCACTTTAAAGAGCTTAATACCTATGAACCGATTACAAAATGCACACTCGCGGAGTGTGAGCTATACATTTCTGTGTCCTTTCAATGAACCAATCCATTCATGTTCTCATTTCATACTGTAGTTTAAAAATGGCAATTTTCTCCCTCGGCTGCAAATATGTTAAGGGGATGGCGCGAAATAGAATTGCATAGAATATGGTTAGGAATGCCAAACTCATTAGATCCACTGTTATCAAAACCTGCTTTCATGATTAGCAAACCATATATAATTATTACCAATTTTCAAATAAGTGAAAATTAAAACATAGAAACTAGCAAGTAGTCTCCAACGCCTCAGAAACATGAAACATATAATAATAAGTGATTTTAATTACGGAGAGAATCAATACCCAATTTAATATTCTTTTTGGTCATGAAGTACAAGGAAGCTCCAAAGCTACCAGCCAGGATCAGTCCAGGAACATCAACGCCTCCATATGGCACAGAGGACGACGAAGTACCATTGACGTAAGTTAAGGCCATCAAAGCTCCATACACACCTGTTTGTACACCCAGATCACTTGCCGATGGTGTTTCAACTGCGATAGGCGGATTCTTCACAGTAGCCTGCAGCCACTGACGCATCGGTGGAGCATTCACTGGCTTCACATTCGCATAACGAATGCTACTGTTAACAACTTTCTCAGCAACAGTAAATCATCAATAAATGTACTAAATAATCTGATTTAAGTTATCAAACCATAATTCACTGCACATTTAACATTAGCACTTCAAAACTAAGATATTAACACGATCACTAAGCTCAAATTTACTAGAGCAAAAGCAACCTCAGTCACATACAACAAAAGCAAAACCAGAGCTGGGGTAGAAAGTTATGTTTTGACCTGCCAATCAGCAGACATTACACACCAGCTGCAATTTTTGATACTAAATCTTCATTTTCTCAAACAAACAAAAAAAGGATAAATAATTGCCTATATGCCAAGTACTGAGTATAAGTGAGACATGATATGCCTACCATAAGTTCAACATTAATGTAATTTGCTCGCAATTCCAAGGCTTGAATGAGTGCACCTTGTCGCTGGTTCTCATCACCCTCATATTGACCACCTTCCCATTTTGGCTTGTAAGATACGGAATGTATAAGACAGATTGCTATCTACACTTGATAGAGGCATTTGAACGAAAAAGAAAAGATTCAATAGAAGCAACATGATATTAGCAACTGGGAAATATATGATGTCAAAATGTTCCGAAGTAAAATAATGAAAATCTTAAGTGACAAACCCAAATTATCTCTCTGGTCCCATCATCTAAGAAACTAAAACAGCAACAACAAAAAAAAGCAATCAAACTATCCTAGTCTCCCTGCAAGTTCTTAGAACCTTAAAGAGCATAACTCAAGATACAGTATCCAATTTTTAAATCCCCCAGTCATAAAAGACATATTTCTATAAATTTGTACTAATCTACAAGTCAGTAAACAAAGTAACTTTGTGAATTTTGGCAAGATTTCGGAAGGCAGAAGCACCATGTCCTGGATTGTTCCTCTACCTTCTCTAGTTGCTCACTGTGATGAACTTACCGTGTCCCCTGTAAGTTATCAAGCACAAAAAGAAACAAAAGGAGAAAGAATCAGATTGGATCAATTAGGTTCCATGATATCCAATGGTAAAGTGTTGTATGTCTCAAGTTCTATGAAACGTGCATATAAGTATCAAAATGTAACTGGACAGAAGGAGGCTGGTGCTTACATTCCAATCAAGTGTAGTTACATCCTTTCTTTTCTCAGTGGCTCTCCCTTTGAAATGTTTTAACACAGCAACATTTGCAGGTTTATTTTGGATGCTAGATCTACAACTTCCATCCGCAATAGTCCAAATACACGTTGTTGAATCTCCAGACCTACACAAGAGAAAACAGATAAGGAATTTCCACATTTCTACAGCTTGATATCTACTTCAGACCAATTTTCGTCTAAACACAATATGCACTAGGTGATGCTGTATTGCTAATCCAGTAATCTAGATGACTAAAGACATTATACTCACCCTGATGCCAGAAGTGAACCATATGGACTCCATGCACAAGCAAAAACCTGTCAGAATTCAAACACAAGTTCATGGAACCATACTCGACCACCCAATCATATACAGTATAGCAAAATGTATAATGCAGTGATATGTCCGAACCTCTGAGGTATGGCCCTCTAGAACCAAAACATCACTGGTCAGAATTTCACTAGGCCAGACTGTTGAGCTTGGTAAGGTTTCCATTGGTTCCACCCCTATTTTACAAGTTTAAACATAACTTCAATCCTCATAATTTGGAATCTAACAGTTAACCTCTTATCTTACTTATATTCAAGCATAAATTACCTTCACAAGTTCCATTCTCTTCAGGCTGAATTACCAATTTCTAAAGCATAAACAACTGCATAGCTGCTTTTGTCACCTAACTTGCCTAATTTAAACTGATTGAAATTCCATATTCAATTTTCAATTTCATTCTCAAAGCACAGACTACAAAACAGTGATTATAAACAAGAATGTGAGCTATTGTTTAATAGAGAACAAAACAGGGGACGAAGAAGGAGAAGAAGTAACTAACCTTCGAGCAGTTCATTCTCGGAGAACTCTTTCTCTAGAACGCAACTGGACACTTTGGCGACGGTGCCGTCATAATACTACAATTCAACATGGACGAATCCACTATTCCTCAATGAAATCTAAGATCAAGATACAAATCCTAATTCAAAATGAGAAAAGGGAATCTCTATAATTGGAACTACCGAATGTCATAGCATGTTAACAGTGATCAAATAGAATAGAAGAACGCACCATACAAACGGATACGCCGACGATGTGGATGGCGGTTGCGGATCGCCGTCGTCCTCCGCTCGATCTCACCAAAAATGAGAGCCGCTGTGAAACGATTTGAAGTTGTTGACCTCAGTCGTCGGTACTTCCATCCCCGCCTTCGGCTCGCCCAACACCGACGCCCTCACAGCTTCAAACGCCGTCATCGACTTCATTCTAAGCTGCTGGAAGAAACCAATTTGATAACCTCGAGCTCTGAAAATTGTGAATTGGACTGATTATAAGTAGAGTTAGGATGCGATTTGGAACTCAAGATCGTGCAGGGCTTATCGCACAGAGAAGAATCGGAGGAGAGAGAGATGGTGAGGCTCTTGATTTTTTCCGATGGTGCGGATAGCCCTAACTCCAGAGACGCCTAACTTCTCTCTCCTTGTGAAGGTTCATGCTTTATAGTTAGTCAACGAGTAAAATATCGAATATCGAAGATATATCGACTGTCTAAAATACGGATATTTCGACGGAAATATCGATGAAATATCGATTCAATAAAAAATCGACGGAAATTGAGATAAATACATGAAATTTGTTTGAACTTTATGAGATTCTTATATGATTAATATGTGTTTTGAAACTTGTAAATTGTGTTTTGTTGATTATTTATAGAGTTTATTTGATTAAGCTTTTGGATTATTAGCATGGAGGGTTTTGTGCTTTTGATTTAGTGCAATCAACATATATGTAAAATCAAAATATCGGATAAATTCGAAAATGTCGAGGATTTCGGCGATATATCAGAAAATATCGAATATTTCGAGAAATATCGGACAAAAGATATTGATATGTAAAATTAATATCGAGAAGTCCAAAACACGGAAATATCGCGGAAATATCGAAGATATTATGGATATTTCATTCTAACGGTAAGAATGTGTTCAAATGTTTTAAATTTTAAATTTTAAATTTGTAATAGTCAGGGTTCCACCGCACCTGGACTGACAAACCCAATTTGGGCTTCAATCATATTTTGGGCTTTATCTTTGTAACCGATATCCCAAATATTTTTATTGCTTCTTTTTTTGCAAAAATATGTTTGTTGGGTTTTAAAAGCCCAGAAGTAGGATGACACAAGTTGGAGCTTGGATCTTGGAAGTACTCCGAGCAGAGGATTCAAGATTGGCTTGATGAGCTCATACATGTTCTTCTAGTAAATGCCAGTGACAGAGGCTTCAACTAAAAATAATTAAATAAAATGGCAAAAGAAAACGCGTAGATGGATTATGACATAGACTTGCGTTTCTTCCAGAGGATTTTCAGACAAAAATCCAAATAGTCTTACAAAATCTAGAAAAGTTTGCACATGTTTTTCTTTTTTGTCTTTGATTTATCATCACAGCCCAAGTGAGGTTCGAGTCGGGAGTAGGTTGATATTGGTATCTGCTTTCAACTCGAACTCGCTTACCCAGTTAGCCCCGGAACCAAGGCATATCATCAACGATCGTATTATCAATGTAATACAAAATAGTTCATCTGTGTCGGTGGATTTCTTAAACAAAATGTTAAACCTAACAAAGCCGAGAAAGGGAAGGAGCTTGGTAGCTAAGTGAATCTGGGTAGGTGACTAATATGCATTTAAAATGTATATCATGACCTACTTTTCCTTCTGTTATGTATTAATGTTTAGAAATCAAAATCTATTTAATGGTTAGTAAGATATGTTGTATCAATATTTATTTATGCATAGGATATATCACTCTTTCTAATTTCATTATGCAAGTTTTGAATTCGATATTATGAAGTCAGGATGAGTAAACCAATCCAATATTGTATTATTTGTCCATCAAAGACAAGTCTAATGGCATAATCTAGTATGAAATAAATGCAGAAACATACTCCCATATAGTGTTGGTAATATGGGTAAACGAGCGGGTACTTGTCCATCAAATGGAATACCCAGTACTGAACAGGTAAAATTTATTAATACCCGTTATCCGCAAAATGATAAACAGGTAATACCTATACCCGCCTGATCAAACTTCGGGTAACCCATGGGTATCCATTCAATTTTTTTTCAATTTTTTTTTTGTCCTGTCGGAGAACCACCACTGGCGGTAGTGATGGCGACGGCGCTACCTTTGATTTCGGTGACCAAAAGCCCAACTTGTTCCAAATCAACCCAACAACAATTCTTTCCAAATAAGTAACATCAAATTCTAAACAAAACTCAACGAATTTTACTTTGAACACAAAATTCTCATTTGACTGACTCCGATTGAATTAGGTAACAAACAAGGTATAGTTAGTTACGTAGTGACAAGGGCTACAAAGCCCAAAGAGTCTCTTTAGCCAATTTGTTCTTGAAATATAAACCCCCAATTTATAAGGTTTTAGATATCTCCATTCGTTTTTTTTCTTCAAAATTTGAGCTCTTTATGGTGCAAAATGGAGCTGAGAGTTAAGGGAGAAGAGAAGAGGGCCTCGGTGTGGTCATTTTGATACTTTACTCCAAAAAATTTGGTGACTGGACGGCGAGCTCTGTTTGCGGAGCTCCGGCGAGGAAGAGAGAAAAAGAGAAGAAAAAAAAATACCTGCGGGTATACCCATATCAATCATCGGGTATTTTGAGAATACCCGTTACTCACCCGTTTACAATATGAAATAAAATTTTACCCGCATGTCCATATCAAAAACGAAATAATACCCGTGGATAAAAATACCAACACTACTTCCACAGAGCACGTTACTCATTTTTCATATACAGACACTCTTAAAATCCGACATGTAACAATGAAACATTTGAATTAAGAAATTACCTTAAAATTCATCTTGAAAAGTGATATGGCTTTAAACTGAACAAAGTATGATAAATATCAAACTCTTTTTACTCCAATAATTTCATTGAAAGTAAAAAAAGCAAATTCAGCTCTGTGAAAATCCCAAGAGACTAAACTAACATATCTCTAATTTCTTTCAAAACTTAAATACAGTAGATTATTTGAAAGAGAAAGGAGACTAAAATCTGGACTGCTTCACTCAGCCCAAGATACGCGGTATGGAGTGAAAGGCAGACTGCAAGCTGCCAAGAACACTTATTTCTTTCCTCAATTAGTTACCGACTGAAATACAGCTCATAGACACTAACAATTTAGCTTACTTTTTTTTTCCTTCTAAAAATAAAGGACAAAATCCCATCCAAAGGCAGATCCAACATTTTGTTTATGTTATATAACAGACTAGCTAGATCAGCTGCTTCTGAGAATCCTCCATACAACATCTTCTTTTTCTTTGCCTCAAAGAAAAAGAAGAAAGATAAAGCAGAGAGCTTTACACTCAGAAAGGGAGGCAAAGACTGAATCTTTTTATCTCTTCTTAGTTGGGTTTCAGTCACATTTCTCCTCTCCATTGCTATCAGAACTCAAAACTAAGATTTGGGTTTTTGGTGAGGAGGAGAAATCTCATATGGGTCTATACACAAGTGTGTGTTGTGTCTTATTGGTCGCTGTGCTTAGTTTGAGCTGCACAAATGGTGAAGATCCATATAGGTTCTTCAACTGGAATGTCACCTATGGTGATATCTATCCCCTTGGTGTAAAACAACAGGTAATTTTATCAAGGCTCTCTCATTCTGATACAGACACAATCACACAAACAGGCACATTGTGCCTTTCGGCAGTTTTTCTCTTTCTGTGTACTTTTGCTATAACGAGTTCTCAAACAAATGCAGGGGATATTGATAAATGGGCAATTCCCAGGGCCACAGATCGATTCTGTCACCAATGATAATCTCATTATCAGTGTTTTCAATAGCTTGGACGAGCCTTTTCTCATTTCATGGTTAGTCTTGTATTCTTTGTCGTGGACTACCAAATCTGTTATGCGCATATATAGTTGTGCACTAGGAAAGGCATTATGTTCAGTCACTTTAGTTGTTTGGGGTGCCTGTGGCTAATTACATCATTTACAAGTGACATAAAGTGTAACACGTTTGATTGCCTAAATCTGAATCTAATTCACAAAAGTAATGGTAAATTGGTGAAGCCACCCACTAAAGTCCTGCAATTGTTGTGTAGGAATGGTGTGCAACAGAGAAGGAACTCATGGCAAGATGGGATCTTCGGTACAAATTGTCCAATCCCTCCAGGACAGAACTTTACTTATGTTCTCCAAGTCAAGGATCAGATTGGGAGTTACTTTTACTTTCCTTCGCTTGCTCTTCACAAAGCTGCAGGAGGGTATGGAGGCCTCAAAATCGTGAGCCGCCCCCGTATTCCGGTGCCTTTTCCTGATCCTGTCGGAGATTTCACCATTCTTGCCGGAGACTGGTTCAAGAAAAATCACACTGTAAGTAGCATTGCTTGGACATTATGGTAATTGATTATCGCACATGAACGCACGTTCTTATATAGCAATACAATGGAGACTAGATGTTCAGATTTAATGGTAAATGTAGATACTTTACGTCTTAGCAAGTGTAAAACATTGTCCATTTTGCCGAACCGCTTAGTTTATCATTTATATTTTCCTTACAAATAAGATGGAAGTAGGCACTGTGTGGTATATTTCTGTCCTCATAGAGAAAACTTCGTATGGATCATTTAGTCAACTGATCAGTTTAATTGTGATGGAATATCTTGTAGAAAATGAGTATGTGATATGTTAATTGAAAGGCTTGTTCTGAATGTTACAGGACTTGAAGGCAATCTTAGATGGTGGGAGTAATCTTCCGTTTCCCGATGGGCTGATCATCAATGGTCGCGGATCAAATGGGAATACATTCACAGTTGATCAAGGTGACCAGTCAATTCAAGCAGTGCTGCAAGCACCATTTTGTGTATGTAGTCATAATATTCATGGTTAACTCATTTTCTTCTTACTTGTTGTGCAGGTAAGACTTACAGGTTCAGGATTTCCAATGTGGGACTTGCAACATCCATCAATTTCAGAATCCAAGGGCACAAGATGTTGCTGGTTGAGGTGGAAGGCATTCACACCTTGCAGAACACTTACAGCTCTCTTGACGTTCATTTGGGGCAATCCTTGTCTGTTCTGGTCACAGCTGATCAACCACAGCAAGACTACTATATTGTTGTCTCTACGCGTTTCACTTCGCAGGTGCTCTCTGCAACCTCTATTCTTCACTACAGTAATTCTGCAGGAAGCATTGCTGGTCCTCCCCCAGGTGGCCCAACTACTCAGATTGACTGGTCTCTTGAACAGGCTCGGTCATTCAGGTTTTTACTTTCAGCATTATGTAGTGTGTGAACTTAAAAGCATATCCCTCGTATAAGATAGATGATATGAACTGGATGATATTCTGGAATAATGTCCTCTATGTATCAATTGCAGGCGAAATTTGACAGCAAGTGGACCGAGGCCGAACCCTCAAGGATCATATCATTATGGATTGATCAACACCACCAGAACAATCAGGCTCACAAACTCTGCTCCAATCATTAATGGCAAGCAAAGATATGCTGTGAATAGCGTATCATTCCTCCAGCCTGACACACCACTTAAGATCGCTGACTACTTCAAGATATCAGGGGTGTTCTCAGTTGGAAGCATCTCGGATAGCCCTACTGGTGGTGGTGGTTACCTCCAAACTGCAGTCATGCATGCTGATTTTCGAGCTTTTGTTGAAATTGTGTTTGAGAATCCGGAGGATACTGTGCAGTCATGGCACATTGATGGTTATAGTTTCTTTGTTGTTGGGTAAGCATGTCTTCTGTTTCAGCTGAGTTTCAAAGTAACCTTTCTCAACTGTTTTTGGGGAAGTTTCTTATAAACGGTTGTTCTGATATGAGCAGTATGGATGGTGGGCAGTGGCAACCAGATAGCAGATTGAGATACAATTTGCAGGACACTATTTCTCGTTGCACCGTTCAGGTAAAAATTGATAGACTCAGCCAAATTGTTCGCCATATATGATTACAATGTACAGAAAAGTTCTAAAAATTTGGCTACTTTTGTATTCTTAGTAACTCTGTTACACATTATATGTTCATGATTCATTTTGATCTGATTTTTGCAACCATATTTCGACATTTCACAGGTGTATCCCAGCTCGTGGACTGCGATTTACGTGCCTTTGGACAATGTAGGAATGTGGAATATAAGGTCAGAGAATTGGGCCCGGCAGTACTTAGGCCAGCAGTTCTATCTTCGTGTATACTCGCCTGTAAATTCCTGGAGAGATGAATATCCGATTCCGAAGAATGCTCTTCTTTGTGGTAGAGCATCAGGCCGGAAAACTCGCCCGCTGTAAGCAAGTAACATCTCGGAATGTAAAACTGTCAAGAGTGGTTGTCAGAGCCATAGATGTGAACTAGGTAAGAAGACACATGTGTACGTCTGCAAAAGCTGTAGTCAAGGCTTAAAGCCATTTTCAGAGTCTACTACGGAAGGTCATCAGAAGAATTATTTGTTTCTTTATTTGTTTGTGATCCAAAATGAAACACACAGGATCTAAGTTGTTATGGATCCCTGTATTCTTTTTACTTCCACCATTTCTAATCAAAGAAAGAGAAAGAAAGAAAGAAAAATATTATCCTCTGTTTCCCTGAGAGTATGAACAAGTCTACCGCGTTATTCCAAGCGGTAGTCTTCAACTTGCGTGCATCGTAGAACATTATGCAGCTCCAAGTCTCTAACTCACTGCTTTGTAGACAATTTCAATTCACCTATTGAATGAACATAGTAAATTTTTTTCTGCATTGAAATCAATCGACCTCTACTCTCTATGTACTATGGGTAGATTTTGGTCTTTTAGAGCTTGATTGCATCTTCTTTATCACCTAGCTAGTTACTACATTGATCTTTAACATTATATATGTACCGAAGAAATGAAGAATCTATCGTTTCGTGATATTAATTTCCCAAGGGATAAAAGCTCGAGTGTCCAACTCAAAAGTCAAAAGTCAAAACAGTACCAGTGATAACAGTTCTGCCGCCATAACTACCACTTAATTGGTAGCTAGCAAGGGTTATTTCGATCTTAGTAGTTGAAGATACATATGAAGAAACAATGGATCGAGATTTCACAGGCAGCAGAGCCACTAGGATCGATGATGAGCCTGCAAATTGCAAAGAGAGCCGGGGAAGGTAGCTAGAAGTACAGTACAGTAGTTGATCATTAACTTCATTAAATCTGCTTGAAGATCGATCACCCTAAATAATGGTTTCTGGAGCGTCGGTGGCTCGCTAGCTAGAGTTGACCGACTTCAAGTCACTATATGCATGGCCTCAAAACAGTTAACTACCCAAAATCTTCAAAGCGAGCTAGCTAGCACGGCAATCACTTTCATCAAATGGATTGCAGATGAAGAAGACCCAACATTAGGTCCCATCCCAACTGGTCGTTTATTATCATGCATGGAGCTCATGTAGTGTGAGACTTTTAGAGCTCAAGTCAAAGGGTGGTTTTAATTTGGATATATAGTAGTAGAGAGAAGAAATGTATGAACATGCACACATTTTGACTAATTTCCCATTTATTGAATGTTCCCGCCAATCGCCCAACGGTACCGACGCGTCCAAGGAAGGCCTGAACATGCACACATTAAAGGCTCTGTTTAGTGTTACCAGTGCACAGCTGAAGCTAGCCAGAATTGAAGCCTATATAAAGGAGGATATAATGTTTTCATGGAGTAGAACAGAACAGATTGAGCTAGCAGACTAATATCCAGCCAACTCGAGAGAACAGACATGGATGTCTCTCGGAAATGGCTTTCTTCGAGTCTTCTTGTGCTTTGCATTGTGCTCCAGTTGAGTGCAATGCTGATCGAGGGTGATGACAAGGTTGACAAGACCAGATTTCGTGATGATGACTGTCGATGGGGTCGCCGCTGTGGTGGTCGTTTTGGTCGTGGCAATGGTGGTAGGGGAGGTGGCATTGGAAGAGGAGGGGGAGGAGGTTTTGGCGGCGGTGGAGGTCGTGGTGGAGGAGCTGGAGGTGGTATTGGTGGAGGAGGAGGTATAGGCGGTGGAGCCGGTGGAGGTATAGGAGGTGGCGGTAGTGGAGGATCGCGAGGCGGTGGAGGTGTGGGTGGTGGTTCTGGCCAAGGTGGAGGTTTTGGTGCCGGCGGTGGTGTAGGTGGTGGAGCTGGTGGGGGTGGAGGATCCGGAGGCGGTGGTGGTGTAGGTGGAGGTTCTGGCCACGGAAGTGGTTTTGGTGCTGGTGCTGGTGGAGCTGGTGGAGGTGTAGGAGGAGGCGGTGGTGGCGGATCAGGAGGTGGAGGTGGTGTGGGCGGAGGTTCTGGTCATGGAGGTGGTTTTGGTGCTGGGGGTGGTGTAGGCGCAGGTGGTGGAGCCGGAGGCGGCGGCGGCGGTGGAGGAGGAGGCGGCGGGAGTGGTTTGGGTGGCGGTTCAGGCCATGGCGGAGGTGTTGGAGGTGGAGGGGGTGTTGGCGGTGGAAACGGTAGTGGAATTGGTGGTGGCCGTGGAGGAGGATTCGGAATTGGAATTGGCATTGGAGTGGGAGCTGGCGCCGGTTCCGGTCAAGGATCCGGCAGTGGAAGTGGATCCGGTGGTGGTGGACGTTAAAACTGTTTGATTTAGAAACAACTATATGCTTAATGCATATTAAAAATTTGAAGTGAATGTCATTTAATCATTAGGCTCTAAAACCTAAATATTGGGTATCATTTCTGTATCCGAAGTCTTAAACTTGACCCAACAAACGTATGTAGTTTGATATGTTCACACCCTGCCTATGCATCCCACTCTAAACCTCACACATCAAATCAGCACAATGTGACCAATCTTCATTCCATCTCACACAAACAAACCACACAGATCATTCATGCACTAGCTGCATGGACTGGGATGCTCTCCTAACCAGGATCACCTAACCTTCAACGGCACATAAATTAGTTAAGCAGCCTCGTACAGATCAGAACACATTTCAATACAAGCTTAAGCTTGCACAGGACGCTTGACATCCCTTTTTTTTTTTCGTTCCAAACGACACCAATTCGAAGGGAACCAACTTCGAAACGTGTCCCACTAAACACACCTCTTCACTCCTCACCGTGGATGACGCACCCTCCTCTACCAAATAAACCGTCTAGATCATTCCAATTCCCACCGCGCCCGCAGCAGATCTCAAACTCGACTCAGTGGCGACGTTCCCGCTGCTTTCTCACGAGTTATATATAGTAATGCCCACTTTCCCGCCCCGATCACACTGACGGCACTCACTCGATTAAACCCCCCCCCCTTTTTTCCTTCCGCCTCTGATCGCCCACAAAAACCCTAATTTCCTCGCCGGCGCCGAAAATGAAGCTCCGTTCTCGGAAGGTAGGACCCACCGCCGCGCCGCCCGAAGGTACTCCCTACTCAGTCTCCAGCACAATTATATTTTGTCGTTTTTCGTGGAATTTTGGGGTTTTACGTTACGGATAAGAGTCTGTATAGTGTGATTGAGAGCATTGAAATTTCGGAATGGCGGTGATGTATTTGGGTTCGTATAGGTGTTTTTTTGTGTGTGGTTAGGTTTTGGTTTCTTGGAGGATGTGATTGTGCGTTATGGTTTTTATAAATTGATGTGGAAAATTGATGTTCTATGGCAGGAATTGAGAAAGATGAGGAAGAAAATGGTATCAGTTTGAGTAGTGGGAGCTCGGATGATGAAGATTTCGTTGTGCACATTTCTTCCGATTCGTCTGTGGCGGCTTTTGACAGTGAAGGTAAATTTTGATTTCTTGGTTGGTAATTTTAATCGAGTTGAAAAATGTAGCTGGTGAAATTGTATATGGTGTAGTTTCGGTCGGTGTTTTAAGTAGAAGGTTTGGTGTGGATTATACTTGGACTGTTGTTTTGGCTGTTAAATGACATCTTCCGATTTTTAACAAACAATACACAGCGGTGACTATAAATGAACTATGGATGTTTGATGGTAGTTTGGAGTCTATTATATTGGTTGTATCTATCTGTTACTGACCTACATTGGTTTTTGTATAGATGAAGACCAGGTGGTACTTGATCTAAATGATCGACCAAAGAGGCAAAGGAAGAAAAGAGTACAACCAAGCCTAGAAGATGAAGAAGCAGCGACATATGTTAGTGCTGAAGAACTCCTGTTGCCCGAGAAAGCAGTTGAAATTGACTTTCTTGGCATGAGAAGGGGAAATAAAAAAAAAGTGTCAAAGTCTGGTAGGCAAAAGCCAGTACTAATGTGGAATATCTGGGAGAAAGAGCATGATAAATGGATTGATGAGAATATAAATGTAGATTTCGATCTCGATATTCAGAATAATGTCATAAAAGAAGTTGCTGAGGCACCACCTGATATAATCATGCCTTTGCTGAGGTATCAGAAGGAATGGTTGGCCTGGGCTCTGAAACAGGAAGAGTCTAAGACCAGAGGAGGAATTCTTGCAGATGAGATGGGAATGGGGAAGACTATACAAGCAATTGCACTGGTCCTAGCCAAACGACATATGAGCCGGACATTCTCTGAACCTGAAACTTCTACCTCTACAGGCTTGCCTGGAATCAAAGCAACCCTTGTAGTTTGCCCTGTGGTTGCTGTAAGCCAGTGGGTAAGTGAGATAGAGCGCTTTACTTCGAAAGGAAGTACAAAGATTCTGGTTTATCATGGAGCAAATAGAGAGAAGAGCTCTAAACAGTTCTTGCAGTATGATTTTGTCATTACAACGTACTCCATTGTCGAGGCTGATTATAGGAAGCATGTGATGCCTCCTAAAAAGAAGTGCCCGTATTGTAAGAAGTTGTTCTATGACACAAAGTTGTCCATTCACTTGAAATACTTCTGTGGGCCTGATGCTATTAGAACCGAGAAGCAGTCTAAGCAGCAAAGGAAAAAGCATCTACCATCAGAGAAGACAGTTGAGTCTCCTAAAGAAAAGATCAGTGAAGGTTCGAGCACCAAGAAACGAACTAACAAAAGAAAATTAAAACTGCACCAAGACGATGATATGGATATAGAAGATGCTGCACGGGACATGAACAAGGGAAATTCGGTTTTGCATGCTGTGAAGTGGAATCGGATCATTTTGGATGAGGTGTGTTTACATAAATTTATGCCAGTGGGTAATGGGGTAAATTGATTGGTTTCTAAACTTATTGTTGATTGCTGATGGAAGCTGCAGTTGTTTAATTAATTTATTGTATCCTTTTTTTACTTGCCCAGCTCTGCCCGTGTTTCATTTAAGTTTTCTCTGCTAACATGTATAATTCATTTATGATTTATTTCTAGCAGTTGTATTTCTGTACTAATATTGTTATTTTTTATTACAACACAGGCTCATTATATAAAATCTCGGCGCTGTAACACTGCAAAAGCTGTTCTCGCTTTAGAGTCTTCATATAAATGGGCTCTAAGTGGGACGCCTCTTCAGAACCGTGTTGGAGAACTTTACTCATTGGTATGTTAACTTTATTATAGGCATATTGACTATCTTCAGGGTTTCTTGGTCATCTAGCTTACTTAGCTGAATTTGATTTGCACAGGTCCGCTTCTTACAATTAGTCCCATACTCATATTACTTGTGTAAGGACTGTGACTGCAGAACACTTGATCATAGGTATTTCCTAAGAATGACTGATACTATAACTGACATTCCTCAATTGATAGAATGAGTTCTTTGAAAAGTTATCATAACTATGTATGCTCATATTTGAATTATCTTTTGGCTTTAATATTCATTTTACACATCCTTGTGTCCATTTGCAGTCCGACAGCACAATGTTCGAATTGCCCACATAGTTCTGTCAGACATTTTTGTTGGTGGAATAAAGTGAGTTTTCAATTTTTTTTTTTGTTATCTTCGTATTATTTTATATATTGACTGAAATTTTATATGTGCTTACATGCATTCTAATCGTGATTCTGCAAGAATGTGGCCACACCAATACAATTATTTGGAAGTTCACACCTTGGGAAAAGAGCCATGTTATTGCTAAAACACAAGATCTTAAAGAACATAGTGCTGCGACGAACTAAGAAGGGAAGGGCTGCTGATCTTGCACTTCCTCCTCGAATTGTAAGTTTTCTTGCCATGTGTGTCTGATATTCTGAAGTCTACATTTTCTTACGTCCCTTTCCCACTATACTATCTGCAGGTTTCATTGAGGCGAGATTCCTTAGATATAAAAGAACAAGACTATTATGAGTCACTGTATACTGATAGTCAGGCATTATTTAACACGTATGCCACCTGTTTTCTTTGCCCATTCTGAAATCTGAACTTACATTTACTTGCAACCTCTAAATCTCTCTCTCTCTGGTTTGTATGTATATAATATTACAGATATGTTGATGAGGGAACACTGATGAATAATTATGCTCACATATTTGATCTTCTCACACGCTTGCGGCAGGTGAGTACATTGGTGAATGGTAAAAGTATGCTTTCTTAATCAACATATCTGTGTTATACTCGTCTGCCAGTTCATTCTATTTTTGGGTGACAAGTTATCTGATGCTACTAGTTTTTGTCTTTGATTTATTTATTTTTATGTTTTTAATTATTTATTTTTTCTGCTCGTCACTCGATTTTGTTCTGATGCTATTGACTTGATTGATTAAAGCTTGTGTTTCTTCACGTATGTTAATGTTCTCTAAAAGTTGAATTGTGAGGGCTCCTTTTTTTTGATTCACCATAGGCTGTCGATCATCCTTACCTTGTTGTGTATTCTGCAACTGCTGCATTGAGGAATGGGAACAAAGATGTTATCGATAACAGTGAGAAAGTGTGTGGTATATGTCATGATCCAGCAGAAGATCCAGTGGTTAGTATATCCTAGCCTTAAGACTGAATGAATGGCTGTTTCAGATAAAAATCTATTGTTTTTCTTCATAATTATGTGTGTATGTTTTTTTTTTCTTTTCAAGTATGGTGTCTGCTAGTAAAATTTGGCAGATTCACAAAATTCTGCCTGGTAATGAAGTCTTGATGATTGATGTTGGTTTGTGGGAAGTAGGGAACTGGTTTGCTCTTAGTATATGTATATTCTGTGCTTATTTATTTAGGCAGTGCTCCAAACAGAAGAGGTTCTATTTATTTATTTATTTGCTTTTGCATCATTTACTTTACTCCATTTGTTTGCAATTCCCTTCCTTAGATGTGACAATTTATTATGACAAATTATCCAAGAAAGCGTACTTCTGTAAAAAAAAAAATCAAGATTAAGTTGCATGAGAAGTAATCCGCACAGTTTTCTCCTAATACTTCTACTAGATTATTGATTCCTTTCTAATTATGTTCTTTGATGATCCAGGTTACTGCTTGTGAACATGTCTTTTGCAAGGCATGCTTAATTGCCTTCGCTGCTTCCTTGGGACAAGTTTCATGCCCTGCATGCTCAAAATTGCTTACTGTGGATCTGACATCAAGTGTAGGTGCTGGTAATCCGAATACTAAAACCACCATTAAGGGGTTCAGATCTTCGAGCATTTTGAACAGAATTCAGCTTGAGAATTTTCAGACTAGCACAAAAATAGAGGCCCTGGTACGTCCATTGATTAACTACTTTTCACCATATGCTTAACTTCGACATTGTTGAGAGGGGATGGAAAATGCCATAAACGGCCTATTGTGGTGGATTAGTGGTGTTTGGGCTCTTGCCAGAGGTCATTCCTGAGGATGTTTGGTTACGTGACTAGCATCCCATGTCAGTCCATGAGGGGGCTGGCGGTTATCACTTTTTCACTTTTTCCCCATATGTATACCAATGTGCACATTACCTTCTCAAATCTCACATTAGTTCTGATTGAATCATGTCTCCAGAAAGAAGAAATCAGATTCATGGTCGAAAGAGATGGTTCTGCAAAGGGAATTGTTTTCAGCCAGTTCACATCATTTTTGGATCTTATTCACTACTCCCTGCAAAAGGTAAATTAAAGTATATATAGCAGTTCTCCCTGTGTGCAGTAACAAAGTATGGTTGTAATTTAAATATCTTTTGCAGTCGGGTGTCAACTGTGTTCAGTTGGTTGGAAGCATGACCATGTCTGCTAGGGACAATGCAATAAAGAGATTTACTCAGGATCCCGATTGCCGAGTTTTCTTAATGAGCTTGAAAGCTGGAGGTGTTGCTCTTAATCTTACAGTCGCATCACATGTAAGTAACATCTGTTATTTAATCGAATTCCATTTGTTTTTAGTTACTGGAAATGTATGTACTCATAAGAGATTAGATGATCCAGAGACACTTGTAAATTATATTTCATGCATATAAAATTTTGGACTTCCAGGTTTTCTTGATGGACCCGTGGTGGAACCCAGCTGTGGAGCGACAAGCACAAGACAGAATCCACCGGATAGGGCAGTACAAACCAATCAGGTACAGATCTTTCTCATTGTCATTGTACCTTGTTTTGCAACTTTAATGGTCTGAATTCTAATAGTATCAATTTTGTTACAGAATTGTGAGATTTGTAATTGAGAACACGATTGAGGAGAGGATTTTGAAGCTACAGGAAAAGAAGGAACTGGTGTTTGAGGGGTATGTTTCATTTGTTTGTTGATTATACCATTTACTTCTTCCTGATCAATTCACTGTATTTACCCATCGCCAATTTTTTTGCCTTCTTCAACAGCACAATTGGAGGTTCTACAGAGGCTTTGGGGAAATTGACAGAAGCGGACTTGAAATTTTTGTTTGTTACATGAGCAGATTTTCTCCCAAGAGGAAGCAAATAGTTTTTAGTAAATTAATGTGTACTGCTCAGATCTCATTTAGGCTTTGAGATGTAAAGTAGCTAGAACTCGGTTTACCGTTTACCTATTAATGAAATTTTTTGAGGCCTTGGTTTCTCAGTCTCCGAAATCTGTTGCTTGAATACCAGTTCTCGTTTAGCATCAACAGATCCTTGGGGTCAAAAGTCAAAACAGAACGCACAAAAGGAATGCCGAAACTTAAAGTTTTAAGCTTATATGCCAACACTTTATTTTAAAAAGAGCTGATCTGCATATAACTAGGTGAGGTTTTCCACGATTTTTATACTTGATGTCATTGATAAGCACTTCGAATTTCGAATCTCTTTTTATTTCAATTGTTTTACAACCTTGTAAAAAAGTTGTTAATATACATTGTCTTAAGCATTGTACTACTGCAATTTCAATTTCAGTTGATTTCAATAGTGTAAAGATTACACAATTGAACATAAAAAACAATGCAACATACATAAATATCACTTGAATCCGAATTTAAGAATTACATTACAAAATTGTCTAACTGAAATCGTATCAAATGACATGGAAGTTGCACAATGTCAGAATCCTAAATCTACATATATACCTCATTACACTATATACCACAGCTTTTATTCAACTGCATAAGTTGATCGGAGACCAAAATCTCTGAAAGACCCCACCTTTGATCTCTCCATGGTAGCTTGCATCTAAGCGATATTAGTGTCAAGCATCCTACAAACATCCTAACCATAATCATAAGTATTCATCAACTAGTCCTCGACCATTTAGTTTTTTGTCCTAAGAACTCCAAACCAATAACCTTGGGAGAAAATGGAATGAAGAGGGATTAAGTGAGACAGTAATAGGGAGGACCCCGAAGAAACAAGAACCTCATTCTGCTAGTATTGTATCACTAAGATAATTGTAACCAAATCACTGCACAAAGATAATCAAACTTCTTAGAAAAAGAAAATGTCACTCGACATTTTTTGAAGTCTTCAACTTTATAAAATGCTCTTACATTTCTCGAAGATAAGGAAGTTTCACCAGTTGAGATGGAAGCGTGCCTGGAGGATTAAATCCCTTGAGTGCTCTATTAGATTGAAACATGAGTTCAGTCATTAAGAGAAGATATTCTACAAAGAATGCATAATAACTAATAGAAAAATATTCAAATTATAAAACAAAAGGTGTATTTGAATTTAATGTTAAGCGACCTTCACTAAAAGACTACTTATGATTTAGACAAAATATTTTTTCTTTTATGGTGATAATACTGGAAACTATACTAACCTCGAACTGATTAATTGAAAATCATCAAGATTATCGCCTAGAGAAGTTTAACATTAGCTGAGAATTTCTGCCTCTTTCTTGTCCACTTGATTCAAGCGAATCTTCTAGTGTGTCATACCTGTTTCATTTACAACCCATCAGCCATCAAAAATCAAAGAAAAGAGAAGCAATGGTGAGAGAAAATGGAAAAAGTTACCACAAAAATCAAAATCAAGCAAAATTCTGACTGTAGCCCAGAGAGATTGGAATGGAGAATAGAGCACAAAAATTGCACCATACTTTACATAGACCGAAACACCATACTACAATGAGTATAAAAAGGCAATTAAGAGACTAAAAAAATAATCCTATAGAAACCAAATCACTAAAACAATCCACTAAAAGTAACCATTCAAAACATATAGGTAACTATTCCAAAAAAATTCACTAAAAGTAACTATTCTAAACAATCATCTAATACCAATTTAATACTGCAGTCCTGCCTTCCACCCAACAATTAATAATGAGATATATATATATATGTATATGTATATGTTTGCTATTGAAATGCAGGGAGAAATATCTTCAAATACAACAAAATATTAGAACATTGTCATTTGTTAAGAGCATGATTAATAGCATTACAGTACTAAACCACCAACTGTAACCCCATACCTGAATGTGATCTAGTAAACTCTTATTATGGCTTGCCAAAAAATTAGTGTTGTTTACAGGCATTCCTGAACCACTATTTACTGCCAAAGCATTTGAAGCAAATTGTCAATTTGTCTTCCTCTGGAGCAAATCTCCCTCGTCTACTATTAGGCCTCAAGTAATTAATCCATCTCAATCTGCTGCTCTTACTGCACTTTTGAAGCCCTAGAAATCCCACATTTTATACAAACTTAATTACCTTTCAAAAAATAAACAGAAAACCTTAATCAACCATGATCTTTTAACAGAGAGAAAGATGATGAAGAAGAATATCATACCAGCTTTCTCAGGGACTTCACTCCAACAACCATAGCCATGGTGGTGATGTATCTTAAAATAAAAATTGAAAACCCAGTATAAATGAAATCTCAATATAAACAAAAACTCAGTATAAACGAAACCCAGTCAAGAGAAGGGAACAAATTTGATTATTATCTTTAGCATACCCAATATGTGCAATTTTGCCATTCTGACACCGCCGTCGACTTAGACGAAGCCGCCTCCTTTCCAACTCTCTTGGCCGCTGTCGTTGCCTTCTTGCTCGCGTGAGACACCTTCAACAAATCTGAACCAGCAAAAAAAAAAATTCTCAAATGGAATCCCCGACAATGCATAACAGAATGAAAGACAGTGAAATCGAATCGACGAAAAAGCAGAGGACGAACCTTGGGGCCGTGAAGGCCCAAGGCTCACTTGGATAGAGAACTAGAAAAGAAAGGCAATGAAGAAAATGAAGAGTATCGAAGAAGCTGATTTAATCAGGAAAGAAGGGAAAGCGAGGGAGTCCAATGCTAATAAGACCGAAAGTGAAAGAGAGACTGAGAAATTAAAAATAAATAAATAAATTGGCTTTAGGCGTGTATCTAGTGCAAGGCATCAAAAAAGAAGTAAAAGCAAGAGGAGATGAAGATTGGAATGTTCAAACCAAAAACAAAAGAAGAAGATTAGAATGAGAGTTAAAAGAAGTGGAAAAGAAACGCAGGTTAACCTGGAAAAAGCTCTCAAAACGATGAAAAATGTACTATGTATTTTACTTATATATATTATCTAATTATGAGAGTGTCATATATTTTCAAAAATGTCTTTGTAAATTATATTTTTTGTATAATTAATTGGTATGTCGTTACCGTTATGTATCATAAATTTTAAGCATTTTTTATGTAACTCTTGATAATACAACGTATAATTGTCCATGACTAAATACTGGTTCAGTCAAATATATTCCGACTTGGTTTAGCGATTGACCATAACTTTTGTTGATTGTCATTAGATAAGAGACTCTGATAAGAAATTATCGTCTCTTGAATGTGAATGGCCATTTAGTTTCACTTGTAATCAATACAATCCTTGAAATGTAAACATTTTCTCCAATATTAGTCCTTATTAGTATTTTTACTTCTATTATTTTTTCAAACAAATTAGTTATAATCAACCGGGTTCCATTGTACAAACCCTATATTTGATTTAAATTTTTTAATAACATAATTGGCATTCCAATCTTCAATATAATTTTGTGTGATGGTAGACCGCTAAATTCAAGTTTATTAAAAAATTCTATAGGATACAAAAGACTATTATCATTATAGGTAGCAGAATTGAATGAAATTGAATCGGAACTAAAATATATTTTTTTATCACCAGGCAACAAATAAATTGCATATCTATTTATTTCATGTACGGTTACATTTCTCGGTGTGACAATGACACGCTCTCTCAAATAACATGTATCATTGTATTTACAATCAAAATTTAGATAAGTAGCCGTAAAACTTGATTTGATAGGATCTAAAGTTGAATCAATGAGTAAATCTTCAGAAATATGAATCCAAGATGTATCAGGGTCATTTGTTGGGATATTTGACTGTAATCAACCCTCTCTTATCTGTAGCATCTATTCTGCAAAATTTTGAATCTCATCTTTTAACTGGTCGTCAATCTGACAGACGATAATCTCATGTTTTCTGTTAAACAAAAAACTTTAAGATGTGGCCATAGAAATGAATTATTTAAAGACGCATCAATAACATCTCATTTGCTTCTTCTATAATAGGTAAAGTCTGTCTAAAATCTCCGCCAAACAAAATTGATTTACCTCTAAATGGTATTTGTGTCTTTCGATCATCAGAGTTTGCTGACAAAATATCCCGAAGGGTCTTATCAAATGATTCCATACAACATTTATTGCACATCGGAGCTTCATTCCAAATGATCAGATCTATCTTTTCAATTAATTCTGCAAGATATGTTTGTTTATTTATCGAACATTTTGAATCTTTCTCTATAACAGGCTTTATTTTAAAACGTGAATGCGCCGTTCTGCCTTTTGGAAGTAAAAGAGAAGCATTTTTTTACGAAGCAACGACCAAAATAATTTTTTCTTCAGATCTCAGGTTAGAAATTATAGTATTCCACAAAAAGTTTTTCCTATTCTGCCACTACCATACACAAAAAATGATTTTTCAGTTTTCTATTCCACGGCTTCAACCACTTCATCGTATATAATTTTCTGACACAAATTCAATTTAATAACTAATTTACAAAATTCACATTTATGTGTCTCACAATCAATATCTAATTCCTCTCTCATTAATTTATTACTCAACTCTCGTATCTTTTCAGTTTTTGGCATTGGCAAATGATGTTCTTTCAATCAAGTGGATGTCATGCTGAACAATTTTTCAAGTTCGTATAAAACGTTATTTTTCAAATCATCCTCAGGTAAGGTAAGATTGGGCATGTTGAATTTTGATCAGATTTTGTATAAGATATCATCAGACATGCTCATCCAATGCGCATCGAGCAGAGCTCGAAGATTTGAGACATTACAAAAAAGAATAATGGTAACAAATAATTTTCTAATTTGAGAAAAAGTCGCAGTAAATGCAGATTCAACCAGTGCATCGTTCCATTCTTTATCATCATCTAGTAATCTCAATGCTTGGCATGCTTCCTGAATAGTGGCATAAGTAATTACATTAATTATTCTGATCCAATCAAAATTACAACATCCTTTTTGAATATTCAGCAACATTCATAGGCAAAACAATTCTCCTGCAATTGGTAGTACGTGCGCAATTCTGCCAATAACGTTATACCGTTTTTTTCTTGGATTCCATCACTTTCCCAAACAAATTGAGAAGGAAATTGAGCATAAGATAATTTAGTCGCGTTCTTATAAATAGTGTTCGCATCAAACCAAGTAGTTAGCATGGTACGTTCCGCATATGGATTTTTCACAACTTTTTCAAGAGATTGAACTTCATAAAACAAAACACTCTGCTCGTTCGGAAAATGAATTTTTAAGTATTGCACAGCAGGATATCTAGAATGAATGAAAAATTCAAACAATCGCCACACAGATTCGTGGAGAGTTAAATATCGACAATTCAAATAGTTTTGTATTTCATCATTTACATTGTCGTGAACCATCACTCGAGCTCTATCTGAACCATTATTTATATATATAAATAAGTATTTTATTAACATAGACTGCGAACACGATTCAACATTTATGTGAGCATTATACATCAACAACAAAAATGGGATTGTATGGAACAACAAAATTATTATCAATATGAATTCCGTTTTTATTTACAAACTTTGAATCATCATCACGTCTTCTATATTGAGGAGCCTTGATTGCTTGAAATATGGTGTTAGAAATGTATGGTTTAGGAAAAGAATTTGTACATTTTTCATCTCTCATGCACGGACATTTTGAGTTTAATTGACCGCAAGGACCATATATCATAAATTGACTGACTATTTCAAAAAGTTCTGGATTAATATTTTTATCTGGTAATTCAGCTGAAAGGATATAATCTATTTGTTGATGTGTAACATTTGTATGATATTTGAAGTCAAAATAGTAAATAAGCATGAGGCCACCCTCATTTTTGGAATTTAATTATACAAACATGTGCATCAATAACCCCAAATGGTTCTCCAGATTTAATGAATTCAATCATATCATTCAATTTAATTTTAAAAATCTGAGAAATAATATATGGTCTATCTTCCGCTCTGTATCCTGAATTCTTTTCAAAATATCTCATAATTTCCGGTCATTTAACATAGTAAGTGAAAGTTATAAACAGATCCGGATTGCCATAATATCTACAAATTGCTATGGCATCTTGATAATTATTCAACATATCTCTTCGACTGCCAGTGTGAGTACCTGGAAGAAAAATTATCTTTTCCACATCAGAACATCGCATAACACCATTTGAAGCGGAAGTAGACAATAGATTCCATTTTTCACAATTCAATAATGGTTGATTATTCCTTATATATTCCAAACGATTTTTCTTAACTGTCGCATACGCACCAACCAAGTATTGTTGAAACAATCTTCCGCCTTTTAACAAAGTGCTTGAATCATATTTTTGATCATGGATTTGATAGCAAACAAATTTTATCATCGTCAATTTTGTTCTTTTCTTCTGATGCTTTCTTTCCATACACTCTAACAACATATCTGTTCTGAATCCATCCTTACCATAAGAAAAAAAAGTAACGGATATTGCAATGACATTAACTTCGGATGTATCTTGGATATTCTCTTCAAATTTCCATCAACCGATCGAATTATGATATCTCTGTTAGAATTAAATTCTTCAATGTCACCAACAATGAAACCGACAATTTCAGAAGCACTTGGTAATTCGTATTGCTTACCATCCATAGACTGACAATCAAGTATAGTCATATTACAATTAGGTATGGAAACATTTTCAAATTGATCTCAGATTGATCGAAACTTTTAGCCAATTCATTAACATCGTCAAGCATATTTGCTAATTCTTCAACAATCATCAATATTATGATTTGCATTATTCGGAGCAATGACATCAATGCGATTCAAAATCTCATTTTCCGTGTCATAAGAATATAATTGAACAAATTTGGGACATTCATTTGCAGAAGGTAACACTGATCCCATCAAATGATGCACTTGTTCACCGATTTTGAATACATAAGGAGCTGTGTCATTACTTATCTTATAATCAATTTCAGAATCCATAGAAGTAAAAATAAACATGAAATTATATACCCGAATATTTTCACAAAAAACTGTGCTTTCACGACCATTGTTTGGATTCAATAATTGTTCATGAAATGTTGGAGTTGAATTTGATATCGGAAGTTCAACTTGTCATTTTTCACAAAAATTTGTATAAACCAATTGATTTTTCATTTTTTTCTTCAAAACCTCGCCCTGCCAAAAATGAGCATTGTAATGACTGCAAGTATAAGAATCGTCGCCTAAATCCTTATAACTTACAATCACACCTGTATGACAGAATTGTTCAAATCAGTGTTGAAAATTATTAGATTTATTATTCATCAAAAACATAATATAGAATGTAGTTCACCTTGCCGACTTCCTTGATATGAGGCCTGACCATGAACACTCGGATGAGATCCTACATTTCCCATTAACCTAGAAATCTTAGTTTTACTATAATTTCATTTTAGTACACAAAAAACACTATAAATTTAAGTTTACCTGCTACATTTTCATTAACATCGTCCTCCTCATCATTTCTTTTTTCTGTTGGTATCGTCAATTGTGTACTCGTACCCCCTTACTCTGAAAGAAATGTCGTCTCTTGCTTGAAAATCGCTTATCTCCAACACTTAGGCACCCATCATCAAAATTGGTTGATGAAGTTGTTGTCTCTTCAAAGCACTTCAATGAATCTACCATAAGATCGTTCTCAATCACAGAAAGTAACTTTCTTTTTCGACCCATACCTAAAATAGAAAACATAATAGCATCCATTAGTAATTCAATATGAATCTGATTATCACCATCACGACTACAGATTCTATATATGATTATCACCGAATTATCAACTGTTACATAAATAGAAGACAATACAATTCTTTTACTAGCTTTTTGTTTACCCAAATATCAATTCAATCATTACTAATCAGCTATTTGGGAATACTCATAAAGCAAAGATATATGGTTTAGCTAGCCTAAAAGCAATTTAGTACCACATCTTCTACTGCATAATCATCCAAATCAAGTAAAATTTCATATAGAAGCATCACAACAGAATGCAAAGTTTTCCCTATAATGCAACAATAGCAAATGCGGTATATATTAATGCATCTACAGCTACAACTCCATAATATGAACTCAACTTCTACATGGCTTATAATCTACAGTCCTATAAGTTGGGTTTAGGGATTTGGGATGGTATATCACACCAATGGAATATTAGGCACTTAAATTTGACAATTTTCAATGCTTAGAATAAGGAAAACACAAACCTTGAAATCGAAAAAGAGTAGGGGCGGCTTTCACCACCGTATGATTTACGTAATCGAAGCCAACTCCTCAAACGATGGGTCTCGCGCTCTCGTTGATCTAACGCCATAGGAAGAGAGATAGAGAGAGAGAGCTAGTTGTGAAAGGGAGAAAAAGACTCAGGCTTGACCTTTATTGAAGATTTCTTGTCGAAAAAAATCAAATCATTGATCGAAAATTCAATGACCCAAAACCCAGAAAGACTCGAGCTCGACCGCATTCCTTTCCAAGACCAATCATAATCAACACAATTATTCTTGGTAAGCTATTACATGAAGCACACACCCAATTGCTTATACAAACCTCTTTTATACGAAAACACAATCCTTACTTTATATTTATAAAAACTCAGTTGATTTCAAGCAAAAATAACACAAATCATTGATCTTCAAGCTAAAAGAAAACAACTTTTTATTCTCAACTTCACCAAACCAGCAACATAGAGATGACACAAAAGAATAAACTACCAAATACCCAAGTCTCCGTTTTGAGCAAAGATTCAATCAAACAGCTATCAAAGAGAAAAGGGGTGAAGAAAGTCATAGCACTCAAATTTCACATATGATCATCAATCAAGACAGACACAGAAAACCCAAATATAGATAAATATGAGAAAATTACCTCCTCTTAGAATTTCAAATCAAATCTAACGAACTAAATATACATAAATAGGATATTATCACCCTCCAAAAAGAAAAAGAAACTAAATATCGAACGATTCATCATAAAAGAAATACTGATATCAGAGAATAATCTAAGAAAAAACCTATATTATTTTCCTAGGATGGGTCTGTGGAAATTTCTTGACTAACTTCTCTGCTTCCCTAATCAAGTAATGGCTTAAATATGATTTATAAGATTCCTATGCGCATTACAAACTTTAATAATTGACATGTTCAACTCCTGGAAACTATCCAATCCAATACATAACCTATCAAAGCTAGCACACATTGAAGTTAAGCTACATACAGTCAACATGGAAAGTGTGGCATTTTATAGACATATTAACCAAAATTGACATGCCACAACACCGATTATTCCAAATCACAAAACCCAAATTTTAAAATTGCACCCATCACAATCAACATGTCCACAAAAAATAAAACTGCTTAACGGGGGAAGAACTAACCGGACCAAAGTACTGATAAATGACTCTGAATTCTTGGCTGATTTTCAAATCGACACAAATGGTAACAAAGTCAGAAATGCAATAAGAAAAGCCTGTAGAGAAGGACTTGAGTGGTGAGGGAATGCGAGATCGCAAGGAAAAGTAGTATGAGCCAAATACATAGAGACCTACATGGCTAAACCTCAAATCCCCAAAATGAAAATCAGAGAAAGAGTCTTCCTTTTTCCCAAACTGAAAACCTTAAACATGTCCCCCAATCACATCATCTATAACATTCCCAAGAGAACTCTTATAAAGCACGCCAACATTTATAGAACACAATACCCTCCAACATTGTTAAAGCCGAAGTAAGAAGTTTCAGTCTTGAATATATAAAATCATAAAGGAAGAAAAAATTTAGCTTCTAAATCATCGATTGAAACAGTTAACTAAGACAAATGGCAGTCTCCTCTCTTCGCCTCTAAAATATATATAAAATTTAGCTTTAAAAACCAAATAAGAGTCCGATCAACTGAGAAAACTAAACCAGAAAAAAGACAGACATTCATGTTGTTCAAATCGCCCAGCCCAAGCAGAGTTCCAACAGAGCAAACCACTCACAAACCCAACATTTCTTAAGCTTCAATCCTAAGCATTATCCAAATAGTAGTGAATCCCACGAATATGTCAAATATATATACTTGAGTGAAACAAACCTAAATAGAATAAAGATGCTGGTGGTGTCGGAGGAGAAGACTGAATCAAATATAATACCAGATCAAGCACCTACAAATCCAATATAATACCAGATCAAATCAAAAGGCCGGTTTCACTAAATCAAAGAAAGAAGCCAATCGACATAATTCGCAAAAAAAATAAAAATATAAGCCGATCCACTACTGATCATGGACACCCCACTACTTGGAACATGGTTCTTAGTTGGAAGATGTTAATTTAAAGGAGGCAGAAATGAAAAGCATGATTCCCGAAAAAGAGTAGACATAAGGTGCAATTACATGATTCATCATCTTAATTCTACCCTTTTTGTGGGCATCTTACACATGCTCTTACCTATTCTCTTACCACGAATTCAGATTCATCAAACTAAAGATTGATGCAGGGATGTGAAAAAACTAATAACTCATGTATTGCATATATAGTCCCATAGCATGGTAGTAATTTTTACAGTATTGATAATAAAGATCGAGATGAAACGAAAAGACCCGGAATGAATACACTACCAACCAAATTACTGAATGATTCACAGAGTACAAAAGTTGTAAAAGCAAATAATCTGCAAACACATTGAAGAAAGTGACAAAAAAAATGAACCAACAATCTATATTTCACCTTAGAAAACCTTGTATGTAGTCACAGAAACCTGAAAAAGAACAATAGCAAGAACAATTAAATGAGACAGATGCTACACACATATATTGAAAGGGATTGGAAAAAATGAAAAATAATGAATACCTTTACTTTTCAAAACCTTGTATCTAGTTAGTCACAAATATCTGAAAAAGACCACAAAAGTTATAAAAGTAAAAAGTCTGCAATATGGATTGAAAAATAATGGAAAACAATTGATGGAGCAATACTCTAATACTCAATTCTGACTATTTCAACTGTAAAACAAAAGTGAAATAAAATACTGAGAACGGATATAATAAATCTCAAGCATGACAAAACAGGAATCAAGAGCTAGAGTGAATGTAAATCCTAAAGTAAGCATTAGGAGTTTAGATGTGTAGAAGTAATGCAACCAGTGATGTACTTTCAGGAGCAACTTTCATGAAATTTCTTTGGGTAATTCTTTTTGTTTATCCACACTTAAGGTATTAAGAAATGCATTGTTATAGGCTGCAAACAGACATATATCAGCTACCAAACAAACCACACCTCAAAGTCTAACCAATTCAAGTTCATCTACATATGAACAGATTGGCATGAGAGCATACTTGGGTCCCCAAAAACAATTTACACACTGACAATATCATATCATCATAATCTGAGATTGTCATAAACAAACCCAACTATAAAAACTATCAAAATGATCATTTTGATATAAAAACAACTGATCATTTTCCTCCATAGTAACAAACCCAATTAACAATAAAAACAAACCCAACTAACACTTGGAAATGGTACCACTTTCCAAGTGGTACTATAAAAACAAACCTAAACTTTCCAAGTGGTATCAAAATGATGCCCGAACTATAAAAACTATCAAAGTGATACCTAGACTCGCAAAACTGTATCAAAGTGATGCCCAAACTCTCAAAACTGTATCAAAGTGATGCCTATCGGTTAATTTTTGATGACGTGGCAAAAAAACTTCATTAAAAGGACCATAATACCTTTTTTCTATTTTATTTAATTCTCTCTCTCTCTCTCTCTCTCTCTCTCTCTCTCTCTCTCTCTCTCTCTCTCTCTCTCTCTCTCTCTCTCAAGAGCTGCACCGAGATTGATTGACCACCCTGATGCCACCGCCTCACGCCTCGCCGCCGGAGTTGCACTCCACCGACAAGCTTTGCACACCACTGCGCCAGGGATTGCTTCGCAGCTGGTTCTGGGACCAAGGAGTAGTAGTCGCGTCTTAAATCGCACACACCGTCGTGCCTTAGCGTCGCGCGACTCTGCTTCCATGACCCGTGTCTTGCCTCCACGCACTCTCACCGTGGAAAACGCTCGCTCCACAAAAATCTTCGCAACTCGCCCTTGCGCTCAAGTTTGGCCACAGCCCAGAACTCCGCCTTGGCTCATCCTCTCCACACAACAACGCCGTGTGACCAGAAACAGACAAAGTATAGACGTGCAGCTTAGGTCGAAGGCGTGCGTCCGCACCTAGAGGAGCTTGGGAGGTGCGTGGCTTAGGTCGTCGTCCTCCAGGGAGGCTCGAGGTCATAACAGAAGTCATCGGTGGCATTTTGGGTGTTGCGGAAGAGAGCGGCGGAGTAGTCGGGGTGGCCAGGGATGCGTAGGAGCGTTGAAGTTTGAAGTTGAGGATTGAGTTGCGGTGGAGATTATGGCGGAGGAGAAGCGCGTGAGTTTGGAGGAGGTGGTGGATGGAGTTTGGCTTGTCGAGGAGGATGGTGAGTTTGTCGATTGATGGAGGGTGGTGACTGGGAGCGGTGTTGGTGCTTACCAAAGGACTGGCTAAGGTCATGGCTGAGGTCATGGTTGAGGATGGTGTTGCGAATGGTGTTACGACGAGCAAAGCTGACGTTGGATCTAGCGCAGTCGTGAGGCGTGGAGAGAGAGAGAGAGAGAGAGAGAGAGAGAGAGAGAGAGAGAGAGAGAGAGAGAGAGAGAATTAAATAAAAAAGGAAGAAAAAAATTAAAACAGAAGAAAAAATAAGGGTATTATGGTCTTTTTAATGAATTTTTTTTGCCACGTCATCAAAAATTAACCGGTAGGTATCACTTTGATAAAGTTTTGAGAGCCTGGACATTACTTTGATATTTTTAATAATTCGGACATTTTAATACCACTTAAAAAATTCAAACCTAAGTGATGATATTTTTCCTATAATAAATTTGTGTAGAATGATACAAAGTCCTTTATATAGACCTAAAGTCATATGATATGTATACTACGGAGTATTGTCATAATATCAGTCAATTTGTTTCTTTTGACTAACTGGCCAGGATTTGCAAATTGATAAAACCGGCAGTAACCCACTCCGATCTCTTATTAAGAAAAATCCCCAATTCTCCTTATAGAATAGGTATCTATTACTTTATGGACAAGTAATATAGAATCATACAAGGTGGAGATCTTGCTAAGGATAATCATACAATATTTAGACATATTTTAGCATAAAACTCGTTATAAACAACGATATTTCTGAAAGGTAACGATTTTCCAGATTCACCTTTTAGTTGAAAACTGAACCTTTCTTTTTCTCTTTTTTATTTAAAAACCCTGTCATAACAAAGAAACTTGAGTATTAGGGAAAATGCACTTCAGTATTATTCATCCCCTTGTCTATAGAGCATTCCAACTCTCCAAAAAAACATCGACAAACAAATATGCCATCCTGCCTAAGTTGCAAACTGCTAATTCCTTTACACGTCAAGAAGAAGTCTGCGAGGGTCTTCCACAACGTCCTTGATACGGCGCAAGAAGAAGACGGCCTCTCTTCCATCAATCAGACGATGATCGTATGTCAAGGCAATGTACATCATTGGCCGGGATACAATATTGCCCCCGACGACCATGGGACGGTTGACTATGGAGTGCATACCCAATATTGCAGACTGCCAGAGGAAACAACAATAATAAAGATACAAGACAAGAAACCTTAAATCTGAAGTTCTATAGAGTATAGAGCAGTACCTGTGGAGGGTTGATGATTGGTGTACTCAAAAGACTTCCATATACACCACCATTTGATATAGTGAATGTGCCACCAGCCATCTCATCAATGGAGATAGAACCATCTGCTGCCTTCTTAGCTAGAGTATTGATCTCCTTCTCTATCTGAGCAAAGTTCATACCACCAGCATTGCGAACAACTGGAACAACAAGTCCCTTTAATAACAGGAATTTGATTTTGGTTAGTTCTCTTGTGAAAAGTCATGTTTATGTAAAAGTTTAACTCGCTAAGCACTACAGTTAAAAAAGATTTAAGCAGGCAGTTGCCCTACCAAACAATTTCACTACTAGTCCATTCAAACAGAATGGTGGCATACCTTTGGTGTTCCAACTGCAATACTGATATCAATGTAATCCCTGTATATGATATCATCCCCATCAATGACAGCATTGACAGCCGGTAGCTGCTCAAGTGCACTAACAGCAGCCTGAAAAATAATCACAATAAACTTATTGCACATGCTAAATTTGTTGTTTTTAGTTTCAAACATGTGTAGGTAGTTTGTACTTCCTTTGTTCATTTGGCAATGAACATCAATACTGATACACAATATAAGACACATACTTTCACAAATCCCGACATAAATCCCAATTTCACTCCGTGTTTCTCAACAAAGGCATCCTTATAGTCTGAACGAAGCTTCATCAAGTTAGTCCTGCATTGTACAGAAAATTATTCTGTTCAGAAAAAGTAGAGGCACTACATAACAATGTCATCATAGAACTTGAGAATAAGTAGCAACTTTATCCACTTCAGAAATAAGTATATGAAAGGAGGCCAGTCAGTCAGTATGGCAGATTACTCATTACTCTCTCACAAACTACAAGATGGTGTTAGAACTTCAGAACTTTCACATTCTTCTCTGTACTCTCCGAGTTCATATATCACAACAGAACTTCTCTAGAAACAGATATTGGACATTTGCATAAATGACTAACTCAGAAACTCTGTTATAAAAAGATTTGGAAGACAAGATAAAACTATTCTGAAATGAACTAGAATAGAAAGATTACTGAACTTACATATCAACCTCGTTAAATGTGGTTAACAAAGCAAATGTATTCTGAGAATCTTTCAAACGTATTGCCACCCGCTTTCTTAATCTTGTCATAGGAACCTATAGACAAGAAAACCAGTTTATAATTGTCACTGTGTTATCCTAGGAACTCAAACATTCTCTTATATGAACAAAAAAGAAGCAATACTTACTCGTCTTTCTCTGTCCTTGGGAGGAAGTATGGGTTCTGATGCCACATGTTTCGGAGGTGGTTGTGAAGGTGCTCTACTTTTAGGTAATATCGCTTTGGCAGGGGCAGGTTCTGCTTTGGGAACTTCTTTCTCAGCACTTTCCTTTTCTTTGGGAGGTTCCGGCTGAGAAGCCTTTTCTGATGGAGCAGCTTGTTCTACACCTTCACCTGATTTTGAAATGATAGCAATCTTAGCACCTGGCTCCACAGTTTCACCTTCCTTAGCCACATACTATTGACCATTACAAATTCAGGGTAAAATAGAAATATCAGTATCAAGCAGAAAAGGTGACTGTAAGTAGTAGTTATAGACGCAATCCATCACGAAACAAGAATATATCAGAGAATTCAGTAGAACATTACCTTTTGAAGAATACCAGCTACAGGAGTGACCACATCAATTGTTACCTATTAACAAAAAGATGTTAAAGTAAATACACAATACTTATCAACCCTTTTGTATAAATCTGAAAAAAAACACACAGCTTCCTCGTCCAACCTATAGAATAAAGAAAAATACCTTATCAGTCTCAATCTGAGCTATAGGCTCATCAATTGCAACTTTGTCACCGGGTTCTGCAAATGTATAATAAGTATAAGCCTCAAATCAATTGAAAAGATTTATAGACCACACCACACCACACACAAAGATCCTTCACATAAAGTGTCATCAGCATCAGTCTCAGAAACTTTGTTCATACGTGTCACAGACAACCTAAGAAAGGAAAAAAACTGAGAGTCAAAGGATCACAACACAGTTCTAATAACGTACTCTTTAGGAATGTTGCTAGAGTGCCATCAGTAATAGATTCACCCATGAAAGGGACGACAGCTTCAACCAAGTCTCCTGCAAAATTCAACAGAAAACTTGATGAATCTCAAGTGCCTTAAAACATGTAAACTTACAAAGACAAGAGATGACATTGATTTCATTTAATACCACTATCTGAAGAAAATGATCTATTTCTCAAACCAATAAAAGCTTCTGTTTGCGTAAGTGAAGAAGCTATCCTGCAACCAAAAAACAAACATCATGAGACTTGAGCACACAGAAGATTGCCTATGCAATTTGTTACATGTATAATGCTTCTTCCGGTTATCACAAGTTTAGGCTTCAACGACAAATCCTGATTCTCATCTTACATTAAGGCGTATCAGTTGCCCAAAAAGGGGGATTTTACAGCTATGGCTAAAGGTCAAGCAAGCAACTTAAAGCCCATTTTGAGTTTAGTAAGAGTTTAGCGCAGTAAGATTCTATCCGAAAAAATTGGAGAAAGTGTTGTATATTCCTCAGAGTCGGAAATTATCAAGGAACTACTCATCATAAGTTCTAAATCCCAAAACCAATTTCATGTGAAGCTCACAGGAGAGGATAGAAGTTATATCTATGATTCAGTATTCCTAAAGTAACATTCTGACACAGATGTTATGAAATAGAGGGACAAATATGTCTGAAATATAAAGGATCAGAGCTCAGTACCTGCTTGACTTTGAAACATTGCTACCTGCACAGTGGGAATTTGAACCAAAAAAATTCCCAAAATATAAGTAACCAAGGCACACAGGTAGAAGTATGCCCAAAACAAGCTGAACTTTATTTATAAATTTATCAAACTTTACCTAGGGCAATATGGTAGCTTGATCTCTGCATGCACTGAAACGATCTCCCATTGAATAAAGCCTGCATACGAGCAAACGGTATCAGATGACTGTTCAGCTGAGATAAACCTATTTTCAACCTTATAAAATCACAAGAACAAACAGAGCACCAAATTTTATCTACCTCTTTCGGCGCAGACCGGTAACAGTTTGGCGCTGAGGTTGCAGCCCTAACCTTCCACGCTTGTCCCAACACATGAGACTGTTCAACGAAAACTTTCATCAGCACAAAATCAAGCCACACAATTCACAATAGTCACTCTAATCATAACAGCTACAACCCGAGTCAACTATAGCTACACAATAAAGCATGCTAATTGGGATTTAGGATCAACAACATAACAATGGAAAACAAGCACAAAAAGTAAAAGAGGTCTGAGTTCATTACCGATGAAACTTTCCGGCGTATAGTCCCCCAAATCATTTCTCCTCAATTCTTCAGCACCTGAACTCAAATAATACGAAAGCAAAAAAAAACTTAAAAATCAAAAACCAAATCCGAGCTCGGATTGAGCTCTGAGCATATATATATATATACACTACAGTAACAGGCAGTACAATACGATTTCGGCTTCATCGATGACTTCAAGATGAAGCCTTAGGGTTTTGATAGAAGATTTTTAACTCAGTCAAACAAAAACTAAACCCCGCAGTTCCGGGAGGACTTGAAATCGAAAATTGGTGAAGTAAAACTGAATGCAGAGTCGAAAATCGTACGCAGATCGCAGGCTTAGTGAGCCAAATTGAGTAGAGAAGAGAGAACGTTGGTTACCTGGTAGTGGAAATGAGAGGAGGCGATCGAAATCAAGTAGAGAAAATCTGAGAGACGATGAAGAAGAAGAATATGAGCTTCTAGCGACTTTCAATCCTTCCCTCTAATTTCTATTTTCCTTTTTTTCTATTTCTTTTGCCCTCTGATTTCTCTGACCTTTCTCGGTTTTCGCCAAAGAAGCAAAATCAGATCTTTTCTTTCATATGAGTTTATTTTTTTGTGTTCGTCATAATTGAGAAATATGTCACGATGACTCTTTCTAGTTTGGTTTCTGCTTGATTACTACACCGTCAAGGTGTAGACCAAGTATGTTTCACTTGCGTCGCTTTTGGAAAAATATGAATATTCGACGTGGTTGTTAAGAGCATGTCTCTCGTCTAGAAGCTCCATCGGAGACGGTCAAGCATGGGCAGACCAGAGCAGAGACATACTTTTGTCGATTCCTTGAGTCGACTACGTCGCACTCGGGCCAATAATATGATTTGTGACTATTCTCTAGGGTCCGCTTACATCGTTTGTTGTTTAGGGTTTTGTTATTTGAGCTTGAGTTATGTGGGATGTCTAAATGGTGATGCAACTTAGATGACATAGTTGAATAGAGTGTGGGGTTCAAAAAAAAAAAAATTATTTTACACTCAGTCCGTTCAGTTATGCTATGATATTTGGTAAAATTGTTTAGTATAGGTTACTTTAAGAAGTTTCTTTGATCAGATCGGTGTACCAGTGAACTTCTTGTAATCTATCATTTCCATCAATAAACTACTGCCATTATTTTATAAAATAGATAGATATATATATAATAATAAAATCAGTCTAACTATTTCAGTCAAGTTAACATGAGCTAACTTTACATGAATTATATTCTTACTTGTCAGCAATTACTTGTTTGTTGAGTGATTTTTAGATCCTATTAAATGAGAATTGGAGACGTACTTACACTCGAATAAATGCTTGTGTGATGTTTTTAGGGACGAGTTAACGAGTTACAAAATTAACGATAAATTTTGCAATGTTAATTGACTTAGTTGTACAGAATAATGTGCGGGTGTGAACTGCCAAACAAGTACACCAGTCAGGTAGAGAGCACGGATTGAATTGAAGGCGACAGAGCACTGCTCACCACATTTTTTTTCATATTGAAGAAGCCAACAACATTATTTTTCTTCCTCGTCCACATCACTCTAGCAGGATTTGTTCAAGATCTCTTTGGGCTTACTTTTACTTGGGCCATGGATACTTGGAGTTGGAGAGGCGCAAAACAATCCACAAGAAAGGGATCAGATCGATGGGCCAGAAAGTCAGAATCATTCTCCATGTGGGCCGGCCCAACATCCAAACACAGCATGTCGGCTGCCACTGTTGAAGCTAATAAGGTTGAGAGAAAATAAAGACACCACCTCATTGCTATAAACTTTTCACCTACTTGGCTAATGGCTACTTCGTAACTGAATGGCATAGTATTATTGACTTGTTGTTGTAGATGCATTTCATGTCCCATGTAACAACAAGATTCAAGTTTACGTGTTTCTACTAAAACCCCTACGTAGCAAAAACAACTAGTTTTAGTATGGTGATTACGTCATTAATAACCACTTAACGACGACCGACCTCACGCGCAAGTCTCTTCTCCGAAGCACAGCACACAGAGTCCAGAGTCCCGAGTCCCCAAAAGCGAAGCGATTCAATCGTCAGTTTTCTCTCTTCTTGTTCTGATCGTTTTGTCATCTCAGATCTAGGTTTTAGGCCACAGAGAGACAGCGAGAGATGCTGCAGCTACTGTACACGGTGATCTTCAGCCAAATGGCTTTGATTCTGACGCTGCTGTTCAAGACGCCTTTGAGGAAGCTGGTGATAATGGGCCTCGATAAGCTCAAGCGCGGCAAAGGCCCAGTCGTCGTCAAAACCGTCGCCGGAACCGTACTCATCGTCGTCATGGCCTCTGTCTACAACCTCAACGACATCAAGAACCGGACAAACGAGTCCGGCATGCTCAACCCTACCGACGAGGTCCTCATGTCTATGAAAATGCTCGAGATTTCTCTCATGGGTAATTTATTTCTTCATCTCAAACCTCTCCCATTCGATTCGCTTATTCGAATCAAGTATCTCGGGTTAAATTTGGCTGATAAAGTAATTCATTTTATGGTAAACTTGTTTCTGAGATTTAGTACCAGAGTTAAAATTTATAATAAGGAAGTGGATTTTTTGGGATTTATCTAGGTTGCTTCATATGAGCTGTGCATAATGGATTGTTTCGGTTTCTTTCTATATTTTGAACTTAAACTTTATCGAATTTTGGCATTGGTGCTGTTTTCAGTGTCAATAAGGTGAGGAATTGTCTAGGTTGCTTCTTATCAGCTGGGCATAGTGAAGTGGTGGGTTCCTTATTTGGTTAATCGGTTCATTTTTATGTTTATGAACTTGCTTAAAGTCTGTTGAATGTCATGTCTGGAGCCGTATTTGAGTTGAAGACTGATGTCATAGATTGGACCACTTTCTTTTTGTCGTGTCAGTTTATTGGTAATCTGATTTAAGTCTCAAGTAGGAAATTCCAATGGTTCATGTTATCACTCTCTTCTTACGTTATTTATATGATCATACATACTGCCACTGCCTGGTAATACTTGATATTTCCATCTTTGACAAGTACAGATTGATGCCTTTACTCTAAATTTTCATACATTTTCCCGAGATGTCTATATTGCCAGTCTCTTCTTTCACTTGGGCCATGTCATGATGGAGGCCGGGGGCAGGCTGGCAGGCCCCATTTAGACATTTCTCTCATGTTTTAGTTTTCAATGTGGATTCTGTATCTGTTTATAAATGGATCATGGATGGATTCCTTTCACAACTTTTGTTTTGTTTGTTCATCTAAATTAGTCATTTGTCTGATAACCTCTGTATTATGGGATGCAGGATTCTTTCTGTTTCTTTCACTGATGATAGATAGACTCCACCATTACATAAGAGAACTTCGATTTCTCAGGAAAGCCATGGAGGCTGCAAAGAAACAAAACCAAAGTACTCAAGATGAGAAAAACGACGACCGCAAGGCCTTGGTACAAGAGAATGATTCGTTGAAGACAAAGGTCAAGCATCTGGAATCCGAGTATGAATCGAAGGAAAAGAAGGCAAAGGGGGCAGGAGCTGAGGTAGAGGCCCTCAGGAAGCAATCTGAGGGACTCCTTCTGGAATATGATCACTTGCTGGCAGAGAACCACAATCTTCGGGACCAGTTGAAATCAATTGATCACAGCTTATCTCACTCAAATGACAAGAAGAGAACGTAAAACAGATGTTTATTTAGTAATTGTCAAACATCTTTTGTCAATATCTACCTCTATGAGGGTACTGTAGATCTGGATGAAGGCAGAAAGGGATGAGTGCGCTTATCCAATTGAACAGATGTGCCAATGGTAGTAAAATTGTAGTTGGTTTTGTTTTAATGAGACAATGATTTCTCAATGTAATAGTTATATATTAATAATTAGGCAATATACTATCTTCCTCTGCATAATCTACAGTCCTTTCCAGACTCATATTCGATTTCAGCATTGAGTTACAAGTTCATTAGTTCACTTTCAGCCACAAGATGACTGTACGTGTTATGATAATGGAGGCAGTATTTTTTGTACGGCCCCATTTGTGTTTGTCATGAGATTACTGGTGGTTTAGCTCTATATCCAGAAATCGATCATCATCAGGTCATCTTCTTCCTTGATGCCAAAACTTATTACACCCCCTATTCCCTAGTTTAATAAATGGCCCAACCTGGATAGTTAGATGTCAAGGCTGAGTCTGTACCGAGTCGAACTTTCTCTTAGTCAAGCATCGTATCACATGTGATCAAGTTGACTATCCGATACAAAACTGCAAAAATTAATCCAAGTATTTAGGTTATGAAATACTACTCCCCACATATTTATCTCACCGGAAAGAATGGCCGAGGCTTTTGAAGTTAGCTGTCAAAGTTTTGACTACAACTAGTATTGACTTAATAAACACGAATTCATCACTGATCCACATTTTTGCACTCATCATTGTATTATAAATAGGAACCATAACGATCACTGAAAAGTCACAAAGAAATCCCCTTCAAAACCTCCTTAATTATCCTACTTCCAAAACCTCTACTTGATTTCCCATTAACGTCTGCCATTCCTGCCAATGGCAATACAGTTCAACTCTCCTTTGTTACTACTGGTCATGGTTCTGGCCATGACGACTAGAGCCTTAGCCTTAGCCGGTAGCAGCGGTGAGTTCAAAGAAACCAAGCTATCCGTTTATTTCTAGGACTTCACTTCCGGTCCAAATACCCCAACAGTACCGATGGCAGGTATCGCCGGCAAGCTATGGAAGTTCGATCAGTTCGGAACAGTTTATGGCACCGATGATCTTCTAACTGTAGCTCCAAGCCCCAAATCAGCTGTTGTGGGAAGAGGCTAAGGCTTGACTATTACGTCTTCACTCAGGGCGGATGCAGGGCAGGATGAGCACAGTGATACGAACTAGCTACTATTGTGCTCATTGTTAGACATTATCGAGTAGTTCTCGAATATTTCAGAGTCTGTTTTGAATACCTTAATCTAAGTCGACCGGTCGTCGTAATCATTAATAAAGTTTAGAGAAAATAATTTGAAAACCCAAATTTACTTTTCCTTTTCTAAAAAGTTCAAAACTTTTTCATTTTTTTTTAAAAAATCCAACATATTTTGGTCATAAGTAACTAACCACATGTTTTTATCTTATTTACGCTTTTCGCCACTCAAATTTTCACACACATTTCCCTTTGATTCCAAATCAGTCATCACATTCATTTCAAAAGTATCTCTCTCTCTCTCTCTCTCTCTCTGCCTCTGCAACCACCGAGGCCTAGACCGAAGCTTCGGCGACCGCGCTTCACGCCGCCGCTAGCTCCGAAACTCCACAGAGCCAAAACCCCAAACTTCTGGTGTTTCGCGACCTCCGAATCATTTTTATTGGAGTTACTGAATATCAGGAAGTGCGTCGGAGAACTCTGCTTCGTCCAATCGGTCTCATTAGAGGTCACGGAGCCTCAACTGCTTCTCGCGCCGGCTGCCGGTCGAGGAGGAGTTCGATGTCGTCGCTCTGACACGAGGAGGTCGTTCGTGAACAGCGTCAGAGGCTCTAACTTCCTGGAGATCAGCCTCGGGGATTTAGCTATCCAACTGTTCGATCTGAGCGGCTGGCCCAGCCGAGCTTCCACTTCCTCAACCATGATCAACTCCCACGATGTCCAAATTGAGACCAAGATCGTCAAAGGTCGCTCCCCTCTGTCTTCTTGTCCTTTTCTGTATTCATTCATTTCGTTGTTTCAGAAGGAAGGTTTTGAATTGTTGGAATTGGTGTATGAACGAGGTTGTTGATTTAGGGTTTTGTATGTGGAAAACGTTCGCGATCTACTGGCATGCATCTGATTATGGAATTTGTGATTAATACCAATATTGGTGTTGCATTGCCTTCAAAAAGTTAGAGAGGTATAAGCGTTTGTTTACCAATGTTCGGAATGTTAGAATAGTTTTAAGCAGATGTTTGATACCTATATTGCTGAAGCATCAAAGGTATTGACCTGATGAAAGTCACGGTTGCTTTGTTGTATCAGTAGTTATTTTGTCCAGCATGTGGATGACTTTGAATTTCTTGCATGGAGTCCTTCATTCAAACTTCAAAGTAGATGTTGTTGTCGGTGCAGTATCCACTTTCAATTTAGTAAAGGAATTTGTTTGACTGGTGTGTCAAATGGTTCATGCTCAATTCATCACTTTGCATTGTCTTCGAATGTTCGTGGCAAACATATGAATGTGATGCATTATATTTCGGAGAGTTGGGTACTATTTCTATCTCTTGGTTGGTTCTATTGGTGAGTTGATGTTATCGTTATATTGTTAGATTCATCGTGTCGTCTATCATCTTGATCTTAGTCTATTATTTATTTGATAATCAATTCAGGAATGGAAAGAGTCAAATGAGGCAGTCACGGGCCTCGCAGCAGCTGCATTGACAGCTTCCATGGTGATTTCTGAAGAAGCTGAGGCGGCCAGGGCTGACGTTACTCCATCTCTGAACAACTTTCTGCTTAGCATTGAAGCTGGTGGAATTGTGCTTGTATGAATTCTTGGCGTTGTTATTGGAGACTCCAACTTTGATCCAGTTAAGATAGTTTAAATAAGATTCAGGTGGAGTTCTTAATTGAATTATATGTATCTTCATCATGTTGTACCTTTGCAGTCTACGTAGTTAGTATTGTGGTCAACTCTGTTTACTAGTTATAAGTATGTTGGCCATTGTCAAAAGAAGAAACACAGAACCCCATACAGTTGCTTCCAGTCCAAGTGATAATGATAAGTAATTACATATGCCGATATGCGTGATCACTCAAGTTGCGAAGATATATAGCTCAGTTTTCAACTATTCAGTAGGAATTATCTATGTTATTAGGGGATGGTTTTCTACGCAATTACACATGACATTATTTATTTGGTAGTTATTTGTTGAAAATCACGAACTTTCTTTGACACCTTTTATAATGGATATGTCACGAAAAGTGGATATATAAATTTTTGTGTATATATATGTATCGTGTGTTGGTGACCAGACGAAGTAATTGTGGTTCTCAGTAAGTTAACTATTGTTAGTTGTGAGTTAATTGTGGGTAGCCATAGATAACTTTGGGTGATCAGATGAAGTTATCGTGGTTACCTACGAATAGCGGTGAGGAGTTGGCTATTGTTGGTAGCCATAGGTAATTGGAGGTGGTTGTATATAGATGTGAGTTACTTGTGATGTGAGTTAACTATAGGTAGCTGCGAGAGTTCATTGTGGGTAACTGTGGTAACTGTTAGTGTAGATGTGGGTTTGCTTTAGGATTAGCTGTGTGTAGCATTAGGTTTGTTTTTGCGTTTCTGGCTCGCTGTGAATTTGGTGCGCGTCGTCGCAGGCTTGCTTTTGGGTTAATTGTGGTTAGTTGTGACTTGTGAGTTTGCTTTTGTATTAGCTGTTGTTAGCTATCTGTTAATTGTATGTAACGGTGGTTAGTTGTGGGTTTGTAACTCATAGAGAACTCTCATAGCTACTCAGTGAATTATAGTTAACTCACAATGAACTCTTGAACTATAGTTAATTCTCAACGAGTCTCACTATTAACTCATAGCGCAAGTAACTCACGGCTATCTATAACTACTCACAGTGAACTATCACAACTAATGATAGTTAATTGACAGTTAACATAAACAATTATTCATAGTGACCAATAACTACCACATATCACTAACATATACAGTCACTGACAATTATCAACAGTTAACTCATATAGTCACTATTCTTAAAATTAGTTTAGGCGGTCGCCCATCGTTGAATTTGGCTTCAAAACGAGCAAAAAATGTTTTTCCTTTCTAGCCAGGTCTAGATGGACCTGGGCGGGTCAATTTTTTTTTCTTTCCAGAACTCACTACTAGAAAAAAACACTTTAGCCGACGAAAAAAATTCGTTGGCCTGTTAGATATTTTCATCGACTAAAGTTATAGCCAACAAAGGTTCGTCAGCTATCGTGTCGCCAGCAAAAGGTCGTCGACCATACTTTAGCCGACGATAAAAACGACGATCGTCAGTTAAAGTATGGACTTTAACTGACAAAAAAAAAATCGTCGGCATAAAGTTTAAACTTTAGCCGACGACTTTTTAGTCTTTTGTCGTCGGCCAAACCTTTCCCGATGGTCAAAATGGTTGACTCGGACTAGATTATAGCCGACGACTAGGAAAGACTGTCGTCGGCTATAGTATGCAACTCGTCGGCTAAAGTATGAAACTCGTCGAGTTATGTGAGGACTTTAGCCAACGACTTTGGGTATTTTCGTCGGCTAATGTTACTGATTTCTGAAGAAAACAACAGCAGATTCTGAATTTCTATTTCTAAATGCAATTCCACAATTTTATTTCTACAATAGTCAACAAGACATAAATTGAAAACAAAACACATATTCACCAACAAATACAAATTAATAATGAAACTTAAGCGTATAATACATCCTACTTGTCCCGGAAAACACATAAACTAAAGGTTATCTAAATCTATGTTCTGGAAAACATATGTATTACTACCATGTTGTGTCGGATCCTCCTGCTGATGTGGAGCATCGAAAGGGAGCTGGACAGATAGAAACGGAGGTGGGACCGGGACCTGGACTCTTTGCTCTTGAAGTTGTGCAGACCACGTCTGAAACCAGGAAGCCATCTGAGCCTGCTGCTCGGCCAAAGCACGGGTCTAAGCCTCCTGCTCCCTTCTCGCCTGCTTCATCCGTCTCTAAGTCTCTTCCATCTGTCTTTGATGCTCTATCCCCTGCCTCTGAAGTTGCTCCTGTAGCTGAGCAGCCTTGGAAGATGCCGACTTGCGTGAGAAACCGAGAGTGTTCTTCAAGACCCCATCGCCCTGCTGGTATAGACCCCTGCAGTAGTAATTGTTCCTTCGTGGTGGGAAAATACTACCTATGATTCTCGTCCCTACCGTCACATCAGATTGATCAATCTGAGAGATAGCCTGGGGGAGGTCCTCATCTTGCGTCTCAGGCCATTGCTCCCTCGCAATCTGAGTCAACACCTCCTCAGTCCCTTCCCTCACTCTCACATAATTGACAAGGAAAACAAAATAACATATCAGTAAACATATATATAAAAAAGTTAGAGAAAATACATATATAAACAATTATGTTAATTAAGTTATAAGGGCATAAGACTTATAATATCTTCGGGGGACTGAGGATATGTTATCTTGTATGTATACACATACGTGTTGATTTCAGGGTGTTGGATCGCCTCCTCCATATAACTCGCAAAGAGTCTAGAACCGGCATGATGGTTACTCGTGTTTTTTCTCCGGTTCGCCGCGTTTATTTTAGAAATGGCCTTGTTAGATAAACATATATTAAAATATATTATGAAACTAATTTCGCCAAATAAGATACAATTAAACACAAATATGATGTAGCATACCTCAAATTCTGGGTTGTTGAAGTGGACTTGAAGCCATTTCCACTCGTACTTCCTATACATACACTCAATAAGGGTACCCTGACCATTGGTTGCCATGCATCTCTCAGTGCTTACGGAGAACATTTTTTCACTCCTTATACCTATATATGTAAAACAAATGTTAGAAAGTCAATACATGATCAAAAAAATATAACTCAATATAGCCAATATTACTCCCACCACCTTTTTCCTTGCAAGTCATTTGCCCACGTACATTTTAGCTGCTCTAAAACATTGAACCACACTTTCAATGTACTCATTTATGGTAATATATATATATATATATTAGAACATAATTAATAAGGGTAGACATACCTAATGAATATCTAACTAACTCACCAACATAACATAGTTCACCGTGTCTTTCACACACTGTGGCACGGAGCACCACTCTCTCCAAAGAACAAGGACTTTGTCCCGTATGATACTTCTTACTTGGTTGGAGTACTTCAGCGTATTATCCCTTAACTTCACCGATCCACCTGCCCCGGTCTCTATGACCACTGGCCCGCTGATCTTTACAAGACTGTCAAGACCCTTGCCGGTGATGGGGCCTCTGGTCTTTTTTTTGTTGCCTCTGGCATCTGTCAAATAAGACAAAGTAAAAAGATTAAAACATAAGGTTCCAATATAATATAAAATTATTAATAAGTTATAAATTAAATAACCAAGGTATTTAATATTTATCTGATTCTGACGTCGATACGTTTGTTACCCTCGCACTATAAAGAGGTGTATCAAACGATACATAGACGTATACTTGTTGCGGGGTAATGTAACTGAGCTGAGGTACTCCCCGCTGATCGAAAACAGGTATTGCAGGTAAGCTCGGGGACATGAAGAGGTGAGGCGGCGACATTTGTACCCCCGACAACGAGCTACCTGAAGCACCTGCCGGAGAGGTAGAAGGATCTGGAGCCGGAGAGGGAGAAGGCACTTGTCGGATAAAGAGAGGCATATGGGCACCCGAAGAAGTGGGACCCGTAGAGCGGCCGCTGAGGGCATGGTGGAGCCGTCTTAGTTGAAGAGCTACTTCGTGCTCTGTGGTCGGTGGGGGCGGAACACTACATCTTGCTTCGTCATCTAATCAAGTAGTTGTTGACGTCGAGAGTTTATAGGGCCAATAAATGTCTTCTGAGGGTTGTTGTTGATAGAGGCGGACCCGGAACTGTCAGCGTTAGACCGTTGTCCCTTGAATCTCTTATTCCCTTTGCCAAAGAAATTCATGATGTCTACAATAAAAAGAAATTCACCAACAATTCAACATCACTATATTTACCAACAATTCAACATATATAAACTCATCCCCATCAAATTCAACAACACCAAAAATTAATCGACAATTCACCAAAAATTAATCGACATCCCCATGTAAAATTCATGACATTCAAATTCAGCATATATAAACCCATAAATCACTCAAATTTCCAATTAAAATATATAAACCCACAAATTCTACACAAAATTTCACCAATAAAAATATTCACAATAAAAAATTATAAAAATTAAACATCATATATTCACAAAAATTCAACTATCCCAAAAATTCAACATCAACATCAACAATTATAATTACAACATACTATACTTTAGCCGATGAAAATACCAATCTAAAAAAGGTGCTCATAATCAAAATCATCGCTATATTCAGAGGTGTGAAAATATTTTTAAAAATTAGGCTCATGTGAAAATACGTTTAACACAAATTCTTGTTTAACTAAGGGTCATAGTCAAAATCATCGCCTGAGTTAATTTCTGATAATATGTGTCGCTTCTCTTCACCAGAGTTTTCATTGTGTGCATTTGAATTAACATCAATTAGTTCAACATCTTCTTCACGAAATCGAATCACACGACCCGGTCTCACATTATTCACGAGAATTGTAGAGGAATTCAGGAATACCAATTGTGTTTGGCTCTTGGTATGCAATATCTTCTTCATTATTTACGGTCTCTCCAAGTGTAGCAACACTGTATATGTTTCTAGGAACAACATTTTTGACTACTTTTCACGCATCTTTGTGCACCAGATCATCAAGATAAAACATTTATTTGGCCGCTGTGGCAAAAACAAAAGGGTCATCTTCATACTAGCTTATAGTAGTATTCACAGAAAATATTTCGTACTGATTGGTCCTTGTGTTCTGATTGTTTGTATCAAACCATCTACACTTAAATAAGTGCACTGTCATGCCTTCCCCATAAATTAGTTCAACCATCGAATGAAAAACACTGTAATAGTCAATGTCATTCCACCCACCATGCACCATTACCTCAGCATTTTATGTTTTCCGTCTGCCGTCTCTATGTTCACATATAAATTGTACGTCATTAACCTTATACATCGGATAAACTCTTGAAGTTATCGGTTTCATCGCCAAAAATCTCAATTCGTGTGACCACAATGGGTGACCATCAAATTGTATATGGTTCATCTGAAAAAATAATCGCAACCATTACCTTTAAATATGAACATAGCAAATTATATATATATATATAAATATAAATATATATAGGAGTAAATATATATATATATATAGGCGTACCCAAATACCAAAATATTTTGTAAACTCCCTATTGTGGTACTCAAGATCACCGACAACTTCTGGACAATAAAGATGCATATCTTTCCAGTATTGAACTTCTGGACAGTTAATCAATACCTTCTAGTGGACAATGACTAGCTCATATGATTTTAACTGGTACGAGTTTGGCAACTGTCCATAATCTTTAACATCATAGGAGAGGATAGAAAGATTGAACTGTGGTTCCTCTACAAACATATGTTGTGGAGGGTCCTCCAACGCTCCTAGATACAACTTCGTGTACGTTACTGTATTGAGAAGTAATCTGTATGGAACTCGTAACGCGTCTATTTGTGTCAAGGGTCCTGGATATGTAACTGCTCAATACATTATTTTACCACCCTCTGTGGAAATCATTGATAATACACAGTATATAGCTAATTTAACAGAACCAATCACTTTGTGTATTGAAGTACAAATCGAGAGGAATCGTGGATATCGTATAAAAACGCGAAATAACTTTCAAGATGGCAGTTATCCGATAGATGCGGTATTTATACCCGTTAGAAATGCGAATCATAGTATTCATTCTTATGTGAATGGGAATGAAAAACAAGAGATACTTTTTATCGAAATCGTGCGCAAAATATGCTTCAGCTATACATCATTCAGGTGCAAATTTATTAGCCACATAGTCTTTGTAATCCCCCAGTTGTCTATCAAGTTGTAAAGTGCATTGTTATGATTATTGAAAAATAATTTTATATAAAAAAAATTGATCTTCGGATGTTGAATTGTTTCTTTCCATGGGATACATCTAAGTGTAGTGTATTAGACCAGTAAGCAATAATTGTTCAGGAAGATGGATCATAAATTGAGGCATGATGTCAAAAAACTTGGGAGAAATATTCTTTCAAATTTGTACATGATAAAAATGATATCCTCTTGAATTTCCCTCAGGTCTGATTTTTTCACTTCTCTACTGCATAACTTCGGAAAGAATCTTGATAATACTACTAACGGCTCCACCATCTGACGGAGCAGGTATGATCGAATGAAAACAGGGAAGAGACGCTTAAGCAGTATATGACAGTCATGACTCTTTAATCCGTACATCTTATTGTCTTAGAAGTTAACACACCGACTTATATTTCCTGCATAGCCTAAAGGATACCTAACATTACCCATCTACCTAAAAATTTCATTCTTTTGTTCAGGCTTGATGGTGTAAGGAGCTTAAGACATTTTTTTTTCTTCTCTTCTTTCAACCACAAATGTTTTCGTAAACCCATTCTTTTCAGATCAATGTGTGTCTTAGGGCCGTCTTTAGTTTTTCCTTCCCAATTCAGCACTGTGTCCACCACACTTTCATACACATTATTTTCTATGTGTATAACATCTAGGTAGTGCCTGATCAACAACTTACTCCAGTACGGGAGTTCCCAGAATATACTTTTGTGTGTCCAGAATTTATACTTGTCGGGTCTGTCAGGTATTGTTGCCACTATAGTAGAATAATTGTTGAGCTTCCCAAAATCGTATTCATTCATCACTTCAAAAATTTCATCCCCCGTCCATCTCCTAGGTTGCACATCGTCTTCTACAGTCCCATCAAATGCCTTGTAATCCTCCCGCTATAGGTGATCAAGTCCAAGCCAACAACGGTAACGCATCTGGACAATCTTCCTACAATGAGGTCTGGCACACTCATCAGTCAGGCACTCTGGACAAGCCCTGTATCCCCTAGTAACGTTGCCCGATAACATCCCACGGGCAGGAAAATCACTGATGTTTCCAATAACCATGGCATGCATCTGGAACATCTCGTGCTTGTACATGTCATAAATGGGATGACCAATGTTACACAGAAACTTAAGCTCCTCAATCAAGGGTCTCAAATACACATCCATACACTTTCCTGGATAACTCGGCCCTGGAATTAACAGTCATCATATTGTATTCCTTCTTCATGCACATCCATAGAGGAAGGTTGTATGATACCAAAATAACTGGCCATATACTATATTGAAGACTCATGTTGTCAAAAGGGTTGAATCCGTCAGATGAGAGCCCGAGCCAAACATATCGAACCTCTGATGCAAAATGTGAAAACTCCCTAACTGCGTGCTTCCAAGCCTCTCCGTTAGTGTGTATAAGGGTATCATCGTCAGACGAATCTCTCTCAGCGTGCCAACTCATAACTTTGGCCATGTGTGAAGACATGTACAATCGTTCCAGCCTATCCGTCAGTCGGAAATACCGAAGTATCTTCACAACTTTCTTATTCCCTGCATAAGTCAACTTATACCTATCCGTGTGACATACCAAACAGGCACCAAGGTTTTCAAGATCATTCCCTTCAGGATCTTTACCCCTGAAGAGAACGCAAGCATATCTACATGCATGGATTTTGATGTAAGTAAGGCCAAGATCTTTCAGGATATGTCGCACATTATGATGAGTGGTAGGAAGGTGATGACCGAAGGCAGCGTTGAAGCAGTCAACTCCAGATGATCATCAACATCCTTCACACTCAATTTGTTCTCTACTTTGACCTTCATTACTCCTACGACCATTTCAAGAACAGTCTTATTACACCCGTTGTAAAATAGGGTTTGTTGAAAGGCAATAAGCTTGTTGTACTTATCAATACCGACAATGTTGACAGCTCTAGGAAATTGATGGACTAGCTCAATAGCAGAGAAATCCCCAACGACGGCAAGGATATCTTATACTTGAGCAAATACACTGTTCTCATAAGGAAACACATTGTTTATCAACATCGTCGTTGGATCATTGGATGTATTGGCCCTCTCAGGAAATTTCTCATGATCATGCTGACCCGCTGATGATGTTTCACCGTGATAAATCCAACATGTATACTTATCCCAAAATCCGTTCTTCTTCAGGTGCTCTCATACTATATCAATGGAAAAATGATACAAATCGTTGCGACACTGACATTTTGTACACAGACAATAATGAATTGTATTCCCATTAGTATTAGCCTTCACATTTTCCACAAAACTCCACATTCCCCGTCATATCTTCGATCCCATTTTGGAAGGCAAATCCAATTTTTGTCCATCCTAAAAATTACAACTGTATATATATATACACATGCACTAATTAAAAATTCATCATTATATATATATTTAAACTACAAATTACATTAATTCTTTTACTCCTTAATTACAAATTAACACATATATATGCATACTATCAACAATTAACATATAATTACGTACATATATATATTTTCATCGAAATCAACTCAAAATCAACAATTAATATATATAATAATTCAACTCAAAATCAACAATCAACACACACACACATATATATACGTACATGTGTATATATATGTAGCGGGATATATATAGCTTCACGAACTCATTTTAGACAGCTTCTGACAACATCCAACGATTTGAGAGCGATTTGTGTTTTTCTCCCGATATTTTTTTTGCGAATGAATGAGCTGCTGCCCAGATCTGTAAACATAAAGAATTTTAGTTGACGATATTATTTTTTGTCGGCTAAAGTTCTTTATTTTCGTCGGCTAAAAATAAAATTGTCGTTGGCAAAAGTCAAACTTTAGCCTACGATTTTTTTCCGACTAAAGCCGACGGCTTTTTTTCCCCCGTCGGCTAAAATACTTTAGCCGACGAGTAAAAACTTTAGCCAACGACAACTTTTCTTCGTCAGCTAAAGTATAGTATAGCCGACGGAAAAAAAAAAGTCGGCTTGTTTTTTTTACTTTCGTTGGCTATAGTATTTATTCTGGTAGTGACTATAAAAGCTTAAAATTTAGGGATCTAATTCTAAATTCCCAAATGGACTCGCGACACAGTGGATCTGAAGTCTTGCCTTGCGACAGTCAATCGCGAGTAAGCTTGATCTCCTCACTTTGAAGTCTTTCATTGTGTTATGGTTTTGTATTGTGTAGATGAATGGATTGTAAAGACTATAAAGTTTTAATATTGTGTTATGTAACTTATAATTATGACTCGATGTCATATTTTTTATTTAGTTATTGTGACTATAATTATGTCTAATTTGGCTTTATGATTTTTTTTATTATTAATTATATGTATATTCATTAATATATATTTAATACAAACCGCCTAAAATCCGATTATTCTCCACCTAGCCGCTAGAAAATATCATCACCATCTAGGGCCGCCTAGTATTTTTAGAACCTTGCATACAACTACCTCTAGCTAATCCATACAGCTACAGACAACTAACTACAATTACTCACAGTTATTGACAGTTAACCCAAGCAACTACCCACAATTTTCGACAAACACGAAAATCATGTTATCCATCAAATGCTAGCTAAGGCAAGCCAACTCGGCTACTCCACACTCACACTATTTGAGAACTACAATTAGGTAGGACAAACATACAACAACTAGAGACATACAGTTATCTACAACTAGAACACCACAACTACCCACAACTAACGATAACCAACAACAGATTCAACTATACATAATTTTTGCAAAGTTAAATGTAATTTCTCTTATTGAAATACATTGTTCGATGGGTAATTTTCGGGTTACTGTCAGTAGTTGTGAGTAATTTTCAGTAGCTCTGGGTAACTGTCGGGTTAATTGTTGGTAGATGAACTCATCCAAATGCGTAAGTTGTCTCATAATTCACTCATTGGTCATGATCTTATCAGTGTTTAGGTGATGAGTGTGTAACTCGAATGCTCTATTGGATTGATTCTTTGGAAGTATAATGGATTAGTTGTGGTTAACCGTAGGATACAAGTTAGCTGTATGATATGGGTTAGCTGTGTGAACCATAGTTAACCCACAATTACCTACTACAGCTACACAGTTAAGTCACACTATGACTACCAAAAGTGAACTTTCACACATACCCTGAGTGAACTCTCAAACTACCCACATTTATTTATAATTACCTATAGTTAACTTTAAGCTAACTATAGTGAACCACAGTTAACTCACAACTACCTTCTACATCTACACATAGTTAACTCACACCACGGCTACCAATAGTGAATTCTCAAACTACCACAGTTAACTCTAAACTAATCACAGTTAACAAAAAACTACCTACTACAGCTACACATAATTAACTCACACCACAGCTACCAATAGTGAACTCTCAAACTACCCACAATTATCTACAATTATCCACAGTTAACTCTAAGCTAACCACAGTGAACCATAGTTAACCATAATTACCTACTACAACTACATACATATAATTAACTCACACTACGGCTATCAACAATGAACTTTCAAATGACCCAAAGTTATCTACAATTTGCTATAGTTAACTTTACGATAACCACAGTGAATCACAGTTAACCCACAACTACCTATTACGACTATATACACTTAACTCACATCACAGCTACCAACAGTGAACTCTCACATATACTTTGAGTGAACTCTCAAATTACCTACAATAATCTACAGTGACCCACAATCAACTCTAAGGTAACCACAGTGAACCATAGTTAACTTACAACTACTTATTACACCTACATACAATTAACTCAAATCATGGTTGCCCTGAATGAACTCACATGTACCCACAACTACCATAATTATCTACAACTATCCACGGTTAACTTTCAGCTACCTACAATTATTCCATAGCGACAAACATCTAATAATATTTACCTATAGTTACCCACAAGGAAACTCACATCACATCTAACCCACAACTACTCAGAGTTATCCACAGTTAACTCTCACAGCTAACCACAGTTAAGTTGCAGTGAACCACAATTACTTCGTTTGATCACCAACACACGGATACACATATACACACAAAAAACCATACACCCGCTTTCATTGGCATAAGTGTTCCTTGAATGTGGGAAATCATTTTTATTTATACAAATGACGATTCAATTCCAATCATGATCTCAACCTCTAGTACAGTACTAGTAGCAGTCAATTTCATTCAAAAATTTCACATATCCAAGCCGAGCCAATTCAATTCCAGTCTCTAATCTTAATCAACACTCAACAAATGGAAAAGTAAGATATCAAATTGTGTTTATGCCTTGACTACCATCATAAGTAGCACTAGAAATAGTTGAAGTAGCTTTTGCATCAGCCATGAGCCATCATCATGAAAATAAAATATAGTTACATTCAATCCCTAATTAAAGATAGTAACAGAACTTAAAATGAATTGATGATTAACCTATTCAATCCCTAATAAAAACCTATTCACTCGATTACAGCTTCTATTTAACAACTAAATAATATTGACTACTCAATAAGATACAAGTACTTCCAACAATAAGATAAATACAGCTTAAAATTGATACACTAGAGCTCTTAAATATATTTCCACAACAATAAATCTAAACTCTTAGAGTCTAGTTGATAGCCCTTTTGTAAATTAAATTAAGCAACTAATCAAAGTTACAAACATTTATAGTCGTCTTCTTATATCCAAGTATCACACGGCATTCTCTAATTTGTGCGGCATCATTCAATAGATGAAGACCCACATATGCATTTCTTTATCAGGTTTTTGCAACCAAGCCAATCATCACTCTATAATACAACCATCATCGACTACAACAGTTTTATGATCCAAAACACTTTGACAAGGTTTCGAAAATTGACATCTTTCCAATGCGAACCAGAGATTTTCAAACAAGAGGACATAAGCTCACCAGTATTTTCCCCTACGCAAAGAACAAAGTATATGCGAAACAAAACCATAGATCACCTTCTTAGACACCCTCATCAGAATACTAAACATAAATTGACTTGAGATTTTAAGGCTTGTAAAATTCAATCTAAAGATCTTTGTGAGTACTACAGTAGATTGATGATTTTGCATCGCAAGACATGGATAAGACAAATATACTGATTGAAGATATTAGAAAAACTTGTTGCTATCAATTACAGTTCCACTGGATGTGGCTCATTGGGAATGGAATGGCTGGTGGGGGCCCAAAATCACAATTCCCAAACCAAATGTGTGAACATGAAAAGCATCGTTTAGTTTTGTTAGACTATTATGGAAGCTTAGTATATGGACAAGTGTACATAGTTTCAACAAACATATATTTAGCTGCAACAGCAATGCTCCCTGCAACAAAACCAACACCAAGATTTGCCCCAAAGATACTGACTACATTTGCCTCATCACCCACTAGATTAAGAAATCTTCTCCTTATCTGTATATAACATATATGAAAGTTGGAAATGAGTGGCATCATGCAGACAAATCAATCCAAAAAGTGAGTCCTTACTGGTTCAAGAGTCGACCGAGTATGGCATCTGCATATTTGTCAACAATTCAGTAAAGGAATCTCGTTTGCTCTCCATCTCCTGCTGGAACAATCTCCACCTTCTCTGGCTGAAACTGAGCAACAAATATGATCTTTGTAGGGGTCAGCTGGTCTTTTCAAAGGAAGCACCTATCAACTTGTTAAATCTAGACAATGACACTTATACTAACATACATTCCAGCAATTGAAAATGTCAGAGCTTGAATTTGGCCTATAACCTCTTTTCCTTGTTCAACTTATCAGTTTCCACATGTTTTTACTGTTCGATAAATATTTTTTTTTCAAAAATTAGCTAGGTTGATTACTTGTTTTGATGGGACTAGCTAGCTCAACAAAACTAGGGCAACAAAGGGAAAGCTTGCAATAAATATGAAAGTTCATTACTTCAAAATTCAAAACCAGAAAACAAATCTAATGAGTTAAGTAAAAGATAGAAGCACACGTACATATTCAAATAGCCACCATCATAAGTGTACTTGAGAGCTTCATTGTAATCTTTTTCATGGTCGATCAGCCTGAACATCGCAATGCTCTGATCGCCGGATTCACCAGCATCTCCTTCACATTCGTGATCGCCTATTCTTGCACAATTCAATTCCATATCTCAATGTTTCGCTCAAAATGTGAAACCCTAGATACGATGAACGAGAGAGAATAGAAGAAATAGACCTTGAAATCGACGCTGACGAAATAGAGAGCAAGGAGCTTGTCGGCTTGGAGAGGCATCGTCGAGGCAAGACCAGAGAGAAAGAGGTGGAGTCGACGACGGTGATGCATAGCATTCTCGATCCCGACCCGATCTCTTCTTAAGGCCGAGCACGAGTTCGGTGAATGCGGAGAGAGAGAGAGAGAGAGAGAGAGAGAGAGAGAGATTGCTCTCTTCCGAACGACTATCAGGAGCAAATTTGGAAGAAAAAAACTCGATTTTGGAAAAGATTGGGATTTTATAATTGTTTTCAGTTTTTGGGAATTTTTAGAAAGGAAAAAATGCCATTAAGTGTTGGGCCTTTATAAACAAGGGAATTTTTTTTGAGTTTTTTTAGAAAGGGACCCTATAAAATGAGTTTTTTGTTATTTGCCCTAAAGTTTACTTTCCTCCCATAAGGTATGTTTTCTCAACAAAAATAAATAAAAATTATTACGGCCTCATGAATAATACTGAGGGGGGACGCTTAAGCTCAAGTTTGTCACATTACTCGTGTACAACCTTTAGATCATCTTCAACCATTAGAGTTTCTATATCTTAAAATAAGTTTTGATAAAAAAAATTTATCTCTAATGGTGCAAAATACAGATCTTATATCTCATATGGGAGAGTCTGTACCTTAAAGTTCTCAAAATGAGACTCAATATAAGAGGTATAAGATTCAACTTATTTGTGGGCCATACAGGAAGAAAAATCAAAATGGAAGAAAGCGAAGATGGTATTATGAGTTTTAAGGTATAAGATATGAGGTATACTATGGTTGGAAATGAGAATAGTTCATCTCATTTTGAGGTACAAGTTCTTTTTATTTTAAGCTATAAGATCATGATGATTGGAGATGAAAAAATTCTTAAATGAATAGTAATATTTCAAGATCTCATAATAAAGTATGAGATTTTAATATTCGAAGATGACAAAGTAGCAATAACTCTCAATGTAGCTACAGAAATCTGTGCTCACTCTATCTTTACTATAACCCCCCCCCCCCCCATATTTTGTTCCAGGTACGTACATCACATTTTATATACTTATATGATATATTATATACTTTTTGTGTATTGTACATAGTATTTGATGTGCACAATACAATGTATAATCCAGCACCACACATTAATAACGGACTGGACTGTCTATCTGACTATCTCCCAAATAGACACTCATCACCATCCAGTCTTTTTGTGCATTATACTATTTGCGGGTGAAATAATCCTTCTAGCATGCGACAACGATTAGTTACCAAAAGGACTGGACTGCCTATCTCCCATTCATAATATGATGGATTAGCGTTATCTTGTAATTATACACATACTGTAGTTTATCACTGAATAAGTAGTCTTTCTTCCATTAATTGTTCCTACCCTGCCTTGGACTTTATCTTTCCAAGTCTTCCTCTTAATTGGTAGTAAGTCGACATTCTTAGATGTTGATGTTTAGACTTTCCCTTTATTATCACACATGCACATATATGATACATGCAAGGTTCTTACTATATATATATATCGATCAATGAATAAGAACCATATATCTATACGAACCTGTTCAGAAACAAAAAAAAAAAGAAAAACAATTCGCTCCTGAAACCCTTCGAATTCCAAGCCTAAACCTAAAAACGTACTCCCTGGTTGCCCAAATGGCTTCCAACTTCTTACCAGAGCTGATGCATACTTTTATTTCTCTCCTGCTGTTGCTTCTATATTTCACCGTCTTTTTAGCCCTAGCTTCGCCGGTTCACCAACAAATCGAGACCCAAAAGATCATCCAGAGGAGATTTTACATCACTGAGTTAGTTTCCGGTCCCAATGCCTCAGTTGTACCTATTGCAGGTATTTCCGGAAAGGAATGGTCCCCGACCAGCTGGGGAACCGCTTTAGCCGGTGATAACCCGTTAACTGAAAAACCATTCCCGTACTCGGAAGAAATTGGCAGAGTCTTAGGCTTGGTACTGGTCTCATCCAAAGACGGACGCTACGACTTCATTGCCTCCACGTTTTTGTTCTACAAAGGGGAGTTTAGTGGCAGCACTTTACAGGTACACGGAGTATGGGACAGGCCTTCCATGGAAGCTACCGAGCTGAGCGTGGTGGGAGGTACTGGAAATCTTGGAGGGGCTTGGGGATCTCTTTGGCTTAAAGCGTATGGCAACTCTCGTATACAAGCAGACTTTAAACTCTACAAAAGTACGTACTGATGATTCTGTTATTTACATGCAAGAGATCTAGAGCCTCTGCAACTAGTATCAATTGTGTATGGTATTTTGGTTGTATGCTTATACGTATACGGGTACTACATAAATACGTCGCTGAATAAATGAACGGGGTGCATGACTGATCGACCCCTATGTACGTATGGGATTGCAGTTGTACATGTATGTATACACGTTCGTACATACATTCTCGATCGATATCTAGTGTGTGATGTATTTGCAATTTGTATTCAGTTGTCAGCAAATTATATATCATTTGCTACTTTTTTTCGTCATCACCATAATATATGTCAATCAGATTCGAAATCATGATATTGACAATTAAATTCATAAATAGTTCGAGAGAAATATTATGATTTGCAGACAAGTGAATACAAATTGCAAATACATAACACACTAGATATCGATCGAGAACGTATGTACGAACGTAAATTTACTTTAGTAAATAAGAAAATATCCACAATAAAGAATGAATCAATTCTAATTACAATAGAAATATAACATATCTATAAATTTAATACTTGTCAACATTCCCCCTCAAGTTGGAGCGTAGATATCAATTATGCCAACCTTGTCCAACCATTTATTGAAGGTTTCATGTGACAACTCTTTAGTAAGAACATTAGCTAACTATTCCTCAGACAACACAAAGGGAAACCGAGTGATCTTCTTGTCAAGGTTGTTCCTTATGAAATGTCTATCAACCTCCACATGTTTGGTTCTATCACGTTGTACTGGATTATGAACAATCTCAATAGCAGCTGTATTATCACAATGCAAATCCATAGGCTTTTGAAGCCTGAAATCCAATTCTTTCAAGACATTCCTGATCCACAACAATTCACATACTCCATTTACCATTCCACAATATTCAGCTTCTGCACTAGAACTGGCAATCACATTTTGTTTCTTACTGTACCAAGTCACCAAACTTCCACCAATAAAAGTAAAGTACCCAGAAGTAGACGCCCTATTAGTATGATCACCAGCCGAGTCTGCATCAGTGTAGCCTGAAACACACATCTCACTAGTGTAGCCAGAAACAAACAACTCACAGTTTTTTGCAAATCACAAACCTTTACCATGTGTGTCCTTCAGATACCTGAGAATATGTAAGACAACACTCATATATTCTACTCTAGGATTATGCATGAACTGACTCACCACACTGACAATATATGCAATATCAGGTCTAGTATGTGATAAATAAATAAGTCTCCCAACTAAATGTTGATACATGTCCTTGTTTGCTAGAGCCTGATCTAGGAGAAGCTCCAGCTTATGATTTTGCTCAATAGGAGTAGCAGCAGGCTTACAGTCTAGCAACCGTGTCTCAACAAGAAGATCTAAAACATACTTCCTTTGGGATAATGTAATTCCTTCCTCTGGAGACTTGTCATCTCGCATGGATCATCTCATGTAACCACCATATCATCAACATACACAATCAAGGCAGTATTCTTACCATCCTTGCGTTTGACAAACAAAGTGTGATTAGAGTTGTACTGACGATACCCAAATTTCTTCATTGCCTTGGTGAAACGTCTAAACCACGCCCTAGGTGATTGCTTCAAACTATATATAGACTTCTTCAAGTGTCACACATTTTCCTCATTACCTGGTTTGCAATTGATTCCTGGTGGAGTATCCATGTATACACTATGAAAAATAAATCTTTTGTGACGCGCAAATTGCGACACACATTTCATGTATGTCGCAAAAGATAGTATTTTACGACACACTTATAATGTTTATCATAAAAGAGTCGTATCTTTGTTTTTAAGACGCATTTTTTATGTACGTCGTAGATGTTGTTCTTCATTTATGACACATTTTAAATGCATGTCGCAAAAGACTCGGAAATTTAATCTTTTACAACACACATCAAAATGTATGTCACAAAGTCTTTTACGACGAGCTTTAAAAATGTGTCGCAAAAGACATTGACTTCATTTTTTTTCAACTAAACCATATTGATTGGAAAACTCATTTTAGTAAAAACCTTTGTGCGCAAAACCCTCCGACCCAAAAACACACCCAAAGTAGCCCTATATTTCAAAATATTTACTGTCATGCAATTAGTTAAATTTGCATCTCTCTCTCTCTCTCTCTCTCTCTCTCTCTCTCTCTCTCTCGGTTTTGGTCTTGGTCCCATACTCATTCATGCCTTTCACTCCAAAGACCAGTACTCAGAGTCGTCGTATTCGTCCTCTCTCTCTCTCTCTCTTTGAAACCTCCGTCGTCTCTGAAACCCTATATTTGCTCGAAAACCTTACGTTCTGATCGGCGATGTTCGACATCGAGACGTTCGCCTTTGAGGAAAAGATCAACGAGTCCCTCGGCTCACTCAAGCTTTGCCGTCGGTGTCGCTTGACGTCAATAAGTCTCAGGGCAGCAGCTCACCTCATATCTCCTGTTCCCTCAGCCTCTGCAAGCCGTCGCTTTGGTCATCTCCATTGTAGCTGTGGATCCGCGCGCCACCCGGAAGTATGGCTTGTGGCGGTGAACGATGAAAAGGTTATTCTCTGTGATCCATGGGTAGTCAAGCTGAGGTAACTCAAACTAAAATGACATCGTCGTCTTCACCTTTCACTTTGTTCACTTTTAGGTTTTCTCTGTTTTGCTATGTTTGTCGAGATCGTGATGATGATGCTTTTGGCTTTACTATTTTATTGGAATGAAAATGATTTTTTTCGTTTTTGATGTAATTTGATTGTTTAGTTACGTTAAATTGCTTCTTTCGATTGATGCATATTTGTTTTAGATCTGTTTAGCTCTTTAAATGTAAAATTGTGCATAATCGGATTCGTAGGTTTAATTTTGAATATGTTCTAACTTCGCTAATCAGTCATGTATGCTGGTATAGGCAAGCTGATGTCATAACGTATAGTGATCAAGTTGTACCAACAGTTGCTAATGACCGGTTGGACATCTAGCAACATGGTGAGTACTTAAGAGAAAGATTTTTATGTTTTCTCTTCGCCACTCATTGGATTTTTGGTACTATTTGATGCGAAGGATTATGTGTACACTGGAGGGAAAGATATCCTTCTAGCTAATGACAAGATATGGATCAGAATGGGTTTAATGATCTTGTAAGGAAGCAGTTAAAATCATCCATTGATGAGGAAAATGAACTTGTATATGCTTATGATGGAAGTCTTAAGCTGGGAATTCTTTCGGCGAGTATATTTTGTAGTAGGCATACATATTTTGTCCAGGTAAGTAGTAAAGTTCTATTGTGTAATTTTGGGAATTGGATATATATATATATACCTTAGTTAGAACTAGTTCGCATAAGCATAGAAGATAGTGAAAAGAGCATTAAGCTTCTTATGTTCTACGAGAGGCCATGTATCAGCAATTGAGGTTGAGGCCTCCGAGAAGAGGAGGTTCTCATATATCTAAGATTGAGATTTTTGGTCATTTCTTACTAGTAGTAACTACAACGATACCCATAAGAAGACAACCGGAGGACACAATGGTTATAGTGCTAAGCTGACGAATATCTTCTCTACCGAGTTCGTCATCAAGACCGCCGACGGTAAGCGACTCAAGAAGTACAAGTAGGTATAAATCTCTCTCTCTCTCTCTCTCTCTCTCTCTCTCTCTCTCTCTCTCTCTCTCTAAGTATCTTAGTTCATGTGTTTTGTATTTTAGGATTTTGCAAAGTTGGATCTAGTTATTGAACGATCGATGATTTGTTGTTTGATTCTATCAATTATGTTCTCAATTGGTTTATAATTCTCTATGTGTTTCAATAGTTGTAGACTAGTAGATGATGAACGATATGCGATTGATTTGGTGTTTGATTTTGTGGATTTTCAATTGGTTTTTAGTTATATCTGTATCTCTGTAATTATAGACTAGTAGATAATGAGCGATTGGCAATTTAGTGTTTGGTTATGTGAATTTTGTTCTCAATTGGTTTTGATTTGGTGATTTGTGTGACAAAGATATACAGGTTAAGCAATTGGTTTTAGAACTTTTTTAGTCTGTGGCTGTATAACTAGGGATTGAAGTAGGCCTTATAATTAGGGATATTAAAAGGTGTGGGTTTCAGGCACATGCAAGCTCGATCATGTCAGTTCCAGGGCTAACCTTGTTTGATATCTATTATATTGGGTATTCATAGGCCTTATAATTAGGGTATGTGCTGTGTAAACATGTGCTAGTATTATAGGATGAACTAGACATGTTCTGCTTCAGGACTTTTGTGCCGGGTTTAAACCTTGTTTGAAAATTATGCTACTGGTTCTTCTTTTGAAATGCTAAAACCCATTCTTGTCTGGCTTTTAAAATTGTACTGCATAATGTAGGGCAAGCAATAATTAACACTAGTTTCTCCATAAATTAGTGCTAGTACAATGGTTTTGTCAATCTTGTAACATACTATAGCTTCCAAATGAAGTGGTTTTAGTGAAATATTTTTTGTTTGCATGTAAATAAGCATCTTTGGTTGTTAATCAATGTATATCCACTTGTAAAGAAAGACAAAATATTATGGCTTCACTTGTTCTGATTTTTAAAAGATGAATATGGATTCAAACATTTCAGTTATTTGATTATAGATGTTTTCAAGCAACAGATAGTATAAACAAGAACAAATGAGATACAATGTTTGTCTATCTTGGAGGTGATTAATGTGATCTTGATTTTTTCAGGTCTTGACAAATAACATGGGAAACAAATCTGAACCAGTCATCATAAAATGCTACCTACAACATCCTTATTAACAATGTAGCGAAACAGATTGGTAGCCTCTACAATGATTATGGATCTTTTACCTCTAAAGAAAATCAAGGATCCCGAAGCCAAGAAGGTAAATATGTTATATGATTTCAATGAATTAATCATTACAGATATGTTGAACGAGTATTGACTATCTATTATTGACAGCCTAAAGATTGGGATGACAAGGAATTTATTGCCGACCCTGAAGATAAGAAGCCAGAGGTAATTGATTACAACTTAAATATTAATCATATACCTTTGTGGCTTGTATCTTGTGAATGTAACAGCCATACTGACTCTTATTGTCTGTTGTAGGGATATGATGGCCATCCTAAGGAGATTGTGGATCCTAATTCCAAGAAGGAAATGACTCCATTTTTGGTTTTGAAATATCGCACATGTATTACATACTCGCTTATGCTCACTGACGTGGTTTGGCATTTCAACTTGAAGATTGAGATGATGAGGAAGATGGTGAGTGGACTGCCCCAACCATCCCTAACCTTGAATACAAGGGTGAATGGACTCCAAAGGTTTGACATTCTACTTTGAATAGTAATCTTGTAATATAACCTCTCTCTTTTTATTTGGATAGGGTGAAGCCTGTAATATAGCTTTTAGAAGACTTGTTCATATATTTGGTCCATGTCAATGCAGAAAATTAAGAACCCCAACTACAAGGGAAAATGGAAAGCACCAATAATTGACAACCCAAAATTCAGTGATGATTCCCATCTATATGTTTTCCCTAACTTGAAGTACGTCAGAATCAAATTGTGGCAGGTAAATTCATTTCTCATTTTCTGGTTTGTTGTTTATGTTGACTTGATGATGATGCCCAATTTAGGATGATCATAATCAGTAATGTAATATGTGTAAGGTGAAATCTGGAACTCTCTTTGACAACATCATGATCACTGATGAGCCAGAACATGCAAAACAGCTAGTTGAAAACACATGGAGAAAACACAAAGATGTATGTTTCATCTCACATGTAGAGAAAGGGCTAGAAAATAGACTTTTGGAACCTCTTAGGAACAGATTCATACCAGAACTATGTATTTGTAATGATGTTAACTTAGATTATTGAATGAACGTGTAAGTTTGATTTTCCATTTGTGGTTTGAATGGATGTTTGTTAACTTGTATTTACGACGAGCAAAATGTCTTTTGTGATGCGCTAATTAGTCTTTTGTGATACACTAAATAGATCTTTTACGGTGTACATGTATGTCTTTTTCGACACACTTAATGTCTTTTATGACGCACATTTTATGTCTTTTGCGACACGCATGTTTGTGTCGCAAGTAAACTTTGTCTTTTGCAACGTGGTCTTTTATGACACGCGCATGTGTGTCACAAACTTATCTTTTGCGACAGACATCGCACTATCGCAAAAGATACTTTCTCCCGTAGTACTACTTCTTCTTCTAAGCCGTCATTCAGGAAAGCATTTTTCAAATCAAATTGGTGTAAAGGCCAATCATACCGAGTTGCAATGGCAATGAGGATTCTTACAATATTAATTTTGGCAACAGGTACAAAAGTCTCTTGGTAATCAACTCCATATTTCTGAGTATAACCTTTGGTAACCAATCTAGTTTTGTAGCGATCAATGCTTCCATTAGCTTTAAGTTTTATATTAAACACTCAGCAACATCCAACAGCCTTCTTACCAGGTGGCATAGGAACCATTTTCCAAGTTTCATTCTTCTACAAGGCTTCTAACTCCTCATTCATAACATGTTTCCATTTGAGATCTGCCAAAGCATCTTGTGCATATATTGCTAGGAACAAATACTGGAGATAATTGGCTAACAATAAGTTTATGAGATTTAGACAACCTATGGTAGGAGATATAGTTAATAATAGGGTATTTGGCTTTGGTATCTATTCTAGACTCATATTGTTCTTTTGGTATTCCCTTTGTAATTCGGCTAGATTTACGTACCTCAGATGGAGCACTCTGAATGAAGATCTCAATTGATGATGTAGATATGGGAGCAAGTGCTTCAATACTATCTTGATGCTGTATAATTGGCAGTTCTTCCCTGTCAATAGAATTTTCAACGGGTCGAGACTCCTTACTCGATGGATCGAATGTAAGCTCTTGTCCCTCTGATGCACCAATTTCAACGGATCAAGACACATCACTCGATGAGTCAAAGTCAAAGGTAAGCCTTTGTCCTTTTAGAGGACCATTTTCGACGGGTCGAGACATATAACTTGACAGGTCAAAGCTGTGTACAGAGGCCTCCGTTTCCATTCCAGAATTTTCTTATCCTCCAAATCATGCCTCCAACTGCTAAAGCTCATCAACTTCCTAAAAATTAAGATTATTTCCTTTACATCCTCTTTCCCCCCTGAAGGAAAGATTCTGAAACTCCCCCTGAGTAATAAGGTTCAGACTCTCGAAAAAAGACATCAAGGGAGACATGAGTTTTCTTGGTGAGAGGATTATAACATCGATAACATTTCTGAAAATTAGCATAACTAATGAAGACACACTTCACAGCACAAGGATCAAGTTTATCCAAAAGAAGCTTGTGAATATGGACATAGACAGTGCAACCAAACACATGAGGCTCAAGATTAGGAAGGAAAAGAATATTCAGTAACTCTTGTAACTTCTGGAGTGGACTTTGGAACTCAATAACATAGGATGGAGTACGATTGATCAAGACAGCAGCAGAAGTAATAACTGCACCCTAATAAAACTAAGGCACACTCATGCCAAACAATGAAGCACGAACAACCTCTAGTAATTTTCTATTCATACGTTCTTCCAAGTCATTTTGTTGAAAAGTATAGGCAATAGAGGTTTGGTGAGGGATCCCATGAGAGGCCAGATAAGTAGACATGACGCCATTAACATACTCACCCTCATTGTCTAATTGTAGAACTTAGATAGGCTGCTGGTATGGGATAGTCACCATCTTATGAAACTCAGTGAAGCGAGAGAAAACATCACTCTTGCTAGTCATCAAAGAGACCCATGTCATCTGAGTACAATTATCAATAAAAGTAACAAAATAATGAGCTCTAGTTTGTGTAGAAATTCTAGCAAGATCCCAAACATTAGAGTGAATTTTCATAAAAAGAACTGAGTATTTATTCAAACTTAGAGAATAAGTAATACGGTGGCTCTTGGCCAGTTCACAAACGTCACACTTAAAATTAGACTCATCAACACCCAAAAACACATAAGGTCGTAACTTCCTAAGATAACCAAAATAAAGATGACCCAAACGACGATGCCATAACCAGATGGTTTCCTTGGCTTAATTCAGACTGCTAACACTATTGGCTTGACTCAACGAATGCAGCTGCTTTTCTCTCCTAGATGTTAACTCAAGATAGTACAATTTCCCCTGTCTAGTACCATACCCAAGAATCTGCCAAGTCAGAATGTCCTAAAAATATATGACAAAAAAGGATAAAACGTAACTGAACATGAGATGGCCAAAGTGATTTGACTAACAGATAAAATGTTATATGCTAGAGAGGGGACAACTAAGACAGAACCAATGGTTAAATGTGGAGAAACAGTAATAGAGCCTTCATCAACAACAGAAGAAAGGGAACCATCAGCAGTAAATATACTAGGTAAAGAAGATGAACGAATAGAATGAACTAAGCTAGAAGTATTGGTCATATGATCAGATGCACCAATGTCAATTATCCAAGCATTATTCTCAGAAGATGTAGCAAGAGAGGCCTTACTAGACATATCTGATTAGACTACATTAGCAGAAGTAGCAGAGGTACTTGTGGAAGGAAGGGTCTTGCATGGGCGATTATCCCACCAATCAGGATATCCAATAGAAAACAATTGTCTTTGGAGTGACCATTATCCTTGCACAATGGGCATATAGAGTTTGCATAGAGGTTTAAAGGACGAACACCAAACTAGGAGGAGTCAGAGGAGCGTAAGGAAAAAGATCGTCGGTTAGCCACAGCGGCCTGAGCTTAGGAGGATAAGGTCGGCGGCGGCGACAGCAGCAGTGGTGGTGGTGGTGGTGGAGATAAGGTGGTGGTGGTTGTCATGATAACGAGCTGAGCTAGAATAATAGTGGGTAAGGCGGTCATTGTGAGCCTGGCAGATATGAGCCTAGGTATTATCAAGACTCAATAATTCATCTCGACGAAGAAGCTCCTCACAAATCTGATCAAATTAAGGATCCAAGCCTCTCAAGAACATACGAACACGGAGCATAGATTTGTAGTTGTTGTCTTGAAAAACTGCAGTCACAGTATTAGAAAAAGAAGCAACACGCTAATCAAGTTCCTCGAGTCATGCGACCAACTCATTGTAGTAGACAGAGATGAGCCGTCCTGCTTGTTTGGTGGTGAAGCAGAGGCGATGCAACTCATAGATTCAGGTAAAGTCTGAATCATCATAATAAGTTTGATGCAAGGCACTCCAAATTTTTGCAACAGTCTTGAGACGAAAGTAGCGGTTGATGATGGATGGAGACATGTTGTTAATCCATCAACTTTTGACATTTTCGTTGTCAGTGACCCAAATAATATAGTCAAGCGAACCAACAAGAGGAGCAGCCGAAACATCAGTAAGAAATCCAAGTTTGTTACGGCCTCCAATGCGCATATGCATAACAAGGACCCAGGTAGAATAATTGGTATCATTCAAAAGAACTCTAATGGAAAAATAAGAGTTTTCTTGATGGTAGTGGACGGAAGGTGGAGGTTGAGTTTGAGGTTGAGGTTGAGGTTAGGGAGAAGAAATCACAGCAGAGTCAGATTGTCCCTCCACGGTAGCGGAAGTTAGGTGTAGCGGGTGATAAAAAATAATGTTTTGTTGGTAGGTCTACAAAATTGGCTATGTTGCCAAGTAAAAAAAATATAAGTAAAAGTATTTATGATAGAATGTAATACTTTTATTCATTCCCAAATTAAGTATATATACAGCTTTAATTTATAGACATATTCATAATAAGTAGAAAATATCTATAATAAAAAATAAATCAATTCTAATTACAATAGAAATCTAACATATTTATAAGTATAATACTTGTCAACACTCTATATATTTTATTACCGTTAACTTTTTTAAAATTTTAAATGTTATATACGATCTCATGAACAATACCGAGTTACCGACGGCATGCTTACGCTCAACCTTGTCACATGATACACCCCATCACGTTCTAAACGTCCCCCAGAACTCTCAAAGGAGCGACACAAATCTTGTGCTCACTCCATCTTTACTATGACACTTGCTAGGAAACTGAAAGGTTTAAGTGTTTAACTGTCCCCTTCCCCCTATAAATTAACCCCTGTTACGTACTCTTCTCTCGTACAAACAAAACTCTCCCCATAAACCATTAACTTGCTGCTCGATCACCGATGGCATTTTCAAGACCCATCAAACTCATGGCCTTACCATCACCACTTCTTCTAGTCCTTGCACTCATGCTCACCATGTCTCTAGCCAAGGCTCAGATAAGGCCTACCGAAACCGTCATAGAGTTCTACTTGCAAGACTTAGCCTCCGGTGCCAATGCCACCGTTGTCCCCATCACCGGCATCAGAAACAGACCCTTAACTTTCACCTCATTCGGCACTATTTACGCCATCGATGACCTGATCACACGATCCCCGGACAGAAGGTCCGCCGAACTTGGCCGAGCTGGAGGCATCATGGTGGTGTCGTCGCTCTCCGGTGCTAACGTCCATGTCTCGCTGTCGCTTGCTTTTAACAACGGTAGCAGCATTGAGATACAAGGAACTAGCCGTCAGTTTCAGAGGTATAAGGAGCTCTCGGTAGTTTCAGGGACTGGAAATTTCAGATATGTTAGGGGATATGCAACCTTGCAGACCATTTACTATGAGAGCAGAACTTCCTTCTCAACCGTTCGTTGCACTCTTAGGATCACTCAGTCCTAAACTCACTGAAAAATTACATGTGTATGCAACTAATGCAAGTACCTGTATACTAATAATTGAGGATGGTATTACTTTCTTAATTAAGCATGTTGTTGTGTGTTAATTAAGTCTTGTTGTTGTTTGGGCTCTGTGGGTTGTGCTTCTTCAGGGTTTTCGTACTATCTTGTGTGGTTGTGCTGTATTTGGGCTGCTTGGGCTGCTCTAAAGCTATTTATAATTGAACGTGATCCACTGCTCATTGACCCAAAGCTATCAACATCTTTTTTCTTTTTCTTTTTTGGTCAAAGAATCAACATCCATGGAGAGACAAGAAATCATGCTCAAAGAATCAATATCGGATGTATCCGATTTTTTTAAAAAAAAAAAACAACTCAAATGAAATTATTATCAAATTAGAGAAACATCGGTGAGACCGTGACGATTAAGCATGATTTTTATAGTCAGTTACTGATCATATAAATATTTTGGAGAGGGATATATTCACCACAAAGTACCAAGTAGACGAGTATTGCTCAGTTCCACTTGAAAAGATCCTATACCAGATCATATACAGATTTCATTATTTCACAAATTCGGATAAAGGGTGACTAAATATAGTCGTGGAGTACGTATGATTCTACAATGATCTGAAATACCTAACGATTCACAATTATAGAAAGTATTTGTGTGAATCTAAAGGTTCTGGTACTTTCAGCTCATTCCTCTGGCAGGCCAAAAAGAAAAACTTTAGGCAATTCCCCACCTGGAAGACATACAGCCACTGAAAGTGTTGATGCATGCTCTACGTGGATCTTGATAGACCAATGTTCTTACACATCCAAAGAAGGTGGTTTATGTCGAATTTCTATTCCAACATAAGGGAACATATACCTGATTCCAGTTGTACATGTTAGAAAAAAATTCTGGTTTACCAAATTAACTAGCTAGCTAGCCACTATCCCATCAAATCTGGTAGTTGCCTCATGACTGGACCTTTTTAATTTGAGGTACTATACCCAACTTCAGCCGCAGCAGTTGGCAGATTTGAATTTAAACTAGCCAGTTTGGCACACCCTTCTGTGTACCTACCAAAAAGAGAAACTGAGCACAAAGAGGATGCTATGATATGATGGCTTCCAATTTTAACTTTTACTTCACAGTCCCACCAAAATTTGATGAAAGTAAAAGTAACAATTCAAGAAGAAGATTAATTAAGAAGATGAAATCTATTCTATGATTACTAAAAAATTGGTATTGAAGGGAATAACACATTGCCTGCTTTGTGCCTCTCGAAAGTGAGATTGCTCAAAGCTACAGATCTACTGCTGCTACTGTTTTGCCTAATTTCCCAGGACTCTAAATTATCCCAAGTAATAATATTTCTACAGCTAATTTTGCTACCTAAGCAATTTGAAACCTCCTCATCCATCACATCAGCTTCAGCCAATGCATCATTCACAACTGGGTTGCTTTCCTCACAATCATTCCCTCTAATAGTGATCCAGCAGTCCTCATCACAACTCCACCTGGGCATCCCTGAAAACAAGGACAGCCGTCTGATCCTATCGTCTTCGAATTCTTCGGGGCACGAGTAGGTTTGGACACTTAGGACGTGATCGACAAGGTTGCCTAAAGTTTCTGATTCTTGCAACGAATTCCATATGCCTTGGTCGAGAATACTTGTGGGAGAACACGAAGAAGTAGTGGTGGTATCTTGAGCAGCTTGCTTTGCACTACTACTAGAATTGGTGACCATCATTTCCTCAAGAAAGGGATGCTTTAGAAGTTGAGTAACCGTCCAACGCTGTTTTGGGTCCCTCACAAAACACTTTCCCAAGAAATCCGTTGCTTGATCAGAAAGCAAACTCGGTATCTCCGGTGACTCGCCGGAGTAGGCTATCCGGTAAAGAAGCGTTACCGGGTCAGCTGCATTAGGCCACGGCACTGATCCTCCGGTGGCCATTTCGATAACTGTGCACCCAAGAGACCATACATCACTAGGAAACCCCTGCTCCTCCCCACGCGCTACCTCCGGAGCCATAAACATCGGCGTCCCGCCAATTGGCACATCCTCCGCCGCCCACCTGGCGCATCCGAAATCCGCAATCCTTAGACCTTTTTCCCCAACCAAGATGTTCCTCCCTTTAATGTCACAATGTACTAATCCAACTGAATGCAAGTACTCGAGTCCCTTGGCAATCTGCCTCGTGTAGAATCGGATTGCTGACTCCTCAAAAAGGCCTCCCCCGTCGCGAATGGCGTCGATAATCGTGCCGCCGGCCACGTACTCCATGAAGATATTGTACATGACCTTGTAGTTCTCTCTAGTAATGTCATGTCCTAAGTAGCTTACCACATGTGGACTGCTCAAAGAAGAGAGAATTCTTTGCTCCCTTTGCAAGAACTCCGATTGGGAGAACTCGGCGGACTTGACAGCGAAGACTTTGGACCCGCCGGTTGCGAGGGAGACGGCGGCGGAGGAGCCACGGCCAATGGTATGGCCTCTAGTCCAGTCCATTTGGGGAAAAGGAAAAAATCCAGCTAAGAATGTACAAAGTTTTTTTCTTTTTAGTGTTGGTTAAAGATGCCTATTGGCTTTGGGTCTATATATATCATGTACTAGATGCCCTCACTAGCTAAGCATTATAATGTGGCATTTTTAAAAGGGTAGTTCTATTGGTTGGTTGGGTCTCTCATCTTTCATTTACGGATAACTGTGTTGACAATTCCTTTAACGCAAGTCCACCACCTGGCACCTGGCACAGTTTGGCTGGACTTGACGGAATCGGCTTGTGACTTGGCGAAATGGGTTCGTCGACACGTGTGAGGGATTGGGGTTTAGGAGTGGGCAAAGCTCCATATGCAGTGCCATATTTGGTATTGGTTTGGTAGAGTAGATTGGTTTGGATTGGATATGAGTTCCCCCGAATGGGATTCTCTATTTTGTTTTGAAGGTTGGGAGTTTTGGAAAATAAAAAATTTGGGGGAGATATTACGGGGAAGGAGTGTGGGGGGTGTTGAACCACCGAAATGGGTTGAATTTGAGTATCACTTTCAGTTTTAATTTGGGTAGTTTTGGTAATGTGGTTGAATTTCAGCATGTAGCCAAAGTCTTGTCAAAATTGAAGTCTATTTGGTTTTAGATAAGTACTTAGTTAGAATGTCAAGTATGGAATAATATCAGAATATGCCAACATGGGAATTTTATCGAAGTTAGGAAGAAGATGTTAGGCAAGTTTGTTCTTTGGTATCTTGATTGGTTTAATTTGGTCAATTTACTCTAAACCGGGTACTATCTTTTCTCTTTCTTTTTTCTGTATTGGTTTTTGGGACCCTAGCTCTATGATCAGTGGAACTTTTGCAATGAGAAAGCTCATGATTTTTGGGCTCATTGATCCACCTCCTTGTTTGTCAATCTAAGCAACTCACATCTAGTGACCATAATTGGTAATGCTTCTCCACATAAATTAGTTATTTCACATCTGGTAAGAGTAAAAGTAATAAGCTTACTCACAAAATTAATCACTTATTTTGTTTCGTAGCATATCACTCCTTTAAATCCATTTCCACAAATCTCACGATGATATTGTTGATGTAAGTCATATATATAGCATCTTTGTTAATTACTTTTAAATCATGTGTTCGAATGCTAGCGGCGTCAAAATTTGTTTGTTGAATTATAAACATAATCAGATAAACGGTTAACTAAAATGTCAGATATTGATTCCAGCGAAATGATTCGAGTTTTTGACGCATACATCACCCCCAAAAAAGAATATAACGAATATCTTTCTAGTTTTATAACTTGATTTACAAATTACTAGATTAATCTATTACATCTCTCGTCTTATCTGCTTATTGGTTAGTTCATGGGTTAATTTACAAATTAAGGAAAAGTTGCATAGATACTACAGTCGATTTTCATGCTTATGCTAGAGGACTGGTGTCCCCGAAGCAAAGCAATCGTGATTACTCGATACTAAAACATCACATACCCTATTTTATTTTAGATTGTTTAAAGGAATTAAAAAGACCATGTATATGATCCCACTATGTTATATGTCAAAGCCTTCACGTGTGCTAATTTGATTAGTTTCCCACAAAATCTAGATAATCAAACCACACTCTTAAGCACACAGAGGGTCCCCATGTATACTAATTGAGACTATTATAACAAACTAAACCACAAGAAAGCACACGTAGCTTAATGCTTGATTTCAATATGTGCTACGTTTAGTTGCTTAAAACCTAGCCTTAAGTCTTGCAAATATATATTTTATTGTCGATCACTATACTACCACATTATAAGCAATAATGCAAAGCCAAAAACTGGTAGATGAGCTAAACCAAGCGTTCTGGAGATCGATGGAAGGTATCAAAAATTGAAAGCAAAAGGGCAAAAGAAGCGGTAGAGAGGTTGAAACCAATTGATTCCAAATGGACCAAAATTGAGAAAAAAATTTACAGTAATGAATAAGAAGGTGGGGATGAGTTAGCTAGCTAGTTTTTTGTGTGGGTATAAAGTAAAAGCGCTAACAGCAACCCTAGCTAGTTATGAATCACTCCCAATGGCTGTCTTACACTCACTCACCCTTCATCTAATTCCTCTTCAAATTCATATAATTAGTTGGTAATCAAACCCTATGCGTGGCTTGTAATCTATATATAGTGAATCATGCATGTTGATATAATATGTTGATAAAAAGTTTAAAAGTAAAATTATAGAGATTATGGAGAAGATAAACATATCCGATTTAACTAATTTTATGTAAAAAATGAGTTCGAACTAACTAATTTTCTGTAAGAAATGAGTATGATCATAGATTCGCATAATATTCTTGGCAACTCCTATAAATTTACATTGAATGATGCATGCATAAATTCTTCATTCTTTTTCTTAGGAAAACATTTCATAAATGCTTAGCCAGAGTGTTATAATTTACTCCATATATATTGACCATTATGGAAGCAAATTAAAGAGCTTGAAGTGAACCATTGGCAACGGACCACGTCGGTTCTATCCGTAGCTCATTTAAAATTAGCCCGCTTTCTGTGTGGTTCGTAGAAGGTTTACGTGCTTTTGATGCAAGTGAAATCATGAATTTTAAAAAAAGATCGAATAGCGTACGTGGTCCTTTGCTTGGAACCCTAATGATTTTATATATATACACACACATCATCATCAGATTTTCTATTTTGTTTTAGGTTTGATTGGGAGGTTTTCTCGACCCTTTTTATTTTTTTCTTTGAATTTGGATACTTCTTTTGTTCCTCTACTCTTTTTTTGTATTTTTTATTTATAAATAAAAATAATAAGGAGACGGACGGTGGGTTTTCAGAGTGTTGTGAACCCTTCTCCTTTGGAATTGAAAGTAAGACTTGTTCCCTAAATTGTATGCTTCCAAAGAACTAATATGGTTTTATCCCTTATTAATTTTTTTAAAAAAATATACGACATCATTTCCATGGCGCGGCAGAGCATAATGAGAAATGATATGGGTTGCTAGCTTCATTGATATAGCTGCTGCTATTGATACGGCTAGCTTAATGAAGCCTTACATGTTCTGAGAGTACTACTGCAGCTACTGTTCTCATGTTTCTTCTGGCAAATGCAAGATGGAATAAAGAACGTTCAGCAGTACTACTGCAAAGGTGGATTATATATGAACTGGTCCCCTTACTTGGGTTCTTCTTACCAGATAGATTTAAGGTGTTTTAAAGATTGCGGACGCTATCGTATATATTTTCTGAAGAAAGTATTCTGATATATATGTCTAGCAAAAGAAAAATTGCTTTTAAAGTTTCCTTCTTATCTCACGTACTCATGCTTCACGCAATGTACTCAGGACTGTAGCTAGGAGGATACAAGCGAATTGAAACTCTACTCATGCGAATGGCCATGGAAGAAACTTCTTGAATTTGAGTACGTAGGGAAAGTGCATGATATACTGTTCAATATACAAAAGTAGCTTAATACCCACATTGTCTCGAAATGATTTACATAAGAAGTTGGATGAAGCTATCTTTGGATCGAAAAGAACAGTTCTTTCAGGTAATATGAGATTTACATATACGTGGCGTATAGAGGCTAGCTAGTTAATTTAATTTATAAAGAGGAAGGGTTTTAATGATAATCAAACGAGATAAGAGGAGAGAAAAACTTATGGAAAACGTGAAAAAATAAAGATTGGTAGCATTAATCCGGAGAAACCCGGCCATGACTAAATTGGGAAATCGTCAGTGACTCACTAGTGTAAAAAGAAGAAGCCTTGAGAAGAGTTTGTAGGTTTTAGTTAGTTTCTGAGTTGTTGAGTGATAAATGGAGTTGTGTTGCTTTGGTTTAGTATGATAAGGTTGTTAGCCGGCATTTCAATGAGTATAGAGGAGAGAATAGGGAGAGAGAGTTGTGTATGGATGGAGATGTTATTTTGTGTTTTGCTTTGCTTGCTTGCGTGGACGTGCCGTTATAGAAAGTTGTGCTTCGCTGTGATTAGCCAAGACGAAAACATCAGCACCCGTAACCCGTTTGTTTATGTGTCACTTGCAGACTTGTTGGTTAGAGAAAAGAGCTTTCAATATTTATGCGATTCTTTCGACTACGTAGAAGATCCTCGATTAAAGTGATAACATATCCATACTCCTTCTAGAAGGGCTGTGTTTTGTGAGCTCAATTTCAAAGCCAAACTTCACACATAATGATTTTGCAAGAGTATAGCTGAAGCCATAGGCCCACAGCTCTATGTGTTTCAAAGGAAGTGCCCGAGTGTCATTTTCAATCACATGTATAAATCAACTCGATTACAAAGCAATCATGTTTCACAAATCATTTTCTTGATTTATTTACAGATACTCAAGGCTCATGCCCCACGGCTCATCACACGAACGAGTTCGATTGTTTGGGGCTTTTTTTCTTGTAACGTCAGCAGAGATTTTTTACATAGGGTAGTAGGCACACAGAAGATAGATAATGAACTATGCTGCTTCAGCGAATCCAACTCTAGCCTTTCCATAGTCGAACACTGTGTGATACTGACCCATAAATATATCTCCCAGAATCCTGCATCACATAAGCACCATAGTTACTAATCCAATATCCCCTTGATTAATAGTGATTCATTCTAGTTACTGCTGTACACTATTTCCATGTAATATCCTTGGAAGACAATAGCTAAACTAGAGTATAAGCAGCGAGAGGAAGAGATAATTACCACAGTGGTCCGCGAGGTGGAGCAACATCTAAAGCTATAAATCCACTCAGGCATTGTGCTGCAGCTCCCTCACCCACTTTGAGGACGTACTGTTCCACAAACAAACGTTTGAGTAAAATATACAATAAATTATGGTGGTAATATGTGAATTGAAACAACTGAATATTTGGAAAAACGATAGCAATGATGTATAAACTTATAAAGTAAAGAGCCATTTCCATATAAACTGAATTTACTTCAGCTGCAGAACATTGTATAAGTAACTAATAAGTTCATGCAGTACTATACCACAGCTTCAGGCATAGAAATAATTATCAAAACAGGTCCAAGATAATAAGTTTTTTGCATGGTGTGAATTCATTTCTAACCCCATTCTGATAAGAGAACAGCAATGAACATATGTAGAGTCTGGAAACGTAGCTACTCATTCCAAACCATAGGAGTTACTCATTCTGATTTGGAAAAATAGATTCTATGGAGCTTGGATGTCACGATAGAAGCCACTTTATGGCAACACAAATGTTTCCCCTGGCATACAACTAGTATAGAGTTTGTTGGCCAGCCATCATAACCACACTTTATAGGATCATTTGTATCTCCAGAACTATATACTAATCTGACAGCTAATGATCCTATATAGTAATCCGCTTCATTTTGAAAAGTTCACCATCAGTACTGTCAGTACTGCTCCTTTATTCATAAAGAGTTAAAGACCATTAGTTAGATGGTATTGAACAACCCTCTAAGTTAGTAGGCATATATGGATGGTATAGATGGAAAAAAAGAAATAAAAAATGTGAATATGAAAATTCCAGAAGTTGCATAAGGTTAAAGCAAAATGATTAATGATTAGTTAACACATGTCATGCATCAACTTATAAATTGGTACTCAAAGTTGTAAAATGAATATTTTTCTTGTAATTTTAGTTCAATGGTAGTAATTACTCAATAAAAAATATTTTACAACTTTTAGGACAAAATTACAAGTTGAGAAAATCATTTTACAACATTGAGGACCAATTTTTAAGTTGATGCATGTCATGTGTTAAAACATGCTAAAATTTCCCTAATGATTAATATTATGAAACCATACCTGCTCTGGAGCAAGGTCAAACACTTTATCACCGATGGTAAATGATATACTGGGCAAGGAGGATAGGGCGTTACATTGAACAGCTGATTCACCACTTGGACTGGGCAGTCGTTCACAGAGCTTCAAGTGCAAATTAGCATGAGATCGCTGCAGGTACTTTTAATAAATACATGATTAAGAGTCTAATCACCTCATTGGCATAGTTCAAGATCTGTTCCTCTGACTGATTAAGATTCATCTTTAGCTGCTTCTGTATCCATACCACCGCCATCTCACAAGCAGCACATGCAGCATCATGCATGCCATCAGATGTAGCTTCTATTTTCTCATCGACAGTTTCAATGCCCATACTGTAAAGATATTGACACATTCACATTAAGATGAGAAGAGCCATGACCAAGTTGCTATGAAACTCATTACAGTATCATTAATATCCTCCGTGTATTAGAAACAGAATGAAACTGTTTATACTGCATCTGACCTCACACCACGAGTCCCATCAAAAGTACAGACACCAATCTGAGAGCAGATTCTTTGGGGTTTAACCTAGAAAAGAGAAAAAGCACATTAATTGCAGAAATAATATGAGTGGATCAAACAGAATTGGAGCAATAGCTATAATCCACCTACGGCAGATAAATTACAAAAGAACAGTCATCTTTTACTTTGATATTGTAAATAGGTAATACTCATAAATACAGATGATAATTAAATACCTGAGCTAGCAACAGTTCCAGTATAATTTTCCCATACTGATCAACCACTGCTTTACATTCTTGGCTTACAATACCAGATGCTCCAATGGCATGATTTATTTGAGTGATAATGGTCTGAAAGCGAGACTTTGATATTAATCAGAAGTCTCATATGACTATAATGTAAGATTAAAGAAGTTTTCCAACAGATAGTTATTGCTGCATTAGATTACCATTATTATGTTCTGAAACGGAAAACATTGTAAATACAATATGAGTAATTGATGAGCATAAATGCACAACCCAATGGAAAGTAAAAAGAGTATTTGTTTCCTTCCGTGCTTCATCGACACACTTTCTACATTTTTTAACATTACTCTAGGAAAAAGAGTTGATGCATTCTTAGAATCCATACCGTTGGCCCTGCCAATAGGGAGGTCCCTGAATCAGCAATTGCTGAGCAACCACTAGCACAAAGCCCTGGAAAATGTCCGGAAGATTATTCAGTACCATATCAAGCAAGCAGGTTCCTGTTATATAATTATCTGCTGTTTCAGACTGGGCAGTTATAAAATTAGAATAAGCATACCAGATGTTTCACCACCGATTAGCACATCACCCATATCAAACTGCCAATAAGAAAAGTAATTTATATGAAGGCATGAAGCAGAGTGATCAAAGCCAAATGAAGAAATCATCAAGTAGAAAAGAGGGTAACCTGCCAATAGCCTTTTTGAGTCACAGGAACATATGTATGCTCACCAATGTAATGATTAGAGTCCATCCCACCAAATACAATCTCACCCCCTTCTTCCCCTTCGGTGTTGCGATTCAACCAAAACGAAAACACTGATTCTTTAACAAGACCTTGATTGACCAGATTATACCTGTTTTAATAGCACATGTACAATTAACAACCATATAAGTGCATTGATGAATTACAAAAGTAGGGAGACATGCAATGATCTAATGTACACTTGAAACAATTTGATGAAAGCCATTGAGCCATAGTTGGGGATTTTAAGTTTATAGATTCAGTTATTCATTCTATTAAGAGCTAGGCAGCGTTAACCTACCATACAGGGACAGCGTTCCCAACTGAGATCTCTTGGAATCCAAGTCCAAGTATACCATCAAACTTAGCTGCCACAAATGTGACGCCAGGCTCCTTGGTTGCCTCAATAAAATCCTATAAACCGAAAGTGATGGCAAAGGTTAAACTCTCAACTCCGAACTGACTAAATATACATTCTGTCCGAACTTACTTGATCCTTAACAATGAGGTCCCCGACTGTGACATGGTCCTGGCTGAAGAAACCTGCAATTGCACCAGTGCCGTACTGGATGGCCGCGGATGTACCTACATTACAAAAAAAAAGAAAAAAGAATAGTTTCTAGGTCAATGTGTATTGCATTTGGCTTATTTCCCTGTTCCATTTAGTTCATAAGAGTCTCACTTAACGCCAGGGCTAGTAATATATATGGGGCATGGAAAGACTGAAGAGACTGGTCGTTCCGATTTTTGTAGTACTATGGGAAAAGGAAACAACTTAGCAGCAACTTTATCAGAATTTGAATGCAGAAGTCCAAGGACTAGATATATACCATTCTTTGAGTGTGAAGTTGATTGGCTAGACTTATACTTGGAGTGGAAAAAGCAAGCAACCTGCAATTAGATTCCAAAACACCTATATTCAGTAAAACTACATTCGCACAAGATACATTACACACAAGACCAGTTCAACATAATCACCGAAAAGCACGGATAAAATTACCGAGAAGTAACACTTTGTTGAGGGCACCCAAAGGTTAGAACTCCCAGTGTCAAATATGACAGTAAACTTCTGAACAGGTGTGCCGATACCAATCTCACCGAAATACTGAGCATCCATATAGTTCTTCAGCTCAACAATATCCGTGTCCCCAGAATCCCCAACATTCCCACGGAGACGATACTCCTTCAGAGGAGCTCTCAAATCTCCTTGTGCACTCTTAGCATTAGTCTCTCTATGGAGCTGAGATGTTTGATCCAATTTGACCTTCTTCAATCCAATTCTCACCAGCACATTATCGGGTTTGGAGATTACCACATGGGATAGCAGCAGAAATTGAAACAGAGCCACCAAACAAACCCTAAATTTGGTACCCATTTCACAACTGCCAAAAAAAGAGGCAATTTTGGTGATCAACAATCACTTCTAGACAGTACTGAATAAGCAAAAAAAAAAAAATTAACTGGGTCTCAACTATTACATGATCAGAATTCAAATTTTTGTTCTTTTTTCATGTCTTTTTTCTCATAATTTCAGAGGAGCCAAACGGAGCTTCAACATTAAGCCCTAGTGAATTTGAAACGGAAACAGCCTAAAATATTTGTAAAGAAAGAATACGATGTATACAGATTACGTGTAAGAATACAATTATGAGACATAATTCTGATGCATAATTAAAAATTAGAAAAAATTGGAAACTAGAAATTACTCACATTCTGAGTTCTAGCAGAAGACGAACACTGAAATAACCACGAAATTTCAATTCCGAGAAGGAAAATAAGAACGAGATGTGTTCTCCTACATTACGGTATAGATACACTTGGTCAACAGATGTCAAATATACTTGATCGGACGGCTCCAATTCGTTTTAGGTTTTTTTGTCATGACATGCTGAGGTGTCGTTTTTTAAATGGTCAGAAGTTTAGACTTGTGGGGGTTTGATGTATAGGAAACTGCCACTCCTTGTTAGTCTTCAAGTCTCTACACAACTACCAGTCTTGGTTTTGAAACTTGGATACTGGCGCCTTTTGTGTAATCTAAAGCCCAAACCCAACTGGCCCAGAATACACGTTGGATCGTGTTGCACTTCACAGCTTCATGAGTAGGATTTGAAGTGATTGTAGGGCTGTTTAGGTAGGGTACGGCGCCCGGGGGAACTTACTTCACTTGAGTGAGCTCAATCTCATCATCTAGATCCCATGGACGGTTAATAATTTGATCCCATATGTATGAGAACTTCCCATAACTTTTGGCCGATATGGTGATCGATTGTTAATTGGTTACTGTTTCTTATCGCACTACGATAGGGAAGTTTAATTACTTAACTGAATACCGTGTTTCGTCATTTTCTTTTAGATCAAAAACAGAAAAAGTGTTTATTTAGGAGTTATGACCTCTATACTCCACCCTTCTCCGATGTCTTTGACGATCATACGTAGACAACCCATCCATTCACATGAGAGGTTTTAGTGCATTAACGCAAAGGGAAAGATGACCAAGAAAATGGGACGCCCATTTTTGTGAGCTTTGACAATGCTCTCAAAATGGCAAAAAGAAGAAGATAAATGTCAAATGTACGTGAAGAAATTAAAAAGAAAAAACGTGACCAGCCAAAAACCAAGAAGTCTATTTCTTGTGTCAAACCAATCCCATCCCTTCGAAAACACTCCAAGACGTTTTTGTTGACTCTTATATTGACCGCGACTCAATTCCCACATAGCTCCAAGAAAGGAAAGAATAAAAGAATTAAAAACCCTAAACCACCCCCGTTTTGTTCTTTTCCTGATTTTGCTTTGTTCTTTTCCCCTCTATGGCATTTGTTTGCTCTCTAGGAAAACACACAACCTTGACATACATAAAGCCAAAAGACCAACCTCTCCATTTCCGCATACAAACAAGGATTTGGAAAACCAATTTGCATTCTTTGCTCTTAGATTATAAGACTTTGTAATGCCATAATTTGGACATACTATTCGAATTTGCATTCTTTGCTCTTACATCATAAGACTTTGTAATGACATAATTTGGACATATTATTCGAATAACAAAAGAATATAGAACGTATGTTTGATTTTGAATCCCCCTCCAAACACCCCCCCCCCCCCCAAAAAAAAAAAAAAACATGTATATTCTCACTTTCTTTGCAGCCACTAAAAAAAGAAAATCGCTCAAAATCCTAAAAAACGAACAGATAAATGTAGCTTTCCTTTAGTTCCCTGGAAAACTGGCTTTACTATTCTTATTAATGCAATTTGTTGCGGCTGTAGCTGTTGTTTCGTTTCCACTGGAACTGACATTGGCATTGTTTGTGTTGTTGGTAGAAGCACTGCCAATAATAGAGGTGATGGCAGCTGCTAGAGCTGCGGTGAAGTTAGGATCGGCTGCAATGGCTGCGGTGGCAGCAGTGACAGTATCGGCCAATGAGTTCTGCTGCTGAGCTTGCAGTGACTGAGGTAAGCCTAGTTGGGCACTACGGTCCACGTCCTGTGACATTTGAAGGCCAGAGAACTTAGACTGGTTGTAGAGAGCCTGGCCGAAGATTTGGGGCAGCAATGAGACAGGTCCATTGGGGAAATTCTGAGATGGGTTTCCGAATGGGATGCTAAATTGACCCGGGGGTAGTTGGATCTGCTGTAAAGAGTTTAGCGATTGAGTTAGGTCCAATGTAACAGTGGGGAATGGAGCTGAGGCTGAGATTGTGGCCATGCTTGAGGAGCAAGGGAGCATGGTCCTAGTGAGGAAATTTGAGTCAATTAGGCCGTCGGCGCTTGGCATAGACCCCGAAAGCAGCATCCTGGCCGCAGATGAGGTTGTTGATGCCATTGCCATGGCTGCCGGAGGCAATGGGTGGTTGTGATTGCCTTCATAGGTTGTGATCAGGATTGTCCTATCTTCAGCACATCTTTGTATCTGTTTGATCATAGTAGCACTCTCAAAATTAATACATGACATTATAAACCGAACAAAAAAAAGCTACCCTTTTACAAAAGAGACGAAAGCTTACTTGTTTTCGAACAGGGCAACCAGCAGCCATGGTGCATCGATAATAAGCTCTAGGACATGGGTTTCCTTTTGCCATCTTTTGCCCATACTTACGCCATTGGCACCCATCAGTGATCTGCAGCCAACAAAATCAAATCCTTCATTAGCAAACATTTTTGGTCCAAATATAACAATGTCTACTCTATAACACTGAATAGGCCGACAGTGAATATCAAAACCAACATTGGAGTCCTCGAATTATAGTCTCACGTACCATTGGCGCCTCTGATCGAGCTCTTACAGAAACCCTGGCCTTCCTCATTGAGGCCTCAGCCTGATCAACATCCTTGGGAGAATTGAGCCTCGGAACTTTGTTAGGTCCCCAACTCTGCGTCTGTTGCTCAGGACTCTCCTCTCTCCTCCCAAGCCCTTCATCACCAACAGCATTACTCTTTCTCTCTCCTGATCCAGACCGTTGCTCCCGGCTTCGCTCCTCGGCCGCCTCGCCATTTGCCGCCGCCAGCCCAAGGTCCATAAACTGCCTCGGAACCACTGATCCGCCTCCCTTCTTTTCCTCCGCCACCTCTACGACACCGCTCTCGGCCTTCTGGTTCTGCATCAGGCTCAGCAAATGAACTTGTAAAGCGTTGTAGTTGGTAGTGACCTGGTTGAGCATCCCCCTCAGCCTTTGATTCTCCGCGTTCATTCTCTCCAGCTCAGCTTGAAGAACAGCCAACTGAACCAAAATACACACAAACTTAACAAACCAGAAAAATTTACAGCTCCCACGAATGAAAAATCTCATTAACAATTTACAGACATTGAATCTTTACCTCACTCTTAGCTCTTTTATCCTCTACGCTCGAAGAAACGCCATCATCAACCACTGACTGGTCACTCCCAGTGTTTGTGATAAGGAGATTCAACCCAGTCTGTACAAAATTGAAGTAATCAGAATCTAAAAGAATTATAATATTAAGAGTAATTTTTGATTGGCGTCGAACACTTGAAGAGTGAAGAATTCGTTTTCAGTGAGAGAAACTCAGCTTGGGGTCCATGGCCCCCACTGATACTACAAAAAGTGAAACGAGCTCATCACTACTCACGTTAACGTTGCATTCCATGGCGGATGGTTCATCGTCGAAGTCCATTTTCTCGCCGGAGCCTTCCCCGCCGGCCTTGTTGTCATCAGCAGCGAAGAAGTCACGCTCATCGACGACCTTCCGCCGCTCGTTGTCCGTCCGCGGCGGCGAGGCTTCTTCTTGGTCTTCTCCTCCGTCGTTGAGGTTGACGGAGAGCAGAGTCTGAGGCGGCGCCGGCGGAGGAGGCGGCGGAGGGGTGGAAGAAAGCGCGGCGTGGCGTCGGTGGAGGTCCATGGAGTCTCGGTCGGAATTGTTGTTGGTTGTGGATAAGGAGTTGAGGACTGTTGGGGGTTTGTGGAGAGAAAAATAGGGAAGTGGATCTGAATCAATGGAGAGTCCAACTCCTCCTTTGGCCATGAACATATACACACAGAGACTGAGGGACTTAGAGAGAGAGAGAGAGAGAGAGAGGAGATGCGTTTAGGTGTAAGAGTATGAGGAAAGAAAGAGAGAGCGCAGAGGACTCGGCAATAAAAGAGGGAGGTTGGACTTTGGAGAAGAAGACCAAAAAACGGATCAGTCAGATCACCCCTCCAGCCCAGCCCTACTAACAGTTAATACTAGCAGCGCGCTCCTTCCAGTTCTTCCATCACTCCCCTCACTAATTTATTACTATTATTATTGGAAAACTAATTTTATTTTTGGGAAAAAAGGTAGAAAATGGTGAAGATAAGGGGAAGGTAGGAAAGTTATTAATGGTTTAGATTACTTAGGCAAGTTGAATATTTGCTTTTTAAATAATCCCACGAGTATTGATCATAGCTATCACATGAGTTCACTTTGGGGTTTTATCTTTGGATTTAGACCTAATACTATTTCATTGGTACGATTTAAATTATTGAATTTTAATCGTGTCATTTATTCTCTCTTTTTTGATAAATATGTAACTATGTAAGTAATTGTAACAACATGAACAAAAAATAAGATTGTACTGTTTTGTACGTAATTTAATCAATATATTTTACTTTATTTTGTAGAAGGTCTCCTTCTTTTATCTTCGGGGTGAATTATAAGGATAAAATTTGTGTGTTAGCCAAATGACAAAAAGTTCTTTTAAATTTGACTTTGAATTTCATTTGGATTATAAATGTCAATGGTGATTATCTATTCAGAAACTCGGTTGATAATCATAAATGGATGCATGTCGTTTAATTATATTATAAGATTACTCACCTAAAAAATGATATTACTAACTTAATTTACTTTTGTATTGACAAACTGTTTCCTTTGATGGTCATTTAGCATGTCTATGTTTAGGCAATGTGTCTAGCTTGCTATTGACATGCATGTGAATATGCTAAGTGACGTGAGATTGTATTATCAATTAACTTAACCTCTAGACTTTGTACTACCTAATACTAGCACTATATTCTATCCTTCACACATCATTTGCGTTTTAGTACTTTTATTTTATTTACTTTGTCAGTAGTAACTCAAAGATTTTACACTCATAATAAACTCCTCGACGTATGTGAAACACTTTAATTGTACATGCATTATAACACAATGCATGACCACTTTGACAACTTTGTGATATGAACTAGAGTGAAGGATATTCACACTTGGAGGCCAATCGAATCACTTGATCACTTCCACTCTTACATCGATTATTTTGGCTCTTGAATATATATAAAAATAAACCAATAACCTATTGTCTTGTATGTTCAAATTCACATTAAAAAATTAATAAAATAAATTTGGGGTCTAGGATTACCAATAAAAATATTGGGTTCTTGGACTACCGAAAAAAATATTAGTATAATACTTTTTCAACGAATTTAGGCAAAAATCGTATTGGATAGAAAAACGGCCTTATCTCATTTTAATCATAGTATACGTTTCTCATTTCATATTTTCTCCCTCCGCTAGCGTAGACCTTAGTAGGACACTAAATGATGATAATTTCGTCGTATTTTAAATCTTCTTTAATTTAATTTAATAAATTATTTTTCATTGCACCAAATTTCCGAAAAAAAAAACGTGTTCATAAATTTAAAAACAAATAATAATACACATAATTAATTTTTGTATATTATGTAGAGACCACATCTTAAAAAATAAAAAATATAAGTATCTATACATGTACCTAAGCATTTGTCTTTTTTTGTTTTTGAGGGACTAAGCATCCGTAGATTCTGTCTTTTGTGATGTAATTTTGTCTAATTGAATTGTTTCCGAAATGATTCCAGTAATAAAACTGTAATTATTGATCGAGATGTGTCAATCAATCAATCAATCATCCTCCCTCAGATTTTTTTCATTTTTCTGGCTAGGGATGATAATATTACTTATTCATAACTAGTTTTGTGATTTTACTACACTCGGAGGTGAGTATTTAAGTCATGACAGACCAATAAGATGCATCCATTTGACCACATTACCTAGTGGGTCCGGCACAACAATGACGCGTCCTCCTCCAAAAATTCACAGTCCCCTATTCTCCCGGCGTCTCTCACTCGTGCAAATCGTAGTCTGAGTCAATGGTCGAGCTAGGGAGGTGAAGACTAAGGAGACCAGGTCCCATTTTCTACTCTTCGTGACAATGCGACACGTGTTACAAACCGATCCCTTATGTTCGGACCTTGGCTAACTGGTTGACTCCGTCTGCTTAAATAGACAGGATCCTTAATTTGTTTTTGAATATTATATGGTTTTGGATTTTCGTAATTAAATTTTACTGATAGTTTTCTTATCTCGGTTATTCTTGGATCTGGATCTGGCATCTTGTGTTAGATTAGCCGATTAGGTTGAAAATAGTGGTCCTTCAAGGTCAGGGCCTTGACTTTGTTTCTCTTCCTTTCCAAATTCTCTGTTATCTAAAAACGACAAAGTGATCGATAAATGGTTCTTTACGTGGTAATTTAATGTAAAAGTCTCTCTTTTGCACGTGCATTACGTAAGTATTGGCTACACAAAATAATGCAATTGTATTATTATTTCTTTTTGTTTTTTTTATAGAGAATTGAACAATCATCTACATTTTGTCAATTTTGGCGTGAAATGATACTAGCTAGCAACAAGGTTCAAATAGATCCGATATAACAATTCTATGAGACAAAAAATTTCTAATAAGGCCTCAATAAAAATAAAAATTATAAACAGTACTAATTACAGGATATGAGTCTCCCTCCTTGTATTTTTCCAGCTTTAATAACAAATTAATCGTGTGGAGATGAGTTCCTTAAATTCATATTGTACAGTGTTATTAGTTAATTATGTAGCGATTGCAAAGCAGAAAATAACACACCATTTTTGAAATTTTCATGCTGATTTTCCAGCTACCTACGAACCCATCGTGAATTGTCTTACCCATGCATGTATATACTCTATATATCCTATACGTATTAACGCATATACACGTACGTATACATACACCTACATAGGATCGATCGATTTTAACTTCATTTTGTACGATACAGTATATGCAAATCAAAGTAGAGTACGTACGTATATGTATACAGCTAGTCAAACGAACTAAGCCAAAAGGGGCTGCATAGTTTGAACAATTTGAGGGATATAAAGTTAAAAGTCGTCAGAAAGCAAATGAGTCGTTGCTTGCAAAACTAGAGAGCAAGTTGCATGCATGCTTGCACCGATCAATCCCCAAACTTCGATCGCTATTAATTAATTTCTACGTGAGAATCCTGTGACTTGTATCAAGTTTGTAGTAGGCAAATCGAAGATCGAAACCAGATTTTTTTATGGCGCGCTGATAGTATATGGGAACCAGAAAGAAACCTGCAGACTCTTCGTTCGAATTCATAATTAGCATGGAGATCGATCGATTGGGTAGTACGTATTCAAAGCTAGAGCAACTATATTTAGTTCCATGTAAAGGAGCCAAATTAAGGCAAAAAGGGTATGACAGTTGTCGAAAAGGGAGGTCGGCCGGTCACGAGATAATGAAGGTAGCTAGATTCGATCAAGCAGCTGGAGAAATCGAACAGATCGGTTTGAATTTTGATTCAAAAAGTGGTTGGAAAGAAGTATTATGTTCAGGAGATCGAAATCGCAGGAGTAAAACGTGATTCGAATAATCAAGATGTTTCTAGCTAGTCACCGGAAAGCAGAAATATATACGCACGTATTACTTCTTTTTCGATCAATTAGTCCATGACTGAACAAGAAAAAGAAAAAGAAAAGAAAAGAGTCGACTTTGTTTGGAAAGCTCGATCTCGATCGATCAGTAGCTTGTGTGCAAGGAAAAGCAGAGAAATCGGGGATGAATATTATTTTCTTCTTCTAATTTAACTCAGGGCTGAACTTGAGTATAAGTTTCATAGGTCTGGGCATAGAGCAACCACTAAAAAGAGATCTTAAAATTGGGCTTAAGTATACACTATATGTGTATTTGGGCCCATATATTTCTATTTAGCCTAGAATCCCATAATATTTTCGGCATTTCAGGGCCGACCCTCATTTAATCACATGCTCAATTTGCTGGTTTGCAATCGATCAAGTACACGTACACCTGTTTTTCTTTAGGCTACTTAGGGTTAATATTTAAATTCCATTTAGAGTATATAGTAGTTTAAAGTCAATCCGCAAATACAAAAAACTATACAAGGGCCAATGATAAATAAGATCATTTTTAAGGTTTTTATTCCAAATAAGGTCATTCCAAATTTTTATCTGATTTCAGGCCACATAAAATATAACATAGACATTAAAAAATATAATATTTACAAGTTTGTCACCATGCATAATTAAACAATCATCACAGATTTCTCATCTTCTCTCATTCGTCGAAGCTCTCATTTTCAAATCCAAAACCATAGCAGACCTTGATCACTGCCATTCACTTCGTCGTCGTCGTCAAAGCTCACCCATCGCCTCTCTCATCCTTCACTCTCTCGTCGCCGTCACACCTCCCTCACAGTCCATCACTCTTTTTTCGTCGTCGAAGCTCCTGCATTGCCGCATTCCTCCCTCACCTTATCGCAACCGTCAAAGCTCCGTCATCATTGCTCTCTCGAGATGCTCACTCCGGCCTCAAACCGTCGCCTCTCTCTACCTCTCTCACATTCACTAGCTCTGGTCGTCGCCTCCCTCCCTCTCTCTTTCTCTTCTTCCTTTCTCTCTCAATAACTCTGACCGTTGTGAACCAAACCAACATGCTCATCTCTGCCTCTAGGTACTCCTCTATCTCATTTATGCATGAACTTTTATTTTTCTTTGATTTATGCATGAAGATCTATGATATTATGGTTGAAGATGATGTTGAAGATCTGTTTGTATGCATGGAGTCTTATGTTTAGATGAAGATGATGTTAGTAGTGTGATTGATGGTTTCTGGTAGTATTTTCTATGCATTAAGTAGTATTTTTAGATGTGAAGATAATAGTAGTGTGTTTCATGGTCTATGATAGTATTTTTGTATGGATGGAGTAGTATGTTTGATTATGAAGTTAGTAGTGTATCTGTTGGTCTCTGGTAGTGATTTGTATGCATGATGTAGTATTTTAGATGTAAAGATAATAGTAGTGTGTTTCATGGTCTATGGTAGTATTTTTGTATGGATGAAGTAGTATGTTTAATTGTGATGTTAGTAGTGTATTTGCTAGTCTCTGGTAGTATTTTTGTATGCATGATATATTATTTTTAGATGAAATTATGGTAGTAGTGTGTTTGATGATCTATGGTAGTGCTTTTGTATGCACGAAGTAGTATGTTTAATTGTGATGTTAGTAGTATGTTTGATGGTCTTTAATAGTGTATGTATGGCTAAAGTAGTATCTTTAATTGTACTTATAGTATTAGTGCATTTGATGATCTTTGGTAGTGTTTTGGATGATCTTTGGTAATATTTTTTATGGTCTCTGATAGTGTTTTTGCTAATCTATACTGGTATGATGTTTTGTTGATTGCAATAGTATGTTTCATTGTTATTAGTAATATGTTTCTTAACTTTTCTAGTTCTAATGTGATTACGTGCATGTCACTCTCGATGATGAAGAAAATGATAAAGAAGAAGACGAGCTGAACAAAAATTAGGTAAAATCTTAAAACACTCAGTAGTATACCCTGGTTGTTACAGTAGTATATTTAGATAATTGTAGTAGTATGTTACTTGCCTTTATTGTATTGACATAGAGAATGATGATGAAGAAGAGACTTGTAAAGAAGTAGAAACATAATATGAATCAACACACCTGAGTCAACAATGCTCGAGGGAACGAAACCTGATGAACTAACCGAAGAAGAGCAGCAAAAAAGCCAAAGAATTAGCTAGCATTCTATTTGTAGTGTTTATCTATGTTGTAGTGTTTTTATAAAATAATAGTAGTACGTATTATTGTTGTGATGTAGTAGTGTGTTTGATGAACAACAATAGTATGTATAAATGTTTTGAAATATTTCTCTTGGGTAATGTGATGATACATTTATAATAAATTATGTTAGTCAAGTTTGATATCTATTTCGACTTAATGAGTCAACATTTAACATTAATTTGTGTTTGATTTTCAAAAATAAAGATTGTATGTCAAACTAATATCAAGAATAAAACATAGCAATCGACAAATATGGTAAACTTTGGTAACATTCATCAACGCATAAAACAAATAAATGTGTCAATCAACTTGAGTAACATTATCAAACAACATAATCAACTCCTAAAATGCACATCACTAACACTACTACTCTGTCCATAATGATTCACGACAACATCCAAAGAAACTACATCATATTCGAGCATACTACATTTGACTAACAAACACTCTGCATATGACTAATAAATATACTACAACTTTAGTCAACTTCGATAACATTAAATCAAGCCTAAAACAAGTAAAACGTGTCAATTGAATGAGAAGAGCAAGAAAATACTACTTAAGCTTGGAAAAAAAATACTAGAAATATTTTGTAAATATACTAGACATGTCCAGGTAATTAAATGTATAGCTTTTCAGTTTAAACATACTACAACTAACAAACATACACACTATCAGTGATTAGTAAGTGTACATCTTCAAGTTTTAGTTGTTGAGGGCTTTCGTGCATGTTTTTTGTTGTGTCTCCACACCTCACCATACTAACCACATGTAATGAGCCTTGTCTTCTTAGCTTCAATAGAAGACTTCATACGAGGTAGTCTCTGGACGCCCGAATGAAATTCTTGTTTAAGTTGGCTTCACAGTGGGAGCTTCATCGTAAAACTTCTCATTGTTAGGTATCAGCTGAATACAGTACTCATAGGCAGCTTTGTAACTTTCAACTTTGTAAAATTTCTTAGTGATTGTGTAGTTTTTGTAGGTGCATTGTCACACACAATATTGATTTCATGACTACTTATCTGCAAAGTAAAGAGAAATTTCTCACATACTAGTACTAGTATACTTAACAGTCTTTAATAATATGTTTAGTCCACACTAGTAGTATTTTTAAGTGTAACAATGACAAAAACATAGAAAAAACTCATAGAACAGTATACTAGTATGTTTAGAGACTTGTAATATTATGTTCACTCAACACAGGCAGTATTATTACAAGGTACTTCATATTTTTTGTCAAGAAACTCACAAAACAGCATATCAGTATATTTAGAAGCATGTAGTAATATGTTCATTCAACACAAGTAGAACTATTATTAATACCATAATACAAACTCATGAAACCAAAATTCAAAAATCTAAATTGAAATTCAAAATCTCAACACAAACAAAGTAGAATTCACTACAGAAAGCAATAAACATGTTGAGAAATGAACAATTCAGAGGCTTACCAGTGACGTTTCTCTCCCTAAATTTTGCTAGAGTCGACGAAATCAACAAAACCTAAAATCGAAATCGAAATAAAAACAAAGAAAATTCAAACATTACAAACAAAAAATATGTACAAAAACAAATTTTTCGAACGCACCGTCACTGCATCTCTCCCAAAATCTAGTGGAAGTCACCAAACTTGCGTCGTCGTCGTTGTGTGCAACACCCTCTCTCTCTCTTATCTTTCTCTCTCTTCGAGTTCTCTCTAGATTTGGAATATAATCTTTTTGCTAGGGAGACGAGCTCTGGTTCATTTATTTATTCTAGTTCAAAATAAATTAAAATTAAACTGGAGCTGTATTATAATATAAGAAGGGTAAAATAAGAAGGTTAGATGAGAAACCTGACCTTATTTGTATAAAAAAATGTTAGCTAACCTAAATGAAAAAATTAGGTCTCTAAGAGACCTAATCCATAAAAAACTATCACTACAACATTTTTGTCTATTACCGGCGATTTGGAAAACTAAGGCCGATGATTTAAAAATTGTTGGTAATAGTTTTCCCTATTGCCAACGATTTGGCCCAAAAATCGTCGGCAAAAAATCGTCGGCAATAGTATTATTGCCGACGATTTTTGGTCCAAATCGCCGGCAATAATTGGTCGGTAATAAAAAATAAAAAATAAAAAAGTATTGCCGGCGACTTGCATGAAAATCGCCGGCAATACTTTTTTTTTTATTACCGACCAATTATTGCCGGCGATTTGGCCCAAAAATCGTCGGCAATAATACTATTGCCGACGATTTTTGGGCCAAATCACCGGTAATAGGGAAAACTATTACTGACGATTTTTAAATCGTCGGCCTTAGTTTTCCAAATCGCCGGTAATAGACAAAAATGTTGTAGTGTAAACAAAAAAGTCATGATTTTAACTTCAACTTTCACTTTCATTTTGAGTATTGATTATGACCTATATATAGAAAATGTTATTGTACATACATATGTGACATAATTCTGATCTTGTAATTGAATTCAAGAACGTGAAAAATGATCATGATCGTTAAATAAAATTTTAAAATAATATAATTATATAATACCTCGATATCCATAACGTGCAAATTAGGGCAATTCCAAACTGCTACTGAAATAAGAAGTACGTCCGGCATAGCTTATTCAAATTAATTACAGACACTCATTCAGTTCAATTTATGGTATTGGTATAAAGGGCAGCTCGATCGAGCGATCAATCAGGCAACACGTCATCGCCTTTAGAACTGACTAGTATATTTGGAAGCAAATTTGTTTTAGCTTTATAACATGCAACAGGATATGATGAATCCACTTACTGCCTTGCACTTGTTGTCTCCAGCTACGTACGTACTTCAACATCCAAACACAGCTACCTTATTATTTCGAAAAATCTTAAAACATCTTGGATGTGACTCCCTATTAAAGTAAGGTAAATTTTAGTATGTTTTCCATTTTCCCCCATATTCTTCTTTTCTTTCCGGTCCTAGTCCCGTACCATTTTCTTCTCCTCTCATCCTATACTTTTCAACAATTTCATTTGTTTTAGTACGTTTTACAGCTGAAAATGTCTTCTTTAATTATACAAACTATAAATATTTTTTTCATAACTCTTTAAAAAACTTCTCCAAGAATAAAATTCTTCTAGATCTCTAAATTATGGAAGCATAATAAACTTTGGATGAGAAAAAATAAGATAAAATTAACCCCCTCCAAGTCATGATTCTGGATCCACCTTTAATTTTAGTTATGTTTTCAACAAATTTATCAAAAATATAAAAAGCATCATTGGCCGAAGATGCTCTTATTGATATATAAAACTAGGGTTGTTAAGAAGGCCTAAGAATAAATAAACCATTAATGTATGACACACCAAAGAAAATTTCGCCTAAATATTTATAAATAATTTAACGAGTAGCAGATAACATGATCATACGACTTTTCCGTTTTCCATATCGATCATATGATTCATATCTGAGTACCGACATATATGATTAATTTGCTCAAAGGCATCCCACAGCACGCAGAAAATAATGTAAAATTAATTGATGATACTAATTAATTAACATATATATATATATATGCATATAGTTTTATATGGTTGATTAGCTGGGCTGCTGGAGATCGAAGACTCACACATAGATGATAGATCGACTACGTACATATGATGTCGATGATCAGCTGAACTATATGCCTAGCTGCCTGCATTTATCTATATCTCTACCAACTTCAAAACATATAGCAAATTTCTTAATCTGATGAAAATGATGCAACAGCAGTGGGAATGCATGCGGGCATATGCCAACATTATTTGAAATAAGAAACTTGGTTTTATTTGATTTAAGAATTTGAACTGATGTACCAGTTGGAGGGAAGAGATATTTCAGAAACCAGTAGCTGGCATGGCTGCAGATCTAATTAAGTTGATTAATATCATGCATGTTTTAAACGACGGAAACGACGTGTACGATTTCTATATATACCACTTCCAAACCTCCGGCCAGCTATAAATTAATTATCAGCAGAAATTTTAAGTAGGTTTTTTCTCCGTAATTATTGGTGTATGTTTGGTCTTGATTATATATAGTTTAGTATATATAGGATGCAGAGAATTTTCGTTTTATAGGGATAGTTATTGTAACAGATTATATCAGCCTATATATAAGACATTTTATCAATGATAGAGTTACAGTTTTCAGTTATCATTTTTTTCTCCTTGAACACATTATCAGCACGTTCTAAATTGATAACAAGCAACCACAGAAAAAAAAAAACTTAATCCCCCAACACACCTAACCTCTATAGTCGGAATCACATACACCGTCGAAGCACCACCATTCATCGCCAGAGTTCGTCATCGTCGCCGAATTTTGAGGATTTTTCTCTTCAAACTTCTTTTCAGCGAAGTTTTCATACCAAGCATAACACTCTCGACATAAATTTTTTAAATCGTCAATCTCTAGATCTAGGAATAAAACTTATTTCTTGCAAAACCCTAGATCTTAGGATAGTGCTATTGTGATTATTGAATATATGTGCCCTAGTTCTTATGGACCTATATCCATAGAGTATAAGTGACAGCCCTGGAGGAGTTACGGTTTAGAAAAATACAAGAAAAGAAAGGGAAATCGATGTTATGTGATGGTTCATCACAGTTTCTGGGTGTGATTTTGAGCCACCGTTTATTGATAATAGATTTTTGTGATCAAACATCATTGATCACGGTTCTTATTCTGGTTAAACGTCGAAAATTAACGAGGTATGTCCCCACTATGTCTCATCATGATTTCCAGCCCGCACATCTCAGTGTGAGATTGAAGTGCAATGTATTCTTGATCTTCAGAAAGTAGCAGATTCAATGTCTGACTTCTTTACTGATATCATGAGAGTGACGAGATCGGTTATACATGATGTAAATCCTGCAAGGTTTAAAGTCCCTGGCATTGGGCACGTTAACGCAATACCCGAGTAATGTAGTGTTTCTCTTGCCCATAGCAGGGGTGTAGCATTGATAAAAATTCATTGATGAGTTGTTGGTGAAAAGGCTAGCCATCAAGGCACAACCATTCATCATTAACACATGAGATTGTTTCTGATTGTAATCTGTTAGAATTTGGTATACACGTCTTAGTGACTACTTGATTGGGAAGAGATACAAGAATGAAAAGTTATACCCATGCGTGTTCAATAGATGAACAAGTTGTTTGAGATGATAGACCTTGATAGGAATCGAGTAAGTATTGGTTTTGAGATGGAATATCTAGTTGATTGAATTCTTATTCACCAGTTTGCTTATGTCTAAATCAGACAATGGACAAAGCGCACCATATTTGCACACCAAAGGTTATTTACAGTCTGGAACCCAAATAATCAATTTCATCGGGATGATAATGGTAAAGATCTTTTGGAGCTGAGATTCTATATCTTAGTATGGTTATAGCTTGGTTAAATATAGCTTGGTGCACACATCTACACATTTTCCTCTCGGTATGTGCCAATGCAAAGTCATTGGAATGAAGTATAGTATACCTTCTGATACTTGAAGGTAACCATTGACTTTGGCATGTTCTTTCCTTACAAAGAATACAGAGAGAATTTTGAACTTCCCGGAAAAAACATGGTTGAATCGCAGCGTGCAAGTTCCAAGGCCTTCGACCCATCTAGTGAAGCGCTCGATCCATCGAAGGTTGCAATCTGGACAGACTAGAATCATGATTTTCATCCATCTTCCTTGTTCGATCCATTGGTTGATGTGTTGGTTGGATTCGCTGATGTTGGGTACCTCTCTGACCCACATAAAAGACATTCCCAAACAAGTTATGTATTCACCATAGGGGAACATGGCGATTTCTTGGAGAATAACAAAATAAACTCTTATTGCTACTTCTTCGAATTATTCTAAGATTAAAGCTTTGGATCAAGCGGTTGATAAGTGTGTATCGTTTAGGACAATAATACACTATATTTGAGGGTCTAGTGGATACAGTTTAGTATAGATAGAGATACAGAGAATCCCTATTTTATAGAGATAGTTATTATAACAGATTGTATCAACCTATATATAAGACATTATATCAATGAAAGAGTTACAATTTTCAGTTATCATACTTTTCTCTTTGAACAATATGTTATTTTCCCGGTTAATGTTAGTACGTTAACTATATATGTCGTCAGAACATCTTGCTAGACTCAACAAACTAGTATATCAATTGAGATAGGTATTATAACATGAATATATGATAGGCTGAAAAACTGTAACTCTTTCATAGATAGAATGCCATATATATAAGCTTATACAGTCTGTTATAATAACTATCCCGATAAATCAGGGATTCTCTGTATATTTATCTAGTCTAAACCTTATCTAACTAGGACACGACAAACACCAGAAATTACGGAGAATAAATCTCTTTAAACACTCCCCCTTGTGTCGATGGCCTAAAGAATGATGCATGATCTATTGTCTCACTAAAAACTTTGTCAAGCAAACAAAAACCTCATGGGTAAAACAAAAACTTGGTATAAGGGAAAAATAGTACAACACATCAACTACAAAAGCTAATACATGTGATGTAGACTCCCCCTAATGTCTACAGAAATGTAACTCCCAATGACAACTAAGTCATGGAGCTCAAATAACTTGCGCATACCAATGCATCTCACATGTTTCACATATGTAGATTTAGGTAATGAATTAGTAAACAATTTTGCATCATTATCCGCTGAACCAACCTGGCTCGCATGGATATTCAACAACTGTTGTTATTGCAGATTGAAGAAGAATTTCAGCGATATATGTTTTGTATTATCACCCTTAATGTAACTCAACTTCATCTCTTTAATGCATGTTGCGTTATCCTCAAAGATGCAAGTAGATATTGTTGTAGTAGACGATAATCCACTAGACCCTCGAATATGATGAATGACTGGCCTAAGCCAGACACATTCTCTAACCGCTTCATGCAAAACAATGATTTCTTAATGATCGAGGAAGTAACAACAAGAGTTTGCTTAGTTGATATCTAAGAAATCGCTCTGTTTTCCATAGTGATAATATAACCAGTCTGTGAATAACCTTTATATGGGTCAGAGAGGTACTCAACATCAGTAAATCGGACCAACACATCAACCGGTGTTTTAGAATAGGGGATTGCAGTAAAAATGCTCGCAACAAATGAGGAACTCGATAGGTCGAAGTCTTCGCTTGATGGGTCGAATAAATGCTCATGTTTGATCCAGGGTACCGATTTTGATGGATCGAAACCATTCCTTGATGGATTGAAAGACACCTTCGGGATATCACAGTTCACTGCCTTCGACGGGTCGAGAGATCTACTAGACGGGTTAAAGAGCCCAGAACCTGCATGATACGATTCAACCATCATTTTTTTCAAGAATTTCATGCTTCTCTCTGTATTCTTTGTAAGAGAAGAATAAGCTCAAGTCAATGAAACTCTTTATGTAACATTTCGTCCTGAGAATTATATTTTTTTTAAGATTTGATTAAGGTTAAGACGAATTCGTAGCCACGTCAAGTGTTGAAATAGAAGTTACGATGAAGAAGTTACGGTCACAGAAAGTTTTATACGATTTACAAAGTTAGTTAGTTGCAACTATAAATATTGATTTTCCAAATTTGGAAGTCAACATTTTCCATTTCGGGTAAACTTTCTTTTCTCTCTCCTCCCCATGTCTCTTCTCTGTCTCTCTCTAGACGCGAGTTGTCGGGGATGGAGCTCGCCGGTCCGACCACCAAAACAGGCGAGACAGGTGTCAAAAGCTTCACCTTTCTTCCCTCTTTCAAACCCCTATAGTCTTAGTCTCTAATTTGCATCATGGAAGGCATGGTGAGACTCGAAGTGAACCGAAACCCTAAGTTTTAGGGACGGTGATTTTTGGATCGATTTGGGGGTTGTGACCTACTGATCTTTTAAGTTCCTGTCAACAACTCATTCCAAATCACACTGAGGAGGAAGAATCGACGATTTGTGAAAATTTGGGTGTTCTTGGTTTCAAAATTAAATTCGTTAAGTTACATTGAAAATTGGACTTTGGTGTAGTTATGAAAAAAAATTTTGGGTTGATTTTGCACAGATTGGTGTTCGGGTCGCCAGAAAAAGTCACTGGCGCTGCCGATCGTGGTTCACAGTGGCAATTCCTGTAGAGGAGTTTCGATGCAAATTTTATACCGTTTTGCTCATATTTACATACTGATTGTAATGAAGAGGTTATTGATTTAGATGTAGTCGCTTATGACGTATGGTTAATCAAATATTAATTAAATTATTTTACGATAATATTGAACAGTTGAGTCGATCGTCGATTTGACATCGAGTCGTGTAACGTTTGAGGAATGTGTTATGAGTTTAAAAAGTATTCAAGAATTTAGATTAAAGTTCTTCCTTAGTTCAGAAAGCATGTTACTCGATAATACAAGGTTCTCGACGATTATGCTAGTTGGTATACGAGCTTAACTATTCATTATGATTTTCAACGATTAGTTATTAAATAATACTTCTTGTTTTAGGACGAAGTGTTGGCAGCTAGCAACAAATTTTTAGAAACACCAACAGACAGGCTTTGGCTGGATGGAAATCACGGCACAATTCTGTGGGAGGACCTTTATTTTTTATAGTCGATAGCGAGTTCATATTTTTATCAGTATGCTTTACAGTATATTTCAGAGCTTTTAAATTTGGAGGTTTATTTGTGATGGTTTATTTAGTGCATCGATGCTCTAATTATTTGGCTGATCACTAGATAGTCTAGTTAGGGGAAGTTAGGTGACCTCGTCTGACCCAGATCGACTCAGGTTAAGTGGCCTGAGACTATCCCATCACCTTTGTTATTCAGTTATTGTCAACTCAGGTTAGGTGGTTTAGGCGACTACCTCCACTTTCTTTCAGTGCTAAGATATTTTGAACTCACATTAGTTTTATCAGAAATGATGGAAAGTCATATAGCTATAGTTTTCTCCAGTTGTACGTATATCATACGATTATGTTGTTTTATCTACTCACTCTAACATTTTATGTTTTTATGCCTTTTCTTGTGCCCTTTGTTTTAAATTTTTTCAGATTGTAGGTTAGTCAGTTGAAGTCGTGATCATCCAGAGTATGAGACATGGCAGTCCACAACTTTTCTTTTCTCAGGGTAGGTTTTCAGTTGAAGTTCTGGGTTGCTCATGCTAGGGTAACTGGTACTGATTAGGTGGTGCTAGATACTCTAATACGAGTCCCGCAAGACTTATCTTGGATTACCACGGTAATCTGGGGTGGGTCTTGTCACTCCAAGTACCGGAAGATTTGTTTTACTCCATTCTAATGATGTTGCGTAGGTGCAGAGTTAAGTCTAGCCAACAATTTCTTTGAGAAGGCAATATTTGAACGTGTACACTGAGCTAGGTACAACAAATTTCAAATAGCACTAAGATATGAAATTTGAGCTCCCAAGACTTCTTCATCGTCATCCAGCGGACAAAATGTATCATTTTGAGGTCAAGACTGTGAACAACCATTGGTGTGCTAATAGGGTGTGCTTTACCCATATAAAATTGCGTGAGCATCTTTTGGACATAAGCAGATTGGTGAAATAAGGATTCCATAAACTCGATGTTCTAGTTCTAATCCGAGACAAAATTGAGTCATACCAAGGTCTTTCATCTCAAATTCAAATTTCAAGTAGCCAACAGTCTCGTTGATCTCATTAAGAGTCCCGATGATGTTCATATCATCTACATAGACTGCTACTATAGAAAATCCTAACCTTGTTCTTTTAATGAATACACAAGGGCATAAATCATCATTCTTGTATCCCTTCCCAATCAAGTAGTCACCAAGACGTGTATACCACATATTACCGGATTGTTTCAATTCATATAGTGAACGTCTCGATCTGATTACATGAGCATTTCGTGGTTTAGAGTTACTTGATTGGGTAAAGCAATGTCATCCGACACTTTCATGTATATCTCTGAATCAAGATCCCCATAGAGATATGCAGTAACCACATCCATAAGCTACATGTTTAGTTTCTCGGACACTACCAAACTTATCAGGTAGGGGAAGGTGATGATGTTTATGACCGGAGAATAAGTCTCCTCATAATCAATTCCAGGGCATTGAGAGAAACCCTGCACTATAAGTCTAACTTTATAATACAAGATCTCATTCTTCTCATTACTCTTCCGAACAAAGATCGATTTATGTCCAACCGGCTTAACATTCGAGTGTGCATAACACAACCGGGCCAAAAACCTGTCTTTTATTCAGAGAGTCTAGTTCAGTCTAGATTGCTCCCTTCCAATTTGGCCAATTTGCTCTTCATTAACAATCCGCAATAGAGCAAGGTTCCACTTCATCATTTTCTATAATCTCTTGAGAGATGGAATAAGCAAATGCATCATCAACTAACATGAAAGATCTATCCATAAGAATGTGCACATCATTTGTTCTCAGCGAGATTTCTTTATTCTCTGACATCACAAAAGGTTATGAGGCATCCTTTAAACATGTCAATTGTGATTCAAGGACATAACTGTAGTCATAGACTATCTCATGTGAAGGATTCACAATGTTGATGATGAATGGAACTTTTTGTGCCTCGATGACCTGCCTTTTAACCAGCGCCTCATCAGTAGATTTTCTTGGTCTCCCCCTTTTCTTGGTGGGAGCCGAGGCCGACGCAACACCTTTCACATGGGCAGGAGGGACACTTCCTTGTCCGATGTTGGTACTAACCAATCCCTCTTTTGAGATTTCCAACTTTATAGGAACATTTGCAGCAGGTATATTCGATCTTATCACTTTAGCGATATCAGTAAATGAGTCAAGCATGCATAGAGTCTGCTATTTTGTGAAGATCAAGTATTCTTCGCACTTCTATCTCACTCTGAGATGTGCAGGGATCATGATGAGACACAAGAACTATGTCTCATCGAAGTGACAATCTGCAAATATTGCAGTAAATAGATCTCTTGTTGAAGATTCAATATTGCAGACTATCGTTGGAGCTTCATAGCCAACGTAAATGCCCAATCTTTGTTCAGGTTCCATTTTATTGTGTTGTGGAGGCACAATTAGCACATATATCACGCAACCAAAAATGAGTAGATGTGAAATGCCAGACTCATGTCTAGTTACCAACTGGTACGCACTGAATGGTTGACGGGCTACAGGTTAGAAACAAAGAAGCATAACTGTGTGTAACGCTGCATATCCCCACACAAAAATTGGTAAGTTTGTATGCATTACCAAAGTTCAAGACACAAGCTGTAACTGCTTGATGTGACCCTCTGCTAAACCATTCTAGGAATGAACATGGGGAACGAGATGTTTAACTTCAATCCCTATTGACATGCAGTATTTATCAAAAGATTTTGATGTAAACTCTCCTGCGTTGTCCAATCTAATAGACCTGATTGGATGATCCGGGTGGTGAGCCCGAAGCTTAATGGTTTATGCAAGGAGTTTAGCAAACACAACATTCCTTGTGGATAGAAAAAAAACGTGTGACCATCACGTCGATGCATCTACCAAAACCATAAAATATTTGAATGGACCGCATTCTGGTTTTATAGGTCCACAAATATCACCTTGGATCCTTTGTAAGAATGAAATTTGTCAATGTTGTCAACAACAAAATAAGGGCGTACATGTAATTTTACTAATGAACAAGCTTTGCAAAACAAGTGATGTGCATTAGATATTACAACATATGAATATGGTGGGACAATGCACGACACCATAATAGTATTTTACCAGGATTGTACAACACTTGTCTTGGAGACCGAACCAGGAATGAGAGGAGTAGTCTCGTCCTCCCCATCTAAACCGATAGATTGAGAGAATTCCACATGCTTCTTCGCTCTAAAGAAAATATGACTATAAGATTTTTTCAATATTTTGATCATCATATCATGATCTAGGTGTCCTAGTCGAAATGCCAAAACCTGTATGAGTCTGAATGACATGAAGTCGTGTTAGTCACGGCATTAGATTCAATGATCTGAACCGTAGTTAGATATAAACCACTAAGAATAGTCGGAAACTTCTCTAGAATGCGCTTGCGGCCACATTCAACGGAGGTTATACATAATAATTCTTTTCCATTCTCACAATATGTTTCCAAGTAAAAATCGTTGACGTAAATATCTTTAAAACTTATTAAGGTTTGATTGGCCTTTGGTGTGTATAAGGCATCAGTGATGAATAATCTTGTACCATGAGGCAACAAAAACTATGTTGAACCACGCCCTTGGATAACCGGTGCTGTCCTAATCATGGTAGTAACTGAGGATCCATATGGAAAAAGATTCACAAACAGCTGCTTATTATGCATAATGGTGTGGGTAGTACCACTATATATAAGACACTTAATCTCGCATTAAGACATCTACAAAAGCAATGTAAATAAGTGAGTCTTTGAACTAAAGATCAGGCGAACACTTCAAGTAGACACTTAAGGTTTTGAATAGGGGTGTGACCCTTTTTGAGTGATGATATGGCATGCGAACATTTTTCTGAACCATTATCATGCAATAAAAACTGATGTATAACACATTCTGAAAACACTACATCCGGTACATCCTTCAATGGCTCGAGGAAACCCAAACTAAAATTTGATTTTTCAATATTAATTCTGAACGGGTCGAATAAATGGTTTGATGAGTCGAAAGTCTTTCCAGAAGCACTCTTTCAATGGGTTTAACGAATGTCTCGACGGGTCGAAGAGAACCTAAAACCGATATCGATTCTAGACTGGTCAATAAGTGTTCTCGACGGGTTGAAGTTAGACAGAGACGAAGACATAAGCACTCCTTCGATGGGCTGAGAATAATCCCGACGGGTCGAAGGTGCAAACATAGGTAACAGAGGATCACCTTTGATGGATTGAAAGGTGCAAAAACCGATCCAGAACGTGGTCTTCGATAGGTCGAGAGAAATCTCTACGGATCGAAAAATTCTTGAGATAAAAAACATCCTCCTTTTGTGACTCATTTTTATTGTATCTTCATGCCAATATGCCATATGTAATTATAAACATCGAACCATACACTTCAGTTGTAGTGAAATAGCATTCTCAACATTTTTATATATCAAAAATTAGAGAAAAATTCATTACTCGTCAACTAGAAAAAAATTAAATCATAGATGTTCTTATCCGAACACCAAGACAAAAGTCTACAAAAACAATGACTGAAAATAAGCCAAAAATAAAACAAAATACTTGAATGTATTACATAAATATCCGTCTTTTACATAGGATATTCAAAATCCGGAGTTAATAGGTCCACCTTATTTTGCTCTCCAATCACGAGATTGGTGTCAAACATCCATCTCAAAATCTCTAGCATATTTGGACTATTGAGCCAAGTACTGCTTATGCGTCTTGTAGATGTTCTGGATTTCTTTGCTAGCATGACACTGCTTGTCCATATGCTTTATAGAACCACACTAGTAATAGGTGAACTTTCTATAATTTGAATACCTTTGCCCATCATTTGTCGAACCAGTTGGTTCTTGCTGGAGTTGGTATTTTGATCTATATGCCAAGTCAGATTTTGGTTGTGGCCTCGACCACGTCCACACCCTCCTCTCCCACCACGTAAGATTTTGAACGAATATTCTTTTTCTCCTTACGAGTCTTTCCTCCAGTTTGGTAACTCTCAGGCTTTTTAGTACCAAATGCAACCGTTCTTGATTTATTATTGAGTATGATCTCATGATCCCTTTCATTTTTAGCTAGGCTATTGATAAGATCACTGAAGGTAAAAATCCTCCCTTGTTCGTACTCGAGCTAGTAATGATGAGCAAGGATGCTCATGCATGTTAAGAAGGTGTTCAACGAATTTTCAATCATGTTGTTCTAGGACTTTTTCACCCCACAGAAACTCAACTTACACTGCAGATCCAACATTGCTTGATTATAATCTTGGATCTTAGGAAAATCCAGAAGTCGAAGAGCTTCCCATCTAGCTGTCAACTCAGGAAGCTATGTGTCATGCAAATTGTTGAAGTGTTGCTTCAGAACATCCCACAAATCTAGGGGACCGATTTTCTTTAAGTACTACTTCTCGAGAGTTGGATGAATATGATGCCTCAAAAATATGAGGGCTTGAGCTTTCGATTCATCTGATGGTGGAATGACATTTGGTCCAGCGGGTTTGATAGTATTGCTGAGTCTCTTTTCGATGAATGTGTTTTTCACATCGAAGACCCTACGATGATATTCCTTTCCTTGGATATCAAGGATGTCGAAATATGACCTAACCGGCTCATTCGAATTCATCTACAAAAGACAAAAATATTTAATTAGTATCGGTCGGAGAACCACGATCACTAATCTCAAGTTTTAACGAATAAGAACGTGATCCATTATGTATGGTCACAAAAATCAATTATCAATAAACGATTGCGCAAAACCACACCCAAAAAATGTGATTAACCATCACATGTTATCGATTTTCCTTTGTTTTCTAAACCGTGACTCCCCCAGGACTTTCACTTATACTCTATGGATATAGGTTTATAGGAACTAGGGCACAAATAAGCAATAATCACAATATCAAAATCCTAAAATCTAGAGTTTTGTAGGAAGTAAGTTTTATTCCTAGATCTAATGATTAATGGTTTAGAAAATTTACCTCGATTGGTGTTATGCTCGGTATAACCGATACTAAGTTTGGATGACGTGAAGGAAGAGCTCGTCTGACGCGGTTCTTTGGAAGTCGAGCAATCTTGTCAAATTGGGAGGTTTATTTGAGCGTGTGCTGCACAAGGATCACAAGCTACGAGGATCGCCTGAAGAAAGAGGAGCTGACGATGAGAGATGGATGCCAGCGGTGGAGATAGTATTTTAGGGTTAGAGTTTTTTCTGTGGTGCTGGCAGACTATCAACTTAGAACATGCTTGATAACGTATTATAGAGGAATATATGATAGATTGAAAAACTATAACTCTTTCATTGATAGAATGCCTTATATATAAGCTGATACAATCTGTTACAATAACTGTCCCGATAAATCAGAGATTATTTGTATCTCTATCTAGATTAAACCTTATTTAACTAGGACATGACACATACTAGAAGTTACGGAGGATAAATTTTCTTAAACACTTTGACATTTTTTGTAGATTTTTTTATTTTTTATTTTATAAAAATCGAATCATACATTATATATATTGAATAATAATTGTTACTGATAAAATTTGAACACGCAACTTTATTGATATAAGTCCTTACCCGGTAAGTGGACTACAACTCACGCAAAATTCACACGCATTGTATTCTCACGATCTTATAGTGATATTATAGTTTCCGAAACTAAACCAAAACATTTCTGCCCAACCTAGCTAGTTTGCATTGTCCTTTACATTGATGGTAAGGCGGTTAGAACTAAACCATATCATGACAGTTTTTGCATGTGTAGTCTGAATTTTATGGCACAGACAAAGCAACTGGCCGGGTTCTAAAAGGTTCTCAGTCGCTGCTTGAACAATTGCCAGAAGATAAGGGGCTGATGTATAATATTGAAGAGGATTTAATTTTGAGTTTAAGTTTGATGTTGAAAGAATTAGAAAGAAGTGAGAAATTTAAGTCACAGCAGCCATTAGATGTGACTAGATCATAAAACTTAACATTGAGAACTCGAATCAAGAAAACGTTCGCATATATTGTAGAGAAAAAGGTGTTGTTAATAGCTGTGTATGGTCCCTAGCATATATAATAGAAGTCCGATTCCTTCCATCAGCTACTCTAATTCATTGTGCTCTGCTTAACACACATAGAACATATATATTTAATAAAATAACTTAAATGGTCACTAATTTTTGTCCAAAACAACAACTTGGTAACTATTGTATGACATATGTCAAAATGGTCATTCAACTTCGTTCTCCGTCTATTAATTTGGTCACTCCGTCTATTTCGGACGTTAAACATATGATTTATAAGGGGTAAATTTGTTTTTCTTTTCGTTAATTTTTTTATTTACGATAATGCCATTATAATCTCTCGTATGGCATATGTCAAAATAGTCATTCAATTTCGTTCTCCATCTATCAATTTGGTCACTTCGTCTATTTTGGACGTTAAACATATGACTTATAAGGGGTAAATTTGTAAATTTGTCTTTCTCTTCGTTAATTTTTTTTATTTACGATAATGCCATTATAATCTCTCTCTCTCTCTCTCTCTCTCTCTCTCTCTCTCTCTCTCTCTCTCTCTCTCTCTCTCTCTCTCTCTCTCTCTCTCTCTCTCTCTCTCTCTCTCATGCCCCAAATCGAATCCCTCGAATTCCCAAAACCCTAAATGGAGCAGCTGAAGACGATTGGTCGTGAGCTCGCGATGGGCTTGCAAGGCGGATTTGGGCAATCCAAGGAATTCTTGGATCTAGTAAAATTGATCGGCGAAGCTCGATCCAAAGCCGAAAAGCAGCGCATCGTCCTCCACGAGATCGAAACCCTAAAGTGCTGCCTCACCGAGCCTGACATCCCGAAACGCAATCGACTCCGTCGTTGTTCGGATTTCGGACTTGAGGGGTCGGGTCAGGAAGGTTCGACTGCTGATATAGTAAAGCCGGAGCTAGCGCTCGTCATCGGAGTACGTCAGTGGCGAGGGAGAAGGCGGTCCATGGGAGATGATGAACAATTCTGGGTATTTGACCAGATTTAGGTATTCGGGTCATTTGACCCGATACTTGTTATTTGGGTCTTTCACTTTAAAATCAAATCTATACCGTTGAATCTCATTAAAAGAGATTCAACGGCTGTTTGATATCCAGATTAAATATTACAATAAAAAAGTTAAAATAAGTATTGGAAAGACAAAAATACCCTTGAAAATAAACAGAATATTATTTTTTTAACGGACGTTTGACCTCGAATGACCAATTTGAAAATGAAACCTTAGCGGGAGTGAACATTTTGACATATGTCATACGATAGTCACCAAACTATGGTTTTAGACAAAAATTAGTGAATCAATTTCGAGGTGCTCGACCGCACGACGGTCGTTGATCTCCTCCAAAAGTCATGGAGGCGCCGAAGGGCCTTAAACCCTAGCAGAGCCATATTACTTTCTTTGTTGGGGTTTTCAAATATAAGAGCAAGTGACGTTAGGAAACATGGAAAGATTTATAGCGTTCTCTCTTTATGTGACTTGTGGCCAATTTTCGTCATTTTATATTCATAGTTGCAAAATGCAGAGAACTTGGAATTCCTCACAGAAATTGTGGTCCATTAATAGGATTATGACACTATGTCATGTGAATTTGGAAGAGGTTGGGGACAACGACATTGTTGATATGTATTTGCAGTCCAAGGGATTAGTAAAACAGTCCAATTCTCCATAATTCAACAATTTCCAGACCTTAACTCACAACCCTTTATTGAAGCCACAATAATTAATTTACAGAATATTGGGGTCAAAATAGAAGCCATAAAGGTCCATTCACAGTTCACTCAAGCACATCATCTTGGAGGTAAGACATAAAGATACCGCTGTATTAGTATTGCTACCCAAAGAGAGGAGAAGTTATGTACTTAACAAGCTTACACCATACTTGGAAGAAATTTAATTCTCAATAAAACGACTGGCTGAACGATCAATAATAGTATATGATCAAGTCTGTCTTACTAGCATATGATGGTAACATCGAACTATTAAGCTTAGGCAGACAGATAGCGAGTCATCCATGACTGGAAGCGAGACCAGGCAAGCTGAACTGCTGCTTCATCCTCATGAGGTAGTCCCATGCCTTTCGGCCTCTTTACGCCTTCTTCAGACCTATTCATGAAAGCATGCCCATTGCCTGGGTACAGGTGCACCTCATATGAGACTCCTGATGCTTTCAGCTTTTCCTCCAAAGACTTGGAAGCCTGAAATTGAAAATCCAATTTGTTTTTATAGGATGTAGTCCTTCAGGTAATCTAGAAAGTTAATCAGCACATTGTAATATCAGTATAATCAGTATTAGTCTTTCCACTCTTTCGTCAAAGGATTTAAGCTTAGGAGTGAACACAATATTGAACATTCACAATACCAGTCATCAGCTCAATTTCCAGTTCCAACACTAGGTCTGAGTATTTGAAGCTTGATAGTACATGGTAGTTGAAGAAGCAAACAATTTGAAATAATTTTTCTAGACTTGGCTTGTACTATTTTCAGTAAATGAGACTAGGAATCCAATGAACTGCAATTCAGCTTGCACGTGCACAAAATATTTTGAATTAAAGCATATCCCAAAAATATTAAACGAAAAATATTACTAAAAATTCCAATGATAGTAGTTAAACATATCCCCACTTCTTGTAGTGTAGACTTTTGGCTTCACATGAACGGTTTACACGTTGGTTCAACTATATATGCAATGGGCATGGTTTGAAATCACAACCAAGGAGATTAACAAACTGATCCTGGACAAACAACTTTAATGGAGATTCAGAAGTAAGCACAAATATTAAAATTTTGAAAATGCAAAAGAAAAGTCCATAACGTCACATCCGAAAAGCCAGCAAAGTTATCATTCTCTCCAAAGTGAGCCTGAATAGGTGCCTTGGCTTGGGCAGGGTCTGCAAGCTCTGATGAAGGTATTCCATAGAATGCAACAACAGCATCAACCTCAGGAACTAAAACAGAACTTGCAATTGAGAGAGCGCCCCCCATGCAAAATCCAGTAACACCAACCTATTTTGATTAAGCAATAGGTAAGTTTAGCAATTCGATCAACCTACTTTCTAAATCAAAATTTTGATTAAACTGGCATCTTAGTCAAAACATAAACGAACGAATACAACATCTAAGATGCAAAGGCAAGACTGATTGATGTGAACATTACAGAAATTAATGAAAACACTGGTTGCCAATTTTGAATTTTCCATTCCGGCAGTAGACTGGTTTAGATATACAACTCACAAATACAAATACAGGAACCCCTCTGACCGATATATGGACCAATTGTATCTTGTCCGAGTCTGCCGATTAGTTTGGGTTCTATTTAATTCATATTTGCTTTGGATATCTTTTTTTATCTCTTACTGGAATTGTCCAATTTTTCAGCGTGACGCAGATGTCATGAGGGGTCTGCAACAGCTCTTGAACAACATCTCAAACAACCATGTCATGTACCAACCATGCCCACAGAACGAAGAAAGCAACTTACTTCTGCATATAATGTTTGTTTTTGTTGTCAATTAGACTGTCTTGAATGGGTATCTTGTTTCTTGTACTTTGTTGTTCTGAAGGGTAAGGCCTCTAGCTAGTTCTTAGACTGGTCGGTTTTGTTTGTTATTAACCTAAGTTTCCTGTTCTTCAATGCTATTTGTATTCATTGTGAACTAAAATACATTCCCAATTTGCTTTTGATGAATAGGTTTTTTCAGCTTTCTAATTTTTCTATAAGTTTTTTCAAGGATGATCTTAATTTTGGAGCTGGTCTCTATAGACTCTACATTTACAGGAGAAGGATAGGTATGATTACTATGTAAAATTGTATCCTCAAAAGAAGCGGAATCCTGATTGTATAGGGAAAAAGGGAAAAGGAATCACTTTTAATATTTCATATTTTATAAATCTCAATAGAAGAGGATTCCTAATAGTAAGGGGAACAGAGGATGCCATCCTGCAAAAATCCCTTTTCCCTATCAACCTTGGATTCATAAACCAGAAAGGATTCGTACACTGAATATTTATAAATAAGGCCTTCTTGTAGTCACAAATTCACAAACCTTCTAATTTCTTTCTCCGTCTCACAATCTCAAAGCGAAAGGAAAGCACTATTTTTTTTTTCAAAGTCTTTGAGAGCCATCCTCAGCCATGGCGAAAAGCTACAGTTGCATTGATGGTCGAGCAAGGTGTATTAAGCAGTTCTGGAAGGCTGGGGAATATGAAGGAGTTCCCCAGAACACCCGCAGAAAGATAGATTCTTCTTCCACTTGTGGATTCGATCACGCGAGAATGCATCCAAGGTTTCTGCACTCCAACGCAACAAGTCACAAGTGGGCTCTAGGTGCTTTCGCAGAGCTCTTAGATAATGCGCTGGATGAGGTCCGCAATGGTGCTACCCATGTCAATGTAGATGTGCTAAACAACAGCAAAGACGGAAGCAGAATGCTCCTGGTAGAAGATGACGGAGGCGGGATGGACCCAGAGAAGATAAGAAAGTGCATGTCGCTGGGGTACTCGGAGAAAAGCAAGATTGCAAACACAATTGGACAATATGGAAATGGTTTTAAGACGAGTACTATGAGACTTGGGGCAGATGCCATCGTCTTCTCTCGTAGTGCCAGGACCCAAAGCATAGGGTTACTGTCCTACACTTTCTTGAGAAGCACGGCAAAGGAGGATATTGTAGTTCCCATGTTGGACTATGAGAGAACACGAGGGACTACAACTTGGTCAAAGTCGATACGATCCTCACCCGAGAATTGGAACAAAAATTTGGACACAATACTCGAGTGGTCGCCGTTTCAGACCGAAAAAGACTTGGATCATCAGTTCCGAATGATGAAGGAACAGGGCACCCGAATAATAATTTACAACCTTTGGGAGGACGACGAAGGAAACTTGGAGCTTGACTTTGACAGTGAACCTCAGGACATTCAAATGCGAGGAGTGAATCGAGATGAAAAGAGCATACAAATGGCTGAACAGTATCCAAATTCTCGTCATTTTCTCACCTACCGCCACTCGTTGAAAAGTTATGCAGCAATTCTCTACTTGCGGCTTCCCACTAATTTCCGAATCATTCTTCGCGGCAAGGACGTTGATCATCACAATATTGTGAATGATTTGATGTTGCCTCAGAAAATTACATATAGGCCTAAACCTTTGGAAAAGGAGGAGGCATATAGAACTAGGAGAACCAGAAAAGAAAAGAAGGATATAAATATGGTTGCTGAGGTTACCCTTGGGTTTGTAAAGGACGCAAAAAACCATCTTGATGTTCAAGGGTTCAATGTATATCACAAGAATCGGCTAATCACGCCGTTTTGGAGAGTGTGGAATTCTGCAGGAAGCGATGGCCGTGGTGTTATAGGTGTGATAGAGGCTGATTATATCAACCCAGCTCATGATAAGCAAGGGTTTGAGCATACCATACTTCTGGATAGATTAAAGCAGAAGCTGGTAGAGTCCCAAAAGGCATACTGGTCTAACAATTGTCACAATATTGGATATGCTCCGCGGCGTAATGTCAGGTTTATTAATGAAGGGAGGGAAGCTGTGAAGTCAGGTAGCCAGAGATCGGTTTCAGATTCGACTCCAGACAAGTCTCAGCGGAAGAGACCACTTGCAAATTCTAACCCACATGTCGATAAATCCCCTCGGCAGAAAAGTCGGAAAGTTTCTTCTGACAAATCTCCCAACGGGAATGGAAATCTGAATAAGAGTACAGTGCATAACCTACCTTCATCAGCAGCCAAGATTTCGTCTGGTAAGCAAGTTATTGGCAGGAGTAATGATAAGGCAAAGAAGAACATTGATGAAGTGGTACGTCGACCGGCACATATGAATCACATTAGTACTCATGAAATCATACATCCTTCACCTATGGATGAGGATACTCAAGAGTCCACACCAAGTGGAACCACCAATAGTTTATACTCAAATGTAAATGAAATCAATAAAATGCCTTCACATGGGAAGGATGACTTGAGCGTTGGGGAACCAAGAAAGGAGGAGCAAGGGAACATAGTCGCTGATCAGCAGTGTGAAAGATGCAAGTCAGTTGAGATTCAACTCAGAAAGAAAAATGAAGAAATCAATGCTTTGATTCAATTCTTTGCCAAAGAAAGAGCACTACTAGACAATGAAGAAAACAAGCTGAAGGAAAAGTTGCGGGATAGATCAAACACCATTCGAGAACTGCACGATCAGCTCAAAGAGGCAAACGAGAAGTATGAGAATCTGATAATAGTACTGACAGAGGACAGATAAGTTTGAGAGTTGTGAAGAACACAAGTGTATATGCATCCAAGATCACTCAAGAACTCTACTTGACAAGTGAGTGGGGAAGGTTCCTTGGTAACGTTGAAATATGAAATTTGAGGTCATGCTTCTCCTGACTTTCCCAAAAAATGAGTCTGTAAAAGCTATATTTCATAAAATTAAAAGTCTTGATGATGACTTTTACTACTCAATGTGTTTTTGTGTTTTTTTTTGTGTGTGTGTGTGTGTGTGTATATATATATATTCTTTTCTTTTCTTATGATACACAACTAAGTGGTCTAACAATTTGTAATATGATCATACTGTTATTCATTTTTCAATGTATTACTAAGATATGTTCTCTCCAATATGGAGATATATATGCACCATTAAACAGGACCAGCCCCAGATTGTCTTAATAACAAAATAACTTTTGGTCTAAAGAAGCAGAGTATGACACACCTTCTTCGAACCATTTTCTTTCAGCCAATTAACAGAAGCTTGGATATCCTTTACAGCACCTTGCCAATCAAGACCATCCATCAAATGTTGTGCATCTGCAACATCCAAACCAACCTTTCCTCGATACAAGCTGTAACAACAAAGCAGGAATATAGTCGGCAACCAAATGCAGCAAACAGTAAAACAAGCATTGATATCATATCACGAAAATTTAACTAAGCTCAATGAGTTTACTCTGGGATAAGCGCTTTGAATCCAGGAGCAAGCTCAGAAATTTTCACAGCATGGTTCTTAACCTCAAAATCTACACCCCACCACTCTTGAAGTACAACACTCCCAGGAGCATCTTCTTTCCCAACCACATATGCATCAAATGCCTGGTAATATAAACAAAAGAGATCTAAAAAATCCATACAGAGTCTAGTTGCAGCAAAAAGATTAAAATGACCAACAAATACAATCCTCAAAAGTCTCAATATAACAAACTTCATAGTTAAATCTTTTACGGGAGCTTCGATCACATCATTTTTGAGCGATCGATTAACATTTAGCACACAGAAACCCAACAAATGACACAAACCCAGTTCAATCCGAGCTCAAAGATTCCAACTTCAAAAGCACAGTAACCAAAACTCACCGTATCGTCTCTTTTGATCTGAACCTTCTTGAATGGAGCAGCAGAATCAGCCATGGAGCGAACCGAGAGTCGAGACCGTACGAGTGAGAGAAGAGTCGAGCAGAGTGTTTGCTTCAACTTCTCCAACGCTGCCTCGAACGCCGAAGCCAAGTGAAGCAAATCCATTCCCGCCTAATCACCAACGGTCATCTCCTCCTCCTCCACAACCCAAACCCTAATTCCTCTTCTTCTTCTTCAAAATGGCACCCCACTCTCTTGAGTCTCTTCTCCAACACCCTGATCAGAGCCCAAGTCAGCTTCGACAACCAATCCCACATCGCCCTTCTTCTCTTCACTCAAATGCTGGCCCACCAAGCCACACCTTCCCGCCGCTCATCAAATCCGCCACCTCCGTCTCCGCCGATGGGGCCATCCAAGCCCAGGTCGCCAAACGCCGAATTTGGAGGGACCCATTTGTGCTGACGTCGTTGTTGAGCTTGTATGCTAAGACTGGTCGAGTGTGTGATGCACGAAGGTGTTTGATGAAATTACTGTACCGTGCCTTGTTGCGTGTAATGCGATGGTTGATGGGTTTGGGAAGAATGGTGAGATGGGCTGTGCTGTTTCGATGTTTGATAGCATGGTTGAGAGGGATGTGGCTTCGTGGACGAGTTTGAGAGGAACGGGTGGTTTGGTGAGGGGCTTAAGGTTTTTAAGAAGATGGTGGATGGGGATTTTGTGAAGCCGAATGAAGCTACTTATGTTAGTGTGCTTTCTTTGCGTGCTAATATGAATGGGTGGGGGTCTCTGTATTGGGGAGAGCAGATTCATGGGCATGTTGTTAGGAGTGAGATTCAAGACACTGTCTTTGTGGGGTCTGCGTTGGTGGATCTATATGGGAAGACTGGTTGTTTGAGAAGTGCTTTGAGTGTTTTCGAGGGAATGGGAGTTAGAGAAGTTTGTACATGGAATGCAATGATCACGGCGCTTTCTTTGCATGGTAGGGAGAAGGAGGCTTTGGACTAGTTTGTGGAAATGAAGATGGAGAAGAGGTTGCGGCCCAGTGAGGCTACGTTTGTTGCAGTTCTCACAGCTTGTGCTCGTGGGAACGCGGTGAAGTTTGGTTTGGATTTGCTTAAGTCAATGTCTGAGGACTTTGGGGTGGAGTCGATGATGGAATGTTAGATTTGTGAGTTGCAGAGAGAAATATAGACGATGAGGTTGTAAAACTGTATTGCTATATTGATATGAAGAGAGTTGTTACAGGAAAAGAAGAGCTAGAGCTAATTATACTTGATAAGCTGCTCACGAACTAAGTAACACGTGCAATATATCCTAACATCAACTTAACCAACTAATGACACAAGCTAATCAAATTGACTTAACCCTATATGGTTAACATGGAACACTATGGATGTGTAGTTGATCTCCTAGGCAGAGCAGGACTTTTGAGGGAGGCAACTGAACTTGTTAAGAATATGCCTTTTGAGCCTGATGCATCTGTCTTGGGGACTCTTCTGGCTTCTTGTAAGATTCACGGGACCGCAGATCTGATAAATGAGATTGGGAAAACACTGATGGAATTGCAGCCACAACAGTGTGGACCATACGTGGTCTTGTCAAATATTAATGCCGGGAATGAGAGATGGGATCATGCGGTTGCTATGAGGAGAGCAACGGTGCATGCTGGAATCCAGAAAATTCCGGCGTATAGTGTGGTTGACGTAAGGTAGTATTTTGTGATCTCTATAAGGCTGACAGATAAAAAAGTTTTTCTTGTGATATTTGGACACTGGATTTCATGATCACAAAGTTGCAATGAAAATTGCTACTAAAGTATATCAGGAACAAGGAAGAACTCAGATCGGTACTCAATCTTTACTCCCAGAAGTCAATCAGCTAATGTTAGACATCATCGGGAAAAAAATGATACGAGTCTAATACATACTCATATAGATTTAGAATGCAATATCCCTTGAGTTGGAAGAATTGACTATGCTAGTTGATTTTCAATTTTTATGTCAGCCAAATAAGTAGTTCTTATCTACATTATTGGTTAAATATATTAATTAGCATCAACAAATGATCGATCCTGCATTAGCTGAATAGAGAACTCACAAGAAGACGGACATCTTAAATTATTTGGGAAAGATATTGTGACCTTTGCTTTGTGCTCTGAAACAAAGTATCCTCTTCATTCTTGGTTTGTTCCCTCTCTGAGACATTGAATGCTGTGTAACTTCACAGGGATGTCCACAAACTCAAATGTATACAACAGTCTGATTTTTTTTCCAGCATTTACAACATATCTCTGATAAAATCAAGATTAAGTGTGTCCCGGACAATCAGGAACAATCCTAAGAAAACAACAACAGTTATCCCAGACGACATAATTGTCTGTTCCACTTCTAGGGGGAGCTTTTTCCCACCCCTAGCAGCCTCTATAAGTATGAATGCCAAGGTACCTCCATCTAGAGCAGGTAAGGGAAGAAGGTTGACCACTGCAAGATTAAGATTAAGCAAAGCAGCAAATTGATACAGTCCATCAAGATTCGACCTTGCAACTTCTGCACCAACAGCAATGATGGCAACTGGACCCGAAACTTTACTAGCCGTCTGTGAGAAGTTCAGAAAAGTTTGTTTCAAGCTATCCAACACATTATAAGTTAAGCCCCAGAACTCTCTACCAGTATAATTGAAGGCATCCGATATATTCTCTGGTTTAACTTTCGTCAGTTTAACATTTGGCGATAACTGCACTCCAATCTTGCCTGTTCCATCATAACTCTCATCCGGGGTGACCCCAATTTCGATGTCCTGCTTTCCCCTCCCAACCTTAAGAACCACATTTCGTTTGGGACTCTGCTTGATCACTTCAACAACCTCTGAGACAGCACCAGGCCCTCGTTTGGGCAACTTAATTCCATTAACCTCAAGGATCACATCACCGGGAAGCAACCCATCTCGGGAAGCAGCTGAAAAGGGTCGAACATCAGGGACAAGAACCCCGGGATAGCCCTCTTGTATAGGCAAACCAACAGACAAGACTTGAGTAAAGATTATAGCATAAGCGAAAATTATATTGGCAATCACACCAGCTGAAACCACAATGGCTCTATCCACTATAGGCCTATTCTTAAGCAAGTTCACATCATCAACTGGAATATCACTATCTGGATCATTATCAGGAAACCCAACAAACCCTCCTAAAGGAAAAGCTCTAAGTGAGTACTCTACATTGTTGGCATTGAATTTAGCCAAAATTGGACCAAACCCAACTGCAAATTTACTTACATGGATGCCCTGAAGATAAGCAGCTAGAAAATGACCACTTTCATGAACAACAATGATGGCTGTTAACACTCCAGCTGCCTCCAAAACTGACTGAACCCTCTCAAAGTTGCCATAATCAAAACCACCAGGAAGTGCACAAGACTTGAACTTTAAGCTTCTCCCATTTGGGTTCCTACTCTTTGGGGATAAAAATGTGTCCTTGGAATGAAAAGTGAGGTCAGAAAGGGGTTTTAGGAGGTGGGTTTTGGGCTTTGATGGGAACTCAGAGATGGGTGACCTGGGATTGGTTAGCTTGATACAAGAAAATGAAGAGGAGGGTGGGGACGAAGAGAGATTAATAACCATGGTTTCTCTGGGTGGGTTTGGTAGAGAAGGTGAGGCTGGGTTTTGGTGATGAAGGGGATCGGATAATCTCCCTCTCTCTGTTTTTTCTTTCTTTCGGCATTCGTGTCCTTTTTGGATGGGCCCCACGTTTCTTTTTGGTTTCGTGTCCTCAGAAACCATCGATCACCGGGCTGTACTACTTTTGGTCTGTGCTCATGTATCTATAGTTCTATATTATTATTAAGAAAAGAGGAATTGAAAAAATTCACAAAAATAATTCTCTAAAACACTAAAAAAGTCTAGAAAAAAAATATACAAGGACATGTGAAAATATCAATACTACTAATAATTCAACTTCCTTGTTATTTAGACAATTAAGATTATCTTTAATAGTGTGTTGCATATTAAGTTTTGTAATCCATCTAAATTTTAGGGGTGGGATGTTTTACCGAAAAACTGAACCGAACTGAAAATCGAAATAAACCGAACCCGAAACTCGTTGGTCCCGAAACTCGTGGGACGAACTAATTTAGAAACCGAACCGAAATAAATCCGAACCGAATAACTTTTTATGGCACGGTACCGAATAAAACCGAACCATTCCGAAATGATATATGTGACAAAATTGTGTTTATTTATTTACACAAATGAATATATATTCACCAATTTTGAATCTTTTTAGGACATATATATAGAAAATTCTTACAAAAATACTCTTATTCTCTCACATTTCTTCTATCTCTCTATGATATTGCCTTTTTAAAATAATAATCGACTTAAACAATTGTTTAGGCCTAGAAAATTTTATCGAAAAACCAATCCGAAACCGAAATCCGTTGGGACCGAAACTCGTGGGACAGACTTGCCAAAAAACCGAACCGAATATTTTATTACGGTACGGTACGGGTTCCGACCTAATACCGAACCGATCCAACCCCTACAAAATCTCATCTCTAATGATGTATTTGCATAGCCAATTTTTTAGAGTTTAGTTGTATAAGTTGTAAAGTGGGTGTTATTCACCCAACCTTTTTTATAACGCATCCAACCCAAAATTGGTGGAACTCACACCGATGTGCTTCAATTTTTTTGGAAACCAAAATTGTTTCAAAATATTAATGATTTAATATGTCTTATGAATACCAATATAAATAAAAATATAACTTAAAATAATAAAATAAATTGAGTTCTATAAATTTGCATATTCACCATTGGAGATGGTCAAATTTTAGTACCTATTTTATAGATGAATAATGTCTAATATGATTCTATTTTTTACAACCCAACCTTAATATGGCTCATACGATATGGCTTAATGACGTTGACTCAAAGCCCAACACTTAGTAGCAGCATCCCCGTCCATTAACACAAATAAAATAACGTTTATGCCCTTCTATAAATAGTTAACCAAACACTAGCTGCTATTATATCTCCCTCGTTCTCTCTCTCTCTCTCTCTCTAAAACAAAGTGAAATCTCCCCCGTGTCGCCACCCCCGCGCTCATGCTCTGAACTTAGCATCGTCGCATCATCGACATCGAGCTCCCACGCTTCTGTGTCTCGACATCAAATCTACTATAAGAAATTAGTCTCAACCTCACCTGCAAAGATTCCCAGGCTTAGAAGCAGTCGCCCTCGAGCTCCGGCGCGGCACATGTAAGCTCGCCGCGAGCTCTACCACATGCAACACTTTCCTTAAGCTCGGTCGCATCTTGCAGTACTAGCGCCAACAACGAACAACTTCGCTACTTTCAATAGCAACCACGGCTAGATTTATAGATTTACTGACCGACAGAGTTTGGTTTGGGGAGATATCGACCACCTCAAAGTTGTTAAGCCTCGTCAAAGCTTCATGCTGCTACTTAAAAAGTCCAGTCTGTATAAGTTTCGTGCGCTAAAGAACTGATTAATTGGATCAGAGTAACCAATGTAACATCTTAGAGCATCAACACCGGTTTGGAACTTCTTATTGACCTAGGAATTTATATTTGAGGAAGTGCAATCATTATTCATCGAATAGGAGGTTCTATTCATGTTTTTTATGCAGCGGTGCAAAAATAAGAATTCTTATTACTATTCATTAATTATAAAAAAAATATTTTTTTATTTTAAGGGAATATTTTTATCCAATAACAAGATGACATGTGTCATTATCGTTTACATTATTGATCAAAATTTCTGATAAGATTTCTGACCAGTCATAATGTAACTCGTGTCACTTCCACGTGTCATTTTAGTCTAAAATATTGATGACGATTTTAGGTAAGATTTTCGACCAGTTATGATGTGACACGTGTCACATCCACGTGTCGTTGTCGTCTAAATTAATGATGATTTTTGGTAAGATTTTTGACCAATGAGGATGTGACACGTGTCCAATCCACATGTGTTGTCTTCCAAATTATTGATGAAGATTTTCAGTAAAATTTTTGACCAATGAAGATGTGACACATGTATTCATCTTCAAACATCAGATTACATGAAATTTACTATAAAAGTATCATCTACGACTCCTTGTATACTCACATCATCTACAATTCACTTGATATTCTACCCATAAACATATTTCTTCAAACACTTGTTCACATTACCTCATCAGTAAGATGAATCATTTCAATTACGATGACTCTTCTAGGAGGAGGCGACAACAACGCCAACAAGCTGCCGTAATTGCTAATTCCTTCGTCACTTATACGGTCATGGTAGCTGTAGCATTTTGATGATGAGCCACCTCGCTGTCGCAGTACAAAAGAACCAAGGCAGAGGGAAGTAAGGGGACGGAATTTGATGGAAGATTACTTCATTGGATGCCCTGTTTTCAACGAGTAAGATTTTCGCCGGAGATTCTGAATGAGCACGAACTTGTTCAACCAGATCATGATAAAACTCTGCAACCACGACCCTTTTTGGCATCAAAGAGCAGATGCCACTGGATTGCAAGAACTTCTTCCCCAACAAAATATTACCGGTGCTCTATGAATGTTGGCGTATGGCCCAGCTGCAGATCAGTGTAATGAAATCACAAGGATGGGTTAATCAACAATACTGAAATGCATGAAGAAGTGGTGCACACAAGTATACTTGCTTTTATAAAGATCGTTACCTCCGCGCTCCAGATGCAGCAGACATTACTCGACTTCTAAGAAGGGCAAGGAAGCGGAAATTTTCTGGTATGATCGGAAACATCGATTGCATGCACTGGGAATGGAAGAACTGCCCAATAGCATGACAATGGTCATACTCAGGGCGGAAGACTCGTTCCACCATAATCTTAGAGGTAGTAGCGTCATATGACACAGCTTCTTTGGGGTGCTTAGAGCACAAAATGATATTAATGTGCTTAACAGCTCAGACATCTTCGATGTGCTCCTTACCGGAAGAAGCCCGCAATTGACGTATAAAGTCAATGGTATGACGTACTATAACACTTATTATCTAGCTAATGGAATATATCTGAGTTACTCTTCGTTTGTTAAAATAGTTTTCAATCCCCAGAATCTACAACATAAGTTGTTCACAAAGAAACAAGAGGCACATCACAAAGATGTGGAGAGGTGTTTTGATATCTTACAATCTTGTTGGCCAATTATTCGTCATTCAACTATGTGTCATCACACATCGACATTGAAAATGATCATGTTGGCTTGCATCATAATGCATAACGTGATTGTTGAGGAAGAATTTATGGAAGATGATTTTGAGGATAACGAAGAAGAAGATTTACAAAACCCAGCTAGTGTTTTCACAGTTTATGATGGGCCGGTGAATAAAAATGGTAACCAAATTCCTTTTGAGCCAGTTGGAAGAGATCAACATCAACAACAGTTTAGCGGCCGTCTCGTCAATCTCCATGGATAACTTCAAAAAGACCTAGTGAAGCACATCTGATTTCTTGAAACCGGTAAACAACTCTAAATAACGTGTTTTAATTTTGTGTGTTTGCCATTTGTGTGTTTATATTTTATGTTGTTTGAGTGTAATTTATTATGTTTTAATGTAATATGTTTAAATTTTATCTAAATAAATAAAGTAAGTTTTTATTTCTTGAAAATTTAAATTATATAATGACATGCCAAACATAAATTTATTATTAAGACAAACTAGACTAATCACTAAAATCAAGGTTGCAGGGGTGATAACAATTTGTAAAGCTTGCATCGTCAACTTCTTCTTCATTGTCATCTACTTGCTTAAGGATTTCTGCTTTTCTCTTCATGAAGTACCTCTTTGACATTGAGCTCATAACCTCCAAATTCATTGTCATGATCCTTGTTTCTTTCTCTTGAGCCCTCAATTTGTAGTTTTTCTTATCAATCATTCATTGCTTTTTATCACTTGCCTTTTGTCAATCGGCAAATTTTTTTTGATTAGCCGCAACGATTTTCAAAGTCTCATTTCTAACCTCATTTATAGGTGTCATGACCTTTTTCCCCTTCTTTTTGCTTCTTTGGCCTCCTTCACTCCTTGAGGTCTAGCGGGACTTGTGGTACCTTCAAGGTTGTTTTGTAGTGTTGAAATTACTTCATCCTCACTCAAGTTGACGGTAGGAGGCACTTCACTAACGGAAGAAGTAGCTTCGAAGGTGGAGTAATAGTTTCGACGGGTCTAAAAGAAGAATGATTCTTGACCGCTTTCCAATACTCAAAGTTCGAAAACTCTTTCTTCTTTTTTGATACATAAAATGTCTGAGCATTCCTTAACTACAAAAAAAAATAACACTACAACAAAAAATTCAATTTGCTACATTTTTGTGTGCTGACAATCCTACCAATGGCGACGACAAATTCACCATCGCGAATGGGGAGACATTTTTGCTACGGTAAACCAACGCCGTCGCAAAAGAATTCATCAATTGTGACGGTATTTTTCACCGTCGCAAAAATGTTTCATCAATTGCAACAACACTTTACACCGTCGCAAAATGTTTTATCAATTGCGACGAAAAATAAACGCTGTCGCAAAATCATTTTTGCCGACAAATATTTTTTTTACGTAAAATGACCGTTGGATGGGATAATTAAAATAATCCAAGTATTGAATTAAAAAATTTTAGTTTTTTTACTTGAATTAGATGTCAATCCGTGCATTAAGTCGTTGTGTTCCTAAGACATTTTAGACTAAACTCGATTTGCCACTATGTAAAAAATTTGTTTGAGACTAATTTCTACACATGCATTATTGTGGAGCTCATATCTATCTTAATATGTGAAAAAAAATGACCCAAAAAATCAATTTAGGTACTCCTCCCATAAGAGAATGAGCAAAATCCTTGAAAATGGCTATTTTAATCTTTTGGTCAGATTTGACCTCATTGACCGATCTTTAAACAAACTTCGACAGTTCGACCAGGGCAAGTTTTTTAAAAATATTATTTTATTACGAGGATGACGCATGTGTATGGACATATTTTTCATTAGACCATTTCGGTTTCTCATATGTCTTTTTAGTCCATATATAACTTCTAATATTACTTACAAATGTTTGTTGGTTATATGAAAACAAAACCTTTATGAAACTAACACTAACAAGTGATCATTTTGAAAATGTGACCATCGGATGAGATGATCAGACCAATTTAAGCATGCCGTGAAAAAATTTGAACTTTCTGATTTGAATTTGACCTCGATCTGTGTGTCATACGGTTGTGACTATATTGTCTTTAAGCAAAACTCAATTTTCCGCTTCGTCAAAAATAATTTGAGATCAAGTACCTCACATGTATTCTCGTGAAATTCACATCTATCTTGCTGTGTAAAAAACTAAAATTTCTAAACCCTAAATCAGAAACCTAAATCTAGACTCTAACCCTTTTTATAAAAAAAAATCTAAACCCTAATCCCGAATCCTAAAAGAATAGTTAAAAGAAAATCTTTCAAAAAAAAAGAAGTAAATAAATTAGGTCATGCCGCCTCTCTCTCTCTCTCTCTCTCGGGTAGTAGCAGTAGATCGACAAACGGCTGCCATACTGCCGCCTCACCACTGACATCACTCGCCAAAGCCTCTTGCCGCCACGCAAGGATCATTTAGCCGTTGGTCCAAATCCTGCATCTCCGACTTCTTGGCCTCGCACGTATCTCCACCTCCCATCACCGAGATTTTAGCTCGGCCTGCCTCGTCGTCGTCGGGTCAACCTATTCTTTCCGCACCGTAACTGTTCACCTCCTCTCGATTTTGGCATTTCACGCTGCTCTTGGCTTCCGATGCGCGTCCTCGCTGCCAACTTAGTTGTGTGTTTTCCTCAACTGTCACTCAGCCAAAGAGGTGAGAATCTCCATCTCAAATATGAAATCCCAAATTTTGGTTGGTGGTGGATTTTTGTGCTTGGTTTTAGTTAGGATTTAATTACAGTAGTAGTGGAGGAACTCGACCACGCCGCTGCCTACTTGCAGCGGCAGCCTCCACGGCTCGACGTCTCAGTCGCTTTAGATTGACATTTCATAAATGGGTTTTCTCTAGGGCTTGTGAATTTGGGTAAACTCTGCTCTCAAGTTTGATTTTGTCATTGTGGGTTTTTCATTTTAATTAGGGTTTTGGCCAAATGCAATAAAATGTAGTTACATATTCATTGATCACTCATGGAATTTTGGATTTTAGAAAGCCTAGGATTCAAGGGATCATTTCATGAAGTTAATCACGAATTAGGTTTTGTATGTTGAAGAATTTCTTGTACTAAGCTCTTTGTTTTGTTGATAGTAATATGGGTCATGTTGGTTGGTTTACCATTTTAGAATAATGTGAGAATTGTGATTGCTTGAGTTAAATTTTTAAGGCCAAACCTTCCTAATTAGTTATGAATGCTTATGGATAATTTATCTGATATGTATTTCTCTTATTACACTTTGATTTCAGAGGATTGCCAAAAGTCTGAACATGTCCAAAAAGAAAGTTAGGAATGCTACTGAGGTACTAAATGTTGTGTTTATTCAGGGCATTCCACTGTTCTCTTTGCTTAGTTACTGTTACCATATAATTTCATAAATTGCAGGCTATAAGTAAGGTTTATTCACTTAATAGAGATGTATTTACCTCTTTGAATGGGCTTCCAGGAGAAACTCATCATGGTGTAAGTGTTGATGAAAACTTAACTAGTCTCATTTGTTAATTTTTTTCATCTTGCCTGCCAGTTTTGTCTTGTAGTCGATCTTTTAACAAACTTTGTTGTGGTACATTGCATATATTCGCCACGAGAACATCCCATGGCATGGGGTGGATGAGTCACCACTTAAGGTAAGACATACATACAATGGTCTAACTAAAATACAAATCAGTATGTTGGATTCAGAAAAACTAAAGCTCAACTAAAGAAAAACCAAACTAGTCAATGTTCAAAAAAGAAAAGCCTCATTATACATCTCTCTTGAATCTTGATGGCATGAGAGGCATATATGTGTACGTGTATGTATTTGTAATATTAGTTGTCTTATTTAATTATCTGTTATATGACAATTTGTAAACAACCTAAGAGAGTATTTGGAGTCTGAACCTCCTACTTATGATAGTGCTATATTTGCAGGATGAAGTAAACAAGCTCATAAGTGTGATTCTTAGGGAATGGGAGCAGGAAATCATACGGCTTTACTATGGGCTGGATAATGAAAGTCTTACATGGGAGAACATTACTAAACGGTGAGTCCAAACAAGGGATTGAGCTTATGTATTCGATCACCAATAAGTAAATTGAAATTAATCAGAAACTTTAGTTAGAATCCCAGTCATTAATTGTGTCCAACAACCCTTTCTGAAGAGCAAAGAGTAAAGTGAAGGTGATCAAGTACTAAGGGTATCTAAATGGTAAACAATAGTGAGTGACTAGAGTAAATCACTGGATGACTAGACTGGTTACAAGTTACATCAACAGAAAAGAGAAACACTATGATAGTAAATTTGACTGGCCAAACCTTTTGATTTGTAAGTTAGTTATGATTTGCTTATGTTCGCTAAATTGCATGAAATTGCATTTATTGTTCTGATCTTGTATCAAAAATTTTTATTGGATATTTAGATCTTACAATGGTTCCTTGTATTTATTTTCGCTTCTTTTTACTGCATGGACTGTTTTGATTACAATCAAATTGTATATTGGGTGTATATTTTCTTATTGTCTTTTCATATGATCTACAATATCTGATCGGGAACAAGTGATATCGATCAACTAGGAAAGATTTTTATAGCTTTTGGGGCTCCAACACCTTCTCAATGGCCTGATATTGTATACCTTCCTGATTATGTGGAATACCAGTATGCTCCACCATTTGCTTTGCGTAAAAGGTTTACTATGGCTAGTGATAATGCCTTTGATTTACTATCAAAGACGTTCACTTATGACCCAAAAGCTAGGATACTAGTGCAGCAGGCATTAGAGCACAGGTATGTAACTCTAGCCATTCAATCTTAGCAATTTATGGGTTATGTTTTTTTGTTGGTTCTCTTTCTGATCAATGTGGTACTGTTTAGGTACTTTACATCTGCACCACTACCTACAGATCAATTAATGGGTCCTGTTTTGGGAGTGTAGATGAGTCTATGGTGAGGGATTGAGGTTCCTTTAGTCTAATGGTTGAAGCACTTTAATCTTCAATATTTTTATGATTACAGTGACCGAAGCAAGTTGTCTCCCTTAATATCAAAACAATATACAACAAAATCGCTACTAGGTGCAGGATCTCTGCCTAGTTATTCATATTCATTGATTGTCAAATGTTGTATTATTCCATTTTATCAAATTGATCTGCCGTGTTAGATGATGAATATTGCTACTAATATGTTTCTTATTGGGCAGGAATGACTGTGGTCTTCGTCACTTCCGGGGACTTCGTGTGAGTAGATAGTTCACAACTAGTCGTAGGGGATGCTATGTTGTTTTTTTTCTTTTACTTTTGAAAACTCTAGTTTTAGCATCTCAGTTAAGTTGATCATGTGAAATTGAATGACTATGTAGATGTATTTATTAATGTTAACGGTGGGTTAATGTACTAGTAGATTTGCACAAGATCAACTCTAATTATTTACAATGATCAAGGTGCTGTCGCAAAGAAATGAAGCCATTTTTTTCTGGCAAAAACTAATTTTGCGAAGACAATTTTGTCGTGGCAAAAAATAATTGGCAACGTTAAATACCGTCACAAAAAAGAAAAATAGCACTACGGCTAACAAAATTTACGACGGAAAATATACCATCGCAAAAAGAATTTATTTTCCATGGAAATTTTTTACCTGTGACGACCCGGAACATAATCAGTAGTGTAATCGGCTTAATCCACGAGCTTGCGCATAATCGCAGTTTTCCGTAGATTGATTGAATTGCCGGTTTTGATCACGACTTAATTATTGGCCGAGAATTTGAGTTGAGTATCTTCTCGAGAGTTGTTGTACGCGTGATTTTGAGTTCGTGGGCGGTTTCGGATTATTATTTCGACGACCGAGGAATATAATATGAATATTTGAAATTTCAGAATATCGTCGAGTTTATCCGTTCGTATTCGAGTTTATCCGAATCGTGATTGTGATCCGTTTTGGACCGACGATCGACCCGAACCGAAATTGGAATGGTTATCGACTTGATTTTTGAGTTTCGCGATTAGTCGCGATTTTGTCGTAATCAATTAATATGGCGGCTTCGTTAGTGACTAAATTATCGGACAAGAATTTGGTTTGGGATCCTTCACGAAAGTGGTAGAGAATTTAATTTCGAGCTCGTGGGAACTTCCGGAGGATTATTCCGAGTTACGAGGAATAAGTTGTGAATATTTTCGGCCGTCAAATATTTTCATATTTATCCGTTTGGGATTCGATACGCGTACGGTATAAATACGGGAGAATACATGCCGATTTTGGAAACTTTCCATAAGGGGAAACTGGGCCTTGACCCGCGTTGACCACGGGTCAAGGAGGCGACCCGTTTTGCCGTTTGGGCCGTGGACTTCGCGCCGCCGTGGAGGCCGATTCCGGCCACGGTTGGCCGGGGTTTCTTCATGAGATTTGTTGGGCTCGTGGCCCTCTTCAATTTGAGAGGTGGATCGACCCGTGAGGTGACCAGACGGAGGAGAATCGAAGCGGCAAAGTTCGACGTTTTTCCGGCGAGTTCGGCGTTGGTCGGAGGTGACTTTTCCGGCCGAGTTGGTGGCTCCTCTTTGAAGGGTTTTGTTAGCCATGAGGAGAGGAAGCTATTGGAAGTGGTCTTGAGGGTTGCCGTGGCCGGAGGAAGGAGATTGGTGGGTTTGAAATTCCGGTAAGGGTTTGGGACTTTGAGGTGAGTTTTGGACCTTTTCCGGTCAAAATTGAGCTTAACTTTGAACTGGAAAGTTGTTGGAAATGTCGAGATCTTTAAATCCATGTGTAGGTTGCATTTTTCTGGGCTGGTATGATTTTCTGGCGGCCGGCGGCGGCGACTTTTTCCGGCGACGTGTTTTTCGACGAGTTGTATGTCGTTTCGCTCGGAATCGCGCTCCGATCGCAATGGTGAGGTTTATTTTTCGAATTTAGCATCGGAAATTGTTGTGAGGTTTTATGTTGTGATTATCGGATTTTTACGATTTCGTCGATGTTGAATTATATATTTCCGGGAACGGTTATTTCTCGTGATGTGGTTCAAAGTTTTGAATTATGATTTTGAGCAGTGGATTTTATGATTATCTAGGGGTTCGTGATCGTTCGTTTGGCGAGGGATCTCCGCCGGATAACGGATTAACGTGTATCGCGCTACGCTCATCTGTGAGTGGACTTTTCTATTTTCACAGTCGTTGCGAGTTCGTGATTTTCCGTATTTGTTTATATACGATGTTGAGCTTATTTATTATTTTCGAAGGTATTATTTTATATTTTTATGGTGATGGCATACTTGCATCGATACTTCGGCTACTCGGCTGATCACCGGTAGTCTGACCAGAGTTGAGAGATTCCTCTGGACCAGAGTTGAGAGATTCCTCTGGGCAGGGTTGAGAGATTCCCTTGTTATGCCGCTGGGGTTGAGAGATTCCCCTAGCCTATCACCCTCGGGCTTGAGAGATTCGCCTGACCGTCGGGCTTGAGAGATTCGCCTGACCGTCAGGCTTGAGAGATTCGCCTGGCACCTCCATATATATTTTCCGAACTCGCTATACTTTACATTGTTTATTGTATATGAAATTGGTGAAAGGCATATGTTTATTTTCGTCCACTCACTCTAACGATTTTATTGCCTTTCTCCTGGGCTTTTCGGTTTCCGTGCCCAGTTTGCAGTTCGGATTCTGGTGTCGCACGTCGTGGTCGGAGGCATAGTATTCGAGCGATGTTTCTTTTATGGTAGATTCTTAGTTTGGCCTACTATTTGTATATATATACTAGAAGTCGCTCTGAGCAATCTGATGTTATACTTTTATACGATTTTTCCCTAAATTTCTGTAAAGTATAGTTTTATTTATTACTTTACATTACTGTTTTAATATTGAGAAATCCGGATGGGATTGGTGCCCACGGTTTGATTTTTGTGGCATAGGATGAAGTGTATTTTCCGAGTGTAGGTTAATGGCAATTCCGCGTTAGTAACGAAACTCTGCCAAAAAATTTATGGTTTTTGATGGTTCGTGTTTTCAGAAAGGGTTTGATTCCGGTTTAGGAAACTAAATCGGGGTTGGGTCCTTTCAGCTTGGTATCAGAGCATTAGGTTTTAGGTTCTGTAGACTTCTGTAGTCGTGTTTACTAAGAATATTTGAGAATGTACAGCATGTTTGGGGCGATGACCCGACCAGCCGGGAGATACTCATCAATACTCTTGGTGTTGTATGCTTTCAAATATTTGAAGTTCCATGATTACGTTCTACTTGTTGCGAATGATGTCTTGTTCATTAGGATGACTCCTTGTCGTGTTTTCCGTGTCGGTACGATTGTGGATCCTATTGAGGATCAGTCGACGTGCGACTTGTTAATGAGTTGTGGGTTTGGATGAGCATTCTTGATTCAGAGTTATATGTGGCATGGTTTGCCCGGTTGTGCGTGTATGGGTGTCTACATGTTGCCTCAGAGCAGAGAATTGTGGCAGTTGATGGTTTGCGTGAGTCAGATCATTGTGTTTAGTGGGTTGGTATTGTGTGAGTTCCTGTTGCAACTCCATGATCTACATTTAGGGTTTTGTTTATACGGAAATATGGAGTGTTTACCCACCTGAGGCAGGGATGCATCGTTCACATGTTGTTCCAGTTTGCACGTGTTATGTAGCTTCAGAGGAAGCAATGCATGATGTTCGAGATGGGTTTGAGCCTGAGCATCAGAGGGATTTTGACTGTTATGCCTTGAGGCAACCGTGAGGAGTTTGATGTGCTGCACTCAGAGGTGAGGACATTGGAAAGAAAAGATATACGCGGTTTCTGATATGTCGTTTGAGGAAGGTGAACTTAGTCGAGATATTTTGATGAGGTTGAGTTTAGGCACCTCGGAATCAGTGACTTCATCAGGCTGTGGCCTTTTCGATTCTGTTGAGGGTCAGCTAAATAAAGCAGAAGATCCGTTTGGTGGTGATGGATATCACAGAGTAGTGGACTTGTTCTTGTGGCATGAGTTTGGGTGATCGTTGAGGATCCTTCCACATAGCAAGATTCGCTGTGATTTGTGTCCGAGGAGCACTCTCAGTTGCTATTTTGGTGGCCAGGAGGGTTATGTTGCGAGGGAGCGTCCTCAGTCGGCTGTTTTAGTGGTTCGGTAGCTCAGAGTTCAGGAGGAGGTCATGATGCTATTTCTGGAGTTTGACCAACGCAACCTTCTAGACGAGTCAATCAGCAAAGTCGCAATCGACGTGGACGGTTTGTTGGGCATGCCGGAGTTCGTGCCACGACCCTGTGTGAGGGCAGAGTTTTCTCCGAGGTTACCATTGCTTGACATCCATGACTATTGTGCCTGCATCTCCACTTCCGGGGTTATGGAGAGTATTGTATCCATCCGGAGAGGTTGTGAGATCTTTGTTGGAGGTTATGGGTTAGTCGCGGATCTGTTATTGCTGGACATCGACGATTTTGATGTGATTATGAGTATGGACTTCTTGACGACACATTGGGCTATGTTTGATTGTCACAAGAAGGATGTTGTGTTTCGACGACCAGGGTTCCCCGAGATATTATTTCGCGGTGAAAAGAATACTTTATTGCCACGTGTGAATTCAGCGATGAAGGTCGAGCGGATGATGAAAAGGGGTGTGTAGCATACTTAGTTGTGGATACTACGGCTGCTGTGCCAGACATTGGTAATATTGAGGTGGTTCCAGAGGTTCCAGGTGAGTTCCAGAGGAGTTACCGGGTATTCCTCCAGTTTGGGAGATCGACTTCATCATTGAGCTTTTATCGGGCACTGGACCCATATCACAGGCATCTTAGCGTATGGCGCCAGCGGAGCTACAGATTCAACTTCGAGAGTTGATGGAGGAGATTTCATACGACCCTGTGTATCATCGTGGGGTGCTCTTGTACTATTTGTGCGGAAGATGGATGGTTCGACGAGATTGTGCATCAATTACCGGAAACTGAATCAGGCTTCAGGGAAGAGCAAGTATCCTCCATTTCGGATTGACGACTTGTTTGATCATCTCACAGGAGCTTCAGTCTTTTCGAAGATTGATCTCAGGTTCGGATACCATCAGTTGAGGACCAGTGAGTCAGATGTGGCCAGGACAGCTTTCAGGTCACGGTGCGGGCATTACGAGTTCTTGGTTTTGCCGTTTGGGTTGACCATTGCCCCTGCAGCTTTTACGGACTTGATGAACCGAATGTTCATACGATTTCTGGACAAGATTGTGATCGTGTTCGTCGACAACATCCTGATTTACTCCAAGAGTGTGGGCCAGCACAAGAAGCATTTGCGAGCGGTTTTACGGACTTTGCGAGATAATCGGCTGTTTACGAAGTTCAGCAAGTGTGAGTTTTGGTTGATTAGCGTGACGTTTTGGGCCACGTGATGTCAGTTGAGGGAGTCAGCGTGGATTCTGACCAGATAGAAGCCGTGTTGATTTGGAGTAGACCTACCACCGTACCAGAGATCAGGAGTTTCTTGGGTTTGGCAGGTTATTATCGACGCTCTGTGCAGGATTTTCTTGGATTGCCACTCCACTTTTCAGATTGACGAAGAAAGGCGTCAAGTTTGAGTGGTCTGATACGTGTGAGGAGAATTACTTACTCCTGAAGGAAAGGTTGACCACTGCACCGGTTTTGACTTTACCTGACGACCGTGACGAGTTCGTGGTTTATAGCGATGCATCGAGATTTGGATTTGGTTATGCTTGATGCAGCATAGCAAAGCGGTGGCTCATGGTTTCAGGCAGTAGAAACTTTATGAAGCTACGTATCCTATATATGATTTGGGAGTAGCTGTCTTTATGTTAGCATCGGAGAGTTCGAAACACTACCGTTGTGGCGTGCAGCGCAGTGTAGGATGTATACTGATCACTTGAGTTTCATCTACTTGCATATTCAGTCAGATTTGAGCTTGAGGCAGCGTAGATGGATGGGCTCGATTAACGACTATGGCTGAACATTTGAGTTTATCCGAGAGAGAGGCTAATGTCGTTGTTGATGCATTCAGTCGGAAATCAGGAGCTTCATTGTTTCATGTATGTGTGGCTCGAGTTTCCGTGTTAGCCGAGTTGTGAGCTATGAGAGCTGAGTTCGAGTGTAATAGTGTTGAAGCTCATTGTTTTGCGTACGTTATGCACTAGTGGTACAGAGATGTATCAAATACTTCGAGTTTACTACTCGTGACGCAACATGAAGAGTAATATAGCAGCTTGTGTGAGCAGATGCCACATTTATCGGCAGACGAAGGCAGAGAGGCAGAAACTTGCTGGGAAGTTACAGCCATTGGAGATTTCCGATTAGAAGTTGGAGCTTGTCACTGTGGATTTTGTGTATTAGTTATCACGTACTTCGGTTATGATATTACTTTACATTACTGTTATGATATTGAGAAATCCGGATGGGATTGGTGCCCACAGTTTGATTTTTGTGGCATAGGATGAAGTGTATTTTTCGGGTGCAGGTTAATGGCAATTCCGCGTTAGTAACGAAACTCTGCCAAAATTTTTATGGTTTTTGTTGGTTCGTGTTTTCAGAAAGGGTTTGATTCTGGTTTAGGAAACTAAATAGGGGTTGGGTCCTTTCATTACCGTCGCAATAGAGTTCAGATGATGGCAAAAACTGTCACCGATAGCAATTGTGTCACCACCAATTGTGAGGAAAATGTTGCCTTCGCAAAACTCATTTTGCCGTCGCAAAATAGCATTTGTTATGGCATTTTACTCTTTTGCGACACCAGCCTGCCGTCACAAAATGCATTTTTTGTTGTGGTGTAACAAATTGATAAGTCAAAACAATATCAAATAAAATGGACTTGGCATTTTTTATTTCATAAAATCAAATAAAATTGAAATGACCAACATAAATAAATCCTTACCTCATCTTGTAAATTTTCGCCGGATTTCGGATTCTTTTTTGCGTATACAAGCACCATTTTCCATTGTGTCAAGTTTGGCTTCAACTTTGCAAAACGGGAGATAAGTGCATTTTGGGTCCTAGTCTCCGCCCTCGATTCACCATGACTCATCTCCAAATTTTGTTGGTAATTGATATAAATTTTTTCCCACAACTTGTCAACCTTTTGTTTGTTGTCGGAGATAGGGCACACTCTTTGACGACAATAAGATATGTAAAATTGTACATCTTTGGAAAGAATCCAATTGGTTGACATCTTTTGTAAAAACTAAAAGGAGTGAGAGAAGAGAGAGAGAGAGAGAAGAGAGGGAGGAGGATGATAAATTTGTTGTGCACAAATTGGTGTGAGTTGTTTAAGAAAATGAATGTAGTATTTATAGAAAAATAGTCGGGGATTATTTAAAATTTTTTGGAATTTTTTTCTTCCAATTGTAGCCATTCTGGAAATTTGAATAGAAAAAGTAGCCGTTCTCTTTGAAACAGGGCCGTCCGATTCAATTTTCAATTCAAAATGGACGACCCAGATTCACAGAGCCGTTGGAGAGGCGCTGGCAGACAGCCCAGTCCCGTGATGAGCTGCCATTGGCTGGTAAATATCCTGGTAAATTTTTTTACTGTTTTACAGCGTGTGTAATACACGCGCCAAAAATTAGAAAACAATCAACGTGTCATGGCATCACCCACGTGTGTGGGCACCACTAGGGAACGCGTTCTCTGCGGCATGCGATTTCCGGAATCCGTCGAGGAATTCCTCCTCGTCACCTTCCAGTCGCCGGCTTCCTTTTGCCCCGCTGCACCATTTTTTATTGCCAAAATTCCTATCACCGGCGAGACCTAGCGAGAAGAATTCCGAATTCGGCCAAAATCCCTCCCTGATGTAGATGCTCTTAATGACGTGAAAGATGCTTATGCAAAAGCTGTTGTTGTAGTACTTTTTCAAAAGTGGTGATATTGTAAACAAATGGTTTACTATGGGCCTACTACTGTTTACTATTACACTATCACTATACTTAATTTGTTTTCTCACAATAAGTTAATTGGATGGCCAAATTGCCAAGTGATTGAGAATTGAGACCTTATTGCCCGTGACAAATGTGTCATAATTCAACTTTTTTTCTTTTAATGTTTTGGTTTTGTTTCTATTACATATTTGTTTTGAAGAGCAATCTTGCGTTTTACTGTTTATAGTAATTAACTTTGTAATATACAATAGCAATAGTTGATGTGTTTTTTTTTCTTTCTTTTATTATAAATTAGTTGGTTTCTGATTACAATAGCACATCTGTTTTTTATTTATTTTTGTTAGAGTAGTTTATCTGTTTTTATTACAAATTGTTAGCTCATCGAGCTATTATTAAATCGTTAGTTGAGCTGCTATTGCATTGTTGATATTGTTGCGCTACTAAAGATTCGTCAAGCTGTCACTGAATTATTCTCAAAGTGCTATATTGAATCGTTTGTTGTGCTGCTACTAGATAGTTGAATTGTTACTGAATTGTTCGTCGAGTCACTACTACATCGTATTTAAAATTTTCTTGTGTATATCAAAGTGATATTGAAATTTTTAATGCTATTGCAAGTGTTATTAAATGTAAAGAATGCAAGTTTTATCGATTTTTTTATCAAAAAAAATGATACTGAATTTTTATAAAAAAAAAACTAGTTGATACTGATACTAAATTTGCAATCAAGCTAGTAAGAAATTTATTTTGAGAATGCTACTAAACTTTGGAAAAAAAAATTAAACGTGAATTTTTAAAAGTTGAACGGGAAATAGGAACAGCAAAAAAAAAAAAAAACTGGCCAATTTTTTTTAAAAAAATTGTTTTATATTATATTTTGAATGAAAAAATTATTAAATTAGAGAAAGAAATACAGAGGGAAAAAAAGTACATTTTTCTCTACCATATGGCAGGCCACGAGTCTATTGTCCTTATAAGTAATAGTTTATCTTTTTTTTGTCTATATAATAGTCCCTCGTCCTTAAGTGTATTTGGTTTCTACACACGTACTGATCTTGAGTGTAGTTTGTTAAAAAAAAATTGATAAAAAAAATGTGTAAGGATATAAGTATAATTACACAAATAATGTTAAAAAAAACGTTGGGGATATGATCCCTGAAAATAAGGGAGCAAATAACTACCAGAACCTACCTAAAATAACTTCTCACGTGATCCTAACTTCTCCGGTTTCTTAAAAAAAAAATAACTTCTATATATTTTTCTCTGTGCAGAAAAAACCTCAGGAAATTATTATTTTTTAATCAAAAAATGAGGTAAATTACTTTCACTCGTCCAGGCACACGCATAACATATGTGTATATTCGTAGTACATGTTTATATTTATGCTCTTGTTCATCGAAACCACTTGTGTCCACTGTCAGTGTACATTCACAATCGCAAGCGTGTGTCACGGATTAATCTCGATCTTCAATTTTAATGAATTTTTTTTCTTGACTAGATTGTGGATGGTCAATGTCAATAGAAAATTCGATGTTACCCCTGAACAGAGGACGAATGAATGAAGTTGATATCATAGGATCGTCGACGAGGAGGAGGGAGTGAATTTTAGGATCAAAATGTTTGGCACCAGATTTCCCGAGAGCTCGAGAAGTCTTAAACTATCTTTTTTTTTAGCGCGCACGCGCGTGTGTGTTAGGCATGTCACTGTCATAGGGCAGAAAGTTGAACACTGATTAGCCGTTATTGAACTTCTAAGAAGCGATTGAAGACGGGGAGAGCACCAACCCCGTCAGATAAGTTTTTTTTGCCCAAGTGACTTAGGACTTGGGTTTTTGTGTCTCTCTGCTGAGCCACGAAAATCGATACTCCACACACCTTGTCCGGTGCAGAGCAGAGCAATCACCTTGACGAGTGTTGAGAACACAGGTTGTTGCGTCCTTAAATCTTCAGATTGTACACGTCCTATTTGGTGCAAATCTTCGGATCGCCGGTTGGTAGGGTTTCTTAAGAAGAAAGTTGTTTTGCCGAGAGCAAAAGTTGTGTATGATATGTAGAGGTCTGGATTGTACAAAGATTTCCTCTATATATAGGCATCATACAATTACTTGTTGTAGTGAACAAAAGATTCTTGCCATTAATATCATTAAATGACTTTAATTGTCGAAAATTCAGCATCCATAACTCTCCTAATCAAACTAAGATCGTTATGATCATCTAAGATTTCTTTCCTCCAAAGGAAAATCTTTCCACGTGTGGGCCACCGGTATCGGCTCAATAATACTAAAGAACCTAAATATGTGGGGTTGAAGATAATGTTTATTTTGAGTCTAGGGGTTGAAGATAATTAAGGGTTGAGATGGAGCAGAGGGATTATTTGAGTTTGAGGGAGAGGTCGAGGTTAAGGTCAGAGAGTTTGGATGGAGATCCCGGAGTTTTTGAGGTGTTGAGAGTCGAGTCCATGGTGGAAGAAATGCAGCCACAAAACAATGTGGACCAAACGTGGTTTTGTCAAATACTAATGCCGGGAATATGAGAGATGGGATCATGCGGTTGCTAATGCTATGACGTGGTGAGCAATGGTGAAAATTCCGCCGCAAAGTATGCATGGTTGACGTAAGGTAGTATTTTGTGATCTCTATAAGGCCGACAGGTAAAAAAGTTTTTCTCGTGATATCTGGACACTGGATTTCAAAGTTGCAATGAAAATTGCTACTACAGTATATCAGGAACAAGGAAGAACTCAGATCGGTACTCAATCTTTACTCCGAGAAGTCAATCAGCTAATGTTAGACATCATCGAAAAAAAAACAAATGGTACGAGACTACGAGTCTAATACTTACATAGATTTTGAATGCAATATTCCTTGAGTTAGAAGAATTGACTATGTTAGAATGTTTTGCTGCCTTTGCATTTTGATTTTCAATTTTTATGTCAGCCAAATAAGCACTTCTTATCTACATTATTGGTTTAATATATTAATTAGCATCTCCATATGATTGATCCTGCATTAGCTGAATAGAGACACAAGAAGATGGACTTCTATCAATGCTTAAATCATTTGGGAAGCTAAGAATCTGAAAGCTATTGTGACCTTTGCTTTGTGCTCTGAAAACAAATCAATCTTTCTCACTGGGCCATCACTCCCATCAGTGTTTGAGCGATTTAGTGGTAATGAGAGAGAGGGTAGTATAAGTGTATAACGGTATAACAAAGAAGATTGCTACATCGACCTACTGGTGGCTTCCAGTTTATTCTGTTTAATTCTATTATTATGAGCCGTCTGTTTCAAGAGTTTTAATTGGTTATAAATTCTAGTTATAAAGACTAAAAATAATTGCAGTAACAAAAACTGTCGAGTGTGCATAGATGCGTAATATACTTGTAACAAATTATTACATACTTGTAACATAATAATGTGCTACATAAGATAAGACGTTATCAATTTGGCTCAGAAGCCAGAGTTTCCAGTCCATTGCCAACTTTGCAGGGAGTCGTCCCTTTCAATTAATAGCAGTCTCATTTGGCTAATTCTGGTTAGATTCTGTGTTCTTGTCTGAAAGAAAGTATCCAAATAAACCACTCTTTAAGATGAAGAAATAAAATAGAGAATCCTATCTTTTCTACAACTCTTTTGGCTTTACTGTTCAGCACACAACAAGAGGGCATAAACAAACAAAAACTTCAAGATTTGCTCTATCACATAGCATTATAGCAATCACCGTGGAAGTCATGCTTTGTGCGTTCTCCACTTATGCAAAGTTTGAATGTTAGGTAGAATAAAATAAAAATTGTAATGTCAAATTCGATTGAGTTCTCATTTGTCAGATTAACGTTTCCTAAGTATTCAGTGCACACAAAGTTCTATCAACGTTTCGTAAGTAGTCAGTGTACAAATTAAGTTCTGAAATAATGTAATACACTAATACCAAAACAATGAATGGTTAGCTTTTCATTTTAACACTCCGTCTTCTGTACAAAGCTTTGTTGATGTTTAGTTTCTAAGTCCAGGACTTCTTTGTATTAAGAATATATGGTGGTCAGCCCCACAAACAATTGGACTAAAATGTGCTTGGTCGAAGGATATGGCGACGCTGTCAATTATCTTTTGCCGTTTTGACAATCATATGAGGTTCTATGCGCTTGAGATGTGATTCAAAGCATGCCTTGAGACGTAACGTTTGCTCTTACGTACAATCATATGAGGTTCTATGCGCTTGAGATGTGATTCAAAGCATGCCTTGAGACGTAACGTTTGCTCTTACGTACAATCAATGCTTGGACTACAGAAATCTGAGATACGCTGTTCTTAAATTTTTAGTAGTTACTAGAGCTATAGACTCCATTTAGTTTCCACATAATTTGGCTAATTAGTTAACAATTATTTATTCTTTAAGTTTGACTTCAAACAAACTTTAAATCAATTACGCCTATATGTGTTTATATACAATCAATTATTTATTATTATTTTTTTAAGAAAGGAATTTCATATCATGTGTAAGCTGTCTGCTCACCATATCTGTAATTGTAACCTTATATTTGCACTGTTCGATCATATGCAAAGAATCTTTGATTACATGTAGCATGTCCTTCCACATTAGATATGCTTGCATCATCTTATCATTAAAAAACCAATGCCTCATTACCAACGGGCTAGCTAGACTACTATATATATGTACTTGCAAGTATGCAATATAAACTTAAAGTTAGACAACTGAAACACTTTCAGTAATCCATGGCCAACTCAAACTCTCTTGCTCTCTATGAAAGGTTGGAGAACAGAGATATACTGCACAAAGTCATGGAGTTCATAATCCTTTCACTCCTTCTTTCACTCCTCGTTTATCGTTTCTTCTCTTTTAACAATCATGGTATCTCTTGGCTGATTGCAATCCTATGCGAGCTCTGGTTTACCTTCATTTGGATCATCACCTTGAGCAACAAATGGAGTCTCGTTGAACATAAGCCATATGTTGACCGCCTCTTACAATGGTAACATCCATTACAGATTTACAAAGGCCTTCTTTTTTTTCACTGGAGCTGCAAGACACCTACATCTCTTTTGTTGCACTTGTATTTAATAAATCCCTTGTTAGTTTCGTGTGTAAAACTGTATTTTCTGTTGTAAACTTATAGGGTGCCCAAGGATGAACTTCCGCCAGTGGACTTGTTTGTGACCACGGCAGACCCTGAGCTTGAACCACCTATCATTACCATAAACACTGTTCTGTCTCTGTTAGCAGTCGATTATCCGACTAACAAACTAGCATGCTACGTCTCTGACGATGCCTGCTCCCCTCTCACCTTCTACTCACTTTTGGAAGCTTCAAAGTTTGCTAAGATTTGGGTTCCTTTTTGTAAGAAGTACAATATTCAAGTTAGAGCTCCCTTTAGATATTTCACCAAAAATTCCATGCTTTCTGGAAGTGATAAAAGCTCGACAGAATTCAAGCAAGAATGGAAGATGGTGAAGGTGATGAACTGATGATAAACTATTTGTTGCTGAGCTTCATCAAGAGATATACTCAAATTTCATTGATCTTACTAGTTTAGCTGTTACTTTTAAAAATTATTCGTCCTGTATATTGTGTACGTCCAAGAAATGTGTCAGATAAAATATGCATACTGATGCAAAATCCAAATTGCAATTGTCTTTGTGTTTTGTAGGATGAGTATGAGCAGCTGAGCAGGAAAATTGAGGACGCCGTGCGGAAATCTATCAATCCATGTGAAATTAGCGAAAACGATTTTTCAGTTTTCTCAAATGTACAACGTAATAATCATCCAACAATTATCAAGGTATAAAATTTACAGATTTACAGTTCAAGTAGTCAGACTTGACTCAACTGTTATGTCATTTGCCTTTAGAGTTTGAGAATCAAGTAGCCAGACCACAACAGTAGTATTCTTTTTAACTGCACAGTACTATTTGTTGGAAGCCCATTTCAAATTTAGTATTTTTTTTTATGGTGTTAATTTATATTTTACGTTAGTAAGTTCGTCTGCTGGGAGTGCTCCTATAAGGCTATAACGTGCTCAGAAAGCTTTTTATAAGTTTTTGCGCAACAATGGTGAAATTGTCTGAAAGCGCTTTTAGTAGTTTCAGAAGCATTGCTAATTACTTTGCCTGTAAAATAATTAAATAGTACTACATCTCAATAAGCAGAAAGCTTTCTCTATATATATATCTCTTATTTTGAAGGTTGTATGGGAGAACCAAGGAGGACAATCAAATGGATTAGTGCCGCATTTAGTTTACATATCCAGAGAAAAGCGGCCAAAGCATCCGCATCATGCCAAAGCCGGGGCCATGAATGTTCTGGTAAGAATTAATATGCATTTCATATTATCTTATTTCATTAACTAATCATACTCATACACAAATCATATGATCTATGCAGACTCGAGTCTCTGGGTTGATGACCAATGCTCCGTACATGCTAAACCTCGATTGTGACATGTTTGTAAACAGGCCAAGCATTATTCTTGATGCAATGTGTATGCTGCTAGGATCAAAGAGCCAAAATGAAAATGCATTTGTTCAGTGTCCTCAGGTCTTTTATGACGGTCTAAAGGATGATCCTTTCGGAAATCAGATGGTAGTTATGTGGAAGGTGCGTACTTGCAGGAACAGTTTTTTTTTTTTAACATGCTGCGGAAAAAATGTAGTTTTACTCACAAGTTCTGTTGACACAGAAAACCTTATCATTTTATGTAGTACCTAATTACATGATATATGGTGTTGTTATCTGTATTAGTATCAAGGACAAGGAATATCGGCGATTCAGGGACCTTTCTATTCCGGGACAGGATGTGTTCATAGACGAAAAGTCATTTATGGTCTAACCCCCAGTACAGTTAATATTGGAGATGAAAATCCAAAAATCATGTTTAATGGTAATTATATTACAATGTGAACGTCTCTTTATGTAGATATACTGACTGTATTAAGATGATTGTGTTATGCAACACGACTCAGTATGCTAGTTTCCTTCAATAGGTAAACCAGCCACTGAAGAATTACCTGATATTTTTGGGAAGGAATTTACCAATTCAGCTGATGATGCTTTGGAAGGGAAGGCAAAGGTTTCAGATATGCTTTCGGAAACTATACAAGCTGCATACCAAGTTGCTGGTGTTGGATATGAGTATGGCACTCAATGGGGCAAAAAGGTTTGAAGTAAATCTCTTTAAGTTCTGAAATATTGTAAACTTTGAACTAGTTTTCAAGCTAATATAAATTCCTCGGAGTTTGAAGTCTCACCATCCAGTTTCCATTTTTTTGTTGATAAGGTGGGATGTATGTATGGATCTACAACAGAAGATGTCCTCACTGGGCTAACGATCCATAACAAAGGTTGGAAATCCATTCTCTACGTACCAGACCCACCAGCCTTTCTAGGATGCGCACCTACTGGTGGGCCTGCTTCAATGACACAGCAGAAGAGGTGGGCGACCGGCCTGCTTGAAATCCTCCTCAGCAAATACTGCCCCCTGTTTGGTACCCTCTTCGCTAACCTCCAGTTCAGGCAGTGTTTGGCTTATTTCTGGATCCTTACATGGGGGCTACGCTCAGTGCCGGAGCTGTGTTACGCTGCTCTACCAGCCTATAGTATCATCACCAACTCACATTTTTTGCCCAAGGTGAAATATTGTTGCTTTATAACCTTGTATATATAAGTCTTTAATTTTTAATTACCTTCTTTTTTAACAGCTGCAAATGTGTTGTATATGTGCAGGGCCAAGAACCAGCTTACTACATACCTATAGCTTTGTTTGTGATCTACAATATGTATACTCTGTCAGAGTATCTTGAAACCGGTTTATCAATCCGTGCATGGTGGAATAACCAAAGAATGGGAAGAATAACTACAATGAGTGCATGGCTATTCGGAGTTCTAGGTGTGATGCTCAAACTCCTAGGCATATCTGAGACAGTGTTTGAAGTAACTCGAAAGGACCAATCTACTGCTGAAGATACTGAAGCCGCAAAACTCACCTTCGACCAGTCCCCAGTGTTTGTTCCTCCAACAACGATTTTGCTTCTGCAATTAACTGCATTGGCCACCGCCTTGTTGCGGCTTCAACCTCCTGCCCGTGATGGTGTGGGATCAGGCTCATTGGAGATCGTCTTCAGTGTCTTGTTGGTGGCATGCCTCTGGCCATTTCTAAAAGGTCTGTTTGCATCTGGAAAGTATGGGATTCCTCTGTCTATCATATTCAAGTCTTCCGGTCTTGCACTACTCTTCTACACCATATGCAGATATTAGAATGACACGTTGTTGTCGTCCCTACCCAAAATCTACTGGACCAGAAATTGCATGAAGTGGTGTGTATAAGCTGATCTAGGGACTGCTCTATCAAGATAATACAAAGAAGATGAAGATGACTTCTCTAAATTTGTGTGAATAGCTAAGGAGAGGCTCATCTTGTCTCGCAACTTTATGCAAATTCTTCCCAAGTTAATTTTGATAGATATCGATGTTTCAAATTGTCAAGTGGCCTTACATGAGCAAAACGATTATTACCAATAATGCACTGGTTGCGCAGCACAGGCTGTAGGGGAGGGAGGGAGGGAAGGGTAACCTTTACATGGAACCACCATGTTCTTATTGTCTTTATCTTTCCTCGGAATATACACTATGGAGGATATTGATAAGACTGATCTTTCTTGCTTGTGAAATGTGAAGTAGCCTCTGCACGATTTTTACTTTTACGTACCATTTTAATTGATTTTAACCGCACATATGTCAATTTGATTTCCACTAACAAATTTAATTATACCCTATCGAAATCTTAAAGGACCCAATCTCGATTTAGTTTCCTAAAACGGAATCAAATCCTTTCTAAAAACGTGAACTTTCAAAAACCGAAAATTTCGACAAAATTTCTTCTATAACGCGCCATTACCATTAACCTGCAGCGGAAAATACATTTCATCATATGCCACAAAACTCAAACAGTGGGTTCCAATCCCATCGGGATTTCTCAAAAACATATCATAATGTAAAGCAATAAACTATAGTTTTACAGAAATCCGGGAAAATCATTTGAAAATATAAACATATCCAGTATTCAGAGCAACCTCTGGTATATACATATATACAAATAGTAGGCCAAACTAGGAACCTACCATAAAAGAAATGTAGCTTGAATACTAAGCATCCAACTGCGACATGCGACACCTAAATTTAAACTGCAAACTGGGCAAAGAAAACGAAGAGCCCAGGGAAAGACATATAAACTGTTAGAGTGAGTGGACGAAAATAATTGTCTTTCGCCAAATAATATATATGTTATAAAACATATGCGAGTCTAGATGCATAAAATCAAATGGTACACGAGGGAGACTCTAACTCCTCACGCGTACAAAGCATGCATCGGAAAATCCCGCGGGGTCACTCATGGACACATCCGTGCTAATACAGTCTGAAAGGCCTCAGGTCAGGGTACGTATCTGCCCCCCCCCCCCGATAATCATCCTCGGGGATCAGTCGGGATGCTAAGTGTATCTATACAACCATATATACTAAGACTGTACTCTGTGTAAACCAAATCATAAATAGTTTCTATGTAAATGTATAAATCATAATGTAAATGCATATTCGTATAGCATAATTATAAAAGCATATTCGTAAATTCTTATTCATAAATGCATAAACGTAAAACTCATGCTCGTATAAATCATAATCGCATATGCATGCTCATGCTCGTAAAAAGTATATATAAAAGACTCGCAACCAATCAGTGAAAAGTAATGTGTCCACTCACAGACTTGCACATTGCAAAACGCGTTAATCCTATGATCCGGCGGAAAATTCCTCGCCAAACGAATGATCACGATCTCCTGAATAATCATAAATACCACTGTTCAAAATCACATTTCAAAACCCTGAACCACATCTCGAGAACCAACCATTCCCGAAAACATATAACTCGAATATCGACGAAATCATCGAAAAAAAATCCAATAAACACACTATAAAACCTCACCATAAATTTTGATGCTCAATTCAAAATATAAACCTCACAACTGCGATCGGTGCGCGATTCCGAACAAAATGACATAAGACTTGACGAAAATCACCTCGGACGGAATTCTGCCGGCCGCCGGAAAACCCATCGGCCCAAAAAATTGCAACATACACATGAATTTGAAGATCTCGACATTTCCAACAACTTTGTAGTTCAATGCTAAGTCCAATTTTGACCGAAAAACCTCCAAAACTTACCTTGAAGTCGAAAATCCTCGCCGGAATTCATTAACTCCGATCGGCCACCACCGGCCACGGCAAGGTGCAAGATCACTTGGGATCAATTCACCATCCCAAGGGATTCAAAACCCCTATAGGGTCGACCCCCAACTCGGTCGCCACCGTCGCCACCGAATCTCGCCGAAATTCTCCCAACTTCAAAATGTCATAACTTCTTCATTCGGTAACCAAAATGAGTGATCCACCTATCAAAAGAAAGAGGAGCTCAAGCCCAACAACTTTTATGAAGAAACCATGACCAAAAGATGCCGGAATAAGGTACATCGAAGGCAACAAAGGCTCGTCCTGAAATGGGTCAGTTTTGACCCGCGGTCAACGCGGGTCAACGACCCAGTTTCTCAAAATGTAAAGTTTCCTTTATTATCACGTATTCATACCGTATTTATACCATACACGTACCGTCCAAAATGAATCGAAACCAAACGAAAAAACACGACAAAATCCAACGGCCGAAAATACATAACTTATTCCACGTAACTTGAAATCATCCTCTGGAAATTCCCACGAGCTCGAAATTAAATTTTCTACAACTTTCGTGAAGGAACTCAAATCAAATTCTTGTCCGAAAATTTAGTTGTTAACAAACTCGCCATATCGACCAATTACGACAAAGCCGCGATTAATCGTGAAACTCGCAAATTAAGCCGATAAATATTCTGGGTTCGGGTTATCACAAAATCAAACATTACTAATTATGACACAAGTCACAAAACTCACCGAGGAAATATTACTGCAGTACTGAATACAGTGAAGACGCTAGGAATAACTGTCGGAGGCTAATAATTGGCCATGAAGAATTCCCATCTTCCATATATGTGAAGACGCTAGGAATAACTGTTGGAGACTAATAATTGGCCATCAAGAATTCCCATCTTCCATATATATAAACCTGTAGATGACTACATTCCTTTTATATATATGAGACCTTTATGTCATAGCTATCCATATTCCGACAATGGCAGATTCTCTATCTCTTCCTCTATGCAAAAAGATCAATATCAAAGTTGGTATAGTAAAGAGAGCCCTAGAGGCTGTAATCTCATTCCTCTTCGTCTATCTCTTTGTTTATCGTCTCCTCACTCTCACTGACCACGGTTATCCATGGCTTCTCGCCTTCCTCTGCGAGTCTTGGTTTGCCTTCAACTGGCTTCTCAACATCATCTCCCAATTGACTCCCATGGATTACAAAACGTACCCTGAAAACCTCTTGCATCAGTATGTCACCTCAACTAATTAATTACATCCATGTATGCCTCCTTTTATTTTGGTTATGTTGAAAATGATATATTTTGAGTCTGAAATGTTAGTGATCATGTTATCTTACTTCGATCTATAGGGTGCCGGAGCTTCCTGCGGTGGACATGTTTGTGTCGACGGCAGATCCAGAGCTCGAGCCGCCTATAGTGACGGTGAACACAGTCCTGTCTTTGCTAGCGGTTGATTATCCAGCTCACAAGCTCGCTTGCTACGTATCTGATGATGGGTGCTCCCCTGTCACCCTTTTCGCTCTCATTGAAACCTCAAAGTTTGCTAGGATTTGGCTTCCTTTTTGTAAAAAGCATGACATTCAAGTCAGGGCTCCTTTCAGATACTTCTCTGCCGGGGAATCCACATTTCCATGTGAAAGTTCACCGGAGTTCCTTAAAGAACGGACAAAAATGAAGGTGATCGATACATACTTGGCTAGCGTAAACACAAAACTGCACATATCTATATATGTTTGTCATCATCTACATTTTGCAGGATGAGTATGAAAATCTCTGCCAAAAAATTGAAGATGCGGTCCAACACTCGGTACACCTTGATGAGTTTGAAGACTATGAAGCTTTTACTCACATAGAGACCAATAACCATCCTACTGTGATCAAGGTAGCTATCAAATAACTAACTTATTACTCCAACGTACGGACACATGTGCTAATTTTCATGAGTCATTTGGATTGATCAATTACAGGTAATATGGGAGAACAAAGAAAGACTTCCTAATGGATTACCACATTTAGTTTATGTTGCTAGAGAGAAGCGTCCGAATCTACCACACCATTACAAAGCTGGCGCCATGAACGCTTTGGTAAGAATTAAGTGACCCACACCATCGCGTTTTTTGGGCGTTTTGTTTGTTTGTTTCCATTGCTATAAGCATCCACTATGATACACCATCACACTGCTACACATAGCTACTATATATAGTAGTTATATACCAACACACATGTATATATAGTACCCGAATGAGTAGAAATTTGGCAACACACATGTATGGTACCCAAATTAGTGGAAATTTGACCACCGTTAAGAGCACATCATCAGAGAAAATTGTAGTATGCGTGTGTTGACGTATGACATGGCCGTTTGTTGTTGTGATTTTGAGTCGAACAAAAAAGAAGTAATTTTAGGTCCAAAAGATGTAAATTAATATATAACATATATTAACTCGCTCTAGCCCTGTATGCTGAAGGCAAAGGCACCGGATAAGTGCAATGCATTTAATTTGTTTTGTGGCCAAGTGTTTTCTAGTTTTGGTAGCTCAAAAACCTAACTATTTTCTAAAACCAATTGATGAAATTGATTTGTGTATCGTTCATGTATTTTATGTATATAGACCAGGGTATCCGGGGTGATGACAAATGCTCCATTCATGTTGAACGTGGACTGTGATATGTACGCTAGAGATTCCAAGATTGTTCTTCATGCCTTGTGCTTGTTGCTGGGTTTCAAGGATGAAAAAGAAGGTGCTTTTGTTCAGTGTCCCCAAATCAACTACGACTATTTGAAAGATGACCCATTTGATAACTCGATGGCTTTGTCCTTAAAAGTCCGTAACAATTTCATATGGAGTTAAGAAGTGAGAAATAACCTTTTAATTTAAGCAGCAAGTAGGTTCACGGTGTTAATATTTTTTAAATTGCAGACCATTTGGCCAGGGCTTGCTGGGATTCAAGGACCAGTATATGCAGGAACTGGATGTTTTCACAGACGAAAAATTATCTACGGTCTATCCCTAAAAGATAGTACCGGTCATATTCAAGGTATTTCATTCAAACAGTATGTCTCGATATATAAACAATTCTTGAAGTGGTTTACATTTGCACTCTTGATCATCATGCCTTAGGAAACTTGGACGTGGAGGCATTGAAAGAACAGTTTGGAAATTCCATGCAGCTTGTAAGCTCCGCAGATAAGATTTTAGCAGAGAAATTTTCTGATCCACACGACTTATCAAGTGCTGTGGAAGAGGCATGTAAAGTTGCTAGCTGTGGTTTTGAGAAGAACACATCTTGGGGTAAAAAGGTTCGACTAATTATGTCACATCAATTGGTAACAGAATTAGTGTACCTGTGCCTGCCATTTGTTTAAATTTTTGACATACATTTCGTTGGTTAATTCAGTTAGGGTGGATTTATGGGTCCATAACTGAGGACCTCCTAACTGGGATGAAGATCCATGCAAGGGGCTGGAAGTCCATTTTGTGCATGCTCGATCCACCAGGCTTTGTTGGATGTTCATCTACAAGTGTGCCAGTGATACTGACTCAAAAGAAAAGGTGGACGACAGGCCTCCTAGAAATTTTGTTCAGCAAAAACTGTCCTATCTTTCTCACCATGAATGCCAAGCTCGAGTTTAGGATGTGCTTGGCTTACATCTGGATCCTAACATGGGGCTTAAACTCCATTCCTGTTATATGCTACACCCTTCTGCCAGCATACTGTATCATGAGCAACTCTCATTTCCTTCCCAAGGTAACATAGCAAATAATTCATTCTCAAGTGTCTACTAGAATGAGATTTCAATATTGCTAACTAACCTGTTAACCGATTTTATGGACTCGATATCCTTATGAATCTCTGTACGTTAGGAGTGTGTTTTACTGCTTATGCATTAATCATTATTAATGTGGAAATTAATGAGAATTCATTGCTTTCCTAGTCAAACCAGGAGTACTCAACCCTTGTGTTATTCTCATTGGATGTCACTGTTTGGTTTAGCTTGGTATTAATTTAGATTTGTCCCCTAACTTAGTTTAATGTTTTCAGCGAATTCTCAATCCCAATGTTGGCTAGCTATAAGGCAGATTTTTTCCTTGATACTTTATATCATATTATGTAAAAAGCAAGCAAAGTTGTTTTTGTTTCTGTTCTTGGCTTATGATGCTATTGCAAATTTGCAAGTCATTGAAAGAAGTTATTCCCAGTTGAATGGGTTGTATAGTTGTTCAAGCAAGAAATGTAGTAAGAGTGAACTGAAACCAATTTGACTTGCTATGTTGTATGGTTTCCTGATACAGGTAGGAGAACCTGCTCTCATGATGTTTGCTGCTGTATTTCTCGCTGACAAATTTTACACATTATATTTGTATCTTGCATCTGGTCTATCAATTACATCGTGGTGGAACTATCAAATAATGGGGCCGCGAAACAAAATTTTGTCGACAACTTCGTTGCTATTTGGAACTGTAAGTGTGGTACTCAAGCTTTTGGGGATTTCTGAAGTGGTATTTGAGGTCACAAAAAAAAATCAGCATTCATCTTCTGGTGATGATGATGACCTTGACAAGGATGCTAATGCCGGCAAGTTCACTTTTGATGAGTCCCCGATATTTGTACCACCTACGACCCTCTTGTTTGTGAACTTAACAGCATTTGGTATGAGATTGTTTGGGGTGAAAGTTTCATCAGCTCTACAAGGGACTCCAGGACTTGAGGAGGTAGTGTGCTGTGTGTGGACAGTGATTTGCTTTTGGCCATTTGTGAAAGGGTTGCTTGGGACAGGTAAATATGGAATACCATTGCCTACTATACTCAAGTCGGGACTGCTAGCGTTTCTTTTCACACTCTACTGTGGAGTAACTGCTTAGGGGTCATAAACTGCTTAGGGGAGCTCATCTAGTCTCACCGGTTCTTCTGTCTTATTGGTCATATTGTCAATAAATTAGACCTCAATATTCCAGAAAAGTAGAGAGAGAAACCAGTAATGTAAAATTCCTCCCAAGTTTATTTATGGAATTTATTTATTACATAGAATTGAATGTTTGGCTCGATTTTTCCCCGACGTAGATGGTGTGTTGGTTCTAGGTAAACCACAAACTGTCTATTTTATGCGTGCTGCGTTGGTGTGCCACTGCTGATAGCAGAATGTTGAGTTGCGTTGCGCCTTTGATCTTGCTTCTTCACAAGCGATTGAAACAAGGAGAGCACCAACCTCGCTTGGTGAGTTCTTTTTGCCTAAATGACTTAGAACTTGGGTTCGTATCTTGCTGCTGAACCACGAAAATCGATACCTCACAGCTCTTTTGGTGCAATGTACAACAATCTTCTTGGCAAGTGTTGAGAACATTGGTTTTTGACTTCTTCGACCGCCGGAACCTTCACGCTCCTTCGGGTGAAATCTTCTTTGATCTCCGTTGTCTAACAATAAAGGAGTTTTGAATCCATCACGCTCTGTTGGGTGAGAATCCTGGATACGCCATCGTCGGTTCTCTCATTAGGAGAGTTGTGTTTGTATGACTGTAGAAGTCTACGACTATAGAAGTGTCATTTGATCTGGTCATGAAGTCTCTATTTATAGTGATTGCTCAAGTATATCTCTCGCTGAAAAGAATAAGAAATCAGAATTCTTGAAGGAATTTGAATACCAGATTCACTAAATCATGTCTTCCTTGCTCAGCAAGATATACAGCTGTTTAATCTTGATTTTCTTCCCAAACTTGACTCATTAGGTGGGCCGCTGGAATCAGCTGAATAAAATATTATTTTATGGCCCAAACATAGCCCCCCAGGCCTTGAGATTAGGCCAAGCGACGTTATCGAAGAGTGTTGTGATGCTTCAAATTAAACAGTAACTTTGGCGAGGAGAGTAACACTCGTCACTGCTAGGTTTGACCTTCTCTGAGAACAAGTGTCAAAAGCTGAAGCCATGGAGGAAGTAAGCGAAGACAAGTTTGTTTTCCAGCCAATCTCCTGCGAGACTGCAATTCTCGCAAGGCAAACCACTCAGCCTATCTTTTGGATTACTGAACCCTACTGCCAGTAGAATGGTTGCTTTAAGCTTGTTGCGGAAGGATTCCCTGCACCTTTTGGCTAAGCTTAATCTGATGCAGGATGTAATTTTTGAGGAGCTTCATCCTGAGGTGAATTCCCCGATCAACATGCCCTTTTAAAGAGAGGTTGAAATTGAGGCAACAACTAAGAGCATTGAAGTTCCTCACCTGGCAAGAGATGTTCCCACGAGAAACAAGGAAACAAGCGAAAATCAAGCGAGCACTACCCAGGTAGGAGAAACTCAAGTGAGAGATGAGCAAGCGAGCGACATGAAAAAGCTCAGGTGAGAAACGACTTTCACCCTTGCCCAGAGGTATTTTATCTTCAAGAGCTTCCCGTGGTTCTTGACGTCTGAGGTAGATCTGGCTGTAATTGGAGCAACCCTTAAAGGATTTCCCGATGCTTAAGCGCCATAAATGGTTCAAGGTGGGCTCTTCCACTCTATCCTCGTAAGCTGCCCCTAGAATCTTCGAAGCAGCCGATGGGATTAAGCTGCAGCTCGAACAACAAGAACAGCCCCAACGCTGGGCTGACCAATGACAGAGAATGTCCATTCAATTTGACAATCCTAGAAACTCCCCCATCCACTCGCCATCATGTAATGAAGACCTCACTCCTATGAGCAAGCAACAACATTTGGCACCAGTCCAAACTTCTGCTAACCAAGCTTACAAGGTAACAAAGTTTTTCTCTGTATATGATATACGAGTTTTGAACATTCTCCTCTCCTTTAACTTGTCTTACATCTGCAGGTCATGGACCACGAGGAAACTCAGCGTGAGGCTAGTCCATCGCTCAACGAACCCCTTGAGGAGGTTGTTGATACAGATGTGCTTGAAGCCGAGGAAGTGACTTCCCAAGTGATGGAAATCCTTGGTGATAAAATCGGTGATGGCAAGTAAGAAAAAATTTCTCCCCTCAGCTGGCATACCATGTTTTATCCCCCTGAAGAGCAAATCCCGATAGTGGAGATGTCTACGAGTCCCACTGAGCAGGCTACTTCAGAAACGTCTGTACTTCACGTTGAGACCATTAAGGTAATGAAAATTTGCATAACTCATGAGAATTATTCCAAATTTTGGCCACCAGTGATGGCCTTTACGGTAATGTTTGCTGGCCCTCCAGTTTTTCTAGGCGAGCGAGAAAGAAGACAAACCTTTGAAATAGGTTGTCTATGAACACAAGAAGACTAAGTCACTTGGTCCGGTGTTGGATGTTTGTTGCAACTAGGACACATCTATTTGTAAAGATCCTCTCTTGTTGCAACGAGACACTAAAACCTATGTCCCACCGGACGTGCCAAAATGTTTGGCTCGATTTTTCCCCAACGACGTAGATGGTGTGCTGGTTCTAGGTAAACCATAAACTATCTCTTTTATGCGTGCTGCGTTGGTCTGCCACTGCCGAGGGCAGAATGTTGAGTTGCGTCGAGTCTTTGATCTTGCTTCTTCACAAATGATTGAATCGAGAAGAGCACCAAGCTCGCTTGGTGAATTCTTTTTGCCGAAGAGACTTAGGACTTGGGCTCGTGTCTCGTTGCTGAACCACGAAAATCGATACCTCATCCATACTTCAAAAGTTACAAATGTAGCTATGAGATACAGTGAAAGCCTTTTTTTTGTTTTTGTTTGGAAACGATAACTTTCATCCAACCAACACGGGGCTAGGATTAGGGAACCCCAACCTCAAGAACAGAAAATGGGCAAAGAAAAAATCCTAGACAAGAACTTGCATTACATTTTGGGGGCAAGGACACCCGTCGTGATTCGTCAAACTGAAACGAAAGATAATGGTGGCTGATTGCAAGTCTACGAGCTTAATGGTTATGAGGGGTGACAGAGGACATTAATGGTCCCCGTTGTTGACAAAGGACTTGATGATCCCCGTGGCCGATAAAGCCAGAACAATTAGTCCAACTACAGTTGCACTTCCTGTCCAAAGATCCTTGAAATATACTTGGTTCAATGTCGCCCACCGGCGGTTCCATGGACTCTTCTTATAGTGATTATTAAGGTGGACATATATTTTCCAATAGCAGGATATGTCCACCCTAATGTTCACACATAGGGAGTTAATGAGCTTTTCTACCGCTTTGTTGCTGCCTAGCAAGTTAACCACTACTCCATCCTTGATTAACGCATCCATGTCTTCCACATTGTTGACAAGTTGACTAAGCAGCAAAAAGTAACTGGAAATGTAAGTACTTTCTGGATACATGAGTTGTTCCAGGGCTATGAGGTTTCTCATGAGGCTCTCTGACTCGTATGTTGCCCAGAATCGTGTAAGCTCCAACTTCATGGTTTCTGACGGAGGCGTACGATCTACAACGTCAAAGGGTTCTTCAAAGGGTTCTTCAAGCTCAGTAAGCGTACCCTTTACGACCGGTACAATTTCTACGATTGGCGTACTCTCCACAACAAAGGCTTCTTCAAGATGCGTAAATGTCACCCCTGCTGCCTTGAGCTTTCTTACATCATAGTCCAACGTCTTGTAGGTACTGATACTCGGCTCTTTCACTTTCTCTGTACATACAAATTGCCTTACCAAATCAGTGAAATGTTTCGGTTGTGGTTTATTCACACGGCTTAGTTTCTTGGTATATTCCTTGAAGAAGTCGCAGGCAATCGAATAAAATGGATGCTCAACAACAGCTTTTGAGGCCGGTGCAGGTGCAGGTTCAACGGAATTCCCATTCAAATCGCGCCTGGGACTCGCAAAGTCGTACAGCACTTGAAGAAAAAAATAAGGAATCTGATTTTCAAAGAGTATTAAGTCCGTTTGTACAGCTTTCCTCATCCAAGGTGACCTTAGAATGTGAATGTGCTGTGGTTCGGATTCCCTCATAAAGAGCTCAATGATGAAGCAAGCATCAACTAGAATTACCATCTCGAGGTTGACTCTGGAGTTGATCGTACCTGCATAACAACTATGAATTTTGTCCAGATGTTGGTTGACCAACCCTTTCAATTCAACCTCTTTCTTCGAAGAGCGTTCAAGAAATTTCTTATAATATCTCTTCTTGTGACTTTCCATGTCCTTCAGTTTTGGGTTGCCATTGTGGAAAGGGCCTATAGAAAGTAATTGAGGAGTGTATGATTCTTTATGTACATTGCGGAGTTTGCTGGGAACCCTATAGATGCACCATTCCTCAGTCGTCGTCCTGATGGAGACTGCTGCTACTAATGAAGACATTTTGATCTACCCTGGTGACACTGAAATGACAATTAATTATAACAAACACAACCAACTATAAGTTTGTAACAACACAATATTGATAACAATGTAAAGCCTTACAAAATTTCGATTCTTCCAAATGATATGCGCCTGCCAGTACCTCGCAGCTGTCTGATCACCGGTATAAAATCTTGAGTTGGCTCTCTTTTCCTTGATAGACTTCTCAATTACTCCATATATATATAGGGAAAAGAATCCGGTGAATTTTCACAGAAGCCGCATTAAAGATGGAGCAGAAATTTTCTCGTTATATATAGGAGATTTCCTTGTTCTAAAGGTGAAATATTATTGAACTTTCCATTCCTATCATGATTATTGAATTGCGTCACTGGTCTACTTTATTTCTTCCTGCCCAGCCAATGAAATTCATAGAGTTGTTCATTCGGTACTAATTGGACTATTTGTTTGATTAAATTAGTTGTGTTATCCATTATCATGAAAATGTTGAGGTTTCCCACCATGCTATGAAGGGTAATAGAAGACTAAAAAGAGATAGTGTTTCTACCAAATTTCGTTGAGACATTCGGTAGAGACATCGAATTCTGTTCCTACAACATGCAATAAGGCGTTAGAGGTGAAGACAGAATTTGCCTGCCTTCGACCCTCTAATACATAAGTTAGAAGTATGAACTAACAAGTAATAATTATTACACTAGGAAATAGTTACCTTATATGAGATGTGTGACCTCTTTATATAGACAAGTGTGTGAGTCATCTTCTCTCATTTAACAATGTGGGAGTGGGTGCACTCCCAACATAGTTGAAGGCAGCTTGATCATTTACCCATGTGGTGAGTTACAATGTGATAAGTGGCTAGGGAATATCCCGTTTAGATGTTTTTTGATGCTTTCCTCTTTATTTTCTTTTTATTTAGCTAATTAAAGGACTAAGTGTGACATAATTGGAGGTTAGCCCTAAGCGGTACTAACAAGTCCCCCAAGTCCCCATGTCAAGTAGAATGATCTTGATTGGGGAGTTGAAACACTGAAACCTCCAATGTAGCCACACTTATTGCCACTAGGCCAGTGTAGCGCAACGTACCTCGGAGTTCCCTCGACTTCACAACCAAGATTGGTCCCCTGGATAGAATAATCGTGAGCAGGGCAACTGACGGATAGCGTTTGCCAAAGTGTATTAAGTTTGAAACTTCTCGAGCGAGAGCAGCGAGCGTTTAAGCGGAAAATATTGTGCTTTGGGCTGCGAGCGTTGAGCTTAAGCGTCGTGCGGAGACACAGTGGGCGTTAAGCGAGGAACGTCATGCGTGGGAGCAGCGAGCGTTGAGCTTGAACATCGTGCGAGGACACATCAGGCATTCGAGGAACATCGTGTGCGGAAGCAATGAGTGTTAAGTGAAGAGCATCGTGCGTGGGTAGCGAGCGTATGAACTTGAACGCCGTGCGGGGACACAACGAGCGTTCGAGGAACGTCGTGTGCGGGAGCAACGAGCGTTATGTGAGGAATGTCGTGCGTGGGTAGCGAACGTTGAACTTGAATGTCGTGTGGGGACACAGCGAGCGTTCGAGGAACGTCGTGTGCGGGAGCAGCGAGCGTTAAGCTTGCCACGGGGGAGTCCTCACGAGAAGAGGTTACATTAGTGTTTTTTTCAGGTTTAGAGGAGTTTAAGACACCAGATAACCAATGCTACTTAAAGTAACATTCCGCATAGAAAACGTTCTTAGGAGGATCAGTCGCCAGGAAAGTCCGTACTAATGCTACTGTAAAACCTTACAAGATTTTTATGCTGTGAAATGATTTGGCCCCGGCTGGCAGGTTACTCGCAGCAGTCTGATCACTGATAAGTTCTTGATCGAGTTGGCTCTATTTTCCTGATAGCCTTCTCAATAACTAACTCAATACATAATGTGATTTGATGAATATGCAGAGTAATTGTTATATAGGAGAAAAAAATATTCCGGTGAGGTGTAACCGTGTCACAGACAAAGTCTTCTAGATGGATGCTTATTAAATTTTACTGTTGCTATGTGAGGTGACATTCATTGAACTTATAAAAACTGGGTGAACCTAGCTTAAAACTGGCTCCATCTTCCATGGACAATCTGGAAGGAGAGAGTTTAAACACAAAATAAACAAAGACTTGAAAGGCCTTGTTAGGGGTGTGTTTTTAGTACTATGATTGGACTATTAGCATTTGGTTTATACAAAGCCGCGTATATATAATACTGTAAGTTAACATACCCTACTCTCAAATGTGAACAACGACTAAGAGATCATCTGACTTCGATCCTCTCACTCATTTCCTGTCCAGTTAGTTTTTCCTAATTTGTGGGGGAAAACTAACGACTGCAAAAAATTGGGGTCTCTGCACATTCCTTAGGAGAGAAGGAGAGATACAAAATATTAAAGTGAACTAGTTGTCAAAACTCCAAAGACAAGGTCTTCCTAACAAAAATTTCCAAACTTTGACCTCCAGCCATAATAATCCGATAACAGTTTCCTTTAAGAATCTGTCACTGCCGATGGATCAGAGAAACTATCAAACTCTTTCATCACCACTATGTAGTCTTGGAAATACCAAGGACTGCGACGAGCGTGCTTGAGGGCCTCCGGGTCTCTGAACTTGAGAAAGAATCGATTAGGGCAGTGGTGCAAGATGATTCAGCCCGGGCCGAGCGGACCATGTCATAGTCCAGCCATCGTAGATTTGAACGGTTGTTCTTGGACCTCTAGCAAAGCCACCGACCCAAATCATCTCGCAACCGTATAGTGGGTCCCAATTCTGCCACCACTATCAATCTCAGCCTTGGCCGGCATGAGATTGACTACTTTGAGATAGTCGTCGTTTTCATCAAAGAAGCCGATGATTTTGGATATTCTCTGCACTACATCATACGTATCCTCTACCATGATTTTGCCGATGGAGAGAGAGAGAGAGAGAGAGAGAGAGAGAGAGAGAGAGAGAGAGAGGGAGAGGTACAAGGCATTGGGACCGCCAACTAGATTAGGGTGGGTTTTGGGGAAAAAACTCGGAAATGAGAGGGAGAGAGAATAGAGGCTCAACAACACAACTTAGTTTTTTCATCCTTCCTTATTTGCTAAGCAAGATACCTATGTATATTATATTTTCATATCCCCATAGGATTTTAGTGTAACATGGTAACTCTTTTGATATTGGTCACCTATTATCATTGGGAGCCACTAAACCTGAGTCTCACAGGGCTAGCCAAAATGTTTGGCTTTGATTTTTTCAGCAGGTAGTTGTGACTAGAGAATCATAAACTATCTCTTTTGGTGATGCATGCTTGGCGTGCCACTGCCGGGGGTATAATGCTGATGTGTGTTGCGCCTAGTAAACTTGCTTCTTTACAAGCGATTGGAGCGAGGAAAGCACTAACGTCACCCGATGAGTTCTTCTCGCCTAAGTGGTTTCAAGACTTAGGTTTTGTATCTCGTTGTTGAGCCACAAAAATTAATACTTCACACAACCTGTCTGGTGCGAAGCAGAGCAATTTCTTTGGCTAGTGTTGAGAACATTGGATAGATAGTGACTTCTTAAACCTCTGGAACCTTCACGCCTTGTCTGGTATCAATTCCTTCGATGGCTGTTGTCTGGAAAAAGAAAACCTTCGAACCTTCACGCCTTGTCTGGGGCCGATTTTGAGTTCTCTGTTGTCGTTTATTTCTCGTGAGAGAGAGCTTGTTTGTTGAGAGCAAATTTGCATATGTGTGTAGAGCTCTGTAATATGTCTTGATTTCATCTATTTATAGAGGTTTCCACAACCTTCTCATCGAGCGAGGAAAGTGTTTCTTGGAAAGATTATAGATTTGAAATCTTAATCGATCCGTGTTTTCCTCCTTCTTCCAGGAGACTCGCGTTTAAACAAACCTTCCATTTCTCACCAAAGCAAAGTGATGTGGGCCGCAGTGGTCAGCCCATGATAGAATTAGCTCATTTATTGAATGTATCATTATTTTAAAAGTAGGCCCAAACAAGCTTATCCATGGAAATATGATCAAGCAAGAAATGAGAGAAAAACTTGATACTAAATAAAGTTTAGTTGATAACTTCTTTTTGTTTATGTTCTAGGAATAAAAAGGGCGCTGCGTCGCTTCTTTTGTTTTGTTTTAGTTTCTTGGACCATTGGTTAAGACTTTACAAATTATGTACTTGTTATTCTATTCAATAAACAAGTTCGTTTTGAGTGAATGGATTAATACGTTTATTTATCGGATTTCACGATTCATATGAATTCTATGTACATTTGTCGGAACAAGTTTTGAAATTTAATGGAATATGTAAACAAAACACAGGTGTTTTGGTATCTCTGCGATTACAGGAATCTAAAGAAATTATGTCCAAACACTTGGTCAATTTTCATGGAAAGTTAGTGTGAGACCCCGAAAACTTTTAGAGTACCTTTAATTACTCTTATGGACTTAAGTGAACGATGCTTATCAACAAAAGAATAGTTTCCGGTATTTAGTTTTCTTCCGATACTACTTTTACGAATATTAGTCGTTTAATACAGTCGAAAGAAAAGGAGAAGAAGATGTAGGATTGATATGAAGCTTAGTTTAGTCACACGTATACTACAGGAGGGTGAGACATGTGTTTATGATCACAATAACCCCTCTCTTTAGAAACTCACTTTCTTTTCTAGTTTCTTCTTTCATCAAAGAGGTGAACTCTCCAGAGCTCAGTTGAGGGTGAGTGAATATGTTGAAGAAGAGGAAGTTGCATGGTGGAATGCAAATCTGGAAAATTTTCCCAACAACCAACTTCAGCAGCTCGAAGCTGGCATTTCGGGTGCTCAAATCAACTTGAGTTATTTACAAGAAATGTTCGGAATCGTGTCTTCTATTATGTGCCCAAATTTCATGAAAATTGAATTGTTGAAATGTTCTAAATCAAGGTAATACTGTGTACTGCTCAAGAAAAGTCTTATTTTGTTATATAGTTGGTATTTTGATTTTAGTTCGCCTTGCATGCCCAATTATTTTCTAAATCCAGTATCCCCTTCATGTGAGACTATTTTTTTAGTTGTAATTGCATTTGAGAAGTAGAAGTGGTGATGCTATGTTTGTTGCACACCAATTGTTTGATGAAATGCCTCAAAGGTATAAGTACATGACATTGTGGGTTTGGCTTGATGTTCCTGTAACCTGTACCTTTTGTTTTGATCTATCATTTTCCAGTTTTAAAGTATACTCTTCAATGATCATTTACAAACTTATTTCATGAAAATGGGAGTCTATATGAGTTTGCTGTGATTTTCCAAAGTTTGTTTTTCACATCAACTTTTCTACAGAATTCTGTTTTTGAGTCTACTTTTCACGGTTGTTTCAATAGTCAAATGAACTCCGAATTTTCTCAAATTTTGTGAGGAGATACCTCTATATGTCTAGTTGTGATTTGAAAACTTTTTTTGAAATTATTGAGGGAGAAACTCCCAGTAATATTTCTAAAAAGTGCATGTTTTCTGAAAAATTGTTAAAGTTGTTCTTGGTCGTATTTGGGAGAAATGATTTTAACCTATTGTTGTACTCTTTCATCCCACACTTTCTGGTAAATCTAGTTGAGCTATCTAAACATGTTCAAAAGCTTGATCTTTTTTTTCGCAAGTATTTTACATAGTACGCATGTCCATTAAAGAGGCATAACATGCATATTGTTATGTCTTTGGTTCTGTTTGTTTCATGAAGCCCACTATGTAATGTATGAAATGCTTATTGTTTGTAGGGTTCATCATGCACTGAGTTGGGCCCGCCTCGGCCCTAAATTTAAGGCTTAGGGTTGAGATGAGCTGTATTTGGTCAACGATCAAACATAAAGAAGTCGGGCTGATGCCACAATTTAGAAGCCCTAACCCGCCCATTAAGGCTAAACCAATGAGGTTAAAGAAGCCGGGCCGGTGGGCCGGCCAAGATGAACCTTAAATTGAGAAAAATTAATATATAAAAAGTTTAATGTACTGTTATTATTGATGTATGATATTTATTGTGAATATATATTTTTGTATGGAGAGAACATTGAGGAGAATTTGAGGAAAAAATGAAATAAATAAGAAAAAAATATGATAATAATCATAAAACAGTTTCGACCACTGAGATTTGAGATCGGAATGATCTCTTCATGTGATCTCATCGGCAACAACTCCGGTCGCACCATTGTGTGCGACAACATACTCCTCGCTGCCTTCCGCCATGGGTCACACGACTGTTCGTGAATTGCGTTCAGAATGGACTTCTTTGACAAAATTCACAACCCGGATCTTCCGGATCCAAGAGTCACGGGTAATGGATCAAAGATCTTACCTCGAATCCAAATCGTCCCTACCCGAAATTCTTTTGGGTCTGGACCTCTGATGATGTGGCAACATGTCATACTCATCTAGTGACATGGTTGAATGTGGTTGGTCTACGTGTCACTAACGTGGAACCTTCTGTTTTCTGAATCGTATTGTACTCTTGCGTGTATATACACTAATTTTGACCAAAATTTAGACATGGACTTTTTTAGAGTTGATTTTAATGTGATACTTGTTTACATAGAACCTTTTATCACGAGATTGTGTTCAAATTACAAGTTTTTCATCCCATGTGAAAATCAAAGAACAAAAGTGTATTCGAATACAATCTCATTCGAGATTGTATTCGAATCAGTCATGCAGACTATTAATTGTGGAAACGCTAGGTCGGTGTTACCAAAAAAAGAAACGTTTAATAGGTATGAATTCAAGGTGACAACATTTGTCGTCTATTGATCTACTATCCACACATCATTATGCTAAACTAAGTCGATTAGAAACGTACCAATTCTAATTTGTTGGATTTCAACTCCTTAAAATTAGTGGCAAAAAGGTTTATATCGGCATTCCAAGTGAATGAACTAAATCGATTGGAACATAGTTCTAAATTGAAATGACTGGAATTATCGTGGTCAAACTTCACTCTGCCTAATTAAGGTCCCAGAATTGTAGTGTCTGAAACTATATTCACTGGTGACATCGATGATTCTTCTCATACATATCACTGATAGGCGGAGAAAATACCTATTCAAAGATACCTTATTTCCAACTAAGATATATTATTGTAATAGTTAATTATAAGGGTTATCGAACACGAGGAGTTTGTGAAACTAAATCCTAGCACTAGACTAGAATACTGATAAACTCGACTATGATACACTAACGATACTACGAACCTAAGCTAGACTACTCTAAAAGCTACGAAAATTTGACACAATATACTAAACTCAATGGTGGAATACCACACCAAAATTGAGAGTATTCGGAGTATTCAGGTAATGCAGAAAATAAATGTTGAATGTAAATATAATTATGTATGCAAGAGGTTTAAATTATATGATGAATGAGTTAAGGAGTATGCAATCCACCACCGTCATTCCATCTTTCTAACACATACTTAACCCAATGCATATATCCAATGAATGAAAGTTTTCAGGAAGAGTTGATCGTTACAACCACATCATATTACCTAATCCTTACGTCTATGCAAGTTTGTCATAGACCTCCCCTACATCTATCTCTCTATGAACCCATAGTCATGGAACCCAATGTTACAAAGAAGAAAGCATTAAGTTCTAAAAAGGTTTGAGAATCTACAAGGGTTCACAAGTACACTATGGGCGTGTCTTGCTAGACCTATGGATTTCAATCTCCTGACGGGAAAATCAGTGTATCACTATAGAGAGTCTGGTGGAACAAATTATATTCAGTCGCTCGTATCTCATGACAATAGAATCCTAGCATGTATACTAAGTTGGCCACCAAAACAAACATACAAGAATTCACACGATGAGTCATTTAGAGAAAGAAACTCCATTCAAAGAATATGCAAAACTAGGTTAAAGTGTATGCATTAAAAAGACTTCATGTATGGGGCTTCAAGCAGCCCCTTAACAATGAGTTTAACTACTAAAAGTCATAATAATAGAATCAAAACAATTCATGGAGTTAATACAAACAAACAAAATGAAGAAGAACTCTGGTCGGCCAGAATTCGATGGGTCAAAAATATCTTCGACCGGTCGAAACTAGATGGGATGATCTCCTTTGCGGCCTGCTCTCTCCTGGCTCGAAGTTATGCTCCCCAAAATGCTGATTACCCTTTTATAAAGCCCTAGGATGAGTTTATATACTCCTTGGTTTGATCTTTCTCTCAATCCTCATTAGTTTAGGTTTCTTTATTTGCACATAACTTCTTCTTCTCTCTGTATTGAGCTAGGAATCCTTCTTTTATTTCCTTTTCCTTTATTTCTCCACAAAACCTATTAAAATAATAAACATAATTAAATCACTCAATTAATAACAGTAAACTAAATATAGGGAATGAATTAAATACCGAATAGATGCATAAATATGCGACTATCAATCACGCTACAAACTATAAATACATAGCCATGAAAATGAAAAACACACCGACGCAACCTACGGGGAGCTAGATGCATCACCGTGGCACCAAGAAGCTTATGGCCAAAGTGGCAGAACCTTGGATGCCATGGCATGGTGATGTGTGGATCTATGTGGCTTTAGACTAAATGACTTGTGAAGATAAACACGACCCATTTCCACTTCGGTTATCATCAGATTATACTTATCCGTAAGAAACCCAAAACCAAGTTAGTTACATGCACATGAAAATGGTTATGGTCATTGTGATTATTCGAACAAGAAGTTTCTCTGAAAGTTACTTAGATTTGGCACAAGGGAACTTTGGCGAAGTTCAATATCGCAAGATAATTTGGTTATTGTTTATCCAATGTTCCATATGTGATATCAAACGTTGAGAGAATCAAGAAGGTTCTTCTTATCAACCTAAGAGTTTTCTCAATGAGAAGTAATTCACCGTATGGCAGTTAGTGGTATTTCTGAGAAAGTGTTAGTAGCCTAGTTAGGTGCCTCTTCGACTTGACACATTCATTTAGGACATGAATGGACTTAAGAGTTGAGAAGTCTGATTGCAAGTATGGCTCTTGCGAGAGCATAGATACTCTCACGTTGACTTCAACATTGGCTAGATGATATACACTTCAAATCCACATGATTCAATATGCGGATTTGGTACTTTTCGTTGACAAGTGACTACTTGATATGAGTAAGTAAGTAGCATATTGATACGTGACACGATCACATGCATGTCAAATTATTCTGATTGAGAGTTTAACTCTGAGAAAGTACAATGACTGCAACTTAGTACTCAATATCGTAGAAGCGGAGAAAGTGTCGAACCAACTATGTAACGACCCGACCTTAGTAGAAAATTGATAAAAAGGTAAATTATTCGGGCAAGTCTAATAATTGCTAAATCTCCTCATTTACATTTAAAATTCTAGTAGAAAATCTTTATAAAAATTAAAAAATTAAAAAAATAAGAAACCTAATACAATAACACGATCATAACAATATAAGGCCCACCTAATTCTCCATCGCCCGTACCACCACTGGCAGCTCTCGGTACTACAACTCAAGTCATGTAGGGTTTGGTGGTAGTTACAATAGTCCTAGCCTTAGCTTGATGCTTATGGGAGCTCCTACTTATGAACCTTTGAAACCGGAGCTCCCTTCGAACCAAACATCTCCATACTCACCTTACACCCCTGTGACACCTGCTTCATTTAATGGCGGCGAGAGCTTCATAGAAGCAGCTTCTGGCAATACCAATGACTATGAGATCGAAACCGACACCTATCTCGGAAAGAGAAGCAACGGTCTTTTGGATGATGTGTTGGAGCAAGCTCGTACTATGTCTCTCGTACTATGTCTCGGACTAAGAGATTAAGGAGTGACGACAGCTCATCAGGCGAGTCGGGAAAAGACAAATATGTAGTGGAGGAGGATGAGGAGGATGAGGAGGATGAGTCTGCTAATGTGGGAGAGGAAGAAGACAATGTGCAGGATGAATCAACTTGGAAAAGCAGCGGTGACAATAGTGCTGAAAAGAATAGGGATGATAGCTCATCTCCATCAATTGGTAAGACTTTCAATCTTTTATAAACTTACTAATCACCAAATAATTAGAATTGAATTTTTTCTCTTCTAACACATGCATTAATTCGTACTACAAATATTGTGAGTTGAAGGTTGATACTGGTTTTGTTGTCACAGGGATGAAACCAAGTAAGGATCCATTGGAGGAGATGGCCGAAGACTTGTTGAGCCTGCTCAACTTCTCGTCCGCAACACCAGTCTCGGCCGACTCATGGTACATGGGTGGCATGTCTAGCCGAGCATCATCGGGAATGAATGGATCCGCAGGGGGTATGAATGTGAGTCAAGATGTCCAGCAATGCGGGTCGACAATGGGATCCTCGGTGAACGAAAGCGCCGCAGAACTTGATGATGAAGTTAAACGTAGCCTGCCTCCCTGCTTCTGGAACAACATGCCGGGCATGAGTGGCATCTGCTAAGAATTGAAGCTCTCCATCCATGATGATGAGATCCGACATTGTTCTGCTTCCATTTCTCTTGAAAGACTAGAGACGGCGAGTGTACCATATCAAGAGAGTAGAGCTTAGTGTGCATACATGGTTTAAATGCTAGAGTACCTTATCTAGTGTGTATTATCATGTCGGTTTATGTTTCAGTAGTTAATTAGGTTTCGTTAGGTCTAGCTTTTCTAGCATGAAGAGAAGAGGAAGCTTAGAGTTTAATTTCAATCTTCTGTTTAATCTAGAATTCAGTGTTTTTATTGTGTGAAAGTTGGGGTAATCCAAATTACCTTAACCTTGAAAAGAAATAAACAGTTTTAGCGTCTTGCATGCATGTCTTGTATTTATCATCAATGTAGATCAGGAATGGTATCAGTTCTAGTTTCTGTAATGGAACCAGTTACATCTCTTTAATTAGTATCATAACGATATAATTCCGAATATTTTCCTTTCTCAAAGTATTTTTTTGCAATTTGAATTTGTAATGCACTTTTTTATAGAATTCAAATAGCACTGTTAATTATCTAAAACGGCCGCTATATATCTAACCTATAACTTTTATACGAGTCATTCTCTAATCTCCCCGATAGTATTGAATTATTGATGAGGTGGGTTTCTCTTTCCAATGTTTTTCACAGTATTGATGATGACTGTCTTTCACATATAATCTATGATATTTTCTTATGGCGCGCGCGTAATTATATAGAGTTGAGAGTGTCAGATGACACTACTCTTTATTAATTAATACATATAACTGGTTTATGAATGCTTAACTTTGTAGTAAGATATGAAATGGTATTATTAAAAAATTGACACAGCTCAATAAGAATGACGAAAATCTCATTGACTCGTCTAACATATTTGACACAAAAGCAGTAGAAATCTAGCTACCCCACTGTAATTGCGATGTTTTTATTATATATTAATTAATGAATTATATCTCCTTCATTCGCTAAATTAAGTTTATAGTTTATACACTTCGTCAGAGCGGAGCCACTTGAAGGCGGTCTTGACCCCTCTGAAAATTGAATGTGTTATTTAATTTGTCTAAATTATATATAATCTCATGTAGTGGAGTGAAAATGCTCCACGTTTTGGACTAGGTAATACTGGGTTCGATTCCCACTTGGTCATTTTCACTTTATCAATCAGTGCATTAACACACCGATGAATGAGTAGACTACCTCGATAAATAGACCATCTCGATATAGTTCACCATATAGAGGTAGTGTAGACTACCTTATATTTAATAAGCAGAGTCCTTTTATTCAGGTTATTTGTATATAAAGATAGTCTATTTTTTATGTATCGGTACATTAATGTACCAAAGGAATTTAGCTATATCATGCAATGTATGTATTTTTTAGAACCTACATATGCAACTCAAGTCGTCATGCATGTAATTTGATAATTCATTTTCCATTTATTTTGTGTTGGCAGATTTATTAATTATCGATAAGTTCGATCGGTTCAACTGACTAATCAAGTTTGAATCTCAGTACTTCTTGTTTGGAGAGAAAGTAGGGTTATTTTATGATAGCTTATTCTCTCCAAAAAAAATCATCCCATTTAAGCATTGAGTTTGCTCCATGGTCAAGGTGTAATTATCCACTGACGAGCCATGACTCTAATCCTAGTACTCATCTGATCGTAATTAAATTTACGTCAGGTAAAATTTTAGAGCATTTGGAATTGGTCTAGTGACCAAGACAGTGTGTCTCCCCGCTCACCATGCACCTAAGTTCAAACCGCAATAGCCCCCCAATCATTCTATTGACTAGTCAAAAAAAAATAACACTATATATGTATCCAACGGTGATAAATAAATAATATTTCAACCACTTTCTAAAAATAAATTCACTATTAAATTTAAGATTTAAATCCAAAAATAACTGTGCACTTCACCGATAAAATAACTAATCGCCAGACAATACTCTTTGTTTATATATATATATATATATGTAGTAATGCATTCATAGCTTAATTTATGTATATGCTTTTCTTAACAAAGCGTGGCTACTGATCAGGAGACAAAATACCCATTTATGAAAGGTATGTATTAGTAGAAATTATGAAACTCTTATACCTCCTCCACTAGGGACAAGGGTGCTCGAGCAATCCACAATTCTGGCAAAAACCGAACTCACCTCGACGACACGGTCGCCACCGCCAATCTCAAACCCGGCCCACTTGGAGAAAAAGCATCCTTCACTGTGCACGGACTACATATATATCATGCATAAACCCTAAATAAATTTAATTTCTTTTATTAATTGTGATTCATAGTGTACGTTATTGAATTTCATTTATATATCTATCTTTTGCGCAGCTTACATGCCAATGTATCTCTATCCTTTCATAAGCAACAAGAGCAACGACGAATGAATATCTTAGACTAGCTAGCTTGGGTGCTATTGAAGCCTTAGCGAAGGTAATAATTAATATATGTACATCCATATGTATACCCACTATATTGTACGTACGTATAAACAAAGTTTAATTTCATTATTAGCATCCGGTTCGATTTTTCCAATTCACACTCTCAAACGAAATGTAAATGTGGATATTGCCTTTTACTTTTATGCAGACTGATCACCCAACCGATGAAGTTGATCCAGTTCAACACTTCCTCTTGGCCAGCCAAGTATTTTGCCATTGCATGCGCTGCATGGATGTGAGAAAGATATTATCCAAAACTGTAAGTAATTAACAGGGGAAATTAATGTTCTCTAATCACATTTTTAAACCATAATGTTGAAGAATCTGTTCTTGTGATTTATCTAGCTAATTAAGTTGAGTCGTTAAAATTTGCGCGCAGGTGGCTACATTTATCGTTGAAAGAATTACTGGGAAGTGATCGATTTTATCTGGGACTCGACTACTGCTGCAACTTTGCTGATCGATTTTATGTAATAACCAAGATTCTGGGAAGTGTGGCCGACAAGCTTGTTGAAGATCCTTGTGGCCGGTTGCTTAAGCTTATCGTTCGCTGCTTTATTGAACTCTCAAAAGGTCCAAGGTATGCCGATTTAGTAATGAAGTTCATTATTCTCAAGGGTTAACATGTTCACCTAGCCAACTTTTGAGCACTTTTTCTCCTAATAACTGTGTGTTTCAAGTCTCTGCAGGGATAGTAATGGTTAAAAGTCTCTGTTCCTATGTGCTCACTGGCGGACCTAGCTTGTGCCCGGTAAAAATATATACCTAGTAATTGGCGGATCAAAGAATTACAATAATTTGTGGTTAATGGGGCATTTACTAGTAAAAATATATACTTCCCCCCTAAGTAAATTCTTGGATCCGCCACTGTATGTGCTTGAAGCACCCAAATATCATCAACTACCTATCTGTAAGTCCTCACTAATTGAATTTACAGATACCAAACTAGCTAGTTACCACTGCTTTGGATACTTGTTTTATCTCTTACTGGAACTATCTTATTTTTCAGAGTGACGCAGATGCCATGAGGAGTCTGCAACAGCTCTTGAAAAAAGTCTCGAATGGTCACCAGGCTCATGTACCCGAAAATGGTGACCTCTTTGGGCATTTTATGTAATGCTGAACCCGTGAGTGACCATATGCATGTCATGTACCAATCATGCACACAGAGTGAAGAAGAAAACAAATGTACTAGAACTTCTGCATTGTATGTTTCTTTTCGTTTTAAAACTGTCTTAAATAAGTACCATGTTTGTTGTACTTTGTTGTTCTAAAGAGTCAAAGGGCCTATATCTAGTTCTAAACTGCATATAGGCTGGTCTGTTCTGTTTGTGATAAAAGTCATAAAACTAAGTTCCCTGTTGTTCGTTTTCGATGTGATTTGAAATGATACAATTTGCTTTTGATGAGTATTTCAGTCTTAGAAATTCATATTTCCATATTATTTTGCTTCAAATAATTTGTCCCACTCGGACGTCGTTTCTAGGCTTCTAGTGGGAGGGAAACAGAAATGACTCTTTCCTTCTTAGATGTACCATAACAAGCCGGTGACTGAACGAAGCTAAGTCTATCGATTTTACATCTATATGCATACTCTTTCCTTCTCTAAAAGTGATTAGTACATCCATGTCCTTGATTCCATTTGAAGAGGGAAAGGTTGTGAAGCAAATAATTAGAGTAGCAAAAAAAAGTTAAAAAACCAGAAGACATTTATTAATTTTGTTTTTTTTACTTTTTTGGGATTACTAATATTACTCATATAATTATTTTAAAGAAAAATGATGCATGTCATGTCATGTAAACTAGATTTGGAGGTGTCTGAGACCTGATGGGACCTGTGTGTATCATTCTCAATCAAACGAATATAAAGCAACTATGAAATTTGGAACAAATGGTGTTCTTTTCGTAAAATGGAACATACTGAAGCTCACAAACCAGTTATGTGTGATCTTGGGAAAGTGAATGTCCATCTCGCTTGGGAGGGATTGAAAGATTGCTCTCGAGCATAAAAGACAGATCATGCATCTGTGACATTATTTTCTCCACATCTTCCGACTTTGATCCTACTTTTGCAGACAAAGCATCTCCAACCTTCGCAGCATCTTCATCTGTTGTGCCTGCATCACCACTCCTGTAGATGGAAAGTATAGTCAAGATTGGTTGTTTAAGGAAGAATGGTTTGGAAAATCCAGAGATAATCCAAGTGCCACGTACCTGTCTAAAATAGAAGCCCCTGGCTGCATTATATTCATTAATGAAGAACCATGTGAACTGCTAAATTCTCCTGCAGAGATATCTGGCTGCTGCATAAAGCTACCAAAGTCCAAGTCCTGTGAGGTGCTAGCTGTGCTGAATAAATTTGTCCCTGTACTTTTGTCAGCAGGTGATGTCATCTGATCAACAGTTTGTTTTGAAGTAGAAGGATTCTGTGTACTAGTGAAGCTAGTAAAATCATTCCAAGTACCAAAGGAATCATCATCTTCTGCAGAGATATCTGGCAGCATAAAGCTACCAATGTCCAAGTCCTGTGAGTTGCTAGCTGTGCGGAACAAATTTGTTCCTGAACCTTTGTCAGCGGCTAATGGTGTCTGATCAAGAGTTTGTTTTGAAGAACTAGGAGGATTATGTGCACTACTCGAGCTAGTAAAATCATTCCACATACCAAAGGAATCATCATCCTCGTCAGCAGTTTTGTTATCATGATGCTTGTCGCTAGTGGTCTGCCATTGAGTTTCTTGACCCCAATCAATACCAGTAGAAAACATGTCATTCACATTGTCAGCTACTCTGTCATTTTTCACTGTAGCAAGTGACTCAAACTGTAGAGGCTGCCCAGCTAACCCATTGTTGGGAACAGTCAATAGATCATCTGAAAACCAGTCATTACTTAAGGATGCATTATGGTTTGGTTTTTCATTGGTCGAGGTCCCAACAGATCCAAATACTGTGTCTAAATGAGCAGAAAGATCATCTGTAGAACCCACAAAGGGGTCAGTTGATTTTGATATTTGAGTTGCAGAAGCAGCAGACTGAACACTTGCCGGCCTACTAGAAAAGGAGTCACCAATCTTGCCTTGAGTAGATTGGACAGCTATCTCAGAAGGCGGCACATTCTCAAACAAACTAACATCTTCATGACCTTGGGAAGCATTACTCTCTCTAGTAGCAATCTCTTTGATAGGCTCAACCGGCACTTCAGATGGAAATAAATCTAAACTTCCACGACCTTGAACAGCACTACTCTCTGCTTGTTCACTTGACTCAAACAGCACATCAGATGCAAAGTAACTTTGATTTCTACTACTTTGGAAATCACCGCTCCCAATAGTCACAACCTGTTTACTCGACTCGGACGACTCCTCAGATGGGAAGAAACTAAGATTCCCACCACCTTGGAAAGTACTGCTCTCTGCAGTGGCAATCTGCTCGCTCGACTCAAACGACTCCTCAGATGCAAAGAAACTAAGATGCCCACCACCTTGGAAACCACCACTCTCCGTAGCAGCAATCCCCTTGCTCGGATCAAACACCTCTTCTGATGATGCTTTCAACGCTGCATCTTTCTCTCTCTCGGTAAAGAAGTTGTCAAGATTCAATCCAGCCAAATCCATAAAACTCTTAGGCCGAGCCAGAGTCTTCCCATCACCAGTCCCGGACTTCTCCGACTTAGATGTCCATCTTATCTCTACATTCAATATCTCAGCCAAAGTTAACTCATCCTTCGCCGCCACATTCTGTCCCCTACTATTTGACTCCTTCACTTCACTGGGTAAGTCCACTATCTCCTGTAAGTAACCAAAGTTCCAAACTTTACCAAGTAAACCAATCTCATATCCTACACTCTCACAATCCCACATTGATTAAGCTTAAAATAACAACAATTTATTCAAAGTGCAGATTCAAACATTCATATTCCCAAATTTCAGCTTCAAAATTTCAGACTTTAATTAATTTAAGTTAAGTAAAGTAAATAAATTTGTGGAAATAAAAAGCGTACCGATCCATTTAAAGCCAAGGACTTGAGGAGCCACTGGTAGCCAAAAGTGTTGCGGAAATTGATGGGATCGGGAGGGAGGTCGGAGCAGGTGTCACCGCCGCAGAAGACGCAGAGGAGTGAGGCAACGCCGCGGAGGAGTCGGCCTTTGCATTGCTTGCAGCGGAGGTACGGCGGCGACGGATCCAGCTCGGAGATGGTTTCTTCAGGAGAAGGAATGAGATTTGGAGACTGCGTGTCGTTGTCTGGGTCGTAGGAGGACATGTTGGCTTGTTTACGAAGCAAGATTTGGAGCTGCTTGATCGCATCCATGGGGATTTCGACGGCCATTTCTGGTTCCTGGAGTTCCCACCAGTCTCTTTATTGTGCGGTGGGTGAATGTAAAAGTGATTAAAAGTTTAAAACTTGAATTTTATTTTGATAAAAGAAAAACAAAATCATGATTTAATTTCCTTATGGCTATGTAATGTGTCGAGTACACTCAACAGCAAGGTAGGTCTAGGCCTGACAATTGGGTCGGTTAATAAATGACTCGTCCGTTATCGCCCGATAACGATCCATTAAAATTCGTCAATTAACTAATCGGGTTATTAATGGGTGACCCGATAACAACCCGTTATCAAAACGGGCGGTTTCGGGTGAACCCGTTAGCCCAATAACAACCCGATAAGAATTCATAAAACCTAACTCTAATGTTTTTTTTTTAAAAAAAATGAGGTAATAAAATGACTTTTTATTTTATTTTATAAAAAAAGGCTTAATGGGTTTTATCGGGCCCCAATGGGTAACCCGTTATCTTATCGGGCCAACCCGATATAACCCGTTAAACTTAACGAGCTATATCGGGTTGAACTCGTTAATGACCCGCCCACTAATAATCTGCCCGAACCCGCCCGAACCCGCCCGTTTGCCAGGCCTAGGTAGGTCTCGACCTCTATGCTAACTTCTATGTCGTCGCGATATCTTGCCGAATCGGTGGTGGTCTCTAGTCTTGCTCTCCCGGATTCATCATCACATGTTTTGAAGTACTTGGAGAAATATCAATATGCTACTTAGTTTTGATTGTTGTAAACATCATATCCTGCTAAGTTTGATAATGCTAGCTTTCATCGATCTCTTTCGTAAAACTAATTTTATAAACCACATAATTCTCTTTTGTGCTATGAATACTGTCCAAAAGCTCTACAGCTCTAGCAAACCTGACCTTGGATACGTCGGATAAACTTGCTCTAAGAGAGACTCTTGCCTCTAGTCTTATTTTTCCCTTCCTTCTCTATTGAAAGAATTGATAAATATGAAGAGTCTAGCAAAACCCTAGGCACAGAATGAGAACGGCTCAAGTGCGCCGTCCTCCGTACCAGCAAGAACGAAAGTTTACCGATTTTGATACCAAATGTTCCCTTCCTCCAATCCTAAATACAGATTTCTTATTCTCTATTCCCAATTTTCTTAATCCCTATCGAAATTCTTCATTTGATCCTTCTTATAACTCTTGTCCTGAACCACCGCAATGAGAAGAACTTGTCAGATCCATATCCTGATCTAGATCCCCAGCGACTTGCAGAGGATCTAGAGGAGGTTGACTTGGCGGCACTCTCGAACAGCGAGCAAGAAGATGATATTGAATGGCACTTTGCGGTTGCAAGAGTTTTTGCAGTCAAATCTCTTAGTCCAGATCGTGTTCAGCCGTTGAAGGCTCGAATGTCAAACCTTTGGAGCAACATGCAAGGTTCCGGCAAGATCCGCTTTACTTATATCGTGGATGATCATTTTGTGGTGAAGTTCGAATCTTCCTTGGATCAGAAGAAAGATGTCTCCAAGGGACCTTGGTACTATCATAATCTCATAGTGATTGTCCAAGATTTTGAAGGGATGGTTGATTTCATGAAGCGTTCAATGGTGCGTGGGAGCGCTTGGGTTGTGGTGCGACCATCATGTGGCAAGTGGCTTCCTGGAGCCATTCAACTGAAGTGGTGCCGACGGATCGGCAACTATATTGGTGAGTTCTTAGAACATGATCCTAAGGCCCTTGATATGTGTGCATCTATTTAGATTTGTGTTTCTTTGAACTTTCAAAAGTCTCTGGTGGTTTATAAGAGGTTTAGATTTGGAGATGACTACTTTGAGGATTGTTTGTTGGAATATGAGAAGATCCAGGGTTAGTGTTCAAATTGTGGGTCCTTTGTGCATGAGACAGAGGGTTGTTTGGTAGAGCGGCAAGATAGTAGCCCTACACCTGCTTCCCCGCGCAAGGCAACAACGACTACTAGTGGCAGCTCTTCGGTGGCAGCCTCTTGTTTGTGATGGGAACAAAGGTTAGTGGGTACAAAGACGATATATGTGTCCCTAGCCCCCAACCCTAACTCTATGATAGGGCTTTTGATAGTTGTTCAACAACAGAGAGCTATCTCTCATCCTGAGCAGCGGGTAGCGACGGAGATGATGGTGGCTCCGGCAAATCCACCTATTGCATGTCGGGTGAACCCTCTTTATAGGGAACACTCGCCTAACAATGTTGTTCTTTTGTAGATGGAGGATAGAAGTACTATTCCTGTTTCGGGTACTAGTGGTCGCGCACATATAACGGGAATACCCTTTTCTGGTGTCCTTGCTTCTTCGATTACTGCACCTGAGATGGAGCTGCTCCCGACAAAAGGGCTTGGTGTGCCAGTTTCATCTCCCCAAGGGGCTCTACTTCCTAATAATGCGTTGGAGGCGACTACTGGCACTCTAAATCTTACAGGCATGTAGCTCAGTGAACCCAAGTCGGCGGCAGTAGGGACACAGATGGCTAGCTCCCAGGACCTTAGTGGATCTAGTGATGGAAGATGAGCTAATTGTTGCAGTCAATCAACCTAGTGGAACAAAAGGGAAGGGCGAAATAAAAGGAAAGCAGGTGATAGTAGTAGCAGATCCAAGTTGAAGCAGGTGTAGGGACAAAAAAAGATCTCACCAAAGAAGAAGGCGGTATTGCTTCCTGTTGGTACAGATGTAGAGGCATTGACACGAAGTGTGACTCAGTAGGAGTGGTGCCTAGATACCTTAAGGAGTGGTGCCTCCGAATTTTTTAACCTTTGCGCTACTCTGGTTTGATTATTTAGGTTTGTGATCTTAAAATTGCTTAAACAATAATAATACGTTAAGATTTTGTTTTATTTGACCGAAATCCTGATAAAATCTTATATTACTATTACGCATTAGAATGAAATTATCGTCTATTCGAAAAAATAAATCGATAAATGATTATAATTTCAAATACAATTACTCAAATTTTCTGTTATTTTCATCAGAAAATCTTGGATAAAATTCCATTAGGGAAAGAGGTTTTAATCATATAGTGTTTGTTAGTGAAGACAACGCGTATGTACTGTATATTAACCGATCGGCAGTGTCGACTCTTGACCATGTTACAAAAAAAAAGTACTAAAACCACCGTCACTCACATCGCTCTGATCATCTTCTTCTTCTTCACTCACTTATCCGATTCCACGCTGCCCAAATACTCCGCCTTTCCGATTCCGATTTCACGCGAGCTGACCTGAGAACTGAAGGCGGAGGTGGAGGTGGAGAACAACACGATGGCGATGAGTCCGGCGGTGTTGAAGGCGGGGCTGGTCATAGTTGGGCTGTGCATCGCCGGTTACATTGTGGGCCCACCACTCTACTGGCACTTCATGGAAGGCTTGGCCGCCGTCTCTCACTCTTCTTCTTCGTCGTCGTCGTATTCTTCTTGCCCTCCTTGCACCTGCGACTGTTCTTCTCAGCCGCTCCTATCTATCCCCATCGGTAAAATTCCTCGTTGATTTTTACTAGATCTGATTAGATCTCTCTACAATTTTTTACTCCTCCCGATTTAGTACTGATCTCAGTTTGTTCTTGTGCTTCCAGGACTCAGCAATATCTCGTTTGCAGGTTAGTTTCTGTAATTATGTGCTTTGATTAGTATTTTGTGCTGGATCGTTAATAGCATTGAGATGCTAGCCTTATTAGGATTGTTAAGCGGTTTCGGAACTCATTACTTGTGTAAAACTAAGGAAAGTTTTGGTTAGTGAAAAATGGATACTGTTAGAGGAAATGATACTATGTGACATAAGTCAGTTTCAGAACCCCGTTAGAAATTTTTTGGAAGAAATGTTGATCCTTGTCGCAAAATTTGTTCCTTTGATGTTTCGCGATTTCCGTTTATTTATACAGGCAGGTGGGATGAGTTTAAGTTTTATGTGGTTTATCTGCATCACTATTTTCGTAATATTGAACTGCCGAGTTCTGTCTTTGATTTTTTCTCGCTTAGTTTGGTTGAGCGATGTCCACTGTCTACATACTTTAAGGACTTATTATCATATAAGAGCTTTGTTACAGCAAGTTCGCCTTCCCATGAGTTGGTTTTGGGAATCTAAAGCAATTTTTATGTAGAATTAGAGATGTAATTATAAAGCTGCCTGAAGGTTTAAGATCTTTTGATCCTTATATGCAGACTGTGCAAAGCATGATCCAGAGGTGAGTGAGGACACTGAGAAGAATTTCGTGGATCTTTTGACCGAGGAGTTGAAGCTTCGGGAAGTTCAGGCTTTGGAAAACCAGCAGAAAGCTGATATAACTCTGCTGGAGGCTAAGAAGATTGCATCCCAGTATCAAAAAGAAGCCGACAAGTGCAGTTCAGGGATGGAGACATGTGAGGAAGCGAGGGAGAAAGCTGTAGCTACATTAGAGGCTCAGAGGAAACTGACAGCAACGTGGGAACTTCGGGCTCGTCAGAGAGGATGGAAAGAAGGTATGACCAAGTCTAATGCCCAGACGCAAGGCAATGCCCAGACTGTGTAGTAACACTCTGCGGCAGTTATGGAACAGATCCTCTTCAACACGGTACTTCATCTCTTGGCTAGTCATGAACTCTAGTAGGCTTTTCTTCTTCACCTTGAAAGTGGGGCATAATATGCAAAATATGATAAATTTATATCACCAAACTGAGTTCTTTGTTACTGTTACAGTTAAAAGTATAGAAACTTAGTTGTTATCTGATTGTAGTAGAATGTTGGCTAGAACCTTGATCATCAATTTTCTCAACCAAACTGTGGTTGAACGTCCCTCTTGTAAAACTGAAAGAAGAAAATTCTTCATTCAATGTCAGTATGGGTGGCTGTTTATCCCTTTGCATGATTGGCTAATCTCACACATTTTCTTCCAAGAAAAAATAAATCCCTCTCTTTCTTTGGTTTTTGGTCTGATGAATTTGATGATATGCTCAGGAAACAGTTTTCTCTCAGAAAAGTAAAGAAAAATCTGTTAGTCTTAGGATTAAGGGCTGAGGAACATTTTCATTAAGCTGTGTAATAATACAGGTCCATAAACCTTGTTCATTCTTTTGACCCAATTTGTTTAGACATGGGAAGTTGATTACTCGTTAGTCATTCCTGAGCTATTTTTAGCTTAGGAGTGCGTTTATTATACTTGAATTGGGTTGAGAAGAATGCGACAGATGAGTGATGAGGCTGAAGAAAACAGAGTGAGCATGAGCTATTGAAAATTTACTAAAATTCGGAGTAGGAGTTCAAGTATGTGTACAGAACATGTAACTTGGGTATTATCTTGGTTCCAATGTTTGGCCATGTTACTTGAAGTGTCAAATCCTACCGAATTGATCAAAACAAGTGGACTGGGCAGACCCAGGATCGGGCTCCCCCACATTATCAACTATCCTCCCATTCATCCATAATAAGAAACTCATTTTTATTTATAGAATCTGGGCATCCCCTGCTTCTTTTCTCCCTCAAAAGTCCTTTACTATCACCGGCCCTTTTGAATTGACTACAGCCCTCTACAAGACAACAAATTTACAAGCAACACAAACTGAACCCTTATCCATATCTCATGCTTCTCATTCATCACATTTACTCTCAACACTTCCGCGACTGTGATCACACTGATTTTTTCTTGGCTTTCTCAAGAGCTGTGATCAAGATAGCATTCCCAGTGATTGAATCATATCTTTGAAATATATAAGCAACAAATAAACTAGCAGTGAGAGTCACAGTGTCTTTGGCCGCGCACTGTTTGTTTGCCGCACTTGCTGTACCGGTTTGAGGTCCATTAGACCAGTACAAGTAGTTCAGTAACTCTGTGTTTTGCAGGAACCGGTCCGGTTTAAATGTCTCCGGATCATCAAAGATCTTCTCGTCCCTCATGACCTGTTGTTGAAATCCACACAGCAACTCCCCTTTCTTGATGTCAAAGAGAGAATCATGCGAACTGAGTTGGAAGTCCTTTCTGGCCCGGGCGTATTGGAGAGGAACTGGGGGACTGAGCCGGAGAGTTTCGTATACTAGGGACCGAACGAGAGGCAAGTCTTTCACCGATTCAAAGTTCAGAGTTGAACCGGCGTTTTCCCTCACTTCTTTGACTATCCTTTGTTGTAAACCAGTGGTGTCGCTGACTATTCTGCTCATTAAACTCGGCAGGAACACTGAGAATCCACCAAATGCATTGAAGCCAAGCGTAAACAGAAGGTTGTGGATTGCTTCTTCTTTAGTGAGTCTGAACTCGGTCTGACCTCTTTCAACTACTTCTTTACCTGAAAAACGTGCACAGATATATAACTTGATGAACTTTTCGACTAATGCCATTGTACTGATCACATATTGAAATACATCTCTTAGAGAAATGCATGTACTAATAGTTTCTAAGAACACTTGAAAACCATGTATGCGTGTGTGCCCGAACTTCAGCTTACCAAATTCGTCTATGAACTTGTAAAGCTTGTTGTAGTCTCCACTCACAAGAAAAGATGGGTATGGAAAGGAATGAAGAAATATCTCCTCCAGAGGCTGAAGTACGCCAATCTTCACGGTGGGAAGAATCTGGAGGGCGAGCCAGCGGTCAAGCATAGCATAGCCGGACTTGGCTATTTTGGGCGAGCGCGAAGTGTCGGCACCGACTATGCATTTAGTGAGGAACTTGAACATTGCCTTTTGGAGAGGGATAACATAGTTGTGGCTGCCATCCTTGGCGATGCCTTCATCTATCGTGTCCCACATTGTCGAAAGGTTGGCAGTGAGCTCAGACACCCATACCTTGGAGCTCCGTTTCAAGACGTCCAAAATGAAGTTCTTGATCTGTGAAGAAGAAGAAGAAGAAGAAGAAGAAGAAGAAGAAGAAGAAGAAGAAGAAGAAGAATTAATATGGTAGTTTAGTTTTCAGTCTGTTACTTTGGTTCCTCCTCAAGTCAACCCTAGTTATGTCAAATTAAACTCACGTACGTAAAGGATAGCTTAGCTTAACTAAACTGAATAAACAGCTTCAACTTTAAAACGGAATAAACCCAATTCACCAAACAATACGATCTGCCTGACCGGGCCATGAAAAATCTTAAAATCAAGTCCCTCCCTCTAATCTCTCATTCAAATTTCATGACTCGTGGCTGAGGGTACGTAGGAGCTTTAGGACCATTATCAACAAGACAACTATATCAATCCCACCAGTAACTATCTAAGTACTCGAAAAGGGTCCAGCAGAAACTCGGAATCTTGTGTATATTTTTGAATGCTTCCTCACTCAAGCCTGGCCATGATTAAGACAAACCAAACCAAACCATTGTCACATTCCAATTATCCCATTACATTTACCATTTTAGACTCTACAGTGTCATGCACCCTAATCTTCTCTGTATAATAATTCCGACATATTAACCTAGCTAGAACCACTAAAAGAACATTGTCACGGCACATGTCAAAGGATAACGCACATAAATCGAGAGAGACTTATGTACATACCTGAGCGTGTTGAGGTTCGGAGGTATCAAGATAGGCACAGGTCCTCAGATCTCCGGTGAACTTAACACTAGGCATGAAGTCTCCGACGAGAGTGTTCTTCTTCTCAACGAGGTCCATGTCGAAGAGGTGCGAGAACGACTTGCAGTCCAGAACGGCCACCACGTTGGGGTTGACGCCCAAAAAGAACGGGAAGCTCGGAGGCACATTGGTCCGGAACACCGTGCTCTTGTACTTCTCCGTACGCTTCTTGAAGAAAGTCTCCGGTCCCTGGAACCAGAAGTAGTCCAGCCTGTCGGAGATGGGCCCTAGCAAAGGCCAGCCGTAGGCTCCCGGGATCGTACGGAGGGGGAGTGACGTGGCCGGCAGTGGAGGCGGAGGAGAAGTTGCTGTCTGCGAGGAAGGTGAAGAGGAGGGTATGCCTGGAGTGGTGCTCATCATTAAACAGAACATGGTTTGTGAACGTTGATGGTGTTGGGATTTAAAGGGGTGAAGTTTTGCTGGGAGAAGAAAAAGTATGAGTCTAATGGTTTGGTAGTGAGGTCAGAGAAAGACTAATATAAAATGGAAGTGTTTGATGGTGAAGGGGTGGAGACGGTATACAGTGAGTTTCGGGTGGACAAAGAAATTCTGAAATTCATTCAGATTTATCATGAAATACATCTCAAAAATCATGTAACAATATTTCGTTTGGCTGCTCATGCATGCATTATATGAAAATGGAGACAGCTACCAAGAGAAGACAAAAGAAAACAGACGCATGATTTTTAATTGGTCATGTATGGATCACGTGAAGAACTAAAATGGAATTCTTTATATTAGTCTTTCACAGTAGAATTGTTTCCATTATTCATTGCGCCTATTCAACTCACTCAAATTAGGTTAGGAGATGTAAACTAGAATATCGATAGCTAGCTATGAGCATCTCTACCAACATTAATTATTCAATTTTTTCTTAATTTGTGTAAAAATATACCGAAAAACCATTTTAGTTACAAGCTTATTATGTACTTTTGTTCCAACAATAAACGATAAAATTTAACTATATTTGAATAAATAATAAATTTTGATTGGTTGATCAATATAATTTATTAAATATATTGATAAATTAAATACATCTGCAACATAAAAGAAAATAATTTATTACAATGTTAGATATTATCATTACCTATATTTGTTTTCAATATAGAAATAAGGGATGAAATTACATCATTTAGGGATTCTCTATTATAAGGCATGTGATAGGGGAGCTACTGGAGTCTAAATTCAGCCAAAACGTACACCAATATTATTGGGAAAATAGATGTTTAGGAGATGTGTTGGAGTTGCTCTAATAGGAGGGGATTAAGTTTTTTTCAATGAAAATATAATAGCTGAAAAAGTTGGTATATATGCATATAGGTGCGGAAATCAAGAGTGCATTTTTGCTCACACCCCTTAACTAAGGGGTGTGAGCATGACACTCCTCTAAATATATGCCACCTCATTAGAATCTAACTCATGGTTAATCATATATATATGTATTTTTTATATAATTAATTATTAGATTAAGGAAAGATCGAATCATAATGCAATCAAACCACATCTTAAATAATAACAAAAACTCCACATGAATTATCTTTTTTTGCTTTTTAACATGAGAATAGGGAGAAGAAAGAAAATAAATTATTATTAAATTAATTCTTGCACATTAAATAGAGAGAAGAATTATAAAAAAAATGCAAAGAGAAGAAATAAAAAGTTAAAAAAATTTCCTTTCTGTTTAAGGAGATTTATTCTTCATTAATCCAGGTGTGTGTCTTGTCCTAGTTAGATATGGATATTGATTAGATAGATACAGAGAATCCTTGTTATAACGGGATAATTATTGTAACAGATTGTATCAGCTTATATTTAAGGCATTCTATCAATAAGAGAAACTACTTTCTGTCTATTTTACTTTCTCCTGCAACACTTTATCAGCATGACTCATAGAGTTAATAGAAAAACCCTAAAAGTTAGAGAAAGCATCACCACCGCCGAACACCACTGCCGCCACCAACCACCGCCGCCGGCAGTCAAGATCCACCGTCAACCTCTTTTCTTCTTCAACAAAATCCCACGAAGTTTCAAAAGTTGACAAGATTGCATGACTTCCAAGAAATCCTTTTAGAAGAACTTCTTCTTCATCAAGTGTAGCGGTCATACCGAGCACAATACATGTTGAGGTAAATATTTTCTAAAGCGTCTATTGATAGATCTAGGCCAAACTTACTTACCGCAAAACCCTAGATCTAACACTACCACATTTTGACTCATTGCTGGCGATTTTTAAATCGCCGGCAATGTTTTTTAACCGGCGATTTTTGCCGGAAAAATCGCCGGTAATGTCTTCTTCTTTTTTAACATTACCGGCGACATAAATGTATGTCGCCGACAATGTCTCGATGGTAATGTAAAAAAAAAAAAAAGACATTGCCGGCGACATAAATGAAGTCGCCGGCAATGTCTTTTTTTTTTTACATTACCATCGAGACATTGCCCTGGTAATGTTAAAAAAGAAAAAAGACATTACCGGCGATTTTTCCGGCAAAAATCGCCGATAATGTTAAAAAACATTGCCGGCGATTTTTTTAAAAAATCGCCGGCAATGAGTCAAAATGTGGTAGTGTAAGTTGATGATAATTGTGATATGAGTTGTGAATATTACATGTTTATACCCTAGCTCCTATGGACATATATCCATAGAGTATAAGTGACAGTCTTGGGGGAGTCACGGTTTGGAAAAGAAAAGAAAAGAAAAATAAAATCGATTCTATGTGATTGTTGTGTTACGGTAGCTGGGTGTGGTTTTTACCACCGTTTTATAATCGATTTTATGACCATGCATCATGGATCACGTTCTTATTCAATTAAACTTGAAATTTTTGTGATCGTAGTACTCGATCGTTTCTAATAAAACATCTCTCTGTGTTTTTGTAGATGAGTTCGAATGAGCGTACAAGGCTGGAATTAGAGATCCTTGACCTTGAAGGCAAGGAGTACCATCGTTGGGTCTCTGATGTAGAGAACACATTCATCAAAAAGAGACTTACCAACACCATCAAACCCACTGGGCCTGAAACAAACCTCCTCCCACCTACTGAAGAGACAAAAGCTCAAGCCCTCATATTTTTGAGGCGGCATATTCACCCATTTCTGAAGAAGCATTACTTGAACAAGACAGATCTCATGATTTTATGGGATGTTCAAAAAAAGAGGTTCAATAATGTGCATAATGCACAGCTTCCTGAGTTGACTGCAAAATGGAACAACACCAGAATGGTGGATTTCCCAAAGATCAACGTTTTTAACCAAGCTATGCTCGATCTGCAGTCTGAACTAAGCTTTTGTGGTGTGGAAAAATCTGAGAAAAACATGATTGAGAAGGCGTTACAAACCTTCCCCATATCTATAAGTCTTCTACCTCATCAGTACCAGATTGAGTATGAGCAAGGGAGGATTACCAAATTCAGTGATCTCATTAATAGTCTTACAACTAAAGAAAAGCATAATGAGATCATCTTGAATAATAACTCAAGACCGGCTAGTACCAAAAAGCCTGAGAGTTATAATACGGGAGGAAATGCTCAAAAAGATAAAAAGGTTGCTCGTTTAGAACCTTATAATCTTGGTGGACATGTTCCACATGGGGGAGGAGGAGGGCATGGGCGTGGCCAAGGCCACAGCCAACATATGACTTGGCATAGAGATCATAACGCCCATTCTCAAAGAACCAGTCTGGTTCGGTTCTTGATGGTCAACGGTATCAACAATCTAGCAAACTTGGTTGTTTCAAGTGTGGCTCTACTAGACATATGCATAACTAGTGTCATACTAGTAGAGAAATCCAGAATATCTACACGAAGCATAAACAGTATTTGGCTCAAAAGTCGAATTACACTGGAGATTATGAGATGGAGGTTGTCACCAACCTAGTTTTAGCAGATGACAAGGGGAAAGAACTTGCTACCCTAGATTTTAATTAAGCATATGTAAAAGGTAGTTGTCTCTATAATCTTTCAAGTTTTAGTTTTATTTTGGCTTACTTTTCGGTCAAGAATTTTTAAAGACATTTGTCTTTGTTTTATGAATAAGAACACACCTATGATGTAATTTTTGTTGACAAACAATGAATATTTCTCTATTTTTGGTATATGAAAGTGTTTGAGAATGTTCTATTTCATGTGATTCTTATGGTTCGATATTTACACATATATATGGCAAAAGCAAGCCAAGATACCATTTTGACAAAGAGAAAAAACGTTGATTTTTTAAGCAGTCCACATAACAGTTTTGACCTGTCGAAAAATTGAACTAAACAATTTTTTACCCATCGAAGCCATGCTTCTATCCAAAAGTGGTTCTAATTCGACCCGTCGAAAAATTAAACTAAACAATTTTCGACCCGTCGAAGCCATGCTTTTTTCTGACATTGGTTTCAATTTGATCCATCGAAAAATTAAACTAAACAATTTTCAACCCGTCGAAACCATGCCTCTGTCTCAAAATTGGTCTAAATTTGACCCGTCGAAAATTCTCTCAATTGGTCGAAATTCTGGTATCGGAAAATCACAAGTTATTTTGGGTTTCCTCGACCAGTCGAGGCCTTTCTTCAACCCGTCGAAAGTCCAATCCGAATGTGATGTTTTTAGATGAGTTTCTCATCGGTTTCATTGGCCTATGATGTTGTTATTACATCGGTTTATGCCATGCCATATCAGCACTCAACAAAGGTCACACCCTTCTCAAATCTTCGAGTGTATACTTGAAGTGTGCGCCTCGTCTTTGCTACAAAGACTTACTTGTTTACATTGATTTTGTAGACGTATCAAGGCGAAATTGAGTGTCTATCAGATAGTGGTACTATTCATACCATTATGTGGAATAGGCAACTGTTTGTGGATATTTTCCCATACAAATCCTCAGTGAAAACCATGATTGGTGCAACGCCCGTTATTCAGGGGCATGGTAGTGCAAAGTTTCTGCTGTCCCATGGTACAAAATTATATATCACTGATGCCTTCTATGCGTCAAAGGCCAATCGAACCTTGCTAAGTTTCAAGGATATTTGTGCCAACGGATTTCACTTGGAAACCTATTGTGAGAATGGTAAAGAATTTTTATGTATAACCTCTCTTGATTGTGGCCCAAGTGCATTCTAGAGAAGTTTCCAGCAATTAGTAGTGGTTTGTACTTAACTACAGTTCGGATTATTGAATCCAATGCCGTGACTCACACTACTACGTGTGATTCTGATTCATATAAGCTTTTGCATGTACGATTGGAACACCCAGGTCGTGATATGATGATCAAAATCTTGAAAAATACTCATGGTCATCCGTTCTTTAGAGCCAAGAAACATGTGAGATTACATATTTCCATCAGTTTAGATGGTGAGGATGAGACTACCCCTCTCAATCCTAACTTGGTCTCCACGACAAGTATAGCACCTTTCCAACAACATATTATTGAGGCATCGTGCGTTATCCCACCAGATTCTAATGTTGTCATCTCTGATGCGCATCGCTCATTTTGTAAAGCTTGTTCTTTAGCAAAATTGACGGTTCGTTCTTCTTTTGTTGTTTATAACAATGAAAATATTCTATTCTTATAAAGGATCCAAGGTGATATTTGTGAACCTATCAAACCTGAATGCGGACCATTTAAATATTTCATAGTTTTGATAGACGCATCAAAGCGATTGTCACATGTTACTTTGTTATCCACAAGGAATGCTGCGTTTGCAAAACTCCTAGCTCAAATCATTAAGCTTCAGACTCACCACCCGGACCACCCAATCAAGTCTATTCGATTGGATAATGCAGGAGAGTTTACATCAAAATCTTTTGATGATTACAGCATGTCTCTTGGGATTGATGTTGAACATCTCGTTCCCCACGTCCATTCTCAGAATGGTTTAGCAGTGGTTCATATCAAGCGGTTACAGCTTGTGTCTAGAGCTTTGGTAATGCATACAAATTTACCGGTCTCTACTTGGGGTTATGCAGTGTTACACGCGAAATGCTCATTCGTTTTAGACCTGTTGTCCGTCAACCATTCAATGCATACTACTTGGTAACTGGATATGAGCCTAACATTTCACATTTACGCATTTTTTGTTGCACGGACTATGTGCCTATTGTGCCTCCACAACGTACTAAGATGGGTCCTCAATAAATATTAAGCATTTATGTTGGTTTCGAATCACCCAAGATAATCCGCTATCTTGAACTTTTGACAGAAGATCTCTTTACTGCTAGATTTGCAGATTGTCAATATGTTGAGACATATTTCACGCAGTTAGGGGGAAATAGAAATAGTTCTATTCCAGTTCAACGTCAGAAATTAATGTGGTTTAATCTCACTGTACGTGTCTCATCAAGATCCATGCACATCTTAGAGTGAGATAGAACTAAGTAGGATACTTGATCTTCAACAAGTGGCAGACTCCATGCCTAATTCATTTGCTGATATTGCTAAAGTAATGAGATCGGATATACCTATTGCTAATGTTCTTGCAAGGTTGGAAATCTCGGTAAATGGATTTGTTAATAGCAACACCGGGTAAGGAGGCATTCCTCCTGCTCATGCGGATGGTGTTGCTTCAGCCTCGGCTCCTACCAGAAATAGGGAGAGACCAAGAAAATCTACAGATGAGCTGCCGTTTAAAAGGCAGGCTATCAAGGCACCAAAAGATCCACTTGTCATCAATGTTGTGAATCCTTCACATGAGATTGTCTCTAATTGTGGTTATGCCCTTAATCACAGTTGGCATCTCTGGGGGATGCTCCAGAACCTTTTGTGATATCAGAGAACTCTGAAATCTCACTTTGAACAAATGATGCGCATGTTCTTATGGATAGATCTTCCATGTTAGTTGATGATATGCTTTCTTATTCCGTCGCTCAGGATATTATTGACAACGATGAAGTGGAACCCCGCTCAGTTGATGAATGTCAACATAGAGAAGATTGGCTGAAATGGAAGGAAGTAATCCAGGCTGAACTAGACTATTTGAATAAAAGGCAAGTTTTTGGTCCGGTTGTGCTATGCCCACCGAATGTTAAGCCAATTGGACATAAATGGGTCTTTGTTCAGAAGCGTAATGAGAAGAATGAGATCATGCATTATAAAGCTAGACTTGTAGTGCAGGGTTTCTCTCAGCGTCCTGGAATTGATTATAAGGAGACGTATTCTCCAATTATGGACATCATCACCTTCCGCTACCTGATAAGCGTGGCAGTGTCCGAAAATCTTAGTATGCAGCTAATGGATGTGGTTATTACATATCTCTATGAGGATCTTAATTCAGATATATACATGAGAGTGCATGATGGCATTGCTATACCCAAATCAAGTAACTCTAAACCAAAGAATGCTCATGTTATAAAGTTGAGACATTCACTGTATGGATTGAAGCAATCCGCTAGGATATGGTATACACGCCTTAGTGACTACTTGATTGGGAATGGATATAAGAATGATGATTTATGCCCTTGCGTGTTCATTAAAAGAACAAGTTCAAGATTTGGTATAGTAGATGTCTATGTTGATGATATGAATATCTTTAAAACTCATACAGAGATCAATGAGACTGTTTGCTACTTGAAATCTGAATTTGAGATGAAAGACCTTGGTAGGACTCGATTTTGTCTCGGATTAGAGCTAGAACATCGAGTTGGTGAAATCATTATTCACCAGTTTGCTTATGTCAATAAGATGCTTAGGCGATGCAATATGAACAAAGCACACTCTGTTAGTACACCAATGGTTGTACGCAGTCTGGACCCCAATAAAGATCTATTTCGTCCATTAGATGATGAGGAGGAGATCTTGGGAGCTGAAATTTCATATCTTAGTGCTATTGAAGCTTTGTTGTATTTAGCTTAGTGCACACGTCCAGATATTACATTCTCAGTGAACTTGTTGGCAAGATTTAGCTCTGCACCCACGCAACGTCATTGGAACGGAGTGAAAGAACTCTTCAGATACTTGAAAGGTTCCATTGATATGGGTTTATTCTTCCCTTACAAAGAATACAGAGAAAAACATGAAATTCTCGGAAAAGAGAAAGTTGAAGCAAATTTTGGGGATTTCGACCCGTCGAAGATTTTCATCGACTCATCGAAACCTGCACCCTGGATCGACAAGTCATTCTCTCGACCCGTCGAAATATAGTCCCATTTCAAACAGTTTTCATGTTATCCCCTATTCCAAAACACCGGTTGATGTGTTGGTTGGAATTACTGATGCTAAGTACCTCTCTGACTCACACAAAGGTTGTTCACAGATCGGTTATGTTTTCACTATGGAAAACACGGCGATCTCTTGGAGATCAACAAAGCAAACCCTTGTTGCCACTTCCTCGAATCATTCTGAGATAATTGCTTTGCATGAAGCAGTTAGAGAATGTGTTTGGCTTAGGACAATCATATGTCATATTCGAGGCTCCAGTAGATTGAAATCTATTGTTACTGATCCTACTTGCATCTTTGAGGATAATGTTGCATGTATTGAACAGATGAAGTTGGGTTTCATTAAGGGTGACAATACAAAACATATATCGCCGAAGTTTTTCTTTAATCAGCAACAACAACAGCTGTTGAATATTCATGTGAGCCAGATAAGTTCTGTTGATAATGTTGCGGACTTGTTTACTTAAGTCACTTCCTAAATCTACTTTTGTGAAACATGTGAGAATCATTGGTATGCATAGGTTATCAGAACTCCTTGATTGAGTTTACAGTCAGGGGGAGTTATATTTTTGTAGACATCAGGGAGAATCTACCTCACATGTAGTAGTTTTAGTAGTTGGTGAGTTGTACTCTTTTCCCCTTAGACTAAGTTTTTGTTTTACCCATGAGGTTTTTGTTTGCTTTGTGAGGTTTTTAATGAGACAACAAGTCATGCATCATTCTTATGGTCATCGACACAAGGAGGAGTGTTTAAGGAGATTTATTCTCCATTAATCCTAGTGTACGTGTGTTGTCCTAGTTAGATATGGATATTGATTAGATAGATACAGAGAATCTCTGTTATATCGGGATAGTTATTGTAACAGATTGTATCAGCTTGTATTTAAGGCATTTTATCAATGAGAAGAGAAACTACTTTCTGTCTATTCTACTTTCTCCTGCAACACTTTCAAAAAAAATCTTCTTGTTTTTTTTATATTTTAATATATTTTTATTTTTTCTTCTTAACTTGAGAAACAAAGAAAAAAAACATTATCATTCTATCACAAAGTGTTCCGATAACAATTTCTTTCTTAATATATTCCTAGCTTGTCGCTCAACTATAGAATGAGCAAATCTTTTTTTTATTTCAAAGTCATGATAAAGTAAGAAGGATATCAATTTTATCATCATCAACAACATCAAAAGTAATAAGAATATCAATATGATTTTTCGTATGAATATGAGTAGGATGATAAGAATGTTTTTTTTTCAATTCTTTCTTCACGTTAATTAAGGATATTTTTTCTTTCTTCTCCCTTCATTCTAACGGTAAAAGGAAAAAAATAATTATTAAACTGGAGTAATTTCTATTATTTAGGATGATATGGTTTGATTACATTATGATTTTCTTATATGGTTTGATTGCATTATGATTTTCTTTCCTTATTAACTAATCTGAAAATTAATTATATAAAAAATAAACATATGTTAATCATGGGTTAGATTCTAATAAGATGACAAATATTTAAGGGAGTGTCATGCTCACACCTTAATTAAGGGGTGTGAGCAAAAATACACTCGAAAATCAATACATGAATTCGAATTCCATATACTTACTCTGAGGGAAGCTAAGCACAAATATAACCATAATAATCAATGAGATAATCAATGGATCGAAATGAAGTATACTAACGTTAGTTAATAAATAAGTTACCTTGTTTAGAAATTTTCCTTCATTAAGTCTCTTATAGAAAGGATTGACAAAAAAAACAATGCCTCTCACTTTGCCTTTCCCTTCCTTCCAGGCCGGTGTGCTTTCTTCATCGTCGACAACATCTCCCAGTCGCCCTCTCGCGTGGCAGCTTTACCTTCTCTCTGTTGGCCTTTCAAGATCGCTTTCGAGAGTGGCTCATATTCCTCCTTCAATCGGTGGTCTACTGTTGCTCGTAGAGTTTCAGGTAGGCATTCCCTAGCGGTGCGTCTAGTATGGGGCTATGGTGGCATCAATCTCGTGGTGGCAGTAAGCAGAGTCCCCTTTCTCATTCGACCATGTTTGCTACTGCTGGCTGCAACCAAGGAATGAAATATCTATAATATCTTCGATATTTCCGCGATATTTATGTGTCTTGGACTTCCCGATATTAATTCTACATATCAATATCTTTTGTCTGATATTTCTCGAAATATTCGATATTTTCTGATATATCGCCGAAATCCTCGACATTTTTGAATTTATCCGATAATTTGATTTTACATATATGTTGATCGCACTAAATCAAAAGCACAAAACCCTCCACGCTAATAACACAAAAGCTCAATCAAATAAACTCTATATATAATCAACAAAACACAATTTACAAGTTTCAAAACACATATTAATCATATAAGAATCTCATAAAGTTCAAATACAAATTTTCATGTATTTATCTCAATTTTCGTCGATTTTTTATTGAATCGATATTTCATCGATATCGATATTTCCGTCAAAATATTCGTATTTTGGACAGCCGATATATCTTCGATATTCGATATTTTACTCCTTAGCTGCACCGTCTTCTAGGTCAGACTTGTATGTACTGCAAGTTCATCCGTTGTGGTTTCAAGGGAGGTGACGTGATCCTTCGGTGGTACGTCAAGTGTCGTCGACTTCATCTTTGCCAACCGGTCATTTGTTGCTGAAGGTTCATCGCGGCAATGCTCAGTGCGAGACAGCTCCTCCCAAAACAGTACTAGGCCTAGGGTTTCTGCTTGGGCCCAGCCCATGTCACAAATTCTGCTTGGGCCTGGTCTAAATCTTTGTATAGAGTTAGGCTTGGTCTAGTTTTGGGTTTGATGATAGATTCTACTCTGATTTGGATCAGGATCTGGGATTCGAATAGTGAGATTCCGGTTCTTATTGTATCTCAATAGGTGGTACAATAAGTTAGGCGAACATTACCTTGGTTTACTCGTGTTGGTGTTCGTCTTGTTTGCGTGGCAATTCTCCGGTTATTTTTGTGCTTTGTTTTTAGTACAATGTTCGTGAGATAGTGTAGAGATTATTTTTAGGTTAGTTTAGCAGAAATCTTTTCTCTCGTACTATATATGTGTCTATTGTATAACATTATTTACTGCAATAATAAAAAAGTTGCCTCGTGAGGCTTAAAAAAAAACCTTGGTTACTTTGCAGAAAGATATAGAATTTCTTTACATTTGATCTTTTAAAGTATTTCCGGAATTTCCCTCACAATAGGTCATGCATGACAGAAAATTGTATTAGACTAATCGTGCTCGAGATTGAACAAGGTTTGGATCCATGCTATTAATTCGGTATTCTTAATTTTCATAGTAATCCTCTGCCAACTGTCTAGAGTATAATATGTAATGTGAAGAATACTAATGCAACATGATCAAGGTTGTTAAATTATACTAAAACGAATGAGGCCGCTCTGATTAGACAAAATTATTAAATAAGTGCATAAGGGACATGATACGTACAAAACTACAAATGCAGCGAGGCTGCCCATTCATTTCATTGTTTTGTTACATTATTTTCATAATAGGGTCGTTGTCGGTGCACATGCCCTGAAGATTCCATTGAAGCACTGAAACGCTTCCTCTTCGTCAAGTTTTCAACTACATTTCTCCATGAATTTTACCAAGCAGCTGCTTGGTAAATTATCTATATCCAGCTCCGTTAATGGAGTTGTTGTATGGAATCAAGCCAAACATATCAACCGTAAGCTTAAAGATATTTATCTTGCACAGTAGAAGCGACTAATTCCTTTTATTCTTAACAAGATATGAGTCACGATCCGAAATAGTGTTCACGGGGTCACCATACACCAAGATTTTTAGTCATCTATCGTTGGAAACTGAGTGGATTGAGAACGAAACACTTGATACAAACCAACTTACATGAAAGTCTTCGAGGCTATTCTAAGATATTACAAACGCCATCAAGAGAATGATGAAGTAGATGTTGACAAGGTACAAACTGAGCGAGTCATCGAATAAAAAAAATGTACGCACATTGAGCGCATATGTCTACTTCATTTCAATAATAAATAGAACGAGCATACAAAATTACAGTCAAAGGATGGTTCCCAACTGATCCACTAGTATGTGATTCATCACAAGGGAGGTAGGTGTACATTGAGATCATCTAAATTGGTATTGCCAAGGATCTTCAAACCATGTTCATTGGCTAAATGCAAGAGGCATATGAAACAGAGATGGGGGGAGATGTCATTGGTAGTTGGTGCAGCCCTGCAGTCACTGGGAAAGCTACCCAAGATTTGCTTGAAGGATACCACCTGTTCATCACCCTTTGTCGAAGAGAAATTTCAATACTCAAAATTTACACTCACGGTCAAAGTGATGTATGAATTAACTGCCCTAGACAAACCATGATGACATATGTAGTAGTTGGATACAGGAAGCTATTGCTTTCCTATCTGTCTATTATTACAGTAACCAAAGAGAGCAAACCAAAGAGACGTGAAAGAATTCTAGTTCCTAATATGGTTTGAAGTAATTTGCATTTCAATGTGTAGGAATATAATCAATCTATCAACCTCTGTCATATCCAATCCAATTTAAGATGAAATGTGTATCGATCAATCACGTCAAGGGCCATTGGCCTTTGCAACACATTTTTCCTAAATCAACCTCACTATGCAGTATGCACACAGGCAATATGATAACGACATGTAAATATAAGTCACAAACCAATGCTCAACAGGCTCTTATCAGATTGTGTAACAAATCCTACTCCATAGATTTTTTTGTTAATTTCCCCATATGTTTTACTTTTGTTTATTAAAGCTCATGCCAGAAAAACCAACATTTAAGAGAAAAAATCAAATCAAAGAACAGGAATTGGTTACTGACCTGGGTCGACATTTGAACAGTTTTTTGTACATGGCCCCAAAGGGTTTCTTTCAAAGCCTGGACATCAACTTGTTTGGACGTCTTGTCATATTGGACTTCAATCTTGTTTACCTGTATTGTTTAAATGTAAGAAAGCAAGCATAAGTTAAAACTGATAATAGTTGTTTCAACTCAAACAACATACTCGGGCTATTCATATCAATGCAATTTGAAAGCCTTATCACTCCATGATGATCATGTAGATAACTCATCAAACTGAGAAGTAGATAGACTTTCATTCATATGCTACCTACGTTATGAAACCGTGCACAACTGAAAGCAATGTCTCAAAGTACACCAAGCTGAAAAAATAGGAACCAACCTGCCGAGGTTGGGACACAAGCGTGTTAAAGTCCTCTACGTCACTATGGACATTTCCGTCATCATATTGTCCATCATCGTATTGGCCATCATCATCATCACATAATGAAGATTGGACATTATCATCATATTGTTGCCTTGAGTGATCTGATATTACAGAGAAGGTTTAACAAAACATGTCAGAATTATATTCCCAAAATGAAATCATCAATTGCACAATTCATCAGGAAAAAAAAAATATAAAAGAGGGAGCTTAGGATCTGAAGATATATGGATATCCAAAGAAGTTGGTCATTATCAACCAGAAAAAGATTGTTACCTGAGGACTTTCTGCCTCTCCTTCCAACGCACTGCAACCAAAAGATCATATCAGAAGATTGAAAGAGAAAACTCCACATTGATGGAAATAGATACAAATGCTTGTGGAAAATATTACCTTCACACTAGGTAGAAGAAATAACTTGACCAGATTTTCTGGCTGATAGTGGCAATCCTCAGGAAGTTTCGTACTAGAGATTGCTCTATTTGCAGGCAGCAACAACGACTTGGGGTTTTTCGGAGGCGCAAAGAGGTCTGACATTTCTTCTTCCAAGGCCTTTGAAAAATCAATATCAGGCTGTTGTTTGCTGCTTTGTCGCTTATTTGTTAATGGTGGTTCTGCAGGAGGATTTACCTCGGACGCTGGAAAGCATGTTCACATTTAGAAATACATTCATGCAAACATGCATGCTGGTAAGTAGTACAAGTTACTGAGAAAAACCTTTAGTCTTTTGGTACTTCCAGTGGTCAGGACCTGCCCAAGCATTTTGTTTTGAAGTGAATCCAAGACTTAAGAACAAAAAGTCATCAACATTTTCATTCCTGTCATCAAAATCTTGTTCATGAAAAGAACATGGTTCATTTTCCTGCAAGAGTTAACAAACTTTTAGGGAACAAGTCATTCTTCATTTACTAACAAAATTGATAGAAACAAAATAAATAAATTTTAATTGAAAAATCAATTGTATATATAGTGTAACTGTATGTAATTTAAACCTCATGATCACTATGGAAAGTTGTATTGTCATAGTTTTGTTCCTCCTCCTCCGCCATGTTTGTTTGGCCATTGTGATCATAATCCCATGTCCCATCGTTGTGAGAGGCATCACCATCTATGTCAATGTCATTATTATAGGCATCACCAACTTGCTCTACTGATTCTGGAGCATATGAGTATGTATCTGGTGGCCTCCTGTTGTCTTCATCAAATCTATCAACCAAATGCCTGAGAGTTGGTGAAATTTCATCTTTCATCCGCATGTTCAATACCATCTGTTCAACATATTCTATAAAAACAAGCAAAGAAAATATGACGGTTATTGAACTAAACAATTTATATGGAAAATGAGAAGACAAAACTTACCAGAGAAAATATATGACCAAAAACTCACCACTAGCAAAAGAAAGGTCAATGGCATCTGATTTATCATGTTGAGTATCAGATGATATGCACTTTGCGGGCACCTCTGATGAATCAAAGAGCACTCTGCATCTACCATATACTCCAAGATTATTCATTAAAAGACCCCTGGCCCCACCTTCGTCAAATTGTGCAGAAGTCTGATGATACAGTGGATCGACTGCAAATGCAACTGAAATAAAAAAAATTCATTATACAATTGACCCTGCATTTCATTACTAAACTAGTAACACTTATAGGAAAGGATAAGTAATCACCATCAAACTTTTTGACATTTAGAGCCTCAAAAGATGACTCCAGCGTTGATAAAGGCGACATCTGCATGGATGGATTTACGTCAAACATGAGTAGTTCGTATTCTGACTTTGACATCAGTCTAACGAGTCAGAGGACTACAAACCTTTTTCTCTTTTTTTGCAGTAGCCATATTTTTTTCATTCTCAGCATTGGCCTCATCCATACCGATATCTAACATTACAAGAGAGCATCATGAGATAAATAAAATCATGGAGCACAAATGTAACTTCAAAACAAATGAAAATACTACAAACTAGCTGATGTATCTTTAGCAACATACATTACAGCTATATATGCTCTACCCTGAATTACATTGATCGAAATAATCAAGCCTGCACTAAATTCTAATTCTCAAGTCGATATATACTGTTTCTAAAATCAAAATATATGTTTTGGCCGGGAATGAAAACTCTAGAGTACGATACAAAAGAGCAAAGGTTATAGCCAATAGAAGATCTAACCTTGTTCATTGTCTTGTCCAGCTCTATTCATCCCACCGAGAACTTTATATGCCTCGGAGTGAACTGAATCCACTCTCATTGAGTATATTTTAACTCCAGCTTCAAGTGTACAGCTTGCCTGCACAAATTGAAAAAAGTAAACTTAGCACAAAAGTGTTTGTCTTTCTGAACAAATTAGTCTTCATAGATTCCGAATACCAAAACTAACCCCAAAAATCTACAAAACACTCGACATTACTATAAAAGAAGCTGTCTGCATCTACCATGGCAACAAAAAAAGAGAGGGAATTTTACCTTCTGAAAATTCGTCTCGGCATCTTTCTCTTCTTCAACCTTAACAAGCTCCGCTAAATGGTCTATCAAATTCAGCTCCCATGTGTTCTTTTGATTAATTTTCTGCACCCATCACACCCAAAACCAAAAATATATTAAAAACAATAAAAGAGAATTCACACAAAATTCAGCAGAAGAATAATTCTTAATGCTCAAATCGAGTTTCAGAGAGAGAAAGAGAGCGGCGTACTGACATTTTCACTCGCGAGTTTGATGCAATTCTGAAATAGCTCGACGATTTGCTGCTTGTCGAGGCCGGGATCGGAATCGGAACGGTCGAGCGGCGGATGACGGTTGAGCGCGATGGACTTTCTTCGAATAGCGGCGGCGCGTGCGGCGCGTGCCTGAGCACGCTCGAGGTGGTCATCGTTGGAGCCGAGGAAGAAGGGGCTGGTCGGGAGGCACTGCTTCTGAGTGGCGTCTGGGTCGGGGCTTAGTACGTCGGCCATAGTCACTGAGAAATTGGGAGCCGGGGGAAATTAGGGTTTAGGATTTGGGGAAAGATGAGAGAGATATGGAGAGACAGATACTGATGGGTGACAAGTGAAGTGAGTTTCCCTCCATTTTGTATTTGAAATTTTTTTGGGGATCGGAGTTTTTATTTTTTCAAAAAGAAATTAATTTAATCCGACGAATGTGTCGTCGCTTGGAAGGTTTTGTCTAAATTTAAGTCCTTATAAAAGCATTTTCTGTTTTTCTCCTCGAATTAAGTTTTCTACATGTTTGCATGATTTCTGCAATCTCATAATAGAACGAATAGAATACTAGTTGTACATGAGCCATTTTATGTAGATTCCAATTCAATACTTATTTGGCATGCATTTCGATCTTAAAGTTCTTACTTAGACAGTTTGACAGCAAATCTGTTGGTCGTGAGTTTTTGCATTGCAATGGCCATACAGGAGTCGTAGAGTCCTTAATGTGGTAGATACTAGTTCTGTCACATCATAAGAACAACCAAACCTTGTCGCAAAAGGCGCATTGTAGCTCCGACGGTGAATTTTCGTGCAAATAAGAAACAAGGAGTGACTTTGGAGTTAATATGGCAGAACTCATTGTAGACTTGGGTGATTTCCTGTGAGATTAAAGAGCAAAGATTATGAGTTGCTGCTTATGTGATGCATATGTGTTTGTATTAGCATCAAGACTAAAATGTAGGTAGAAGCTAGTTCAGGACTACTAACCTTGATATCTCTTATTTTGTCAGGAGTGGCATCTGCGTAGTCAAATGTTAAGGGGTGCCAAGATCTTCTTTTCCCTTCTGTGGTGGACTGATTCCACAATGTATATGTCACTGCTCTTTGTTCAAGTTCATTGTCAAGTCCGTTTATCTAGTCACAAGACACAAACAAAGAATTTGAAGGAGTTATGACTTATGAGCCTTTCAAGTTTCAACATAAACAATTGTGCTGTTTTTGGTCATAGAAAAGAATGTGCTGTTATGGCTCACTCTCTGATGAAGATGCACGATGACATTTGAAGACTAGAAAGCACAGAGAGCATTATACTTACCGCAAGTAGGGTCTGTACATAATGTTCATCAGGGATACAATTGCGATGATTCTCAAATGCCAGCCACAGAAACTTGAAAGTCCAACTAATTTCCTGTTGAAATTAAGATCAAATACATCATATATGTATGTTGATAGAGCCTCAGATGGCCAGAGATGAACCCTCAATGGCCTAAGGCAGCCTCAGATACACTTACAAGTGATCGCCTCCTAAAAGTTAAGGGTTTAGGCAGCCTTCGCTGGAAATTCACAGTGCAGGATGTCAGATTATCAAAATTAATGACAGTCACCAAGTTTGCTAAGAAAATCTTCATCAAATTCCAATTGTCTCTCTCTATTATACCTTGCAGAATTCCCTGAAGACGGAAAAAACAATGTCATCGTTGACAACGATTTCTGCATGTCTTCGAACCAATGTTATCCACTGTGATCATAAATATGACATTATCACAGTGTGCTGAACTATATTGGTGCATGAATTTAACAAATAGCGAGTAGGAAAATATATAAAACCTGGGATCCTTTTCGCCATCTCTCCTTGGGTATTGTAGGTGACATCTTTGGATCATAACGACGTCCTTTACTATCAACAAAGCTATAAAACAGGACTACACAAGATTCAGCTTTTCACTGTTTATGTCATATGTGAAGCTTATATACACAAAGCTCAACTAAACATGTTCTAAAGAATTTCATTCTAGTTATGCAGATATCCAACTACCTGTCAACAAAGCTTTTCCGAGAAGAAAGTACGTAGTTGTAAATGTAAATGAAGTGGTAGAGAGGTACGCAGCTGGGGAATTAGCAGCCAGCAAAATTAGCTAATTAAATTCAGAATAAACATGTACTGTATAAGCAGTTACGCACAAATGAACACTGTATGAAAATGGCCGATATACCTACCTATCTGAGAGAAGCACAAATCTTTGATTGGCTGGTTCATAAAGAGCTTCTTCAAATAGTAAGCGTTCTGCTTCAATCATACTTGATTCCCCCCATATTACCTGAAAGTTATATAGACGATCAATCTAAGACGAATAACGTATACAAAGTATTAATGTGTGAACAAAATAGGTGATCACCTGAATACTATTGTTCAACTGTCGACCATAGAAGAATGCAGACCTTGTGGTTGATTCATCAAACACAAAACCAGGTTCTGAGTGAATGTAAATAGAGAACTTTGATGCATCACCATTCTACAGAACTCACGAACAAAACTATCATACATTTTTACTAAGTTTTGAACAGACAAGGATATATACTAGGAAAACGAACCTTGAAGAAGGTGCCCCAGATGAAATCCAGAGGGAGATCCCGACGAACGAGAAAGAGAAAAGCAACCTTTGGAGGGCCACGAAACTGACTACCGATGAAAGCACGAGGTCTCCTTTGAGAAGTGGGGAATGAGGACGGGAGGTTGGCCTGAGGATGGAATACTCTCAGGAAAGCAAAAAGGCAGAGCACTGCACTGAAAATGATGATGAGTCTAAACCTTCTCCAAAGTTGGCCCATTGGTGATGCAGCTCTCCTCCTTGTCATGGCTGTTTTTGTTCGGTTTTCTCATGCAAATTCTATGAAAGTGTCAAGTTGTGTGTCATGAATGTGTGAAGGGAGAGAAACAAAACAGAGAAGACTGAGCTGAAGGAAAACGTTTATCAGAGTTAAAGAGTGGATGAGTAAATAAAGACAGCTGAAACTGCATGCCCCTTTTCTGTTTCGCTAGTTCCGTTACTTGTCGAGATGAAACACGTCCCTTCATTTCAAAAACATAGACATGATAATAAAAATAATTCAATATCCACTGTACGAGCTTGTAATTTTACTTGTGGCATTACTCATTACCATGGCTGTACAAAGCGCAAACCATTTACCGTGAAAGACAATAGGAATGGGAAGGCAAAGTAGTATCCGATTCTATCAAGACTTCCACAACTATATCTTTATTTAATGAAGGAGTTTTCTGTATACACAACACTGTTAAAATTTAAATACATATAAGAAATTAGTTCCAAGACATCTGGGTGAAGGCACCTAAACAGATTTACAGGCTTTCGATTTATAAGTAATTTATCTAGCAACACTCTTTCTCTGCCTTCTTTTTGACACAACATCTAGTGAACAGTGAAGCTCCAAGAATCAGCCATCAGTCATAAGATATCTTATTAGACTTTCCCCTATGCATTCCTCATTAGATATGCTACTATGCATCCCAAAATAGCACCAGCAACAACCTGAGACCAAATTAAATAAAGAAGTGATCACTGAAACTTGAAAATTAAGATTAGGAATACCTTACTGAAATGTTATTGAAAGAGCTACATTAACAGTTTTCATCTGGACATCATTAAACTACATTGTCTTGTATATGTGATGCAAGTGCTAAATGAACATGTTTAAGATATACTCGTGGGTGTCAGGAACTAGGTGAAGCAAGTCTACACGTGTATACGCATATTTACTTGTTCTGCTTCAGGCAAATCCCAAAGGAGAAAAAAGTTCTAAGATTTCTATCCGTCGTTTCACACAAGATACCGGCTATACTAATTCATTCTAGTAATGTGCAGCAAGAGTAGAGCAGCTAACCTGTACTGGAGTATGTCCAAGTGAATCACGTAGAGGCCGAGAAGTGGATAGGGGATGTTCCGTGGGAAGCTCACATACAATTTGGTTCAACAACTGCAACAATAATCACTGCAATTAATCATCTTAAAGAACACACAGATAACACATTCACAAGACCTGAAATACTTATCGAACGGTTCAATTCATCTTCTTAGTTAATCGCTAATCACTATTCAACCACAACACAATTAACAAGAATGTTAGATTCTGACAAATTTATAGAACCAAAATAATGTAAAGGAGAAATGAATTACTTCAGCTTGGCGACCGGCATGAAGTCTCACTCCTGTAGCATCATACATAACCTGAAAAGACTCAAACACTTAAACACAGCCAATTTTTCCTGAATTAACAGACACACAAATACTCTCAGAAATGAATACAGACACAAAAAGGACTTAGAATTTTGAACATACAATTAAGGCTAAGACCAGAGCAATAGCAAAAGCCGATCCTCCAGTTCCCTGGTCGAGACCGACTGCCACCGTCAGCGCCGTCACCGTTGCCGAATGCGACGACGGCATTCCGCCGGAATCCAGCATTTTTTTCGAATCCCACCTCCTATCTTTATACCTAATCAGTGATTCGAGAGCCACCAAAGCACTCAAATATTCAACTTAAATTTTCATAATTTTGAACCAATTATTGTACAGAAACTTCAATTTGAGGTGAAATGACGAGAGGCAGTTGTCACTGACCAGGTTGTGAAGAGCTTGAGGAACTGCGCGACGGCGCAGGCGAGAAAAGCGGAGATGAGAGCGATGTTCACCGGGATCGATGCCGTGGACGGCGAAGACGACGCCGTGGATCTACCGTCGGCCGCCGTCATCACCTCGCCCATTTTCCCACAGAAATTGAAATGAAAATGATAAGAAAAGAGAGCCGCTGTTTTTCTGGGACTAAATAAAATGAGTCTAAAACAAAAAGGCGCGTTTGCGGGCACTGGGCCCACTGTCGGTCTCAGCCCACCAATTAGAGATGAGCTATCATTTTGGTCCAGTCAGATATGATGAGCTGGAAATTCGTCTTCTTCAGATGGGAAAATGCACCGACTAAATATGAAAATGGTGGATTGGTTGACAAGGTAAGAATAAAAGAATATTGTGAAAGAAGCAAAGTCATATTGTTGCATAGGGAGCTGGTCTGAACTTGGTTCACTGGGTCTTAATCTTGCCTGACCAGATTACATAGGCGGTCGATGATTTTACTTGGAAATTTGGTAGTTTCAGCAAGAGAATAATTACCCTCTCATATATATCAATTCCAGTTGCTACAAAAAGCTTCTAGAAAAGAAGTCTAAACCTCTTGGAGATTGACGATCAAGTCAACCAAAGATCCCTACTTTTCCCCCCTACTAATTATGCCACTCACTAAAGGCCCCCGTTTTTCATTTACAATTCCAGAAATGTACAGCCCCGACTTGATTTTAAGTGCACTCTACTACTCTATTAAGGCTGGAGCATCAGAGCATTTTCTGCTTGGGATGAATGTTGGGAACCACTGTATTTGCTCGGTGCTGGTGTGTTCCTTCGAGACGAGCGTTTTGTTGGGACCACCACCGGCTCCGGCTCCAAGTCTTCAGAGGCTCCGTCGCTGTCGCTGTCGTCTGCTTCCTTGAAAACTGGATGGATGTATGCACTTCGAAGGAAGCCTTTCAAGTTGAGCTTAGGCTCTCTCGCACGTTCTAGCGTATCTTTTCTCATCGCTTCCTGAAATTCACCATACATAAATAAAGAACGATCGATACAAAGTGCATCCGAAATATAAGCTTTGGTTATCCTATGAAATCAACTCAAACATTAATAAATGTCTGCCAATAGTCAAACCTGTAATGGATTCCTTCTGAACGCAGGTTCATATCGGCCTTTGCAAAATAGATGGAACCATATGGTCAACACTGGGAGTGTAATCAGCAATGGAGTGGACTGAGCAGCTTCTTTTGAAGTTAGTAATCCCATCAGAAGAAGTTGCGAAACGATCAGTGCTGTTATGATTCGCCCGTGAACATCTGGCCAGAATGCTGCTGCGCTCTCATACTCTTGATCGTAGACATTTATAATCTAGAATTGATGATGTAAAAAAATACTCACTCGGTCAAGTGATGTGGTTGCATGTATCTTTTAACCAGAGAAAACAAGCTAAAAGAAACATCTTGTGAAATTTGTGAATCTTACCTGATGACGATAAACAACATACGCCAGGGAAAAGAATACTATTATGAAAGGAAGTAGGATCGGAGAGACCACAGCATAAACAAGGCCAAGTAAGAAATAGAGTTGAATCTGAGGTTCACCGGTGTTGAACCCAAGGGTTCCTGGATCCATGGCCTCTTCCCTATCCTTTTCAGTCTTGACCAAGAAGGTATTCTTTAAGTGATACATGATCAATGGCTTCAACCTTAGAATCTCCCCCGCAACTCCAGCCCACCCATCAACCATAATGTAAGTTATAAAGAAGGTAGCCTTCATTGGAATTGAAACACCAATTGTAATCGGAATACTGCACAAACAGACAATTTAGTTTAGACTATGCACCTAAGACTTAGAAAAGCAACACTCAATGGATAACGAGAAATGACTTCCTAAGTAAAAGACAGGATTTAAGGACATACTCATTAGCAGATTGGTGGAGGAACTTGTCCAATTGTTGAAATGCAGTTCCAGTGATTATACTGCCCAGAAATACATTGATAAATTGAAAAATGTAGTATCTAGTAGCAGATCTCCTCTCCAAAGCTGATATACTAGTGAATCCTTCAAACTTGGACATTACCATCAATATACTCGGAAGAAATATCAGAAAAAGCTTCAAAGCAATTCCAGGGAGGAACCCTTGAATAAATGACTTTATGAATTTACTGCATGGAAAATGGGATACCGTTAGCACTGACAAAATATATGTCCACTTGTAGTCAAACTCAGATTGCCAATGAAAATGTAAAAGAATAAAATACTCACATTTCAACAATGCTCTTTAGAAAGGGGGCTGCTCTCTCAATACCCTCAATGTTTGCAAGGGACTGAACAAATGCGATGGGTATCATGAAAAAGAAGGTGAGGAAGAAGAAAGCAACTGCAATTATAAGCCTCCTAATTGTCAGTGAAACATATGGAATTGCAAGGTTATCCCAGTACACATCACGGGGTTCTGGAGCCCACTCAGTCAACCATATAGTTGGATTTCTGGTTTGTTGAGTTTGTGCACAGACAGCAGCACCCCATCGAGATTTGAAAGACACAAATGCTGATGGCATAATAAATTTAGGACTATTTGTGATCTTATCTCTCTCTGAGAAAATCTGTCGATAGAACATGTGAACAACAAAATGTATAAGTAATCAAATGGTTTCGGTGAATTGGTCTACAAACTCATTTCGGCTTATTAACTCATTTCTTCTATATTAAATATAAGAAACATAGAGCAAATGAGATGGAATATATTCACAAAAGTAGAGAGTAACTTATACTTCTTTGGATAGCCTTTCAACTTCAGATGTATAATGATCAATTCCATCAACCTTCTTACCCAAAAGACCAAGAAATCCAGTCTGCTCACAAGACATTTGTTATCATGAGTGAGGAAAAGAAGAAAGAGCAAAAAGAATTAGATGGATTTTAATAGGCATATATGGTTACCTTTGTTAATGGTCTCTTGGATGGATTTCTTGAAAATTTCAGTTGATAGTAATCCAGCCAATTCTGAAGCTTTTTCTTCTCATTTACTAATTTAGAAAGTTTACTGGCATTGCAGACAACCTGCAAGCAAATGTTTGGAATCAGGGGCATAACAAATAATAAAATAAAGTCTGTTGAAACTGGATGATATCTGCACTAAACCATTCAATATTAGTTGAAAAGAAGACAAGAACTACTGATATTTCACTTTCAAACTTGAATGCATGTAGTAGCATGATACTAATGAATTAAATTCAGCATAAATGCTCACAAATATATGTAGAAGCAAAAGGAGCAAACCTGATGAGTAAGATAGTGTTCTGGGTGGTTGACAAGAAAAAAATGTTCCACAAGTTGGCTGACTGTTTCATCAGGATCTGGTGGCACATTTCTAACCAGTACCTGCAGCAAATGTATGCATATTATTTCACAAGACTTAAAGATCGTAAAAGGATTCCAAAATATTGGTCTAAAGTGAGAATTAAAAGGAAAAAGGAGACCTCTAACAGAAAAGGGTTCTAAACAAAATGTCATATTGGTTCTTACAAAACAGAATTCATAAGAGGTTCTTCTATATTGATTGATAACTCAAACTCTCAAAGTTTGAAAAAAGTTAAATAATGGATTGAACAGTCTAACAATATCTAGCGGCATCATTAATCAAGTTCAAGTAGGTTAACATGGACATGTGATAAGTTTTACCCTCTTCAAATCAAAATCAACCAAGAAACTTAGGGAATGATTCGACATAGCTTTAACCCCTTGACTCTCCCTAGTCCACCCAAGTAGATATTGTGTCTGACTAGTATGCATCAGAAGAAATTTTCTTATCACATCAGCTATCACAAAGGTCAAGTGAATCTTACTGTGAACTGATCAGGGCGGCGTTGTTCTGATGCAAGAAAATGCAATCTCATAGTTGCAACGATCTCATACTCCCTCTTCAAGACATAGAATGTCCAAAATGTAAAAGCATACGCCATTACTAAATGAGTCCAAAATCTGCATCAAATGTTAAATAAATCATCAGCATGTGGAAATTTTAATACAAATACAAACTAGCAGCTAAGCTTAAGATGCAAATTTCTATCGGTTAAAACAATGGAGTGTAGCACACCTATGAGATCCAAGAGGAATATTCGAAATAGAGAGCTTATCCAGGTCACTGTAGACTAGATTTGACTTCTCTAATGTGGTATTGGTCCAATTGACCGGAACCATGACTGAAAAGGCCAGGAATGCGATAGGAACAAATATCTTTAGCCTGCAGTTTAGTGGAACAAAAAATAAGTCCAGTGAATAAGAGACAGAAAGCATAAAACGTTGAGCCAATAGACAGCACAAAAGAGAACGAGGAAAGACACACATACCCTGTCAAGTAAATCCTCAAGTAGACCGCAGAATCCAACCCCGCATGTTCAACTAGCTCAGGTTCCGGCATTTGCAGTGCATCAGGCATCCAATTCAGGAACTTCAGATATGATCTGTAGTCCAAGTTGACAAACTTGCTCACAAATGCACCACCCAAGGGACTGGCCCTCAATCCTTTGAGATACCATTTGGGAAAGTAGACCCTATCATTCACAGGTTGAAGCCGGAGTACGGCAAACGCCACGAAGAAAGCACATGCCGTCAGAATATTGATTGCTGCTGCAACTCCTATATCACTCAGGGTCGCCATTATCTTTCTTCAAATGAACAATCCTATATCATATAAACATATCACCTTCTGCAATTTTCAATAACAACAACAACAAGTGTAAAGCTTTAATCTTTTTGACTTACTACTACTAGTACTACAACGCCACCAGAAATTCCTCTTACATAAGTTCACAATTAAGCAATCAATAACACCAGATCAAGATATGAACAAACAATTCAAGGCAAGATCTTTATATACTTCAGTGATTGAAACCCACATTGGGATCAATCTGTTCTACCTCAGCAAACAAACCCAGCACCAAAATCCATAAAAGACTCAAACTTCAACACCACCAACTTAACCTTACCTCTAAAACCAAGTCAATCTGCTGCAAGGAAACTTCAAGAACACCACCAAAACGCAGCGTTGTTCCCAGTGAGAATGCAGCAAAAAGCTTACAACTTGTAAAGGCATATGAACGATGAGAACCAGCAAAAAAAAGAAGAGTCCCTCACTCAATAAAAGACAAAACCGATGCAAATTTGCTTTCTTTTTTTCGCTTATAGAAAGCGGCTCAGAAATATATTTTGACCCAAAAAGAAGTGAATGTGTCGCTCAGATATGGCATGAGGACTGAAGATGATGGTTCACTACACAAACAGTCGCGTCCGTTTTTCTTCTTCGTAATAAATTAGTGATATAAAAAGTACAAAATTATATGAAATAACTGTGTTAAAGGGCACACATTCATAGTACCTGGGACCAGCAAACTTTGGTGTCAACTTTCAAGTGTTGAATCTCTGTGTGGCTTCATGGCCTATCACTCTAACAAGTCCAACGGCTACTTTCTCATATGTGTGCATGGAGGATCTGTAAATATTTGTGAAGAAAAACCACAGAGATTTGGACTTTTGTTTGCTTTTGGCCTGCTGTACTCTTTGCCGACTGTAACTAAATGAAATTATGGAAGGAAGTGATATGACTTCTGGGACTACCAGAATTCCATGGGGCATGTTCTTCTTTGTCAGTTTTTTATTATTGTCCTTTTTTTCTTCTTCTGAATGTTTGGATTTTTGCAAGATCTTTACAGGATATTATTATTACTTTTTCATAAATAGAAAAATGAAGAAAATCACTGGTTATCATGGTCGATCTGTCATCAGTGTTGATCTTTTATGACCAAAATAATACTAGTCTAACTATAATGGAATAATAAACTGCAATTTGATCAATTGTAAGTATAAATTTTCTTTTCATTTTCGCTGTCTAAGGTCCTAAAAATTGATAGGCAATGAAGGGCAGTAAGTAGGAGCTGCACTTCGGTGGAGACTCCACCGTGGCAAGGCCAATAAGGCCACAAATCAGATTCCATTATTACAAAACAACATGTCTATAATGCCCTGCGAAAGTCCAATCTTACCCTTCAAATCCCATGTTTTTAGCTGGGCCTCATAGAAACAGTGTCGAGCGACCCTGTGGAAGAACTGCTCAGTAAGTAGTAAAGATGAGAACAGCGAGTGTCTATGCTGAGAGGTCCTTAGCCTAAAAGATGAGGTGAAGAGTTCAAGTCCAAGCTTGTAAAAATTGTTAGGCGGATGGTGGAAATGAGCACGGTGCATGCATATAGTGCTGCCCCGGCAACAGTGCCAGGCTGCCGGCATGGTTTATTGCAAGCCTAACTGAGCATGAAGGATGACAAGCACAAATAACGTTCTCAATATTCATATAGGGCATAGATCTAAACTCTATTTGGTATTTGTACAATATAATCCAGAAAAGAGAAATTTCATTTGGAAGCAACGTCTCTCTTCTTTACTTTTCAGTCCTGCGCAGAAGAATGTTGGTTGTGGGGGTCTAAGTATCCATCCCTTCATTCCCTTGGTATAAACAAAGAACAGGGGATACCAAACAAGTTCACACGGCTGCATCTACATTGGATTACAAGTAAAGCTCAGCATTCAGCAACATTACACTAGCCATTGTTTCACATTCCAATTTTCACAGCAGACGAAACACAACCATTGAATGCAGGTATTCTTCTTTTGTAACTTTGAGTGATTCAAAAGGAAAGGCTAACTAGCACAATTTCACATGCACAAACGCATACAACTATTTGACGCATAGACGTACATACCATCTGGTTCTCCCTAGTTTAGTTCCTATCACAGATCAATTTCACAGAAACACACACGAGTAGACTTTGACAATAATGCAGAGAATCCGGGGAACTCACGCCTGACTGACACTAGTTCATTTGATGCACGGCAACTCTGTGGATATCCATGTCCTTCAACATGACAGAACGCCCGCATGAGTCACATGGGGCAGTCCTCGACCCACAGACACTCTCATGCTCAGACAATCCCCTTAATTTGTCCCGAACATCCATAGCAAAACTTCCGGCTTGAACCATATCCCCACAGAATCGACATGGAACAAGGCGCAAGGGGCAAACTGAGGCTTGATGTTGCACCTGCAAGCAGGAAAAGAATATGGTTAGAAATTCAGAGTGATTTTATGAAAAAATAAGTTATTTATGACATGAAGCTAAATTTGTGGTAATGCAAAAAGTAAGGGGCCTAAGAACTGTGCTTACCATCTCTTCCTTCTCAAGCACAATCCCACAGGGGCAGTGAAGTGGCTCATGGAACACTTTCATATGCTTCTCCATCTTTTCCTGATGAAAAGGTTGTCCACATTTCTGACAATGCACATGATTCTTGGCCTCCTCAACCCTAAGAACAACTCCGCAGCCAGCATGCTGACAAACAACATTGTTTCTGCTACAATAGGCTTCATGCAATGCAATGCTCCGACCAGGTATATATCGCTTACAATTCTTACACTCTACGGTATCCACATCCATCGACGATGGGGAAGACGCAACCTTCTGGCCTACCTTCTGATTCCTGACATCTTGAACATTCACAGATACCTGATACTTAGCTTTTCCCTTGAAGCCATAAACACCAACAGTGTAAGTTCCTGCTTCCAAGCTTTTATCTTTTGAGCTAAGGATCAAAGTCTTCAAACCAATGTCATGGGAAGACCATTCATGCTGGTGCCGGGTAGGGAATATGAGAGGATGCTTAGATATGTAGATGTCAGTATCCCCAGAATTCGTTTCTGGTTCTATCCTAACCTCTACTTTGGCATCTCCAGAAGCAAGGTTCTCCCAAGTAGAATTGTCTATCGAGAACTTGTAATATGAGTAATGTCCTTCATCAACCATTCCAGTTTCGGATTTACCAAATGTAACTGGTTTCAGGACATTATCATGAGTGTTCTCCAAATCAGCATCAGGACCAACTATGTCAACTTCAATATCTGTTTCTAGAACAGATACACTCGAAGAAGGTTTCAACTCAAGTACCTGTAACTTGTATACTAATTCACCATAATTGACTACGAATATATCATTTTCAGAGAGGGTGGCATGCTGGCGAAGGGTCGTTTCAAGGATGGCCTTGTGATTGGGCAAGTCCGAGAAACCAACCCTAAGAGGTTGAAGTTTGGCGTAAGTTCCTTTCGGCAGCCAGACATAGCGAACTTCTATCAAAGGGACCGCTGGCGCATCCATCGGAAATAAATTCTGCCATACATGAGGGGGAAGCCCAACAAAACCCTCATCTGCTGTGAACTCCAAAACACCTGAATGAGTAATCCTACTCTTCTCCTTATCACCATCATCCATCCCTGAAGAACCCTTTTGATGTGCAACTGATAACTTAAAGTACAATGGCCCCTTATCGAAGGCACCACCATCCGACAACTCGTTGAAGCAAGACGGCGGCAGCTTGATCTTATCTCCATTGCCCTGACACGCTACTGCTTCCAACATTCGATAAAACACAATTCCTCGTCCCATCATTAAACTTTCTTGCATTTCTTCATCAACCTAGCACACACAAGATACCAATCAGCTCAAAAACTTGAAACTTTCCTCTCAGACTAATTCACCTTCACATCAAGTCTCAAAATTGAAAATTGTAACCTCAATAAATCAAAGACTAACTTTTGGCCATGTATGTTTCTAATGCTACTTGGGTAAGATTATAAAATCAGCAAACTAAGTTTCATCACCTAAATTAGATTCCCACAACACAAAAGTTTTAAACTTTCACAACAATATCCGATCATCGACGACAATTCAAACTTAAACAAAGCAAAGACTAAATTTTTAATCCAACCCAATTGATAAGAGTAGAGAAAAATTACTGGGCTTTGAGAAACGAACCTTAATCTGGGCTTGTTGAGCGTCAAAGAGTCGTCTGGATCTCTCGGCATCTATAGCTTCTCTCTGCTTTCTCGCTTCTTCTTTGGCCTTTCTCTCTCTCTCCAATCTCTTCCTCGCCGACTCTTTCCTCTCATTCTGCTCCTTGTTCAGTTTCTCTCTGGCTCTTCTCAGCTCGTAATCCATCCCCTAAGTCGTTGAGTGGTCGAAGAATTGAAGCTTCGTGTTGGTTAAGAAATAAAGAAACAGAAGCAAATGAGAAAACTGGAAAAAGAGAACTTGTGTTTCTCTTGGGAGTCGGATCATGGAAAATCAGGTGGTTCCAGAAGGATCTGGGCCTTTCTCTCTTTTGGGCTAGGCGGCTTGGCCCAAATAACCTCAATGTATAAATGAAAAGAAAAAGAAAAGGAAAGTAAAAGGGTCTCTGTCCAAGAAGAGTAGAATTCAACGAACAGAGGTAGAACCAATAGAACAGATCGATGTTGTTCAAGTTTAGTAAGGTTGTGAGTTGTGACCAGTTGTCATTGGAAGCAGAACACATTTTTATCACCAAAATGTGAAAGCTTGTGCAGTTTGTGTACCTGATCTCTGAAGCTCGCAAAGAGCTGAGTGTAGATAGATAGCTTAGCAAAGTAAAGAGGTCAGGTCTGGAACTGAGTACGTATGCTTTTGTACATTTGGTTGGCTCAGTGGCCTCAGTCAAAGTCATCGTGTATGTCAATCTACCAATTAGATTGCAGGCTTAACTAAGTAGTGCAAAGTTGAGGCCTTTGTTCAGGTCAATAATAATCACCTTTTTGTAATTTGGAACTTAAAAAAGAGGGAGATTCAGAGCTCATATTGCTTGGATAATACAGAGAGAAAGAACATACAAGGATCATCATCATCACCATAATCATCAGATTAGATTTCATTGTTTCTGGCTACAATTCACAACATGACAGCAGGACACAAGTTCATCAATAAAGAGACTGATAGACGATGCACATTGCTTAGATAAATCAGCATCATCAGATTAGATTTCATTGTTTCTAGCTATACAATTCACAACATCACAACAGGACATGTCCATTGTATATCAGTCATTTTCCATTGATGACTGGTATACAATGCACATTGCTTAGTTAATTGGTATTATTCAAGGTGGTTCGTTGATTCCGATTCTTCCTCAGATTGACTAGTGCTACTCTCTTCCACTGGATCTTCACCAATGTACTTTTCACACAGTACCACCCACTTCAACTTGTTGTCCAATGCAGCTTTTGCAGCTCGGTTTTGTGCAACTTCCTTCCGAAGACTGTAGGTACCTCTTCCCACAAACTGACCATCAATGAAGCAATCCACAACTTTGTCCTTCTCCCATGAGTCTACATACTTGAGACTTCGATTGGTCTTTTGACATAACTCATGAAGCTCTGTGTTTGGGTGTATCTGCATTGTCTCCGGAGTAATTATCGGCTCTAGCAAACCCTTGAACACCTTCAGAAAAAATATACATGATCAGAAATCATTAATTAGAAGCTGACATGAAACGAGCTAAACTACATTAGCTGTACGTGACAACAAAATGTTTACCTCCCAAACAGTGTCTACAGAGTTGCAGTCCATGAACACCGCCCCGATTGTGGATTCGACAAGATCTGCAAGAGCTTTCGGGGCGTCAATGAGGCTGTTGGAGTGCAATGGATAATCAAGAACGGCTCGCGAAAACTCTTGGATCTGTTGTCACCGCAAAGTCAGCACATAAAACATCTAAATAAAATCTATTAGTAAAATAATATCATTCATATTATGATTACAGACTGCATGCATATTTTGAGACTAAGTAATCAGGATTGCATTTGAGAAACTTAATAAACATACATATCAAGAATTATATTGATACACAAGGAATGAGTATTAGGAATACATTATGGGAAAGATCTCAATCTCAATCTCAATCTCAATCCTCTATATAAAGCCTAGGTCCATGCTTTCTCTAGACACAAAGTTCTTAAGCATTCAGCCACATTGAGAGAAGTAGCAAAACTAAACTCAAGTAGTAGTAGATTAAAGTATATATCCAGCGATGATATGGAGGCAGCCCAAGTAAGATAGATATGTAGCTTAGATGTAGTTTAATCTGTTGTTTTGTCATATGTCACGTGAATTTTCACCAAAACAAAATTGTGTAGCTTAGATGTAGTCTATAGACCACTTCTAACCAACTCCAATCAAAACCGGAGTCTGTCTAAAACTCAACCTCAAAAGTAAACGTCAAATATCAAAAGTTCAAAACCGATGAGGTTTATGTCAAAAACAGACTTACTTGATCTTGAAGTAATCGCTTGTTGTGGCGTAGATAGAGATGGAAGCCATGGAGGAGCGCCACACGTGCGAGCTTCTCCGTGTCAACATTGGCGGCACGGAGGCGGGTCAGTTTCCCGGGAGCCAAATCCGGGTACAAAGTGTAATGTTCACGGCTGAACAACAGATTCAAAACCGAATCGCCGACGTACTCCAAACGCTCGTAGGAATAGCTGCACATGTAAGAAGAATGCGTGAAGGCTTCTCCTAGCAAACTCTTGTTCTTGAATTTGTAGCATATGATGTCCTCCACATCTTCCAGACTTGGAAGAGACGAAAACTCTGTTACTGTCTCGACCAAGCTCTGTTTCACTTCGTTGATGTGAAAAGGGGTTTCTTGTGGTTGTGCTCCCATAGCTAGCTGAAAGTATATAAAGAGAGACGGATGAAGGAAGGAACAGAGGAGATCAAACTGTTTTGTTTTTTCTTTGTTTCACACCCAACACTCTGAAACTGAAACCAGAAAGCCCCCAACTTTTACTCTACCAAATTCCCAGACTCATCACCTATCTAAGATCTGAGGCAATAGCAATCTGACTTGGATTTATAGAGACATACACACCGTGCAAATTAAACTGAGAGAGAGAGAGAGAGAGAGAGAGAGAGAGAGAGAGAGAGAGCTCAATGGGGTGTTGTGAACATGACAATGATCAGAGATGGAGTTGGGTGAGTTAACATTGGAAGGCTTGGGCGCGCTTGGGTGTAGTTATTGGCTGGTTTTATAGTCACGGCCTCTCACGGTTAAGCGTAGAAACTTAGGCGTGCCAATGGTGGTGTCTCAATTAAGTAAAAGTATGTATCATATAATGTAGAAAACATATATAGTCGTGTGATCTCTCGGTAACTTGGTCATCAAGAAGTAATGAATAGTTTTGGGTTTATAATTGACGCAGGCGGATTACCAAATCAGATCATTCATAAAGTCATAAAGTCTCAATCTTATCAATATATGAGGTATTTGGAGGTTCAATGCATGGTAAGTCATGGTAAGAGGTCCATGACCTAATATATGGGGATTCTTTATAAGGGTACAAAAGCCTCCTTTTCTACTGCTTCGTTGACTGCGATATCCACGTGTGTTTCGACTCTTTGATCAAACCGCTCAGACGTACAAAAAGTTATATATTATACTCATTTTTCTTAGTTTCGTGAATATTAGTAAACGTATTATTCGTGACACAGACTAACATCCGTAGGATGAAAATTCAAAATTGAATAGATCTCCAAGTAGGAAAACTGTATTGACAAATGTAGTAGTCACTGGATATTATCCCTCAATTATACAGGAGAAATGGTTGAATGATTCGAAAAAACTATATATTCGAACTGCAATTTGCTTCCCATTAGTTGGCCGGACCTAACATATATTGGCCCTTCTCAAAAACGAACAAATTTAGACCCTTCAGGCCTTCACAGTTCTGTGCCCTCATATTGATAAAAAAAACCAAACAAATATCCACAAAATTTATTCATCAAAATTTTCATAAAGGAATCTAGGTCGGTAACCTTAGAGCATCTTTAATGGAGAAATCTCATAATAGAATCTTATATTTATTATGAGACCTCAAATATATACTATTCATATAAGATTTGGTTCAACTTTAATGGTAGGGGTTCTAACTTAAAGTCCTAAATTTATATATTCAATTTTTCTTTATTTTGTGTTGTCCTAAATAATAATTTATATTTGTAAACTATTCTTGTACATGATAAATAAATATAATATTAATTTTTTAAAAAAATTGGACCCCGTATGCATTATCCACAATCGGACATGATTTCGATTGACATGTGTCGGTGTATAGGATTGTAAATTAAATTATACTTGACACGATAACTTATCACAAATCGTTGTAGATTTTGCGCAACACGTATCAATGTCTAATTCGTTATCATCCACATATTAGTTTCTATCTTCGAACATCATGTTGTTCTTCTATAAAAACGGAGTCATTCACTCATTCATACTCACCAATTCACAAACACTCCTCCTCCCACAACAAATTGTGGTTTCTAAGTTATTGTTTCATATTTTGAATTTTGTTTTCCGCCATGAATAGGTTATGGAAACTACTGAAGAAGGAGGAAGAAAAAGAAGATTTACCGAGAAGGCAACAACAATCCCTCTTGATGTCTGCGGCAGCCCACCAAGTGGAGATGACGAAAGAAGATGAAGCCTCACAATAGGGCGGTTCTTCAGAAGGGCGGAAGTACATACTAAGGGATCGGGAAATAATGGGTCAGCGCTTGAAAGCTCTATATTTCACCAAACTGTGTAGGTTTGACGACGACACATTTCGAATGCGCTTCCGTATGCGACCTCATCTCTTTGACAAGATGATGCGTAGCGTGGCCAACCATGACCCGTACTTTGTACAGACTATGGATGCCACATGCAGACTCGGTCTTTCCACCGAATAGAAGCTAACATGCACTATGAGGATGCTCGAGTACGGTCTACCGGCTGACTTGACCGATGAATTCCTTGATATTGCTAAATCCATTGCTCTTGAAGTGTTGGATCATTTTACAAGAGCTATATGAGCTGTGTACCGTAAAGTCTCATAATTTGTGGTATCCCCTTCCATTGATGGGGGACTTGAAAATTTTGGTGTATCCTTCAAAATATTCCAACAATGCAAAAATCTGAAATGCTATCCATGGGATTCATTGAAGTAATTCGACTTGGCATTCCTTATCTACAAACAATTGAAATAAACATAGTAGTGGTTATTTATTTTAACTATATTTTAAGAGACTAGGAATAATTAATTTTAACTATATTTTTATTATGACGAATAAAAATACTTACATCATCAAGATCATTTTCGTCACTCTTATGATCCGCGATAGCATGGTTTAATGCTATGCACCATCTCATGCATGCGGGATTGATCTTCTTCCATCGAGACTCAACACTTGAAGCGGTTCGCTTCGGTGCATTAGGTGGCTTGATACCTTCAAAATACTCATATATACGATCCCACAAGGTTCCGCTTAATTGATTAGTACCGATGGCGGCATCTTCACCAATACTCACCACGGCGCCCGTGGTTGTTGTGCCCCTTTCTTTGGACCCATGGTGCTAAAAAAAATGAAATTTTGCCATATGAATAAAAATGATGGGGATGAAGAAATGTTGGAGAGAATGTAAGAAATGGTGTGGAATGAATAAAATTTTGGGTTGATATTTATAGAAGAAATGTAGATTTACGGACAGAAAATTATTCAAAAATTTTTAATTTTTTTTTTTTCCTTATTGGAGATGCCTTAGCTGGGATGGCTTGGATCACCAGTCAATAATAAGAAGCTTCAATCTTGAGGCACAAGATACAGAACAGTGATGCTAGCTAGTAAAGGCTGACAGGTAAGGGCATGCCAAAAATGCAAACCGTGCTGCTTTTGGCTGCAAGCCTCACGCAGCATTCGTCCAATTCAAAGGTATGAAATGAAAGCTCACAACTACCAACATTGAGCATCATGATTCATGTTGAAGAGAGAGCCCCGAGGTATCAGATACTTTGGAAACTCACGGTCCACAACCATCACCGTTCATGTTGTTTCTCTCGACGCCAAAACAGCAGTATGCATGCTACCATTTGTAACTGTCACCGTTCTTGGGAAGCCAAAGCCATAACTGTTGATGGACTGTCACGCTTTTGGCTTCTGGTTGATGTCAGTTTCTAAGTAATAAAGAAGTCCCAACCAAACTTGCTACTTATCTGTCCCGCCTGTAATCCGCGTAACTGACGAGACTAGAGATCAGAAACAACTCGAAAAACATGAATTGGGAACCGAAAACTTGACTACAAAATCTCAGTATATCTTTCGAGCAGTGTGGCATGCATGTCTGAGAGTTACTTGTGTAGAAAAGAATGACTATGGAAGAAGTTACCTCCGGGGAGCAATAAGTTTTGCTTCTTCACTGCTATACTTGAGTGATACACTTTGTGTATGTACAATTTACAAAAGACTCAGAATGCTCGATTATAGACTGTACACTCTGAATGATATCTGAGATTCGTATTGTTCAAAGAAACTTCCTAAACACAAAAAACAGTTTTAACCGTCAGATTCTACCTTCCTGACATTAGATTGACAAGAGCTTGATTTTCGTAGAAGGATCCGACATCCCAATCCTCAGTTGACGATGAAAGAGTCATCAAAGCAACAACAATAGATCGCATACTCGGGCGTAGATCTTTATTTTCATGTACACATGCTTTGGCAAGTTGGGCCATCTGCACCAGAAAATCACAACAGCTACTTCAGAGCTGACACTTAAGGATAAACACTGATATGTAAGGATAAACAATAGGGGGCGCAGTCCTCAATCAAATCTCCACTCACCTTGCGGACTGAGTCAAGTGGATAGTTTTCTCCAAGCCTAGGGTCAACCACCTTTTGAAGGTCTTCTCTTGGATCGGGATGATTAAGGACTTCCTCAAACTGTGAAAGTAAGGATACCACTGAATTATGCACATGAGGTTTACCGGAGACTACCGTGTAATGCAAGATAAATCTACTTAAATCAGCTTTTATATTTTAGAGGAAAAACATGGCAAGAAAACCAACCAAACCAACAAGTCCCCTTGATTCTGCTCCAGAAGCATTTTCCCTCACAACAGCTTCCTTGGCAGAGATGAGTTCATAAAGTACGACTCCAAAAGCGTATACATCTACTTTCGGAGAAACTTCACCATATTGAGCATATCTGCATGCAGACATAGTAGAAGTTAATCTATAATAAACACTATAAAATATGTTTTTCCTTTATTTTCCTATGGCCCAGGCTCAATACTGAAGCCTCTTGCCTGAATCAAACAATCCTTATCAGGTTACCAACTCGAGCATAGAAATATGGGTTTCAAGGAAAGATTATAACTGCTTATAGAAAAAGCAGAATGAGAAAACTAGACTAAGTAGCAGACCATGGGTGTTGCCCTTCCACTGAATCTTCCCAACAGTTTCAGGGAGGCAAAAAGAGCTCAATTAGCATAAGAATTTGAAGTATTCTAGGAGACATATATAAAGAGCTTTCCCATTTAACCATTTCCTAGCAAGTAGCAAGGGCCAACCTAACAACCTGAAATCACATATGAGAAAATAGAAACTGATCTTCTCTTTGGAAAAAAACTCTCGAGTATTTATCTAAATTTGGAAACAATGAAATGTATACTATCCAGGAACCTTTAGCTATCAGCTTATTATAGAAACCTACAACAATAAGCGTAGCCATTTGTTGAGCTTTTACTACCTTCTGATCACTAAATGCGAGTTATGCGATAAATGCAATCTTTTATTGCTAAATCTCTTGCTAGTAACACATTAAGTAATTGGAAAAAAAAAATTAATTAGTTCAGATTGAAAAAGAATCTTACTCTGGTGGCATGTAGCCAAACGTTCCAACAAGACGTGTAGGGATTGATGTACTTCCAACTTCAGTCAGTTTAGTCAACCCAAAATCTGCAACCTGCAACACAGGAAAAGTAGGATATTTCAGTGAACAATGAAAATAAGCTTTGAAAGGACCATGATGGCAATAGAGGCACTAAAGGTGAACCTTTGCATGGTAGTTCTTGTCTATCAATATATTGGCGGACTTTATATCGCGATGGATATAAACAGGAACAGTGTGCTCATGAATGTATTCAAGACCTCTTGCTGAATCTAGGGCAATCTGCACTCTATTAGACCATGGTATTGGGTCCCTCTCTGAATAAAGTTAAAACAATATTAGTACCACTTCATGCATACGCTAGCACTTATCTCTTTACAAAACAGAATCTAACCTGATCCACGTAGATGTTGGCTTAAATTTCCATTCTCAATGTATTCATATACAAGGAAAAGGGAGCCCTCAACACAATAACCAATCAACCGCACCTGTACAGTCCTATAGATCAGTATGCAATGACTACAAACAACTAGACAGTAAATAAATACTAGAAAGGGTAAATTAGATTTAGCCTTAATTGAATACTCTATACTGAACACAAAAAGGGTTCTATATAGTAAATTACGTTTTGGTGAAATACAAACCATATTGCAACCATCTTTTAACAGCTGATCTCTTTTTCTAATACTATCATGAAGTTTATTGGGCAGCCATGGTTGAAGAAAACTAAGCTACAAGGATGTGAGAAAACTCATCCTTTAAGCAAGAACTTTAATCTATATTGGGAGATTGCTTGCATAGATTCTGACTCAGGATCTTTATTCCAATTTATTCTGGCAAATCCTTTGAAAATTATTGTAGAGAAGGTTTCGAAAAGTTCTAAGGACAGATTAATTGTATCAATTAGTTACAAGATGCAACAAATATACATAATCAATGCTATGAGATGCAAGTTTCATATTTATGTCATCATTTGGAGAGAGAAGTTCATTACCAGATTCAAGTGATGCACACGTGTCAACACGTTTAATTCGGCAAGAAATTCCCTTGATGCTTGCATATCCATCTTCTTGATTGCAGCTTTCTGCACAGAGAGTATTGGATGGAACATCAATGAGGAAAACTAAACATGACAGACAACATGGAAGATGCCAGAGAATACTAAGGACTCTAGTTCATGAATAACTATAGAAACTCATTAGAAAAAGGGAAATGAAACAAACCTCGCCTCTCAGCTCAGCATAATAAACGGCCCCAAAACCACCTCGACCAATCTGATTAGCCAGACTGAAGTTATCAGTCGCCCTGGAAAGTTCTTCGAAGGAGAACTCCACTGATTTGTCCACAGTAATGCCTGTTGGGCCTCGTGCACCACTATTGGAATCAGAAGATTTATCTTGGATATTCCCTAGCGCTATACCAAGGAGCATTGATGAAACTATGTCAAAAATCTACTCACTTGCAAAGAATGATGAACTCTTTCATTCACAAGACCTTGAAATAAATGCAAGGACTGAGAGTAAGTAACATACTTATTCCATTTTGAGAAGAGTGATCTTCAGATGTTGGTAAGAGCATTGTTGTGTCCACCTTCTTCTTTCGGTAGAACACAAAATATACACAACCAGCAACTAACAGCACTCCAGCAATTACTCCCACAATTATGCCAGCAATGGCTGCACCTGCCAATCCTGCTTATACAGACACAACATATGAGCTCAATTTTCTGTTGACGTTACACATCGGCATCTAGACATTAAACCAACTCTTGAAGGAGACCAAGGAGACCATACCAGCTGAACTGCAAAAGGAACAAAATCAGCAATTATAAAAGGCTGAATTTGATAGATTAAATCAGTTCAAGGAACATAAGGGTTGAGGAATTTGTAGATGATACCTTGTCTTCAAAGGCACATAGCTTCCATTCTGATCTACAGGATAAAATGAAAGAGGACACCAAAATTCAATGAGATTACTGTACTACGATTAGAGAATAGATTCATAATATCCACGAACACATGCCATTTACTGGGCAACTTCGTGATAATAGATTTATAGCATATGGGCAACTTCCAAAAACAATAGCAGAAACAAGTCAAACAACTCAACATTTGCAGCAGCACTTAGATAAACCATGCCAATGAAACTAAATGATATTTAATCTAAATCACTGAATCATATTGCCCAGTTTGATTTTCAATAGCCTATCACTCAATCGTAGTTATTACTATGATTCATGCTACCAACTAACCAAGCATCAAACTAGTATTCAACTCAAACCAAGACAATAAATTCATTTCCATAATCTCCACACACTAGAATCAATCAAACAAGAGAAGAAAAGCTCAGACCTTTGCCGGGAATAAACACAATCCCACTCTCTTTGCTAAAGTCCACACCAGGATTGTATCTCTGCAGCAAACTCTGCTCCAAATTCTCTCTCTGCGCAATCGAAGCCAAAGTGTCTCCGGACTCAAGTGGGTACGTGATGAACAATCCATACTCCTTGGAAACCTCACTATCCCCACACGAACAGTTCACCACCACATTCAGCTTCGCAGTATTCGGTATGCTGTTCTCAGTGTACTCATTATTAAACCACACCATATCAGCCACCGTGGTCAAGTTGGAATAGTACTTGGTCGCAATCTCACTATACGTGTCGCCGGAGACGACGTCGTATTGGAAAACGTGGCCCAAAAAGCTGCCGTTGACGCAGCTACAGGTGAAGGGGACATTGACCCTGGTCCCGAATAGGACAATGTCCTTGTTGGGGACAGTGTCCTTGTTGTAGCTAGCGATGGTCACGTCGGTGGTGTTGAAAAGTTGGGCGGTGAAGCTTACATTGGTGCCTTGCCATATCATGTAAGATGCCAAAGCATCACAGCTTTTACTGCAATCCGATTCTGCTGCTCTGAAACAAATCAATGAAAACACCAAAAACACTACTAGCCCAACTCGAGTTCTCATCTGGGTCGATCCAAAACTCAATACCCAGAATCGGAAAAGTGGATTCTAGAAATGGATTCGTTGTTTTAGAGAGAAAGATTGAAGCTTTTTTTTTTCTCTCTTAATGGGTTTTGGGGAGGCGTGGACTGATTAGTCTGACTATTTTTTTTTCGGTGATTTTGATTTTGATTTTCTGGGTTTGAATAGCTTCAATAATTGAAGGGGGTTGTGTTGTCTTACACGGCGTCTGCGGCTGTAAAAGGCTAAGACCTTCCCGCGGTTTTGAAAGTGAGACGGAGTAAGGAGATGATTGATTCTTACTACGGTCCATGGCAGTCTCAAACTCTCGACGAGATCTGACTACGACAATTCGAGGACTGTCGTTTACTGGAGCGTTGTGGATATCGTTGTCCCTACATACACAATGGTAGAAAATTCCGAAATTATATCATGTATTCTCTGCTCTAACGTTTTTTTTGTTGAGTTTGTGATAATATTTATCGAATGATAACAACACAGATTAGCCGATAAAATGAAATCTTATAAACATTATTATTGTGAAGCATAATTTAGTTATACCTAGACAAACAAACCAGAGTACCATTAGAACTAAAAAAATTCGGGTGCACCACTCCTTAAATGTCTAGGCATCATCTCTAGGCAAGCACACTCACTTACATTTTTTGAATCTGGCACTTAAAGTATGCATGCTTGGCGATACACCAAATCGGGCTAACTCGAAGCAACCATTTTCCTTCACCAGCAAGCGTTTGAAGTGTGCCCTCACAAATCTACCAATGGGGTCAACCCCATCAGTACCACCATTTCCAGAAGCATTAAGGACGCATGAAACAGCTTCAACGTCCCAACCAGCTAGTGTCCCCGAAGCTCCAAACACAACCTGCTCGGAAGTCTAGACTAACGGGCCAGAAACCTAAACATCTAAGTCGCTATCGTCGATGGGTAAGCTCATAACTGCAGTAGGGACACCAAAGACACCAGTGGATGTCATAACATGATAATATGGTACGTCGAATGTGTCCCCTAAAAGTTCTAAATCAGGTACCAGTATACCAGAAGGTTCTGATACGGAATTACCAGTCGAGTAATCCTCATCCAAAAAATCATTCAAATGCATAGGGATGGTTAGGTGCAAAAACGAGCTCAGTGAATGAGGAAAATGAAGGATACCATCCCTTGACCCGATAACCGAGATCCACTTTACACATGCACCACCACCATGATTAAAGTAGCCACAATCCGAATACAAGTCACAGATCGCCTTTTACCTAAATTTCACAGGATGCAAAAAATCTGCAGATATAGGTATCAAATCACGTACCAATAGTGGTCTAGGTAGATCTACCTCCACTCACAGCCGTATGCGCAAATGATGATTAAGAGGAAACGGATCAAAACCACGGTAAGCACCAAGAACATTACCAACAGTATGACACCAAAAATTTTGGTAAAACTCTGGTGTGATGCACCATGATGTTGGTACCACCAAGACCCAAGAAAGACCCTTGCATGCAGGAATCATCAATGGATCCTTAAAGCCTCCAAAAACCTCGACAACCACCGTTATTGAGTGAAAGAACCACAAACCACTTCGGGTTGCTTGAAGTTGGTCACCTTCCTAACTGAAACGGCACACGAACCGATCGGGTGCCACTTGATGAAAGGATACTCGGCCTGAACCATCGTTGGCACGCTAAAGACACGCCATATGAGACTTGAAGGATTGCACATTTTCCGGTGCAATCGGTTACGGCAAAAAAAATTGGGCCACATCAAAGAAGCAGTCTTCTACCTCGTCACTAGCCTCGCTCATGGTGAGGTCCACTTCCTCCACCATATTTTCTATCGTCGGTAGAGAGGACATACGGGAAAGAGATGGAGGTCGGTCGTCGGAAAAAGAAAAAAGGAACGACATGCAAGACTATAGGGTGATAGATCTCAACGAAGGGAAGATGAATATGCAATCGGATTGGAAAATAGAGGAGAAGGAAGTCGGGATCGGAGGAAAAAACCTAACAGCTATTTGGTTACTATGGTATTTCACTGAGAGAAACAGAAGGGGAGAGAGAAAAGAGGTTTTCTCGGAGCACTGATAGAGTTATAAGTTACAACTATCAGTTATACTCTAACGTTAGACAACTTAGAAAATAGTGCTCGACTTTCTCTTGCACATTATAAGATTATGAAATTTTATGGTATTGCAAGACTTATTTTGTAGGAGGATAGAGCCATTCACTAAACAAATCAATAAAATCGTTAATACGTTTTTTTTAATACATAGAACTTGAAATGATGAAATTATACACAATTTTGTTAACAATCCAGTATAATGTTATTCGTGTTGTAAATATTATATTTATATAGATGTCTATGTAATTACTCAATAGTTATGTACCTATCATATAAACCATACATTTATATATATATAGAGAGGCCTATTGCAATGAATAAGAAAACACTCTACGCTTTCTCCTCCCCATCTCTTTGCGTTCTCTTTTCTCTCTATGTTTCTTCTCCCCAGTTTATAACAAGTTATCAACAAGAGCACTCTATATTTTCTAACTTGATGATGTTCCAAGAATTTTTGGTGCAACATCAATCTTTTCTTTGATCAATACTCTGATATACGAGTTTGTTTGTTTTAGGTGATGAGAAGATATTTTGTTTTTACTACCACTCATGATCTATGGAGTAATCTAATATGCTTATAATTTACATATTTTTATTTACAATTATTTTATATTAGTGAGCCTAAAATTTCACTAATAATACTCGAGCCTGAAGTTTTGAGATTATGAACCTGAAGTTCAAAAACTGATATTAGACCTGAAGTTCTAATAACATACCATAAACCTGAAGTTTTGTGCATGTGATCCATTATTCATTATATTCGAACCTAAAGTTTTAATATTGAGATCCTCATGTTTTCTCTCTCTTCTACAAGAAAAGATGACAAACTTGATAAAATTGGATTTTGTCGCCCTCAATATCTTTGGGAAGAATTACATGTCATGGGTCATTGATGTTAAGATGCACCTTGAAGCTCATTGATGTTAAGATGCACCTTGAAGCTCAAATAAGAAATTTTGAGTATAATAGGTATTTGAACCAGAAGTTCATATTACCAACTATTTTAGAACCTGAAGTTCTAATTTTGAGATCTTAAACTTGAAGTTTCAAGTACAAACGATTTTCTGATCGATCTCATCCATATGCTTAAGTTGCATATGATGAATATGTTAATATTTTTGGCCGAATATGTAGGTCATCAACTATGATAATACTTATGGTCTATCATAAGATCATGTATTATATTTCTTGCTCCACCACAAAATAGATGAATCAAATCTTTGCTAGAATTGTGAAGCTTATGGAGGATTTAGGGACTTGAAGTTCCTAATAACATTGGAAAAATCTAGACCCGAGAGGATTCAAGATTTTTCTACAATTAGTAGTGGTACAATTAGTGGTATAAGTCATACTTAGTACACCACTAATGTGATGGTTGTAATTTCCATTATCATTGTATATTATGTGGAGTACGTAACTGACGTAACGACTTTGTAAACGATGTTACAGTCATCTACCATCATTTTTTGTATTCATTATAGGTTCATCACATCATCCTGTAGAATAGATGTAACATTTTGCAATAAAAATATAGGCCTGAAGATCTATGTTATATGTGAGGGAGGACCTAAAGTTTCTCAAACTGAAATTGGTTACTCGAACCTGAAGTTTTGAGTGTAAAAATTATTGTAAATATGAAGTTTCCAATACCAATTTTCATAACCTATTTTCTTATAATAAATTTGAACTTGAATGTTCGAATGATGGTTATACAATAACCAAAGATTAAGACCTGAAGTTCTCACAATTAATTCTATTACAAGGACCAGAATATCCTTTACCCTTTTGTAATTCGATACAAAACATATGTTTCTCAATCCCACAAGGACTTGAAGTTCCTCAACGTTATTTGGGATTCCTCTCAATCGAATATGTAATTTATTAGTCGAAATCGGAAGCTTTCTGACTATACGTTTGAGGATAATATAAATTTATCATATATTTGAGGATTAAGCAGACAAGAAGATCTGTCTATTTTCTTTAATAAAATGACCAGAAGTTCCCATGTTTATTTTTAATTCTTAATTTTATTCAGTTTCTTTTCTTGCATTACATGAATTTATTTATTTTCACGATTATTTTGTTCATATGGACCGGCATTCCTAATTATTAAAAATCAAAACTCGAGTGCATTTTGGCTTGAAGTTCAAAATGCTTATATGGCTTGGAGTTCATAATAGATCATATCTATTTGTCAAACCTATATGTACGCATCAAACCTGAAGTTTGGGTACACCGCTATAAAAGCAAGAGATTAAGGCTTTTGATGTTCAAAGATTATTATTGATCTTTGACTGTGATGCTTAAAAACTAATGTAACGTTTATCCCAAGAGAGATAGATCTTTATTGATAGCTCCGGAAGAGCTTATATCATGTTACCTATGTAACATATTTTTGGCCAAAATGGGTGTATGTTTCTCCACATCCGATCGATGTATACATGAACTAGTAGTTCATTGGATCTACTATAATATATAAGATCACCAAATTCTTCAATAATATCATTGTTTGAGTATAACTCATAGTGCTCACTAACTAGTGATTTGGTTTTTCAACTATGATTTATACATATCTTTTGCGATTTATCACTTTGAATTAGTATGTGATATTATCTACCATCTTTATTTGATTTAGAGAAAAGTCTCAATCAATTATGCATAAATTATAAGTGACAATTAATTTTACCAAGTATTCGGCCTGGGCTCGCCACCCACCAACGATTATAAGGAACATGTTATCCTTGCATGCATATTTTGCTAATGGTCAGTATGATAGTCTTCCTACCATTAAGATGAGAATATACTAATGGAACAACGTGAAGTCGCGGAATATTTCCACTTAGTCCAAACTATATTCTCCTAAAGAGGAGATTTTACTTGTCCTACCACGTACATCTTGAGTAGACGTCGAGTAAATGATCCACATTTTGAAATTAATTTCTCTATAGAGATGATTCCCCTAGAGTGTGGCACGTATATCTAATAATTATGAACTCGTTAAAACTAATGCATGCAAATACGAATGTATGAGATCAATATCAAAATTTGATGATCATTGATACATTACTTATGCTAGCTAGAAAAAGATCATCAAGGGTTATGTATAAATCACGTTTCATTTTAAATGTCGACAAATTATATTACTGGCCAAATTGGAAGGAGGAAGTTCCAATACTTAATGAAATATGATGAGATTAGTGGACCTTATTAATCCTTGAGATTACCAAAGGAATTTTATTAAATTTTTTTGATATCAATATGACACAATCTGTTTGCTAGAGATATGAGAATATCAATGTTATTCCCTTAAGAGACAACTTTTCTATAAATATTGTGCCGATACTGACGAGAGGCTTATGACAGGTTGTGAGGGTCTATTGTGCAGTTATAATGTACATAAGAAAGTCTCAATGCAAATATCATGTTATCATAAGCAACAACTTATTTGCAATATATCCTTAGAGGATTCAAATTGCTCAAATGTCAACTCCATGACTAAACGAGTTTATAACTCAAATTCATGGAATAAAAATTTAGATCTTATACGTACTCATTTACATAGTCGATGTGACTAAATCAAATTTGCCTCAATGAGTAGTATGATTAGACTATGAAATCTATTTCAAATTATAATCATAATGTTGCAACATGTCCTAATTTTTCCCGAAATTATGATCATTATGTTGCAACATATTCTAACTTCTCGCGAAATTATGAATTCATCAGAGCTCCTGAAGAACCTATATGAATCTATCAATACATATAAATATTGATACTTATGGCTAGATACACCATATTAAACTTTGATATCACATGTTTCTTATACCTTTACTTTAGAGCATTTTACTAATGCATTTAAGTTTTTAGCTTAGAGCAACACTTATGGTAAGTTATTGATGAAAAATATTTGTAGTTTTATCATACTACTTTTAACTTGTTTATTTTACAGGATTCAATGTTGACAATGAGCCTCCATATGCATAGTATCCTAAGCTTGCAACGATTAGAGGGAGATTCTCATCAGGGGGAGCATCCTGAAGTATGCTACCTTGGACATAAGCGTTCTGTACTCTTTTCCTTCGACCAGAGTTATTTTTCTCCCATTGGATGTCTATACAAATATTCAATAGTTATGTACCTATTATGTAAATCATACATATATATAGGCCTATTGAGATGAATAAGAGAACACTCTACACTTTCTCCTCCCCATCTTTTTGCGTTCTTTTTTCTCTCGATGTCTTTTTTCCCCAGTTTATAACAATTCGTCAAAACACACAATTGTTCAATAATACCACGGTGAGTCAATGTCTTTAACTGTATATGACCGTAAGTCCGTGACTTTGATAGTTGCATATTTATGCAACGTTTATGTGCTTAACTGAACCTTGTATTTAGCTCTTTTGTTATGTTTTTAAGTAATTTAACATTATTATTTATTCTTAGGTATTTTGGAGATAAATGAAGAAAAATGGATTAAATATATAATGCAGCTTGGCGAAGGAACGGGAGTCCTTGGCGAGGAGGCTTGGTTCTTGGCGAGCACGTGATAGAAGAGTGCAAGTGGGTTTTGCTAGTTTAATTAAACTAGTTAAATGAGGATTTATATATGGCTTGGCGAGGAGGCAGTCTTGGCGAGGAACAGAGAGAGAAAGTGGGGCTTGGAAGGAGAAGTATTGCAAGTGGATTCTTATATATATACTTATATATATATATATTTGGATTGGAAGCTTGGCACGTGAGCAAGAAGTGCTTAATTTTACAAGCTAATTAATGGCATATATATGTAGCTCACATGGAGAGAAGATGAGTCATATTATAATAATGAGATTAAGAAGTGTTGGCTTGGACTTGGACTTTGGGAGTCCGTTTGCTTTTGGATTTTTGCTGGCACGCGGGTTGCTAGCTAGGTTAATTAACATAGCTAGATGGGAACATATATATATTGCTAGTGGCAGACTTGTTGAAGGGGGACGGACGGAGACCATTCAATAATTTTCTCTTTTCTTTTTAGACTAGAATTTTATGGCTTCCATGATGAGCTAAACTCCATTGTTAAGGGGCTGTTTTGAAGCCCCGTTCATGATATCTAGATTGCTTATGCACGTTAACTAAGTTTTGCTTTTGTTATTTGAATGAGGTTTATTTGTTATTTATACGGTGATGATTCTTGATTATGTATGCTTTGAGTGCACGCTTAGTATGCATGTTTAGGAATCTAATTCTAAGAAAATTGATGGTTGTTGGTGATTATTACCTTCCTCAAGTTTCAATAGTAGAACCCATACATGCTTGGTATAAGAAACTCTAGGTCTAATAAGACACGACCGTAGTATACTTATGAAGCCTTGTAGATTCTCAAACCCTTTCTAAATCTTAATGCTTTTCTCTTAGTAAATTCGAGTCCGTGACTTCGGGTTCTTTGAGGGATAGACAATATTGATAAGCAGACCTTCAATGTTGTAAACATAAGGATTGGGTAATAGGTTGTGTTCACAGCTCGGGGCCTTCCTGGGAATCTTTCATTCATAACAATTACATTATTTAGTTAAGCATTTGTCGTCTAGATGGATTGACGGTGGTGGATAATACTTCCCTTAACCCATTTTATCATTGATTGTCAATTTTACTTTTACTCTGTTTTCTGTTTCAGTTTAGTAGTCTGTTTTGCATAATTTTGTTTGCCAACCAAACGAACTTCGATGGTATTGAAATTTCGCGTGGTAGTTCGCCAGGGTGTCTTTAGTGTTCAGTGTTAATTTCGTAATTTTAGGTTGAGTCTAGATATTTTAATTAATTACGTTAGTGTCCCGTGGTCGAGTCTGTCAGATTTCTGACTTTCGCGTCTGTTTGTAATTTAGAGTATTGAGTCTCATCTTTCCCTGTGGATTGACCCCTATACTATTGTACTGCATTGACAAGCATATTAAGTTCATTATAGGGTAATTTTGAGGGTGGTTAAACACCGATCAAATTTTGGCGCCGTTGCCGGGGAAAGATCTAGTCTTTATATTCTGACGTGTCTTTTGTTTCTGTTTTGTTCTGTTTTGTTTCATTTATTTTGTAGTGTAACGTGTCTCTTGTGTGCAGGTACTTAGTGCATGCATAATCGAAGGTCAAGGAGAACTGGGCCTTTATTGCTTGATTTAGAGATTGAGCACTCAGCTAAGCAAAACCGAAAGCAGAAGAGGCGAGCAGAACTGGAGGTTGGAAACACGAGTGGCACAGTGTCAGAACCTGAGATTGAGGTGGAACCAAGTTCAGATTCAGAAGAAGAAGTTCCTCAATCACCACCACAAAGAGCAGCAATGGGGGAACAACCAAGAATGTTGATGAATTCTTTTGTACCTAGTGCTCAGGGGAATTCATCACCAATAGTGTTGCCGGCTCTTGGGAAATATTCAGTACCTCCTGCTTTACTTTCTGCCCTACCTCATTATAGGGGGGTATTTTCAGAGGACCCTCAACAACATTTGGCTGAGATTGAAGCTTTAGCATCAACACAAAACTTACAAAATGTTGAATCTAATGTGTTGAAACTAATTTTATTTCCTTTTTCTGTGAAGGAAGGAGTGAAGATGTGGTTCAATTCTTTGGCTCCTAGGTCTATACAATCTTGGGATGAGATGAAGGTGACGTTCATGAAGGAGTATTTCTCAGCCCAGAAGACTAAGCAGTTGAAGAAGGAGATTAATAGCTTCATACAAAAAGATGGTGACATGCTTCATGAGGCATGGAGTCATTTCAAGGAGCTGTTGAGGAAATGCCCACATCATGGGTATGATCTAGAGGACAGGATGACTTTCTTTTATGAAGGTCTGGAGCCATCTAATAAGACAAGAGTGGATTCCGCTTGTGGAGGTATGTTTATGTACCAAATAGGTCAGCAAGCTCATGATACCATAGAGAAATTGGCTGAGAACACCAAGCAGTTCTATACAAGAGAGAGAACGTTGGCGAGCAAGAAACAACAAGTTGTATTTGAGGTTGCCACCAACCCAGACATGGACAAGAGAATGAAAGCAATAGAGAAGAAGTTGGAGTCCATTGCTACTGCCATCAAGAGCCAAACGACACCATCATCGTCTATATCTCAGGTATGTTCTGTTTGCTCTATGTCGGATCACACTAATGAATATTGTCCTTTTATTCCTGAAGAAGAGCAGGTGAATTTTGTGCAACAACGGGCATCAAGAAATGATCCCTACTCAAACACATACAATCCGGGGTGGAGGAATCATCCTAATTTCAGCTATGGAAACACAAACAATGTGCTGAACCCACCCACCGGATTCAAGGTAAGACCTGAATATCAGCAGGTACAACAGCCGGTTGCAGCTCCAGCTCCTGATCCTAGCATGGCAGCAATATTGGCTAGGCTAGAGGGGATTGAGATGCACAACAAGAACTCTAGCAAGGCATTCGAGCTTATGGAGAAGCAGCTGAACAGCTTGCAGCAACAAGTGTCAACAAGAGAACAAGGTACTCTTCCAAGCAATGTGGTTAAGAACTCAAGATCTCAACATGAAGCTAATGTGATCACATTGAGAAGTGGAAGAGTGATTGAAGAGGTTGAAAAGCCTACAAAAAAATCTTTAGAAGATGAACCGGTCCTAAAACAAGTGCTACCATTTCCACCACTACTGCAGGATCAGGGAGAGAAGAGTGTACCTGGACAGAAAAATTCAGCAAATGAAAAATCAGGTAAGTCAATTTCTGAACCTTCTCCTTCAATTCCTTTACGTGTTCCTTTTCCTGGCAGGTTGAAAAACAAGAAGAAGGATGAGTTGGAGCAAGAGATTCTAGATACATTTCGAAAGGTGGAAGTGAACATTCCGTTGCTTGATGCGATTAAGCAAATACCGAAGTATGCAAAGTTTCTTAAAGAACTTTGTACAATTAAGAGGAAGTTCACATGGACCGAGACCGTGGCCTTGAGTGAAAAGGTGTCAGCGGTACTTCAAAGGAAGCTACCACCTAAGATGGGAGATCCTGGACGATTCACCATCCCATGTATAATTGGTAACACTAATTTTACTGGAGCTTTACTTGATTTGGGTGCATCAATAAATTTAATGCCATACTCTGTGTATAAAACTTTGAATATTGGTGCATTACAACAAACTGGCGTTACAATTAAATTAGCCGATCGATCTAACTGCTACCCCAGAGGTTTTGTTGAGGATGTTTTGGTGCAGGTAGGTAAGTTGATCTTCCCAGCTGATTTCTTCGTGTTAGAGATGGAGGTAGAGCCTCAACCATCAGAGCTACCACTGATACTTGGTCGTCCATTCTTACGGACCGCTAGGACCAAGATAGATTGTTTCAATGGTACCCTCTCCATGAAAGTAGATGAAGAGAAGATCCACTTCAACATCTTCGACGCAATGAGGCATCCTAGTGATAATGATTTGTATTCCTGTTTTTCTATTGATACATTTGATAATTTTATGCAGGAATTTATGCAGCACTCGGTGAATGAGAATGAGGATACTTTGGAGACAGTGCTTGGATCAAGTCAGCCAAAAATTGAAGAATGGAAGCCGATCAAGCAAGAATTGGATGAGCTCGAAGCTCTTCTTGAGTATAGGTCTGCGAATTTGACTACTGGGGCTGAAATTGCAATGGAAGAAGGGGATGCATTCTTTGATGATGATGTGGTATGCGAATTCCTTGAGGAGGAGTCCATCGAAATTCCTTATATTGAGATGGTGCTGCCACTACATGAACAACCACATAAGCTATCAATGCCAAACTCAAATTCCGCACATGTTCCTTGCACCAAAGAAACACTTGAGTTTGAGGATTTACTTACCGAGCCCCCTTATATTTTGAAGCATTTTGAGATGGTGGTACCTGATCACCATATGTCCAACAAGGATATTCTCTTTACTTATGCAACGTTTATGTGCTTAATTGTGGGGTATTCTGATAGTTGCATATTTATGCAACGTTTATGTGCATAATTGAACCTTGTATTTAGCTCTTTTGTTATGTTTTTAAGTAATTTAACATTATTATTTATTCTTAGGTATTTTGGAGATAAATGAAGAAAAATGGATTAAATATATAATGCAGCTTGGCGAAGGAACGAGAGTCCTTGGCGAGGAGGCTTGGTTCTTGGCGAGCACGTGATAGAAGAGTGCAAGTGGGTTTTGCTAGTTTAATTAAACTAGTTAAATGAGGATTTATATATGGCTTGGCGAGGAGGCAGTCTTGGCGAGGAACAGAGAGAGAAAGTGGGGCTTGGAAGGAGAAGTATTGCAAGTGGATTCTTATTTATATACTTATATATATATATATATTTGGATTGGAAGCTTGGCACGTGAGCAAGAAGTGCTTAATTTTACAAGCTAATTAATGGCATATATATGTAGCTCGCATGGAGAGAAGATGAGTCATATTATAATAATGAGATTAAGAAGTGTTGGCTTGGACTTGGACTTTGGGAGTCCATTTGCTTTTGGATTTTTGCTGGCACGCGGGTTGCTAGCTAGGTTAATTAACCTAGCTAGATGGGAACATATATATATTGCTAGTGGCAGACTTGTTGAAGGGGGACGGACGGAGACCATTCAATAATTTTCTCTTTTCTTTTTAGACTAGAATTTTATGGCTTCCATGATGAGCTAAACTCCATTGTTAAGGGGCTGTTTTGAAGCCCCGTTCATGATATCTAGATTGCTTATGCACGTTAACTAAGTTTTGCTTTTGTTATTTGAATGAGGTTTATTTGTTATTTATACGGTGATGATTCTTGATTATGTATGCTTTGAGTGCACGCTTAGTATGCATGTTTAGGAATCTAATTCTAAGAAAATTGATGGTTGTTGGTGATTATTACCTTCCTCAAGTTTCAATAGTAGAACCCATACATGCTTGGTATAAGAAACTCTAGGTCTAATAAGACACGACCGTAGTGTACTTATGAAGCCTTGTAGATTCTCAAACCCTTTCTAAATCTTAATGCTTTTCTCTTAGTAAATTCGAGTCCGTGACTTCGGGTTCTTTGAGGGATAGACAATATTGATAAGCAGACCTTCAATGTTGTAAACATAAGGATTGGGTAATAGGTTGTGTTCACAGCTCGGGGCCTTCCTGGGAATCTTTCATTCATAACAATTACATTATTTAGTTAAGCATTTGTCGTCTAGATGGATTGACGGTGGTGGATAATACTTCCCTTAACCCATTTTATCATTGATTGTCAATTTTACTTTTACTCTGTTTTCTGTTTCAGTTTAGTAGTCTGTTTTGCATAATTTTGTTTGCCAACCAAACGAACTTCGATGGTATTGAAATTTCGCGTGGTAGTTCGCCAGGGTGTCTTTAGTGTTCAATGTTAATTTCGTAATTTTAGGTTGAGTCTAGATATTTTAATTAATTACGTTAGTGTCCCGTGGTCGAGTCTGTCAGATTTCTGACTTTCGCGTCTGTTTGTAATTTAGAGTATTGAGTCTCATCTTTCCCTGTGGATTGACCCCTATACTATTGTACTGCATTGACAAGCATATTAAGTTCATTATAGGGTAATTTTGAGGGTGGTTAAACACCGATCAGACTTCAAGGTAGTTTGTGGACAAACTAGAGTAGCGAACCCCGCTGTAGGGGTCATCAATGGGCCGGGTCTGGGCCGGGCTTTAACATTATAGCTCCAAAATACATGCCGAGATTTATTGAAAATTTGAAACCCACGAGCCGTCCACGGACATTTTAGGCCCCGGGCCTTAGCAGGATTTTCGGGCTGGGCCGGGCTAAGCCCATAGGGCCGGGCTCGGTCGGGTTTTTTTTTGTGTTAAAAAAAATCTTACAATTTAGTAGTGTTTAATCATTCAATATATAAACACTTATATACACTAAATAATTTATATACTTAAAAAATGGTATTTAGTATATGAATTAATATTAAGATAAATTTGATAGCTTATAGGTATATATTAATAAGATAATCAATAATATATATAATTGATGGGTTTGACGAGCGTGGCCCTATGGGCCGGGCCTCGACGGGCCGGGCTTTGGGACTTCGGCCCTAAGCCCATAGGATCAGACTTTTTTCAGGCCTAAATTCGGGCCGGGCCGGGTCAGGTTGGGCTTGGGCTTTGCGAACTTCAGGCCGCCCGCAGACTTTTCGAGCCTATGAGCCAAATGATAATCCATACCTGGCCGTAACTAGTCAGCTATGAGCTATGCACACAGATTGGTCCTGTCACTCCTGTGTAGTGTTTCACGGTTTACATACCATCTGCAAAGTTGCTAATTTTTACTTGCTACCGGAAAATAATTCAAGGTGGTGTTGCCATGCACATTTCAATACGAATTTGGACTATGTGAGTCTATTGAGCCAAATATGCTGCCCATGTCCAATTAGGCCTGTCAATAGGGCGGATCTGGACCGGATCAACTTATATCCAGATCCGTTTAATGAGAGAAAAAAATTAGATCCGTTTAATAATCAAATCTGGATTCGGATCCAGCGGATCAACAGATTAACGGAGCAGATTCAGACCCATTTATCAATATGTTAATTACTAAATTTTTTTTTATCAATATGTTAATTATTATCAATATGTCATATAATCTCTTTACATAAATAAAATATTTGATTAAAACAAACTAGAGAAACAAAAAAAAACTCCATTTACATAGAGGAACTTGACAAGAAATAAATCATTTTGGGTTTCTAATCTTTTAATTTATTAATAATTTTATATAACTTTGTTAAAAATATTTATATTTTATTTTTTTAAAAGAGAGTTTTAGATTAAAAATATTTCATATATGTAAATAAAAGTAAATTATATAATAAGTTAAAAAAATAAACGGGGTGGATCATAAACGGATTGAATCGCTTGTGATCCGAATCCAATCCGTTAAATAAACGGATCCAAATCACAAATAGATCAACGATTCCAAAAATTAGATCCAAATCTGCTTAATTTGTACGGATCTGGAACAGGTCCGAATCCAAACCTGTCCTATTGAAAGATCCATGTCCAATCCAATCTATACGTTACAAGCCCACAATCTTATTATCTGCTGAGCCTGGAATTCTGTTAAATTTAAGGGCCCTAAAATTAATTAAGACCTTATTCGATGGTGACTGTTTACTTGCGCAACATAAGATTGGCATTATTTTTGTACGACCTTTTCAAGTTTTCATACCATTATTTTCTAATTTCTGTCGTAGCAATAGAAAAAGAACTGCCTGCACCCAACGCAATATAAAATGGTTGACTAATAATTAGCAGGCCCTGAACTTGAAGCTAAAGAAAAGCTTAAAGGAGATGTGATGAATAAGATGATGGTGGTGGAACTGTGGAGGTTGACCAAATTAATCGAAGGGGGCTCTCCATGGCATTCATATTGGAATCAAGAAAGAGATGTCTAATGTCTTTGTGGTCTCTTGGTTTTGACTTGATGCCATCCGCTTGTTACACATATATACCATCCCACACATTTTTTTTACTAGTTATGTAGATGGCCGGCACGCCACCCACATACCCACACTCAACTTCAGTTTTAATCACTAATTAAAGTAAGACTGCTTTCTTTACTTTATCCCCACAAATCTTAGGTCTCTTTCTCACATTAGTCATTACACATTTTCTTTTGCGATTCTAGCAATCGAGACTTGTAGGAGTTGTAGAATGGATGGTTGATACATACATCAATACATGCCAATTCAGTTCATATTTCATGGTAAATAAACTTTCGAGTGTTTGTAGATCTTTAAACCTGCAATGGTAACAAGGCCGTTCATTATCTGTTTAAATTTCATCAATCGATATTGTCATCAATTTAGGTATAAGATCTCTTTAAATATATGTAAGAAAATAATTGAAAAAACAAACAACAATCTTTGAAGGCAGAACCCTAACTAGGGATTGATTATGACATGTCATACATTAGCTTTAGACATTGCGTAGTAAGATTAATTCTTGACCAATTTGATGGTAGATTAGTTATCAATATATAAAGATTCTATCCGGGTAGTGATAATGACTAATGACGAGTAATTGTTATCTTAAATATCAATTAAACAAATTTTGCCATAATCAGACATTAGAGCATCTCCAATGGGACTCCCTATTGCAACTCTTTAGTTAAATTATAGGGAAAAATTATTTTTTCTTCTCTCAAACCATGCTCTCTATTGCACTCTTAAGATATGGAGGATGTTAGGAGCTCCTAAATATAAAGAGAGAGAAAAGGGTTCCTAGAACCTCTTTATAATCAATTTAAGTAATTTTATTATTTATTTTTCAATATACTTACCATAAACACGAAATCGTACTCCCTATATTTCTAACACGGTTGGAGCACCAATTTTTTTTGCTTTCTAAAATTTTAGCTTTAGCTATATTTTCAACAAATCTATTGAAAATATAGGGAGTATCATTGGAGATGCTCTTAACAGCTGGTGGAACATCATGCAATTTTGAACGGACAAGATTTGGTTGTAAAAGGCTTTTTTGAGAACAAAAAAAACTTTCATTCAATAATCAAGAAACAGTGTGACAAGCTGTAAATTCATCCTCATCCACAAGTCGGACCATGGGAGAACTACGCACATCCTAATAAAATAGGCAGTCAAGGATACCATGAGTCGAACGGACCCAACCTTTAACCACAAGAATCACCCACATAGCTGGGTTACACCAAACTAACATCTCTCATAAGTACCGATGCCCTATTATTTCCAACCTCGAGAAGAAATCATTCTCCTTCCACACCGCGCACCAAAATTGCCAGTACACGTGCATGGAAGTCTCCCTATTACATTAACAACAAGAGAATATCAACATTAAGGCTAATCATCTCCAGGAATGACACCAAAATAATGACACTACCCGAACATGACCCGACTTTTGCTCAATAGAGGCGAGACTTATTTGATTTAACCACAAACTAAACACAAACCCTAGCTCAAATTAGTGGGGACAAAATAAACATAAAACAAAATAATAAAACATAATAAAACACCTAGCTAGGCCCAGAAAGGACCGGCCCGCAACCATAATTGATATGTGGGCCACGAGCCAAGTCCATGCTTGAATGAGACCAAGCTGCCACGATCCACTTCTCCCAACTCCGCAACCCTCCACCACACCACCACCTCTGCTCCACTTTGATCTGCGTAGACTAAGACCACATCACAACCTCGCCTACGCCCAGCTTCTTGCCGACCACGAACTGAAACTTCATGGGCACACCCGGCCTAGCCGCTGAACCAATGCCCCAACGGTCACTAGGACAGCAGGTCTCCTTTCTTGCCGCCACCGATGCTCGACATAAAGTACCAGTCGATCCCAACCTCCACAAACCACCATCCCATCTCCAAATCAGCCCCATATCGTCGCAACCACTCCTACAAACATAAACCGTAGCAAACCGACCACCACAACAAACACATCCGCCACTGATCATATCTGGACATCACCTCCCCGTCCGACCGACCCCTGGGTGTCGAGGGTCGCCGCCGAGCCACAGGCTGCCGAACAGAAAACGAAAACCCCCTTGTGTGAAACCCTAATTTTCCTTCCGAGAAAGACGGAGCAAAACCCAATCTCGTTGTGTCCTGTTTCAAACCATTGTAAAAGGCTAACATACATATTAGCTGATTTAATGAGAAATCATCATCATTTTATTTGCGGTGACGCACATAATTAATTTAAATGTACATTACAGATTTACGGATGAATATTCATCATGCCTTTGATGATGACTCTTTGATCACATAAATCTCTTATATAGAAATACACACACCGATAGGGTGTGTAGTCGTGCAAAGCTATGTGCAAATAAAAAAAATTATCTCTTGGTTTTTTACTTAAACATGAAAAATAAATTATTTAAGAAAACATGAAGAATAAAAAAGTAACCGTACATAAAAAACAAAAAAAATCGTTGGTCGGTGTGTATGGTCAGTTACATACTTTCCTAAATTCTAACATTTCTTTTATTTTACTTTTTTGTGTTTTATTATGAATTTATTGTTTAATCCCTGACAATAAAAGGTTTATTAAAATAAATAAATATTTTTAAAAACGGGCGTTTTACTTTGTAACTTATCAACTCAATCAATTTTAATATTTTTCATCTAAAAAAAAGTGTTTTGGTAATAAAAAATAGTTATGGTTGATAATTGGTGTTTTTATTAAAGTCTACTCCCCCGGAGAAGCCCAGAAGAGAAAATGTTTACTAGAAATAACTTGAAATTATTAAAATCGTTGTTGCGACATCCTTAGAAGGAACTGATTATAACCTCACATGGCTAATAGCTATGACTAAAACATAACAATACAATAGCAAGCTAACTAATTATTCTTTTACATTAATGAAACACCTGTCTAGAAAAAATAAAACAAAAAAACTACAATCTGATGTTGAATATCCACCTTGAAACAATGGCGAAGATTGTCCATCATATGATGAAAATGTCTTCATGCCATTTGAACCAATTGAGTTTCACGCCAAGGAACGCAATTGTGGTACAATCAAAGCTTTAGTTCAAATGGGCACCATTGAAACAAAAGAGAATATGCGTCACCAAAATGTAGTAAATAACTTTTACATCACCGGAGTCCTAATCAAAGATCCAGAAAAAACAACTTCCTTGAATCCCAGCAGCCCATTAAGAGCCCACCAGAATCTTTCCAAGCCTAAACCCAAAAAATCAATCCACTGGTCCAAGGGAGGGCCCAACTTGAAACCCTGGGCCCAAGAGTCAAAGTTGATTGGTAGCCGTCCCAGCCAAACATGTTGCCCGAGGAATCCTCACAGGGATATCGACACTCCACGGCGCCAACTCTTCCGCTTTGGTTGTCGTCGCCAGCCCTGCCGTTATTGTCGCCGACCATGCTTCTTCGGTCGCCATTATATGCGTTGTCATACCACTTCCTGTTGTCCTTCCTATGCAAGTGAAGCTGAGTCCAACTCTAAAACATCAACCGATATAAAATTTTTGGCAGACACTCCTTCACTCGAGCTCGCCTTGGTCTCGTATACCCTCCAACCCCAACGCACATCGCCTCCGTCGGCTTGAGGCTTGAACAGACAAGAAGCCGACTAAAATTGCCAACTGCACAGTGAGGAGTCACCTCCCATTGCAGTATAGTCACAATTCGACCCCATGAGGCAGAAGTCCAAGTGAATCGCCGAGAAATGAAATCACAAACCCGTCAGAGAGAGGATTGACCTACTCTGTGGTATGACATCCTAGAGACGACGTCAGGGGAAAGCACCGTATAGATTTCACGGCAAGGCCGAATGAGGGCCGTCGCAACTACAGGTAGAGCTAGGTTAGAAAGGAATCACATTTGTAGACAATGGGTTAGGTGTTTTCTTAATAATTGTATAAAATAGGTAAGTGGAATCTCAATGCAAAACTTTCATTATAAAGGTACTAACACATTAGTACTAAATTTATAAAATGGTTTCTCTTATTTGGTCACTCCATATATATAACAACTAACATTAGTAAATATGTTGGAAACAAAGGTAAGTCTGTGAGCTTTTGTGGAGGTGGATCTCCAACGTTGGTTGAAAACAAGGGTAAGTCTGTGGTTTTGATTACTTGTGACATTGAATATCTGACACTGAATGGTGACTATATGAAGTGTGGAAGCTTTGATCATATGGTCGACGGATGCCCTATTTAACGTGCACTTGTGGAAAAGCATGTTGACATTGCGACTGAAGTCCAGATGAAATCTAATTATAGGGGTATGAACCGTAAAATAACTATATATGCTAGTAATGGTGGCGAAGCAGGTACTAGAGAAGAAGAAGTGGCAGATAGTTGGGTGTAGGAGGTTTACCTAGTTTTAGAACCAAATGATGTGGTTGGGGATATCTTACTACCAATTGTAGTGGAACAACTGGAGGGCCGGATCAAGGAAGCAAAATCGGAGGTGGTGCACGCTCGAAAGAGGAGGCGGACATTGGGTGCTCAGATCACAGTCTAAGGACCGAGACCTAAGGCTAAGAGAATGCAACATGGCTATACCTTGTCAGGGGTCACATCCATCGCTCGACAACAACTGGCAAGCTTGGGTTCTTTAACCCCAGTCCACCAAGTAGCATCCCCCAAGATTAAGTGAGGTTGAAGTACAACAATACAATGGGCACTAGGAGCGGATTGGCGAGGGCCAGTTTGGAGAGGCAAACTCCAAACTGGAAATTAATATCACTAGAATAGAGAAGCTAGACGTCTGACTAGTTAAAGGATAATACAACCGAATTTTGATATTTCAGTGTTATCCTGATTTTCTAACTAGTTAGGCTTAGAAATACACAATGACATAGCAAAGTAGTATGTGTAAGGCTTCGCTTTAGTAGGTCAGCAGTTTTCGATGAAATTCTATACTACTATCACATTTTAATGGATTGATTGACTTTCTAAAAAAAATAATTAACATTAGTAGTTCATACAAAAAACTATAAAAAAAAAAGAACTAATTAACATTATTTAGTAATTCAATTGATATGTAGGGTCTTTCGTTCAATGCATGAGAACGTTCATGATGTAAAAATCTACCACTACCACATTTCTTCCCATTGCCCACGAAATGGGAAAAGAAAGGCCGACGATATCATATATCGTCGGCAATAATAAGCATTGCCAACGAAATTCTCCATCACCGGCAATACTTTCCCCTAATCGCCGGCAATGAAATTATTGCCGACGACTCGTCGGTAATAATATCCTCGTCGCCGGCGATTAGGGAAAAGTATTGCCGGCGATGGAGAATTTCGTTGGCAATAATTTCATTGTATTGCCGGCAATGTTTTGGCCGGAATATCGGCGACAATAACTCCTTATACCGACGATTTAATGAATCGTCGGCAATTACTCTTATATCAAATTTCCGCAACAGCTCATTCATTTTACAAATATCCGGAGAGAAAAAAGGAAAATGCTCTGAAATCGTTGGGTATTGTCAAAAGGCGTCCAAAACCCGCTCGGGGAGCTATATAGCTAGGTACGTATGTATATATATGTGGATCGATGTATATGTGTGTTGATTTGATATATGCATGTGTTGATTTAGAGTTGAGATTAATGGTTTGATATACAAATAGAGTTGATATATTGTTGATTTTGAGTGATTGACTGTTGATTTTGAGTTGATTTGAGATGATTTCGAAATAAAAATATATATGTTTGTGTATATATATATGTATATAAATTTATTTTGTGATTAATTGTTAATATGTATATATATATATACATGTTAATTTGTAATTGTGAATTGTTGGTATATATATATATTTGTATATGCATGGGTTAACTTTTGTTAATTAATCGGATGCATGTAATTAATGATGATTTTTTTAATTAATTAGTAGTGAATGTATATACATAAATATATAATACTGTTAGAATTTTCAGGATGGACAAGAGTTGGATGAGCCTTGAAAGATGGGATGTGAGATATCACCATGGAATTAAGAATTTTGTGGATTTTGTGAAGGCTAATTGTGGAGACACTACACTTCATTATTGCCCGTGTAAAGAATGTAAGTGTCGCAGCGATCGATTTCGTTTTCCCATTGATAAAGTCCAGAAGCACCTGAGTAAATACGGGTTTTGGGATAAGTACACTTGTTGGATTTATCACGGTGAAACATCATTAGCGGGTCCGCATGATCATGGACAATTTGCTGAGAGGGCTAGTCCATCCTATGATTCAACAACGATGTTGATCAATGATATGTTTCCTCATGAGAGCGGTGTATTTGCTGATAAAGCACCAAATGTCCCTCCCGTCGTTGAGGGTTTCCCCTATATTGAGCCAGTCGAGCCATTACCTGGAGCTCATGTCAACACAAGCGGTATAGACAAGTACAACAACCTGATTGCATTGCAACAGACTCCGTTGTACGACGGTTGTAGTAAGACTATTCTTGGAAGTGTCATGGGAGTGATGCAGCTCAAAATGGAGAACAAAATGTCTATCAAAGCTGTTGATTCTTGGCTGAAGTGGACTGCTTCGCTACTATCACCCGGTCATCGTCTTCCTACCACTCATCATAAGGTGCGACATATCCTGAAAGATCTTGGGCTTTCCTACATCAAAATCCATGCATGCAGATATGATTGTATTCTCTTTTGGGGGAAAGATCTTGAAGACCTTGAAGCCTGCCCGGTATGTATTACAGAAAGGTATAAGTTGACTCTTGTAGGCAACAAGAAAGTTGTGAAGATACTTCGATATTTCCCGTTGATTGATAGGCTGGAGCGGTTGTTCATGTGTGCTTTCACGGCCGAAGCTATGAGATGGTAGGCTGAGAGGAATTTGCCTGACGATGACACCCTTATACACCCTGCCGACGGAGAGGCTTGGAAGCACATGGTCAGGGAGTTTGATCATTTTGCAGCAGAGGTCCGAAATGTTTGGCTAGGGCTCTCATCTGACGGATTCAACCCTTTTGGAAACATGAGTCTTCAATACAGTATATGGCCAGTTATTTTGGTACCGTATAACCTTCCACCATGGATGTGCATGAAGAAGGAATATAATATGCTCACTCTGTTAATTCCAGGCCCGGGTTATCCAGGAAAGTGTCTCGATGTGTATTTGAGGCCTTTGATTGAGGAGCTTAAGTACCTGAGTGAGTGTGGCCACCCCACTTACGATAGGTTTAAAAATGAGATGTTCCAGATGCATGTCATGCTTGTTGGCACCATCAGTGATTTTCCTGCCCGCGGTATGTTGTCAGGCAACGTTACCAGGGGTTACAGGGCTTGTTCAGAGTGCATGACTGTTGATTGTTGCAGTCCTCATTGCAGTAAAATTGTTCAAATGCGTCACCGTTGTTGGCTTCCAGATGATCACCAATTTAGGCAAGATCAAGACGTTTTTGATGGGACTGTGGAAACGGGTGTGGCACCCAAGCGATGGACAGGGGATGAAATTTTGGAAGTGTTGAATGAATATGATTTTGGCCAGCTGAGCAATCATCCTGAGATAGTGTCGTCAATTCCAGACAAGCCCGAATTGTATAAGTTTTGGACACACAAGAGCATATTTTGGGAACTCCCCTACTGGACCAGGTTGCCTATCAGACACTACCTAGATGTCATGCACATAGAGAAGAATGTGTGTGAAAGTGTGGTGGGCACAGTTCTGAATTTGGAGGGAAAAACAAAAGACATCCCTAAGGCACGCATTGATCTGAAAGCTATGGGACTGCGAAAACATTTGTGGTTAAGAGATGGTAAGAAAAAAATGCCCCAAGCTTCTTACACCGTCAAGCCGAAGCAGAAGCATGAAATTTTTGAGTGGATGAGTAATGTCAGGTATTCTTATGGCTATACAGGAAATTAATATAATTTTTGCTTATGGTTATATGCAAGAAATATAATTGTTGCTTATGGCTATATATGCAGGTATCCTTATGGCTATGCAGGAAATATAAGCAAGTGTATTAACTTCCGGGACAATAAGATGTACGGATTAAAAAGTCATGACTGTCATGTATTGCTTCAACGCCTTTTCCCTATTTTCATTCGAGGGTACCTGCCCAAAGAGGTGGTGGAGCCGTTGGTGGCCTTGTCAAGATTCTTTCAGAAGTTATGCACCAGAGAAGTTAAAAAATCAGACCTCAGGGAGATGCAAGATGACATCATTTTTATCATGTGCAAGCTTGAGAGGATATTTCCCCCAAATTTTTTCGACATCATGCCTCACCTGATGATCCATCTTCCCGAACAATTGTTGCTTACCGGTCCAGTACACTACACGTGGATGTATCCCATGGAAAGGTATAAATGATTCATACATTTGTGTTTGCCTATGTTTTTATATGTAAATTATTATTTTTTACGTATCATAACATGCACTTGTTAACTTGTAGACAATTGGGAGACTACAAGGACTATGTGAAAAATAAATCTGCACCTGAAGGGTGTATCGCTGAAACATATCTTACGCACGAGTGTGTAACGTACACCAACTTGTATTTGGGAGCGCTGGAGGACCCCCAACAACATATGCCGATAGATGAACCCAAGTTCAACCTTTCTATCATCTCCAATGACGTGGTAGTACATGGAAGCTTGCCAAAGTCGTACAAGTTGGATGAAAATGAGGTTGCCATTGCCCACTGGTCGGTACTGATTAACTGTCCAGAAGTTCAATATTGGAAAAACTATCATCTTCACTGCCCTGCTATTGCCGGTGATGTTGATTACCACAACAGGATATTCGCAAACTACTTTAGTCCATGGGTAAGGGTATATGTGTGTATATATATATATTTTTTATATCCTTATATAGCATGTGTGTACGTGATTTTCTTTTTCTATGTTCATAATTTCTTGTGTACGTGGTTTCTTATCTTTTTCAGATAAACCATGTAGCAAATGTTGGTTACCCAGAGTGGTCAAACGAATTGAGGCTCTTGGCGATGAAACCGATAGCTTCAAAAGTTTACTCGATGTGTCAGGTCAATGGCGTGAAATTTATATGTGAAAATAGAGACGACCGACTGAAAACACAGAATTGTGGGGTGATAGTGCATAGTGGGCAGGATGACGTTGACTATTACGGTGTCCTTCATTCAGTTGTTGAACTAATTTATGGGAACCGCATGAAAGTGTACTTGTTCAAGTGTAGATGGTTTGATACTAGCCCGGAGAACACACGGACTGATCAGTACGGAATATTTTCGGTGAATACTGCTACAAGCTGGTATAAAGAAGACCCTTCCGTTCTTGCCATATCAGTAAAACGAGTGTTTTACCTTAACGATCTTATGAACAAAGTCCCGTGGAAGGTGGTTAACCATGTTGCTCATAGAAATATATACAGTGCTGCCATACTTGGTGAGACCGCAGATGATGAAGAAATTACTGCATACCAAGAGCCGAACGTTTTTGACATTCCGAAATCCTCTACGATTCGCCTTAATAATGTGAGATCTGGGAGTGTGGTTCGAATTACTGGAGCAGAACTTCTTGATGTTAATCCAAATGAAGTAGACGATGATTCAGATGACGAGGAGCGACACATATTGCCAGAGGTTACCTATGAAACCGAGTCAGACTCAAGTGATGAAGATAATTATGATTATCATCCTTAGTACGTTAATGATGTACGTATTTTAGTATATATAAACGTACTTGTATGTTTGTTATGACCGACGAGTTAGTAAGAAACTCGTCGGAAATACTATCACCGAAATAGAAGAACTCGCACAGCTTCAATTCGTAAATTACAAAAAATTGGCCAACGTCGAGTTCATACAAAAATTTGGCCAACGTCGCACAAAAATTGTTCCCGGAAAATGGGAATCACACTATCACAGACGAGTTACTCACTAACTCGTCGGTGATAGAATTACCGATGACTTAATGCAACTCGTTGGTAATACTTCCCTTTAAATCCCAGCCCGAAACGGGCAGAGGCCATTTCTTCACTAGCTCCCAAAAAAAAAACCCTAACATTTCTCTCCTCCCCTCTCGCCGCCCACCGTGCCCAAATCAGTTCCTTAGCCTCCCTTCTCCCCTCTCCCTTCTCCCCTCCCCTCCTCCCCTCTCCTCCTCCTCTCCTCCCCTACCTCATCCCCTCTCTCCGGCCGCTGGAATTCGAGCATCGCCGCCACCATCTCTCTCAACCCGAACAATGACAGGTCCCCTCCCCCTCTCTCTCTCTCAATTTGATTTTATGTAATTATGTATGCATTATGTTGTAAAATTATGTTTGTGTAAAATTATGCATTAATTAATCTTCACTTTTAATTAAGTTGGTGTAAAATTATGTGTATATGTATACATTTTAATTATTAAGTTGGTGTATGCATTTTAATTATGTATGCATTTTAATTATTAAGTTGGTTTATGCATTTTAATTATGTATATATGTTAAGTTGATATTTTTGTGTATATATGTAGAATATATGTAGGACATTTTGTGTATATATGTAGAATATATTTTTGTAAAATTATTTTTGTGTTGGTTAATTAAGATTTGGGTTAATTGATATTTTTGATAATTATATTGGTAATGATATTTTTGGTGATTTGGTTAATTGATATTTTTGATAATTATATTGGTAATGATATTTTTGATTTTTTGGTTAATTGATATTTTGGTAATGATATGTAGAATATTTTTTTGGCTGTTCTGTTTAATTGTTGGATGTGCAGGAAGTTTTGCGGCAAATTGGCTTGGGGGCATCAAACGGAGAAGGACTAGATCCAGTGGAGGGAGCAGTAGTCAAGCATCCTCATCCGCAATCAGCAACACGCGCAGCGGCCTTATTATGAATGCTCGCACACAAATTTTGCTACGAGTGCGAGAACAGGAGGAAGCTGCACGATCCGGATCCATGCAACCCTCAGTTCAGCCTCGACCCTCAGGCAGCAGACACTCAGGCGAGCGACACTCAACGGGCGCATCAGAAACTCCCTCCATCTGAATGCCTCCTATTGGCCCGGTGCCTACTCTCCTTTCACGGGAATCATCTGAGGCAGATGGTGCTGACGCCTCATCGTCCAGGTCTCGTCTATCTCCGCCGTCAGGTCTCTTCGTGCCCGACGTGATTCCTGTCATCCTCCAATTCGATGCTAGGGGGAGGGTTATTTTTATTGAAGGACAACCGGAGTTCCTGACCGTGGAGGAAGCGTACAGGTTCTTCCCGTTCGACCCCGTGTATCTTTGGAGTGCGAGGTGCATGAACCAGCAAACGGACGATGCAAGTAAATTTTATTTAACAAGATTGATTACTTAATTATTACTTAAGACTATAAATAGTGTCAATTAATAATTTTGATTTTTTGACATTGTATTATTAGGCAATATCGTTAATGGCAATGGAAAACGAAAGACTAGAAGCCCTTGCACCGAGAAGAATCTTGAGCAGGCCACCGGGGGAAGGAAAACGATCATTAAGGCCAATGACCGTGGTGAGGTGATCGAGACAGAAAACACCACGCGAAAGTATGCCAGCATGGTCGGGGCCGTCGTGCGGGACAATGTCCCAATGCTGTAGCCAGATTGGGGTGCTGTGCCCACTTACGTGAAGTTACAAGTGCATAATGCACTGACTGTGAGTTAAATCATATTTTCATTACGTAAATTTTACATTTATTAATTAAGTCCGAAGAAATATATAATTTTACCATTTATATATTCATCTTGCAGCTGTGGTTTGACGTGGATGAATGCCTTATTCAGACGTGGGCAGAGCGTCAACTACATATCAGGTGATGTGATTCGAGTTATTTGAGTATATATCGAGTTAGATTTTCACTTTATCAAGTGTTTTAATATCTCTAACATTTGTTTCTGGTGTTAATATAGGTATAAAGAGTGGAAGAACGAGCTTTCAAAACATTACACACAGTACAAGGATCTAGGCCGAGGTTCTACCCCTAGCGAACTCTGATTTAGGGAGTACGAGTGGCTGTGGCTAGTATCCCACTTCGAGCACCCCAAAATGAAGGTATGCATCCTGAATATATTTTACAATCCTAATGTATCGTATCACATTGAAATAGTTAGTTACTAATTTTTTGACATATGTTTATCAAACAAGGCGATTTCCAAGACGAACAGGGAGAACATATTGAAAAACACCAAGTCCCATCATGCAGGTTCACTCAACTATTTGGGTTGGTCGGGTAGGGCGCAGAAACAACAATAAGTCAACCCGTTGGTGTTTGTTCATTAGAAGTTCTATCCGCAGTGCCCTGAAGAAGCGGTAAGTCTTTGGCCTCATTATTTTGTAGTTCACATATGAGTTCACATATGCATGTGTTAATAAAACTATTTTTCTCTATTAATTTATTTTGTTTAATAATACGTTATTCATATTCGCTTTTCAATTAGGTGAGAGTGGAGGATGCGATCACAGAGGTCACCATGAATATAGCTCGAAACGACCATCCTGACTGCTTGGAGGAAGAAGTGACACAATATGCCTCTCAGATCGATACGCTTGATCGCCCTATAACGGCTCAGATCATGGCAAAACCGTGCGAGACTGGGAAGAATATCCACTACTGCAGGGGAATGGGTTCGGCGGGCGAAAGAGTATTGAAGAATACTTCGGAATACTCTAGCGGGTCAAGAACTTCTTCTAGGAACTCTAACCTAGCAGCGGAGCTTCAGAGAACGCAGAGGGAGTTGGAGGAGCAAAGGAGGATGATGGAGGAGATGCGGCAATTGGCCGAGCAGCAGACACTCAGAGATGCCGAGCACCGGACGATGGTCGAGCAACACCGAATTATGGTTGAGCAGCAGACACAAATGTTCACATGGATGCAGACGATGTACGCGTGCCAGACTACCGGACAACCGCTCCCCACACCTCCACCGATGCCTGTGTTCCACAATGTTCCACAACCGCAGCCGTCGCTGTCGCATCAAGACCAGAGTAGCCACCGGAGTTCAAATGATTTCATCAACATGGATTTCGTCGACCCTTAGTGTAGTTGTATTTTATTTTCGTATTGTTGTTGTTTGTACTGTTGGATAATTATGTGTGTACTGTTGAATGTGTATTTGTACGGTTTCTGTTTTTCAGTGCAGGTTCTGGAATTGGGCCCAATCCAGAACCTGCTTTTTTTTGTAAAATGACACCGGGTATTGCCGACGAGATAGACCAATCTTGTCGGCAATGACTCCCACTTTCCGGCCACAGCGGAGAATCATTATTGCCGGAGAATCATTATTGCCGGCGACTTTACTTGGTGATGCTTTTCATTATTGCCGGCGACCAATTCTTGTCGGTGATACCTCAACGGTATCATTGACGACTTCCTCATTTTCGCGTCGGTGATACTATCACCAACGGGTTGTTTCCGGCGACATGTCGCCGGTAATAATTATCACCGGCGATTTAAAGATAAAGTCATCGACAATAATGATAAATGTGGTAGTGTACGTGTACATTATGGACTAAAGATATAAACATGCCAAAAATAATGCAATGTCAATGTTGGTTGTCCAAAGTTCAAACCTTCATCGGATTAGTTCTTCATCTTATAAAAAATAAAATAAAATAAAATAAAGATTTCAAGTCAAAGAGAGAATATATACGTGAGCACCAACTGTCCTCCGTTCTAAATCAACAAGGCGGTTTTTTTCCTTCCATGAGGAATTAGTTCACGTACAAAGCTTTTATGTTCTAAACTATTTCAACAAATTAAAAGTCGGTGTTTAGCTTTAATAATCTCATGAATACAACTCTGAAATTGAATACTATGTGGGGGGACTGCAGAAAAATCTGTTCTACGTACCAGTCTGCAAGTACCACCCATTGATATGTAACTAAAAAAAAAACAAGAAATGGCCTCAGTAACCATATGTAACTAATTATATGGTTAGGTTTGAAATTGTTTTGGAGATCGATATAGAAGCATAATTAATCACCTCAGTACTGTACAAACAAGAAAACTGGAACCTTGACGTACCCTCGATGCATGCTGAGACTGTAATCGGTCGGAAAGCTTGTCTATAAATATATATAGTTCCATTCATGACTACTTATGATGAACTCTTTCAAATTTACCAACTCAACCTCTCAGTTAGGTTGAACTAATGATCGATCTAATTGAATATATACCTTTGACGTACATCAGTAATAGTGAACCGAAATATTAATAGCATCTACATCCTTGGTATATAGCAAAATTTAGTTTGTCGCTCTCAGGTTTTACGTACGTATATATAGCATTAGCCATAGAAATTCGTTTCCAGTGAAAGCTAAGGCATGAACATGATCGATCGAGAAACTGGTTGTATTTAAGTAAGTTGTAATTAACTAAGTAACGCATGAACATGATCTTTTCAAAAAAAGGAAAATTAAGTGAACTTGCTACTTAAGTTTAGGCTGCTGCATGCCCTAGCAAGCTAAAGTGGCTGGTACTTTAAATATGGTAGCTAATTAAGCTTGCTAGGCAATAATTAATCAAACACGCCAACAATTTTTATGTTAAAAGGGACGTACACCAAACTACCACGTACAAATTAATTAATCAGTATAGACCAGCAACAAAGTAATTACTTGGACTAATCAAATATATAAGCAGAGCCGACATGGATGGAGTACGTAATAGTCGATCATATTTACTATTTGGAAAAGAAATTCTTTAGTCTACCCTAATTAACATACATATATATATATGTTGCCATGTATGTATGTTGGTGAGAACATGCAGTTTTACACAATCTAGGCCGCGCTGGATTAATTTAGAGGTCACCGGCTAGAACTTACTAATTAATGTAAATGCTTTTTTTTTGAAAGGATTAATGTAAATGCTTGAAATATAGAGTTTTTCTCGTTCACCTAGATTTTGAGATTTTTTTTTTTTTACTGACTTAAATAAGATTATATAATTTTTACCTACCAAAAATTATTAATATTCTTAATAGAATTAAAAAAAATTTTTACTGACTTAAATAAGGTTGTATAATTTTCACCCACAAAATATTCTTAATAGATTTATTTATTCCCACTTATTCAACTTTTTCACTTCTTTTATACTTTAATTCCGAAATTACCCTTCACTTTTGAAAGATAGTCTCTCTCTCGGTCCTTTTCCAGTCTGCCCTCACTTCCGACTACATCCCTAATTGAATTGGTGACCCCACCACCGTCCCCCCGAACCGTCATTCTAGCCGACTGATCGATCACCACTCCCATCAGATCACGGTAAATGGACGGTAGCTAGCCACTCTATCTAAATTATATATTGCAATTTTCGGTCCTTCCCATATTGAAATATATATATATATATATATATATAGTTGAACCATATATAAGGCATTTGACCTTGTGTCTCCTTTTTTCGTTCACTATCACAAAGGCCTTACGTCTCCATTCTTCTTCAATTCTTCTATCTCCTTCTTCGTCGTCGGAAATGAATCGTTTTCACGAGCTCTGCCTACGGTTCACGCTTCTTATTCTGTTGTTTTCGCCGACGAGTATTCACGGCATTCGGATCACCGGCTTTCCAAGCCCTTCATTGTCATCAGCACCCACCAAAAGAAGAAGAACAAGCCAACAACAGCATCAACGTCAAGTTTTTCGTTTCCGGCCATCGGTTACCAGCGCTCCTTCTAAGCCCAAAGAGAACTACTACGAGTCCGAGAAGCGAAAGATTCCAACAGGATCCAACCCTTTACACAACAAGCGATGAAGGTTTTGAAGACCTACAACTTACTGCCCGGCCACTTCAGATAAATCTTCCAGCCATTGCTAGCTAGCTCTTGTTTCATATATTGAGTTCTACCATATATATGCTAATTAATTCATTCAAAGTTTTTGCTAGCTAGTTATGTCTTATTTAGCATGAAGACATAGTACTGATCACAACTTCTATACAGCATGATTATATATAGATCGACCTCAAATTACCCATTAGCTCCATTTCTGTGGAGATTTTGTTGTATATATATAAGATAATCATCAAGAGCTTTCAAGTCAGACCCATGTTGTTTGACTTTAATTATTTTCTTGATGGGCCAATTGTCTGTCTATATACTAATTAGCTTTGAATTATGTATGTTTTATTTTATGATTGACCACTAATTAAATTTCCTCATTGTTTTCCTTGGTAAAGATCATGCTACTGCATCTGCATATATATATATATATATATATATATATATATGGCTCTCCGTATATTAAGCTAATTAATTTATGTGCAGTTTTGGAACTCAAATTTGCTGCATGCAAAGCAATTGGTTTCATAGTTCTTTCATATCAGAAACTGCATAAAAAAACAAAAAATTTGTCATGTTATTGTAATCTGATCATGTTTATTCTTGGTAACTGCTCCAGAATATAAATATAACCTTGGTAAAGTATACGTGATGCTAGCATTCTTGACAGTATATATGTGATCGCCTTTGGAAATTGAGCACGTACAAAACAGTTGCTGCTGCTGTTGTTGCACAAATTACAAGATCAAACAGTATTAGCAATGAGCTTTATATATAGATCTCCAGGAGTACACTACTAGTTAGTTTGCCGAGTTTTCTGAATAGAGTAAGGCTGATCTGGTTATCATATCACTCAGTGAGTAACAAAGGCAAAGCATTAAGTGAGAAACCTAACTTGGCCTGGCATATAGCAATTGAGTGCATGCCTGCTAGCTGCAGCTGAGCTTTGTTGTTAGAGATCGACCCCTCCAAAATTTTGGATGCAGTGTTGTAAATAACCATTACTTCCACAACTACCAGGCAATTAAGAAACCAGATACACCAGAGTTGCATAGATCAGAAATAGATAAAACGCAAGCTGGTCCACGATACATAACTCAACCGCATGAAAATGCAGTAAGGGTTTTTGTCTATTTAGTTGTTGCACATTGATTTGAAATTCAATTGTCTCTGAGATGAATGTTCTGTTTCTGGGAGTGAATATATTTGTATGAACGTTAAGCTAGCTAGGAGCCTAGCTAGCTTACTGGCATCAATGGCATGGGAGCGGTCCACTGTGTTTGAGTGCAGCAACTGGCCTACACTATAGTACGCACCTTGCATTTGCTAGGTAGCTCCTCCCCACCAAGTAAGGTTGTAACCAGCCTTTAGGAATGGACAATTGCTACTTTACTACTGTGTAATGTGTCTCTCTGTTGATGCGCATGTAAATTTTGCACTTGATATATTGGTTGAACAAATTATTACGCAGTTGAAAACTTGACTAACATGATTTCCAAGTCAAATGGAGAAAAAGATAGTATTATGACTTTGCCCCCACCCCACACACACCAAACCAATCCACTAATTAGACGCGATGAAAATCATGAAATGATCGATCGAGCTCGGCTAGCTGTAATTAAAATTATTATTATTATTATTATTATTATTATTATTATTTTGCCATAGAAAAATATTAATAATATTTTTTTCTTTAACACATTTTGTATTTTGATGCGCAATACCAAATTCCGAACTAATGTACGTATGCCATCATTGAAAGTTTGAAACACAAACCAGTTTAAACAACGTACATATACATTGTTTATGAATTATGAATAATCTCAAATATGAGATGTACGTACAACGCATTATGAACTTGATCCCCAAGCAAGAAAGATAATCAAATAACATTATTTGCTAGCTTGGGCGAGAAGAATGAAGAATTCAGAATACTCAATCTGGCCAATATATATATATATATAGATAGATGGTGGGATGGGAATTCTACAAGGCACCAAGTGTAATACGAAAGCGGCTTGCCGCTACACTCGACTGTTCTTATATATATATATTAATATATATATTATTGTTATCATGTTTATGGCATGGATATCATAATCAATTAATTCATTGAGTGTTGACATTTGATAACAAAAACTTCTCTGTCTTAAATCTCTTTCATTTTTTTCTAGCTGAAGACAGTTGAGCATTAAACGATATTATGCGATTACGTACTCCTGTTCCTATGTATAACTGTTTGTTCTATTGGCAAAAATATTGAACACAAAAATAGCTCGTTGATAGTTAGATCGAGTCCCTTTGCTGTTTCTAATTTCTTCTTATCCTCAATCTCTTTGACAACATAACCAGTGTTACCCGTACAATATATTTTAGGTAATAGTGTTGTTGGCCAAGTTGTACGGGTACGTTGTTATTAAATGGAAAATTTAGGGCACTGCTGCTGGCATGGCATCTTTTTCAATCGGAAAAGTAATACATGCCTAGAAAAGGTGAAGTCATGCATGACATTGGAGGACCTCTTCAATCGTGCTTAGGGGATTTATCTAATTTGTGATGCTGATAGTTGACAGTTAAATCAAATCTCTACAAATTTCGATATTCTTGCTTCGAAAGGATAGACGGTACCTAACAGGGAAATTCTGTCAATGTATGTACGTGCAACATCTATTTTTTTTTTTTTTGATAAAGCAATATCTAAAAATATGGATCATGGGTCACAAGCTTTGGACGTGGAAAAAAAAATATCAAGGGGAAAAATCCTTGCACATTGTTGTGCAGCAGCACGTACAAGAAAAACCCCTAATTCTGTATGCCAAAAAAGGATTTAACCTCTGCCTTTTGTGTTATGTTTCTCAATCATGAAATATTGTGGAACTCAATTCACATCCTTCAACCTCACATTCAGTCTCATCTATATGCAACCCTATAACCTATCAAAAATAGTTTTTTTTTTTTGCTAAGAAAAGGAAGAAAACTACCAGGAATATCTTCTATTGCATCTCGTTCCTTAGTTATTGAAAAATTGGAGGTGAGCAGCATCTATAAGCAGTGAGTTGCTCCATGTATTGATGTTTCCAGTACCATGTCCAACATTTGCAAGGTTATCTGCAACAAAATTGGTCTATTTGAAGATGTGTTTGAAACTAATGTTGTTGAAGCTATTAGCCAAGCTTTGAATGTTTTTGATGATTGAGGAGATTCTCCAAGGAGACTTCCATACGTTGAGGACACAATTGATGATGAGTAAGGAGTCTCCCTCTACTTGAATGTTGTCAATTCCTACTTATTTGATATGAATAAGACTTTGTTTGAAGGTTTGAGCTTCGCGTATTATTGAGTTGTCAAAGTCACAAAATAGATTTACTTTCGGCTATACAGATACATATTGCTCCCTTCCACATATCATAAGAGGTCCTACTTCCCTTTTGGTAAAAGCTAATGTTACATGGTGTAAAATGTAATGAGTGTTATATGATCATTATGATCATGTAATGAAGACTCACTCACTTTCATTATAAGACCTAAAGCAACTTTCATCTTTCCCTTGGCTAATATAGGAAACTTAATACTTGAGTGACAAGGCAGACTATCAACCGTGTATTGTATAAAGCTTTGAGGCTATGACCCATCATTATATACAAAGTAGTTACAAATCACACCCACATTGACACACGGTAACTAACAAACCTGTTCTAGCTAGGGAAAAAGAAATGAGTTTCCTTGCGGGAAGATTAGCCGGGAAAGAAGGAGCCTACTTCTTCCAGGAATCCAAACAAGCCGTGGGTCGTCTCGTCTCTCAGAAGAAGCTTCCGTCTTCATCTTCGTCGGCGGAAACTGAGCACGATTACCAAACCGCCGACGTCCTCTCAGAGGTGCTCAGGCACTCCCTGCCCTCTAGAATCTTCCGTCAACAACCCGAAACGGAATCGTCTCTCGACACAGCTTCCAAATGGGCTCTTAGATCTGGTTACGAGAACGAGTACATCCGAAATTATCAGGCTCTTAATCCCATTAAGGAGTATGTATCCCTTCCCCAGGTCACTATGGGCCCCAAAAGGTAACTCCTTTAGTCCTTTACTTGTTCAATTTGAAGTTTTTCAGGACTCTATTGTGTTGATTGGCTTGGTGGGTATGTAGAGCAAGCTCAAAGTTGTTTGCTTAGCTTTATGTGTATTGTTGGTAAAGTTTGAAGCGTTATGATGCTTAATGTGATAATTGAATACCAAGATCATGTTAGAGTTAGCTACAATGTATGAGAAGCTGAAAACTTGGTTGATTTTGTGTAAAATTTGCAAAAGTTTGAAGCTTTATTGTGCTCAAGTGTGGTAATTGGTTATTAAGTACTGTTTGGAATTCGGAAGAAATGTATATGAACGAGATAGTCACACGTCTTTGGTGCATTGTTGTGCTGAATGCAGGTGGCAATTGCCTGACTCGGAAAACTCGGTCTTTGCCTCAACGGCTAATGAATTGCGTCGAGACAGGGATCCTGTTCCACTAAACCCTGAAAAGCTAAAGGCTGCAGCTGAAGGGCTTACACAAAGTAGGTCTTTTGTTCTTTCATTTCATGAGAAATTGTTCTGAAAGCTTGTTTGGAATATAAAACATACACCATGTGAAATGTTTTACCTGATATGAGGCCATTTTCATTCTGACGTTATACATATCATCTGAAATGTGCTTTGTAGTCACAATCAAATGTAGAAGCTAGAGTGTCAATTATGTGGTGTAACTTTCTTCTTTAGTGTGGACCCTATTGTAAGTATCGATCTTCGGTCTTGTTTCTGAACTCCTGCTCTTCAGATCTTGTCTCAGTACCTTGACAGATAAATTCTACGCTAAATTTTTCCATAATTTGCTGACAGTTACAACCTTTGCTTGTTTTCTGTTTCTAACTTTGTTTCCTGATTTTTTGTAGTTGGATCGGCATTCGCTATTGCAACTGCAATTGTATTTGGTGGTGGCGCCGTGGTAATTGGTCAGGTGGTCTCAAAGCTACAGTTGCAGAATGTAAGTACAATATGCTTGGTTGATTCCTCATTTCTCAGCTACAAGGGTTCTCTTTAACCATGGTTTGCATGCATATGTTACCTTTCATATTGCTTTGTTCCATGCATATGTGTGATTCATTAATTATCACAGGTTACCTTCCTATATCTTTGTGTAGACCTGTAACTTGTATTCTGTAGTTATTTATTTGAAATCCGGTGAGAAGTTTACATTGACTTTGATTTATTTATATTGACAGAGTGCTGACATCCGAACAAAAGTGAAAGACCTTATTGAGCCAAAGTTTGAAGGGTTCCGCGTGCAACTAGTTCACTTCAAGGCTTCGGTATGTCAAAAATTAAAGTATTGAAATTGTTTTTCTTTTTCCTTCATGAACTTTAACTTGCTCATGATTAACTTGGAGCTTCAAATGCAGGTTGAAAACGTGTCAAAGAAATGGCACTTGGAGAAGGCGGAGGATGTGAAGGAGAAGCCTCTTATAAAGGCGCTCAATAAAATGTTGGGTGTAAAGGCATCCAATTGATAGTATGTTATATCTGTGATTATTATACACGTGTAAACAGTTGAATAAGTGAAAATGATAAGAATAACAAAAGAACGCTGTATGTCAAGTGGTTTGCTTAGTAAGATACTGTATCATTAGGTACATATGTTATAATTTCTTGTAGTGTTGTAATAGTTCAACCTTTTTATTATTATTATATTATTGTAAAAAGAAGAATGCTGATTCAAAGAAACTGGAGTGCACCTACATGCTTCGGCACAACATTGTGCTGTGCGGGAGCTATTTTATCCAATTTTTCTAAAAATTTCTCCTTTTGGACAAAATTAAAGAAGAGTTTCCAAAAAAAAACAAGCTAATTTTTGTTAAGCCACAACTTCAATTATAGTTTTCTTATCGGGTTACTTATGGGAACAAACTCATTGCTGCATGCTTAATTTTTAAGGACGACTTTTCTCCTGACTAATTTTCTCGGTGGACAATTATATATATATATATATATATTGAAATAGCTAGCCTATTTTTCTATCTTCTGGATGGTAGTCCGCCTCCTAGGGAATCAAATGAGTATACACAAGAATATGAACAAGTAAGAACAACTCACTTTCTTCTTCCTTCTGGGTGGTAGTCCACCTTTCGGGAGAGTTTTAATGGAGTTTTATGAACAAATAAGAGACAAATTGAAAGACTGGTAGTGGGAAACCATAACTTATTTATTACAACATGATTACAGACTATAGATCCATAGCTTCTCTCTCTGGTAAACCCCTATAAGCTGTTTAGCCACTCATAGTAGTAGACATACTTGCTTGGAAATAGAGAAGCTGAACAGTTTGCTTTCACTCTATCTCTTGACTAACTCTATTTTCTCAGGCAATTCTTTTCTCAAATAGAATTCTCTCTATTCTGATTTTCGATGCCTAACACTAAGACTCGATGCTCTTTATATAGAGAGCGGACCTCAAAGTGGAATTGAAACACAAAATAATTACAGTGACTCCACCAGCGATAGTGCTCTGATGCAGATAGAGCATCTGCTTTCTTCCATTGTCTTCTTTCGGAAAGCAGATTTTCTTAAGATAAAAAGATGTCTCCCACTCAAGAGGAAGAAGACAATACAATTTTACCTGCTTTTACAGGTCATCGTATACTTCTGAATTTTCTCTGAGGTAGGGGCCCTCATACCTCATGCTTCTTCTCTTCCCGTTTTCTTCCATATCTGTGTTGGTATACATATGGTAATTTCTTTCTCTCTCGATATTTTTGAGCCAGTGAGTACAAGCGAGGGTGGAATCTGTATCCCTCCTCTTCAGAGCAACGAACAGGTCACTCGTTACGACCTCTGGATGGTCGTAGGTAGTGGTTATTATCTTTTTCTCCGACTCAAGAAAAGTAATCTCATGATCTTCTTTGATTATTTTCTTGATGTACTCTAACGTCATAGCCTTCATCCACGGGATGCTAGCATTTGGGTTTCTATTGTATCCGTCGCATGCTGACTGAAGATACTGTCCCTGGATGATTCTGACGTAATGGTATGGAGGAATATATTCAGTCTCTCCATTAGATTTCTGCACCCATTCTGGGGGTGTAGACCTAAACTTTAGTCTAAGAATGCAATTGCTCTTCCTGATATTCTTTACTGTAGTGTAGATTATTGTTGACAATCCTTTGAGATCTTCATTTGTCTTTGTCCATAGATTATGAACAAATCCATTCTCAACTAACCACAATTTGTGCTCTTGCGGATGTTCACTTTGAACATTTACCAAATACCTTCCCAGGAAGGGTCTTGGTACTACGAAGAAGGTATTCAGGAGATCAGCATCTGGTGTATGTGTGCCAATGAGTCTGTGAAACTTGAACCATTCTGATTCTTTCAGCACTTGAATTGGTACCTTGACACTTTCAGGAGTTCTGATGTACAACGCTACTGGTTCATTGACCACGCTTGGTGGTTTCTTCTTCTTCTGACTTAGTTCCACCGCCAATGCGTCCATGGTCTCTACAATGAGCCTTTTGTCATTCTCTTGGAAAGCAAACATCATATTGTCTAGCAGTGCCCTCTGGTGGGATGCCAAACTTTGGTCAGTCAAGAAGACAACTTCTGAGAAAGTGTTCAGCTGGTAGCTGAAGATGTTCACCGTTCAGCTGGTGGTAAATTCTTTTATAACTCTTTAATTTTCCTGACGATCTTTTCGTCGTCTTCTATGAACTTCCAAGCTCTCTTTGAGCTTGTTTTGGGCAACATGATTGTTGTTAATCTAGAAATCTTAAGAATGAAGTCTCTTCCATATCTATGACTCCTAAAAATCTCTGTAGACTTTTAGCGTCAGGAATTCGATATGGGAATTTTCAGACATTCTCTAAGATATGAGGCTGAAGCTTGATGACCCCATTCTTTATGTTGATCCCTAAGAAGTCAATTTCATCTAGGACGAGAAAGATTTCAAAGAGATAATTCATGTGTTCTTCTTTGTTCTTTGAGAACACAAGTATATTGTTTATGTAGACGAAACAAAAGTTTGCCACTTGCTTGAATATATTGTCCATTTTTCTCTGAAAATGAATGGAGCTTGTTTCAGCCCGAAAGACATTACTAGCCATTCGTAGTGTCCCTGTGAAGTTCCGAAGGCTGTAAGAGGAATGCTATCAGGATGCATTTTAACGTGCCAAAACCTTGATTTAGCATCAAATCTTGAGAACACTTTGGCTCCTCTAAGCCTATTGATTAACACTCTTGCTTCAGTTGCTTGTGCTATCTGGTAACTGTCTTTTACGATTTTCTTGTTGACATCTCTGTAGTTTATCACCATTCTTGTTTTCCCGCGAACTTCTTCCGCATAATTTTTGACATAGAAAGCTGGAGCGCGATGATGACTCTTTGATGGTCTTACCAATCCTTTCTCTAGGAGATCAACGATATCTTTTCTGAACTCTTTTTGATCTTCTTCCTTGTATTGAGGGATATATTTTATATGATAGATGGAGTTCATGTCATGTAATTTGAGCTCACAGATCACTGGGTCTTTTTCCCAAAACTTCAGAGGATTGATGTCATAATTTTGTCTAAGCCTTGCTTTGATTTCTCCAAATGTATGCTTCTTTTTTTTCTCAAGCTTAGCCTTGAAGTGCTTGAGATTATGCTCTCTTATGAATGAGGCTTCAACTGTCTCATCTTCGCCTTCTGATGATTCTTCACTGAGCAACCCTTCTTGTTGCGTGCGCTGGTTATCAGAAGGATTATAAGACACATAGTAATGATACTTGTCTTGATCATGAAGCGGCATAATGGTAGGGTCTTTATTCTTGAATCTAGTCTTCATACTAGGCTTCTTGGACTTCTTCGCTTTCCTTTTGAGGATTTTCTCTTGTTTACACTTGTCACAATCTTTCTTGAGAATGTTATAGATAGTGTGTTCTTTGAGTTAGATTCTGGTAGGGGCTTGAGGTGGAGCATCAGGATGCTTGAATTCTCTGTTGTCCTAGAACCTACAGAACTCCATTTCATCAGAATCTTCTTCTTCTGATGATGACTCCTCAATAAACAACTCTTCTTGTTGCTTATATTGTAGTATTGTTTCGAATTTTGGTGTGTATCCACCACTATTCTGCTGCGATCTCTGATATTCCTCTGTGAATTTTGGACCAACAACACTTTTTTCTTCTTTAAGCCTCTATGTCTAGAAGATTTTTTGATTCTTCTTGAACCCTAATAGGTTCACTTCTGGCTTCTGAATGAAATTCTGTTGTAGCAGGAAGTCATTACCGATCAAAACATCGGAGTCTTAGCTTTCTGATTTCCAATTATTTTCAATGACAAAGGTTCTTCCTCCCATCGAGATTTGAACCCTTTTAGCAAATATATTCATGAAAATACTCTTTCCTTCTACAGTTTTTCCAGTTACACCTCTTTTTAGATCAATTATCCATAACTCTTCTGGTATAGCAAACTTTTTTGCTAGATAGAAACCATAACCGCTATCCACAAAGGCGTGTAGATGATACTTCTTGTATCCTGAAAACTTTAACTCAATCTCCATGTAATTACTGAATCTACTTGTAGAAATAGTTGCTACTTTGCACAAATTCTATTTTGAAGAACTTGCTTTCTCTTCTGTAAAAAGACTGCATTGTTCTTCTTCACCGTCAGATACTACTTCTTCTTTTGTATCATGAACTAGAATTTCTGCAGATACTACTTCTTCTTTAGTAGTAGTATCGAACTTTATTCTTTCTAGATCTCTTTCTAGAATCTCTTGCTTTTCTTCTATTTCATACAAGTAATCTTCGTATTCCTATTCAATAATCTAGTTTATTGAACTGTTTTTTGTTTTTCTCCTAGCTTTAGCTATGAACCATTCTTTGTGATACGTTTTCTTTGACGCTTCACAAAACATAGGGATTCCATCATTCTCATAGCAGTGACAGTAGTCACAAATGAATGATCTAGGGTTGACTTTGTAAGAAGAAATCTTTTCTTCTTCTGTGCCTTCTTTCCAATTCTTTATCTCAAGAAGATAAACCTTTCTCGGTTCATACTCTTCTTCAGATTTTGACTCTTCTGACGATTCGTCTTCTGAATATACTGAATAGACAAACATCTCTTCATCATCTTTTGATGAATAGACTACCTCGTAGCCTTTCAAGTTTTCCATCTCTATGGCTCCTTCATATTCTCCAAGAAGAGCTTTCGAACTTCTTTTTTCTTTCTTAGGACATTCGTTAGCATAGTGTCATTCGGCCTTGCATAACCAACATCTACAAGTTTTCTTCTTCTCCGATTCCTGAGGGAATCTTGTCTTCTTGAAAAATCTCTTTTTGAGATTTTGTTTTTCTCTTCTGTAGTTGGAGCTTCTCTTGAACCTCCAATTCTTCCTTTCAAACTCTTGAAATGTTTTTGGAAGTGCTTGTTATTATGCCTCTTCTCTTCGCATCCTCAATTGGTTGGTGCATTTATCATTTTGGAACAGAAGTCACTTGTTCCTTTGAGCTGCTTCTTGGCGAATTTTGCTCTGGTGTTGGCTTTACACTGTTCGCGCATCAATTGCCTGATTCTTTCTGCAACTCCTCTAACCGAAAACCTCTCTACAGATTTTTCTTCTATGCTTTCTCTCATAGCTATCCTCTAAGGTTCGAGAAGCTTCCCATGTAAGAGGTGTACTAAATCAGTATTTTTTAGCTCTCATATTGTGCAATAGTATTCTTGAAACTCATTCAGATATTCCTCGAAGTACTTCATATCGCAGATTTTGAAAGCATATATGTTGGTTTTTGCTACCTCTTTGGTTTTTTCTCCAACATATGAAATATCTTCGCAGAATTAATCATATAGCGGAATGACGAAAGTACAAGGATTCTTATCCCTTTTTATGTTTTCCAGCCATTGCTTTCCTCTAATTGTTTCCTTGAAAGAAAAGTAGAACTTCTTTGCCATTCCCAGGAGAGTTGATTCATAGACTTTGTGCAAGTCTTCTGCTTCAAATTTTTTGAAGATCGTGCAAGCTGCCATGACTATGCTAGCAGCCCATTCATCGATGACCTTTTTCTTGTCTAGAGATTTGTCTAGATCAAGCCATACTCCTAATTGCGTGATTGACACCTTTGGAGTATTTTCTTATGGAATGAATCTGATGGAGCTTCTTTCTCCCTTTTTTCCACTAGGACCTCTTCCATGTAAAAGTTTGGTATTTCCACCAATTCTGAGGATGGTGGTTTGTGAAGGTTCTCCTTCTTCCATCTCCACATCTTCCATCTCCTCATCTAGATAAGGAAAGACTTTTCTTTCCTTTTTGAAGCTGAAACTCTCGATCTCTTCGATCAATTGTTCCATTCGAGAGAGATCTCTACATTCTTCTGCTTCTTTATAAATCTTATAGAGTTTTGATTTTGAGCTTTCTGATCTTAACATGCTGATGTTTCTTTCTAACTCGGCATCTAAGTCTTCCTCCATCACTGGATTGGCTTTTATCGTGATTCTGATACTCATAGTACCAATTTCTTTGGTAGAGTTGCATCTTCTGAGTGGTCTATAGCTTTCACCTCTGAAGCTTTCGAGGGATACATCACTATTTTTGTGTCCTTCGAATTTGAGGTTGACATCTCCAGTTTTCCTGTTCTCATAAGTTGTGGCCTTCATGCTTTCTAGTTTTTCCTTAGGACCAGATAATTTCCACTCTAGTGGGAATGTTACCTCATCCCATGTCACCTTGTGAATTTTCTCTGAATGATTCTTGGGATTAGTAAGGAAACCAGTAGTAAGACCTGTGATGTTTGATATCTTGGTCTTTGGCTCTATCGTTATGCTCATTAGTTTATAGTAGATTCTATAAACTACTACAAGCTCTTGCATGCCTTCCTTTATGGACGTGCCGTCTGTTTTGACTCCCAGTCTCAAACAGTGAGCAGTATCAGCTAGGTTGATTGAATGTTCAGGAAGCAGTTGAAGTATGCTACTTGATTGCATAGCGATGCTTGAAGTGTTCCCAGTAGAATTTTCTGAAAATCGATCAGCCTATTGTCTTGTAAGACACATATAACTGAACAGTTTAGGTCTTCTCTGGATAGTAATTTTATGCCAACTTAGACTGCTCTAATATGCATAAACTTGAAGTTTCTTTTTCTGGCTTTAGAAACTTCTTCAGGTGTTACTAGAAGAAGCTTTGTTTCTCTTGTTGTTGTCGGGGTGGTGAATTCAAGGATCTTGAACTGATGGTTGTCCATCATGTCAAAACTTCCCTTCTTGTATACCTGATTGAATTCAACCTTCGGGATTGAAGCATTTCAAAAGTTGTTTTCAATCTCGTTGAATTCAAACTCTTCTGAATTCAACAACTGCACCAATTTTTTCTTAAAGATGCTTAACATTTTTATGTCACGAGTATCTTCATGTTTAGGTTCTCTCAATCTGAAGGTTGACAGATTTGCTGGAAAATCCTGAAAACATGGTTTTGGCAGTGGGTTCCCTTTTGGAACTTGTAGTGACTTGAAGTCACTAGTCTTTCTAATGACTGTTCGAGATGGACTATTGCTTGATTTTTTATGTTTTCTAGCTAACTTTTGAACATAATTAAGGATCTTCATCTGTTGAAGATCTAGTCTCTAGATTTTACTATTAACTCTTGTGAATAGTTCTTGTGTTCGGCTGATTCTGGATGTAATCTACTTTGGCTTCCAATTCCTGTAATTGGTTGTTGATTGTTGGAAGAATTTCTAGATACTCTCTGCATCTAGAAATTTCTGATAAAAATTCTTGTTGTCTTGCATCTGTTAAATCTAATAGAGAATCTAGTTTCTCTATTATTCTTTTAGATGGTGATCTCATCTTTGGAATTTTTGAGCTATAGCAAGCTCTGATACAAGTATTTTGCTGATCCAACCAAAAGCTCAGATGGATAGTTTATGCAAATATTTTTCAAAGTTAGTTTTATCTTTTAAGCAAGTAGCTAAATAGATTTGTTCAAAAGCAATTTCTTATTAACTCTTGCTCTGTTGTGACGAGGAACTTCTTTCCTCAATTTTTCTAGAAGTTTAACTTTTTATTTGCAATTGGCAATAAACTCTCTAATTAACTTGAGATTTCTTCCTAACATGTGATTAGCTATAAAATGAGAAATTTTTATAATGAAAAATAATTGTTTACTTTCGAGTAATGAGGATAGATATTTAACTGCAAATATTAGAATAAACAAATTATGTACTCAGTATGCTTTCAAAAACATATACGAACAAAAAAACAAAAACAAGACAAAAAGTATCCCTTTATTGTTCACTATTTATTATTTATTTTTTACTATTTATCGAAGACTTTGTGGTCTTTTTACCTTCCTGCACATTTGTGCACAGAACAAGGGAGAAGGACTCGAGGAAACTGGTCATATTAGACACGCTTGCCTACAACATACTCAGTCTGACTTTCGAGTGAATCGCCTGAATTCTTTACATTATTTGTAATTTCTTTTCAACTATCCACTCCCATTTGTCCTCGACACATATTGTAGTGAAGCCAGCTCCGAAGTGATTTTTGAACAAGCAACCAGGTATGATAACAGACCTCCAATGTCGTCCGTTGGTCGTCGTAAACTCATAGCTTGTAGTCTAAGCCAGCGCCATATTTCCAAGCCTCCAGACGTCTTTTCCATCCATACTTCATCTTTGGTGGTAGTGCACTTACTAAAGGCCTAGTGAAATATAAGAAGAGAGTACATTATGCTTATTACAATGTAGCGTGTCTAGCATGAGTCCATGACCATGGAAGAGTATTTACCTTACTACAGGGTTCGCAAAAGTTGAGAGGAATACCGACCTGAAGCACAAGAAAGTTAACTTGGTCTTGCAACTCAAATGGCCCATCACGTCATCTGATGAACATTATCAGAATGAAATTGAAAGAAAAGGGTACCTGCTTGAATATTGATGGGATAATTTGAGGTTTATTTAACATGACAAGTCCTAGTGTCTTGGTTAGAGGCCCAAACTGTACAACATCCTGTCAAAGTATATGTTCACATGGTCAAAAATCAAAATTCTGTACAAGCTTACCACTACTGCTGGCTTCAAGTTCAGCTAAATGATATATTGGATCCACATCAACTACACAAAACAAGAGCTACCTGAAGAAATGGTCTGAGTACAGGATCACCGAGTTTCTGGAAAAGCCGAAGCACATCAACTCATCAGAAAGGAGAAAATGAAGACTTGCACAGCATATGAGAAGCTACTCAAACAAAGAAAAAGGACAACTCTCCAATTTTGGATGCAGACAAAGACACACCAACCTGCATGCTCTCAAAGTTGGCATAAAGAAGCTCATTGATAAACTCTGGTGACACATTAGATTGTTTCTTTGCTGACATTGCTCTTTGAAACAACCACGAGGAACTTGAGTTGGGCTGCACTACACAGATTCAACTGAAAGTCCGATAATCTTGAAGGAAGTTAGAATCTAAAGCCAGGTTATCACTTGGCCAAATATCAGAGGGACACCAACCATGTATGGATTCAGGAGGGACAAATTCTGTGAGTCAAGAAAATCACCGTCAATTGCTTCGTAAGTTCGTATACCTATTCACCAGGCAAAAAATGGATCCTAGTTAATATCATCATGTCATGATATATATTCACGGAGTATCTATTTCACGCAACGAGCATATGTACCTGTTGACGGTCTCTTGAGGTGCCTTGTCAAGCTTCCAAATCCACCAAATGAAACAGGTGATTGTATTCCACTAGCATCCCCAAACTGCAGTGAATAATTTCATGATGTTTTTCCTTTTTGGTAGTTTGCCAAATCTATAGGATGCTTAGAAGTTAGAAATGTATAAGTTTCACCACCTGTAAAACACGATCGAAAGCTGATGAAAGTGGGCTGTCAAGTTCATTAAGAGTTGAAATGGTGTCAGTTATAAAGAATAAAAGTGTCCATCGTTAAAAGTTTCCAAATTCCCCAGTTTCTTATCAGATTAATAACATCACTAATTGGTTTGAGTTTGATACCCTAAATTACGCCTAACATCACAAAATAGAATCACACAGCAGATTAGGCAATACTTGCACCAGTACCTGTCACGATATCTCCAAATCATCGAGAGAGACTCCCTACATATGTGCATTTCAAAATTATTGAAACTTAGCTTTAAGCTAATGTGCAAGTACAACTGGACAGTTTCCAACTGGAAGCAAAACTATCCAAACTAACCTGATATTCTGGCATCAGTCTCCAATACTCTTCTAATAGTTCTTCTAATCTTGGCGACTGAGGTTGAGGATCAACATAAGTGAACATGAAAGTGGTACGATCTGTAGGACCTGAACCAGCTGGAAATGCCTGTGAAATGTTTAGCAAAGCTTGATTCTGAAGAGCTAAAAGTCTCCCCTTTCAACACCACTAACAAACTACAAATCAATTACCTCCCAAAAGAAATGGGCAGCTGAGGCTCCAACTTTCTTTACCGCAGAACAGCTATATATAACATCACTGTCAGAGTTATTCTTGAATCCACGAGCACATGATCCAACAACAAGGCAAACACCATCTGGCTTCCTTCCGGATCTTATCTGCCAATGAGTAGTGAGAATCAGAGTGAGTATAGTACTAATGAATGCTCTTCATCTTCAAATTATTAGTGTCAGCTGCTTATTTGAAACATGAATGTACACAAAAAGCCTGCCTGTTTTACAATAGGAGAGAAATTCCCCATTGCATCAATAATCAGTCGAGAAGACAAAATCTTTCCCTCAGTGAGTTGCAGCACCTAAAATAAAAGTAAAAGGAACTCGTATCATTCAATAGTACATCAACCATAGATTACCTATGAGGCTATAATACTACCAAAATACATTAAACCTCAATCTCTCAGACAATATGAGATTTTTTAGTTTTTTGATAATTTAACATGCTAACTCACATAACTAAAATCGCCTCTCTAGAACCATTAGCCTTTCTGTAAAAAGACAACATAATGGAGAGGATCCCTTCGGTATAAATTAAGGCACTAAATAAACTAACTGAAATTTGTTAACTACTCACAGCTGCATCTTCATATATGGAAATGCTGGACATACTGTAGCCTTCAAGTATGACTCCACCAAGAGAAATAAATCGATTCTTCACAATCTCTATAAGCTTTACCGGGCTGTAATGATGCAAAAGAGACATTGAAAAATTAAGTTGTAGAACCACCAATCCACCATTCAGTATCTGTCTTTACCTGAAAGTCGAATCCCATCATACTGTAGACATCTACTAGTCTAGAAAGTATAATGTAATGTTAATGAAGGCAAGATGACTCACGAAACACCAAGATTAAAATGTCTTCAACCCAGATATCACCCTTCCCTTCAAATCCACATCTGTTCTGTGCAATTCGATCACAAAATACAGATATAAATGGTTTTAGTATATAGTTTGCTAGCTTCTTTGCATGACTATGCAGCGAGCAAATAAACAACTTACAGGATTGAATTTCATAGCAGTAGCTTGTTCAATCTCATCTTCTGCTAGAATTCCGATTTCTACGAATTCCATGAGCTCTTTCCTCGAGATATTCCATTCTTGTTCCCTCTGATCAATTATACCAAAACATACCACTAATCATTTAGTAGATAATCCAAGAAATCCCTTTCCTAATGCCGTGATATAGTTCTAACAAAATGAACTTGACAGAACATGAATTTACCCCCTGCAGCACATTTCTTTCGGCAACGCCTACTCGGAGACCTTTGGCACACAATGCTGTTGCTATGAAGATTCCCAAAGTTCCACCACATATTACCACATCAAATGTATCCACCACTTTGTCAGCCAGATCAGAATTCCTAACCAAACCAGGAATACTTGAAACCACTTGCTTTGGTTCCTCCACAACTGCAAGATAGTACATCAAAATCACCACACAAATTATTGCAATTTGCTTCGACACATTGATCATGACCTCTTCTAAGTATGTAATTAACTTAAAAGAACAAGCACTCCATCTGTTTTAGCAGAGCAAATCTTTGACCAAACTTGATCCAACCTCTTCAAGGCACTATACGAGTAAGATCCACCCGCACCAGCGACTTCACTACTCACTGGCAAACCCTCCATTATCCTCTACCAAATTAAATCAACAGCTCAATTATTTGGCATGCAATTCAAGCTTTCAAAATTACAACAAGAACATCACAATTTCTCTAAGAAAGATGAAAATGTGGAATTAGAATACAAAAGAGTTACCTGGGTTTTGGAGGGAAGGGTCTGTGTCTGCAAGCAGACATTTTTGAGCTCTGACCCTTCTCTGAGTAACTGGGCCCTGCTTTGGGGAATGAAACAACAATCCATTAATGGGTTGAAGCTGAAGCAACAACACCATCACTTCTGAAACTGTGCGTGGAAGTGTAAAACTGATTCCTTTACCAACTCATTGTTGTGCAATAACAGCACCAAATGAACCAAACAAATAGATAGATGAACAAGATAGCTAGAGAACCAAAAACATAACAGCATTAAGAGGAGAGGAACACAAACGCAAGATATACGTGGTTCGGCAATAGTCTACGTCCATGGAGCAACGGAAGATCACTTCACTATCAATGGAGGTTTTACAAAGAGAGAAAGCTCTCAACAACAAAGGAGTCACCCTAAGAAAGAAAAATTGATTTGTTTTTATCTCAACACAACTCTCTCGCCAACAACCCTACTTACTCGCCAAGGACTCTGCTCCTCGCCAAAGACTCTCAAAGCTTCTTACGTACACTTTGAAACCAACCAAAAACTTCTAGCACACGACTCATGCACCTCACGTGTATTTCACATGGGACAAGCAAGAGAGAGCGAGCAAGTGCGAAGCCCACATTCAATAATCTCACATTTTCCAACAAGGTTCTATTGAGTCTCTCAGCTATTCCATTTTGTTGTGGAGTTCTTGGAACAGTGAAATGCCTCACTATCTCTGCTTCTCTGCAAACTCTATGAAAGGGATCAGATGTGTACTCTCCGCCATTGTCTGAACTCAAGACTTTTATCTTCTTTCCAGTTTGGTTCTCTACCATCTTCTTCCAATCAAGGAAGATACTCAACACTTCATCCTTGTGTGTCATTGTGTAAACTCAAGACCTTCTGGAAAAGTCATAAACAAATGTCACAAACCAATGCTTACCACTCATGGAAGCATTCTTTGTAGGTCCCCAAACATCAGAGTGCACATAGTCGAGGATTCATTTGGTTTGATGCACAACGGTTCCAAACTTCACTCTATGTTGTTTATCCAAGACAAAAAACTCACAATAATCAATTTTGCAAGTTTTGGCTCCTTTCAAGAGCCCTTGTTTCACCAAACCTTGCAAAGCCTTTTCACCAGCATGTCCAAGTCTCATATGCCACAATCTAGTAGCATCATCTGTACAATCTCTAACTGCAGCAATATTACCAATCACTGTTTCACCTTGCAGTATATACAGATTGCGGTTTCTTTATCCTTTCATCACTACCAAAGCTCCTTTTGTCACCTTTGTAACACTGTTTTTCATAGTAATCTTGTAACCACTAGCTTCCAAGACTCCCAAAGAAATTAGATTATTTCCAAGCATATGAACATACCATACATTTGTTAGTTCCATAACCACACCATCATGGAGTTTCAACTTGACTGCTTCTACTCCTTTCCTGTCATGTGCAAAGTTATCACTCATAAACACATTTACGGTGACACTTGTATCCAAAGTAGCAAACCAATCCTGAATTGCACACATGTGTTGGGAGCAGCCACTATCCAAGAGTCATGAATTGAGTTCATCTACTGATGCAACACAATTAGAAGCTATAGTGAGAACATAATCAACTTCGTCATCAGTAGAAGCCACATTTGCATAAGGGTCATTGTTCTTATTTTGCAGCTTCGGGCACTCATGCTTCTAATGACCATTTTCCCGACAAAATGCACATTCATCTCTTCCCAAACTTCTTCTGCCTTTGGAATTTCCCCTGGTGCGAGAATGAGACTTTCTTCTGTTGTTGAAACCTTTTTTTTCAACTACTCTACCTCTAGCTACCAAAGCATTTGATGTAGAAGCACTACTCATCTTATCTGCATGTATAATCTTATGATTCATCAAGGCACTAGACACTTCTTCAAACTTAATAGTCTATTTCCCATGGAGCAAAGTGGTAATCAAATGATCATATGACTCAGGCTAGGAATTTAACAAAATCAAAGCTTTATCTTCATCTTTGATATCTTCATCCAAATTAAACAAAACTAGCTTATTAAAAGCATCAAGGTGGTGTATCATCTTCGTACCTTATTTGTACTTGAAGTAGAACAACCACCCTCTTCATATGCAAACGGTTTTCGACACTTTTCGACATGTAGTTGTCTTCAATTTTCTGCCACAAATCCTTAGCCTTCGTTTCCCTTATCACAGCAAACTTTTAGGGCTTTGCAAGACACAAACGAATCGACGAACAAGCCATCTTGTTTATCTTGTCCCAATCGGCATCCGACATCGACTGAGGCTTATCTTCTAAAACAATATCCAACTCTTGCTGTGTCAACATATCTCTTACCTCACATTGCCACATCCCAAAGTTGTTTGTACCATCAAATTTCTCCACCTCAAATCTTGCATTCTGAATCGTCGTCCTCATAACCTTCGATCTCAGCTCCACCAAATGGGTTGAAATCCTCATCTCTATTATCTGTCATCTATCTCAACTGGATCAAAGCCGAAGCTGTGATACCAATTGTTGTGCAATAACAACACCAAATGAACCAAACAAATAGATAGATGAACAAGATAGCTAGAGAACCATAAACATAATAGCAAAGTAAGAGGAGAGGAACACAAACACAAGATATACGTTGTTCGATAATAGCATACGTCCACGGAGCAACGGGAGATCACTTCACTATCAATGGAGATTTTACAAAGAGAGAAAACTCTCAACAACAAAGGAGTTTCTCACACTCTGTCACCCTGAGAAAGAAAAACCGATATGTTTTTATCTCAACACAACTCTCTCGCCAATAGCCCTACTTACTCGTCATGGACTCTGCTTCTCGCCAAAGACTCTCAAAGCTTCTTACGTACGTTTTGAAACCAACCAAAAACTTTTAACACATGACTCATACACCTCATGTGCATTTCACATGAAACAAACGAGAAAAACGAACAAGTGTGAAACCTACACTGAATACTCATCACACTATTCCATCAAGTCCATTTCTCACTTTGTTTCTCGGCTTCTCATTCTTTTAGTCCAAAATCTCTCTCTAAGTTAGACACGTCAACGTAGAAACGACCAAAACTGACAAGTGACTGGAACAGCCGATTCTGCGTTAAAAACTTTGATTGTGGCTTGTGGGTGAGGAGAGAAAGGTCACAGCTGGGTAATATAATCTCATTGTGTAAGCTTACAGTGTTCTGGATAAACCTCACTCTTGGGTTTAAGAGCTGTAGCTACTAGTTGCTTAGTCTCACTGTTCTACTTGGAATCTGAAGGCCAAGGCTTTATTCAGCAGGTGACCCACTATCATCTTCTTTCAATTTTACTTTGCAAGTTATGATTTTCAGTCTCTGTTTGGCCTTTTGTTATCTGGGCAATGTTTTCCTTCACTATTCGAAGTGACTTTGTATTGAGTTCCATGAAAGTTAAAATCTTTGACCCAATAAATCCCAGACTCTTTCAATTAGTATTGGTTAGTTTCACATAATTGGGAAGAGAAGAAGAACCAACCTGAGAGTCAAAGATATAATTTTTATGAGATTTTGGGATTAGGGTCGGTTTAGTTTAGAAATCCAATTTAATATGCTAGAATTCTGGATAATTGTTTAAACGACACTGCTCTGCTGTTATAGTGAGATTGATGTCAGAAATTCATAGATCATGATGATGGAAGTGGTTGGTTATGCAATGTCTCACTATTTTAGACTATTTGTAGGCTCCAAAGACATGGCGAGTGTGATTATGGCACCGACCTTCAGCTCATTCACAGTGAACAGAAGCAGCAGAGATAGCAGCAAATGGAGTAGTAGTAATGGGAAGCGCCGCAGTCTAACGGTGAAGGCAATGCGGGTAGAGAAGAGTCTGGAGGAGTTGTATGAAGTGAGCGTGGAGCGCAAAGTGTCACCCGAGAGAGTAGCGGAGCTTGGTGTTTCGAGGTGGTCAATGTGGAAAACTGGAAAATGTATGCTGCCGTGGGACTGGCAGGCGGATCAGCTGGTTTACATTGAAGAAGGGGAGGTGAGAGTTGTGCCGGAAGGAAGCAAGCAGTTTATGCGATTTGTGGCCGGAGATCTTGTTCGTTACCCCAAGTGGTTCGAGGCTGATCTGTGGTTCAATGGTCCGTACCAAGAGCGTTACAGCTTCAGAGCATATGGTGATGATTAGAATTAGTAGACTTTCTATCATATTATGACGTGATATATGTATGTAGTTATGTACTATTGCCAGCTTACAATGGTTTTGCTAGAGCTGAATCAACTTATGTCTTTTCTAGACTACAAATATCAGATTTAGAACAATTTCTTCATTGAACTGTTTTAAATAGTGGTATGATACACGATAAAGAGTTAAAGACTGATGAATACTTCTGCAACGAATTGGGATTACAAAGAATTTCAAAGACAAAATACACTGCTTGAATGGAAACAGAACAAGAAGAAAAAAAAAATAACTTTTGCAACTGTATACAATGAAAATTCTATCTGGTGGGAATTTGATCCACCACTCATCTCTATAGCAAGGAATGTCTTATGATACATGCTTATCACTTATCAGAACAAAACTACAGTTACAACAACCCCGAGTGAAGTGGGGTTGAGTTTCGACCACTTTCCTTCGGTTAAGACTCACACTTCACGATTTGTGAGGATATCAACTGCCCAATGTGAATCTGGGATTTTGGCTGGTAGAAATGGCAGACGAGGAGGCAAATCTTGAGACAAGCCCGGCCTCATTGGTCAAATCCTTGGAGGACGCCACAGCTTCCAAGCGCTTCCAGGTTGATTCACGTTTCCCCTGTGCTTCCTTCTCTTTAGTTTCATCTTCTTGGAATGTGATCAAGCACTCATCAAAGAGTTCTTGATCAACATCTGAGAATATCTTTCTCACATTAAATGTCAAACTCCGAACAGCTTGATTCCAGTGACTCCGTGTGTTTTCCTCCATAGCAGGGAAAATTATTGGCAAAATCACTTCGCGGTTCTGTGTGATTAAAGTTCTTATGTGATCGTTATTCCACAAAAACAATGCACGTTCAGCTACCTGACAGAGGAACAGAAGTTACGTCAACATCTTTTAAAGTACAACTAAAATGTTAATTTGGATCTTAGTCTCAGTAATTAAACAATCCGCCTTCAGTCAATCATACATGGAAAACTTATTTCATTTCCAGTTTACACAATCTTCAAGTGAAACTAAGGGGCTTAAACTAAATCACCTAGTGTGGAGCAATGAATCTACTCAAAATTGAATTGTTTCGGGCACTCACATTCTAATTATACCCAGATGTGTGCAATGTTAGATGTGAGCGCCAGAGACAATTCAACTCCCAATGTAAATTGTGAAGTAGATCTTATGGAAAGAGCTTTAGGCTCCTACGATAATAGTCAACCTCCTCAAGTTATAGAGACAATGGTTTACTTTACCAATAAACTTATCAAGTAAAATTATCATTCCAACAAAATATGAAATGGTGGATGAGAGCGACAGACTTCTAAGCACAATAAATGTGGCAGACATATATGATTTATAAATATTTCTATCCAATCCATGCAGGAACTCAATTATATATTTCACAGACTTGGTATAGCGATATAGTACAACAAGCCAACGCCCACAAAGCATCTCGTGAACGAGTGCAGGTCAACTTGATTGCAGAAGAAAGATATGGATATTTACAGGTGTGTTCAAGACAAAGTCCCCAACTGAACACCAAAAGTCTCAAGATCTGAAATATTTATTCATGTCAAGTCGAAAAGGCAACAACTCTAGATAAGATCTTAAAACTCATACTGTGATGAACAATGAATAAGTGAAGCAAACATTGTGTCCATGTGCATACACAATTAAGAAATAAGAACTCAAAACAACAAAGCAAGTGAAAGATAAAGTTAGCACTTAGAATAGTACCTGAAAATGTGAGCTACTGAGGCAGTTACCAATTTGACGGAAAAGAGGGACCATGCACCGCTGAAATTCTGATGGCTGGGTAGCTTCCAGTACTTCTTCCAATTCACCGAGGAACATAACTTCTTTGGAACTATTAGTTATGGGCCAATACCTCAGCAGTCCTCTAATCACCGTATCAGAAAGCTTGGTATCTTTCTCCACAAACTGAGTAATGCAATACGAAAGTTGTTGATGGTACATTGATACAGACTTCGGCTTGTGAAGGGGAATTAGCGCACGGACAAGGAACAGCTTGTGCTCTTCCTTCAAAGGCAAAGCAAAACCATTGATTATGCTGCCCAAGATTTCAAGCATTTCTGCAATGCCATTGTGCTTCTGAGTCTCAAATATGAACCAAAAGAAGGTATTGTTGATGGCTTTCCTAATGAATGGCCTATGCACCATGAACTTCCCATAAATTCGGTGGAGTATCATTTTCAAGTACTCCCTCTCTCTTTGATCCTCGGAGTCAAACAAATCAAGCAATTTCAAAACAAATGATTGGTCAACATATCTCTTAGCTAGCTTGGAATCTGTCTCCGGAGAAGCCACAAATCTCAACAGAAACTCATACACAACCTGAATATGTGACCAAGCAGGTTCCATCATCTGGTCCTCCTCGTCTTGGTCATATGTCTCGAGAGCCTTGTTCTCATGATTCGAAGATGGAAATGTACGAAACAAGTTTGTCGCAGCCATCTTCGTAATCTCCTGCATTGCCACCTCATTAAATTTAGAATTCACTGTCAAAATGTAATCAACAAGCTCCAGTAAAGTCTGCCTCTTTACATCTTTTTCCTTGAGATTCTTTGACGGATCATTGAAATCAAAAACGACACAGCACATATTCAATTTCTTGATGAAAAAACTCTGCTTCTCCGTAGCAGGAACATCCCTGAAACTCGGCAAGAGCTCATAGGCTCCTGAAAAAGCCAAAGGAGCTACTTGGTTCGCAACTTGACCCGACTTCTTGGATGGATTCGACTTACTCGACTGCAGCGCAACAGCCCCATTGCCGGGGCGTGAAGCCCCTGAATTCCCCGAATTCGAAGACTTTGATGCAGAAGAAGTGGACTTTGAGCTGTTAATAGAATTAGGGCCATTCCTATTGATCCCTACATCATTATGACCATCGTTGTGCGACGACTTTGAGGGTTTTCGAGGTATTCTACCCAGTATTTGCTTGATCATATCTTCAAAACCCTCGACCTTAAGCTTGTGAAAGCACTAATCACACATTCATATACTAGTTCAAATCATAAGCCATTCTCATAATTTAAGCACATAATCAAAAACCCAATATGAACATGCCGCAACAACTCTTGTGTGCACAAATCTTCATGATTCTTAACCAATTGAAGAACAAACACAAGGGTGTGAATAAATTTCACGATATAGAGATGAGAGATTGACTTACATTTGACTATAAGGGAATAAAAGGGTCCCAGAAACGAGGGAAATTTAGAGGAATAAAGAGCTGTGAATCGGAGCTGGAGGGTCTGGAACTTGGGGTGGTCTTCAATGGATGAAGATAGGAGTTTAAAACCCTAATTAAGACTTAATTTTCGAAGAGAAAAAACAGAGAGAGATAAAAAAAAGGAGAAAATCCGTAAAACAGAGGCAATCAAACTTTTATATTAAGGGATCCTTCATATTAATTAATTAGATTAGATAAAACAGGAAATGATTGTTCATACGTTCATATACAGTACAGCAAGGAAAACAGGCACAATAGGAAATGCTGACTCATTTTAATGCTGTCTAAAAAGTGCAGCATTTCAAGACTAAACAGAAAGAAAACAGCCCAATTAGTGAAAAATGACAATTTTTTGTTCTTCCACATGTAAGATGTAAAGATAATCCTTTGATGGTTCTTATAATCGTGATTATCGGATCTAAAACACTAATTTACATAATGTACCTACTTCAGAGTTTGAATCGTGTATCGCTAAATGCATATACGAGTGACCATATTTCCGTCGCTGTACAAGAAACATTTTTGTGATGCGTGCACATACGAGTGACCAAATCCATTACTATCCGATTAAAGACGAGACAACATTATTTTTGGTCGCCGTGTGATAGTGGGAAGAACTCAAATGAGTACAAGATTAGACGTGGACTTGAAATTGTCACATGTAAAAGTGAAATGCTTTAGAAGCTGGGAGCGTGCACAAGACTGCACGAATGGAACATTGTATGCCCCAGATGCTTCACCCAGTTTCTTCAATTTTGTGGTGCACGAAATGGAAAAACGAAGCTACAAACCTCTGCCCTTTTCTAGTTCGTTTACTCTGTTTCAAACATTCAATAATGCCCTTAAGCTCTAGGGCAAATGTTGGTAAGAAGAATATTAAATGATTATTTATTTGGTGCTTCAGATTACATCAACACCTAGTGGATCCATCAATTGCAATATGATGCCCTCTTTTGGCCTATCATCTGTCCTCAAATGGTTATCAGACCTTGTGTTCATCTCATAATTAAATACACTGGTCAAAGACGCTTGCAGTCCAATTTCAGAATGAAGCCACAGCGCAAAGGTTCAGTTCAAAACTACAAACCAAGCTAAAATTGAATGCCTACGGAATGTAATGCTTTGTGTACCAGGACCTAACATCAATATTTATGTCATGCAAGCAAAAATAACGCAGAATGCAAGTTATGAGTTCAATATGAACTTCACATTTACATGTCTAAAAGTGAACTGGAAACTGGTTGAGAGGAAAGCAGGCTGAACAAACAGATACTCCTACAGTTAAGCGAAATGATAGAGAAGCAAAACCAACAGTTAAGCGAAATGATTTAATTCTAGATACTCCTACAACTGCATCCCAGTGCCTATTGATAGACAATTGCAAACAATTCGACAAACCTGCATATGTGGAACTCGGTACTCAGATGCAGCACTGTTATGAGCTGACAGTAGAACCTTTCTCCTCCAAAAGGGAAAACAATAGGATTTGCCGATTTGGAGGAGATAGATTGGAAAAGGAAAAATGCTAAAACAACTTAAGATCTCATGCACAATGCCAGCAATAAACTCATCACAACAAATACAAGGTTCCTCCTAAATATTTGGTTTCATGTATTCTCACGTGTTGTGTGATTAAATGATTCTAATTTCTTGCAAGGACAACACAGATCACCAAGTTTTTGCCTAGATCTAACACACATACAAACATTGATGATCTAAAAAAAAAAAAAACCTCTGGATTGTACAAGCACAGTATCTTCTCTTCTCTGCACTATACAAGTCCACAACACACAACACTGAAGGGAATGCCAAAGAAGTTGGATACCTCCTTGCTAAGCATCCAGTCACAAGGTTATCTCTTCCGGCGTTTTGGCTCCACCTACAATAAATGGAAACAGAAATTCACTCCAGATTAATATAGAAAGGAATAGCAACATATTGATGTATGCAGCACATATTTATATAAGGCATTTTCAAACATTGCTAGCTGGTTATGAGTTATAACAGACCAGTTTCGGTTCATAACAGTAATGTGCTCAATACAAATACCTTAATTAACTAATCCAATACATCAAACAAACGGGTAAGGATTACACTAGATTCACAAATTTCCTTTATTTACAGTAACAGCAGCTCTCGTTGCATTAAAAGTCTTTTAGAATCATACACAAAATTCTAACCTTAGTCTCAACAGATGGTGACATTGGGAATGCATTCAGAGATCTTTTGGCATCATCATCAGCTGAACAGTCAGAACAGAGAAAATGTTCCAACTTTTTGGCATCTTCAATGGACATACTCATACAAGAGGGATGAAACCTGCAAAATACATCATCCAGGAACCATTTTCGTCATTACAAGCAATACCAAGCCATAAGTGGTTTCAACCAAAAGCACCGGATATGACATCGAGTGAACTATAGAGTATTAGCACCTGATTTCACACATGAAACTTAACCTAAGCACTGAAAAGTCATTATTCCACACCAAATGCATTTACGTGGTAAAAAGGTACATGATGAAAGGCAGCATGTTAAAAGGCAGCACTATAGCCATCTAGCTCATGTACTATGATGAAATTCATAATGTGACATAGTTAATGCTTAAAAAATAGGAACGTATAACTTAGCCTGCACACTTAATTGATTTTCCAATGAACCACCCTTCTTTCCTTAACTATGTGAACATACCACATCAAATTTTCGAATACAGCATGGACTGTACTAATAAATACAGAAAGTATCCTTGACATATCCTTATTACATTTTAAACACCTGCCTGCCAACCGTCAAAGTTATAAAGCAAAACAAGACCGTGTACAGATGGTTTGGATGTGTTAAGCATAAGGAAATATTTAACCTTGATTTTTCAGCAGACTGGAAGAGAAGAGGGACCAGTCTGATTATTGGCAAAAATGAAAATCAGATGAACCCTAACTCTCATTAATATCTCATTTATTATATTGGAAGCAAGGGAAATAACTTCAAGTGTTGAGGATTGCTGAATTTGAACCAAAGTATATGTTCTGAAACAGAAACATGATTAATAAGACATGAAGATGTGCTTTGAATTAAATCTGATCACAGATTCACCAATGAATCAACGGAATGCATGGAAGATCAAAATTGTCAAAACAATGGCAAGCATGAAACCAGGAAGGGTCTGCAACTAAATTTTACCAGTCCTTGCATCCCTCACACTGCACCATCAGGTCGTCCGGATTATATGGCATCTCACATTTACAATACCTACAAACCAAAACCAAATAGCTTAATTTCAAAAACCACTCATTACCAATCTATCACAGACAGACACATCGTTCAAGTATAATCATAGTAACAAAAAAAGTGAACACATTACTCACACAGCTACACGGTCCGGTGTAAATCCTCCGGTGGCAGCTTTATACTCAAACCTACAAAAATAGTCTTCAGCTCCCACATTCTCAAGCTTAGTGTAGTTCTTGAAGGAATGGACTGTACACTTCCCTTCAACAGTGTGAGCACTCTGCACATCAAAGTGGTCTGACAAAAACAGTTCCTTGGCACCATGGAACTGTCTCCGGCCACCTATCGACTCCTCCGGCCGGTAATACCACCTCACCCTAACCTTCACATTGTTCCGGTGGTCGGCTTCGAGCTTCTCTACGCGTGCAACATATGGAGGCTTATCGGTATCCGATGGTCTCATTAACACACAATCACCAACTACATCACACAAATACAAATTCCATCAAATTGGGTTTTCAACAGTACAAAGACTCAAACTTTGAATCTGGGAGCTACTAGGACTTGAGAAACGAGTACAGCACATATCACAAATCAAAATCCCAAGCAAAATTTAGTAAACAGACAACAAAATTGAGTATTCTCATAAGCTAAAACTGGAAAAATGAAATCTGGGTTTTTGAGAGAGATGAAGATGGTATACCCCGAACGGATTTGTTGGTGCTCTTGATGTTGTAGGAGTCGATGTCCTTTTTGCCGGGTTTGGTCTTGGCCATGAAAGCTGTGAGCTTTGGACTTGTGGGATTTCAAAGAGAAATTATTTTTGAGGGAAAATGTGGTGAGATTTGGAAGCGAAAAGTGAGGAGCTTTAAAGCGGAGTTTTTGGTCGATTTTGAGTGAAGGGTTTTAGATGGTAAGGTATTGCGGACAAAAAGGAAACCCTAGATTCTGTTGAACAGAAGAGACTGCTGGAAAAGAGGTGGACTGCTCGGCGGAGGAGGGAGGAGAGAGAGAGAGAGAGAGAGAATGGTATTTTGCTTGGGCGGATGCGACGTGCGAGAATGATCAGAATGGATGACACATCATCATCGCCATTCATCATCATCCATTTTTTCCATACATTCATGCACATATTAAAAATGGAAATTAGAAAGAAAATAAATAAGAAAATAAACGAGAATTTGAAACGATTATACTCGTTAGTATGTTCGAACTAATTGTTTCTTAACTGGGGTTCGAAATATGTTCTAATCAAAAAGGTTCTATTTGAAAATCTGAATTAAGTTGAGTTCGAAATAGGGCAATCTGGCACATCCACACATGCCGAAGATTCACCGGCGTTTTAGGTGTTTCTAACTAGTGGTGACCTCTAGGTTGTAGAAGGTTTCGGGGATATGGGGTGAGCCGGCTCATCAAGTCGCAAGGGAATCGAAGGTGATGTTAGAGGTCGACTAAAGAAAAGGTTCGACTTGCCGAATGAGATTAGAGTTTTATATCCTTACTTCGCGGACCAAGATTTTAAGACTCATAAGTCTTAAGACCAATACACAGTAAAATATGCGTATTTATTCGATCTTTTTAGTAAATCGTATTTATCTTCTTACGCTATTTAGTCGAGTTAATTCAATACCATTAACCAACTAATTTGTTATCTGATTATTTTATACATGACATGTACGTTATCATGCCACATGTAAGATTTAACGTTATTGTGTTGGAGAATAAGTTTTCTTTTGTGCTATTCTTTTATGATTATATATACCTAGCTCACCATGCACACTCTACATTACATATATATATGCCCGTGAAAATCGAGCTCGTAATTTCTATAATGTTAGTTTTACACCATGCCATCAAGCTTCAGTTCACCGATCGACTATCATATGGCAATAGCTACATTAATGGATATTGTCATCAACGTACGTACTATAGGTATTTCAGTAATTGTCAACTAATTAGATCGATTTCTTAATTCATCAGAACTGTATGACCCTATGTCCCTATCAGTAATCACATATATAGTGAAAATATTTCTTGGTTTCTATTTCAGTAAGGCGTATGATCAATTTTGCTTAATTGGAATCAAAGCGATCGACGAGCTTTAAGTCGAGTAGATTTTTTGGATTCTTTGGTTTTGTTGAGAATAGGTTTCATCAGATTTTGCTGTATACGTCCCCTTTAATTTCTGTTGATTTGAATGATCATGCATGGCAGTTATCCCGAGGATTTGTCTCTTGTTGATTCTTTATGTGCGGTACTAAGAGCACCTGCACCGGTTGGTGCTCGCTCCCGAGCTCATCAACGAGCGGTCGCCGACGACAGCACGCACCGCTGCACTGCCTTGCTCGTGCTGCTCGCTGGTCGGGCCCACCTCCCCCCCTCTCACCCACTCCGTGGCCCCCGGAGCTGCTCGTGCTCTCGCTTGAGCAATTCTTGCTCAAGCAGCTGCTCATGCCGAGCGGTCGCCGACGACTTTGGCGGGCCCCCGGAGCTGCTCGTGCTGAAAATCTCCCCCGGTGCAGGTGCTCTAATAGTGTAGACGAGTCGAATGGCTCGGGAAGACTCCGGGGCAATCTTACATGTCTTCATGGCATATTAGAGCATCTTCAATCGAGATGTCAAACTAATATCTCAAATTTAAACTTTAATATTTAAGTTGGTAAAAATTTAAATTGACATTTTACCTTTCTAACTCATATATTAAAAAAATATACTTTTAATTAAACATTAAAACAATTTGATTTAAGTGAAGAATAGAGAGTTGAGAGAAGAACATAAAATAGAAAGAGAATCAGTAGTAAACAAAAAATGGCATATTAATTTTGATATGTCAAATTTAACATATTGAGTATGACGTACATGTCATCCACCGTGACTTTGACACGAGGGTTGAAAGCTCCAAAACTTTCTTTTTCTACCCAAATATATATTTTCATTAGTGCCAACAAGATTTTTTGGCATAACCATCAGGGATGATCTTATTGATAGTTGCATATTTATGCAACTTTTTGTGCTTAATCATGTGAAATTATTTGGCCCATTTGTGTAGTTTTCGATATTTATTAATGTTTTTATTTATTCAGGTCAAATGGAAAAATTACAAAAATAAGCAATAAAAAGGAAAATCCTAAGGCAATTGGATCAAGTCAAGAGTCCACATGGAAAGAAATCCAAGCCTAGTTTGGAGATAAAAAGGCCCAAGAAATCAACCATATATAAAGGAATTTTCAGGAAATAATTAGGGTTGGAGATTTTAGAGAGAAAAACACTTAAAAGAGAGAGAGATCCGGAGCCAGAAGAGAAGGAGCAGTCAATAGGTTTCGATTCATCGAAGACCTGGCCTATCGAAAGCTTCCTGCCGAGTTCTCTAGGGTTTCTTGGTTTTTCTTCTTTTTCTATTATATTTTGCTATGATGTTATTATGACTATGAGTAGCTAAATTCCTTTAGTTAGGGGCTGATTGAAGCCTTAGATATGCTTAGGATTTTGAATCCCTTTTGATTCTATCAATTATTTGGATGAGTTTTGTTTCATTGTTCTTCTCACTGATGATTTCTATGTTCATGTTTCTTTGAGTGCACGCTTAGATGCATAGCTTAGGATCTATAGTCTTGACTGTGTACATGACCACCTTAGCATTGCATATTCATTAGAGACAAACATGTATTTGTGCGAAACAATTTTTAGTGATGTAAGGGTGACCACCTTATCAACTCTTGAAACTTTGTTATTCTTCAAACATTCTTAAAACATAATGACTTCATTTTTCTAGGCTTATATCAGCATATGTATTAGTCGGTTAATTGAGGATCAAGATCGAGCAGATTGTCCCTCCCTCCTTCATGTCAAGTAAGAGAGTGTAACACACAAGATGACTTAACCAAAGCTCTTGTGTGGGGAATATTCATCCATGGTTAGTTCAATTATACTTGGGAGGTCGTAAGTATGTATAGGGTGGAGAGAAGTCATTAACATTCATATCTCATTGATTTTCTCCAACAATTTACCTTCTTCAATTTACTGATTTCTGCAATAACTGTAGCTTAGTCGATTTATTTCAGCAACCAAAACAACTCCGAATACCCTAAATTTTGTGTGGTAGTCCACCACTGTGTCTAGTCTATTGTATTAAAATTTCGTGTCATTTGAGTCTATCTAGAGTATGGTTGTAGTGTCATTAGTGTACTGTAGTCGAATCTGTCAACATTGTTAGATAGTGTTAGAATTTAGTTTTACATTGATATATATTCCTTGTGATCGATAATTATTGAGTACTACAATGATATATCTAACTTGAGATAAAGGTATCTTTGCACAGCTATCACTTATAAGGGTTGTCTGAATTGTGGCACAAGTAGAAATAATTAAGTTAAAAGTACGTACATAAACCCTAGTCAAGTTCAAAGTACAAAAGCCATACGACAAGTTCAAGATCATAATCCTTAATTAAGATAATTAATAAGCTAGGACATTTTCCACACAGGTCACTTGGTTTGATCAAACCAAAGGATTAGGAGAGGTGCCATCCATAGGTTTAGCATTGCAGATGCCGTGGTCCATGTAGTTATAGTAGAATTGAGGATGATCAACCATTGCCAATTGCATAGCCCCGGAAGACGACTTCCAGTGGCGTTTCCTTTGGTTAATGAACCAGTTGTTTATCTGTTTCACGGTCAGCCCTGTAGAGGCCGCTAGTGCTAGCTTTTGAGGCTCCTGCAATACATTTACAGCATTATTCAATTTGAGCACCAGAAAATTACCATCTACATAGTTAGAAGTCCATACTATCACCGGCACAATTCATTATTCTAATGGAGCTGGAATGGATCGGATGACATGTAATGAGTAGGAAAGTAATGTTAATGTAGAAGCAATGGAGTGAAAATAGATGATTCAATTCTATGTTCAAGAACATGCAAAGAACTAGGATGGTAGTAATGCATACCGATGGATAGGGCCATGTGTAGTTTCTACTCCACCATTCTTGCAACTGAGCTCGGGCTTCCTTTGGCAACTTTAAATTCTTGTTCTTCTTCTTCAACTCCTGGCTGAGATTGCCAAGATATCTGTTGAAGATATTTAGAGTATGGCTGTATCATGATTGTCATGATTTCAGCATGGTGGTTAGCTAGCTTTCTAGTTTTAGTCCATGCTGTTAGGTAGAGTCTGTTTTGTTCCTTTATTCTTGTATAAGTCCTTGTAATTCAGAGTTCTCAATACAACAGATTGAAATTACTCTTCTTCATGGTATCAGAGCAGGATTATTAGTATCCTGCTTCTGCCTTCAGTTTTTCGTTTCTCTTAAACCTTTACCCGTTCTACCTCTTTCAATGGAGGACGATGGCTCGTCAACTGTAAACCCTTTTGGTTCTGTTCCTAATTCTGGGTCTGGATCTTCTGATCATGATGGGAACCCAAATCAACGTTTGTGTTCAGTGTTGCTGAATCGTTTCAATTATCTTCACTGGTCCAGAGCAGTGACCTTAGCTCTTGGAGGCAAGAAGAAGCTTGGTTACATCTATGAGACAGTTGATGTTCCAGAAGTTGGTACTGAAGGTTTTGATTCTTGGCTGAGCACTGATCAACTTGTTAGAGCATGGCTCATCAACACCATGGAGCCATCAATGGCAATTATCTTCAGCTATTCTTCATCTGCAAGTTCTATGTGGAAGGAAATTGAAGATTTCTGTGGGAATCAGAATAATGCTGCTCGTGTTTTTCAGCTAAAAAAGGATATTGCTAAGTTTGAGCAAGAAGGTAAACCCTTCATTGATTACCTTGGGCGGTTAACCAGCATGTGGAATGAGCTTGATCTGTACAGACCTCACACTACAGACGGAGTTATCCTACGCAAACGTGCTGATGAAGACAAGGTTTTCCAGCTACTAGCCAACCTGAGCCCGGATTATGAAGATCTGAGGAGTCACATCCTCATGAATTCTATTCTTCCCTCCTTCTCATCTGTTTGTGCTACTGTAAGGAGGGAGGAAACTAGAAGGGAGGCCATGAATGCAGAAATAAAGACTAATCATGCTGAGTCCAGTGCCTATGTGTCTAGCTATAAGCAGTCTGATAACAGAGGGTACAATGGAAAGAAGGGAAAGTGCACTCATTGCAATGGTAATCATTTCCGAGATAAATGCTGGATATTGTTTCCAGAACTCAAGGTGAAATTTCTTGAAGAGAAAGCCAAGAGAGAGGCTAAGGGAAGTGCCAAGGCGTATTCTGTGTCTTCCCCTTCTAGCTCTGTTGCTGGTTCTAGTGCTGCACTAGTTGCTTTAAGTCCAAGCTCTGTGTCCATGGACTTCACCACCAACCCTTGTAGTTTGATCAATGACTTTGCTGTTTTTCTTCAACAGAAAAAGAAGGTGAATGAGCATGATCACAATGCTCTCCTCAGTAACTTCTCAGAATTTCTTGCAGAAACAGACCATGTCAAGGACAGTGATATTTCAGGTATCTTGACTGCCTTTAAGACTGCACTTACTATGAATTCTGAGAGTGATTTGTGGGTTATTGATTCTGGAGCCACAGATCATATGACAAATAAGATTGAAAATTTGCATGATTTTGAAAAATTATCTTCTCATGTTTCGGTTGCTAATGGGAAAGGAGCAGAAGTCTTAGGAAAAGGGAAAATTAATCTATTTTCAAAGAACACAGAGTCAGATGCCTTATACATTCCTTCTTTTCCTTTCCAGTTGTTATCTGTGGGTAGAACTGTGAGAACTCTACATTGTCTAGCTATTTTCTCTCCTCATAACGTGATCTTTCAGGATATCACCACCAAGAGGAAGATTGGTGAAGGAGTTTTTCTAAATGGGTTGTATTATGTGTCCAAACCTTCCCTGGCGTTTCAAGCATCTTCCAGTAGCTCTTTTGATCATATGTTGTGGCATCACCGTCTAGCTCATCCATCAGAGAAGGTGTTATCCATTTTGTTTCCCTCCTTCAGTCAACAAGTCCACAACTGTGAAGTCTGCCACTTTTCTAAGTTTACTAGATTACCTTTCAATTCCTCTGCCTCTAGGGCTTGTAATCCATTTGAAATCATCCATTCTGATATTTGGGGACCAGTTCTAAAATCCTTTGATGGGTTTAGATATTTTGTAACCTTTGTTGATGATTTTACTAGGATTACATGGTTGTATCTATTGAAGTTTAAAAGTGAAGTATTTGATGTGTTTAAAAACTTTTATGATCTGGTGCATACTCAATTTTCATCCAAAGTTAAAATTCTCAGATCTGATAATGGCTCAGAATACATGTCCCATAAAATGTCTCAGTTTTTAAATGAAAATGGGATCATTCATCAAACCAGCTGTGTTGGAACACCACAACAAAATGGGATTGCAGAAAGAAAAAATAGGGATCTGCTTGAGAAAACAAGGGCTATGATGTTTTATGCTAATGTACCAAAAGAATTTTGGTCTCAAGCTGTTCTTACTGCCACCTATATTATTAATCGCCTTCCCAGTAGAATTATGAATTCAAGGTCTCCCCTAGAAGTTCTAAAGCATAGGAAAATTGATTTGTCTCATTTGAGGGTGTTTGGATCAGTGTGTTATGTTCATATTCAAGCCAAACATAGAGATAAATTGGATCCCAGAGCTATCAAATGCATTTTTCTGGGATATTCCTCAACTCAGAAAGGGTATTGTTGCTATGATCCAGTTGGTAAGAAGAAATTTGTTTCCAGAGATGTCAGGTTCAATGAGACTGTTCCTTATTTTTCTAAGCAGTTGGATACAAGCACTCAGGAGGAGTTTTACAAGGATCTATTCCCAGTTCCAAATGTTGGTACAGATGTGGCAATGGAATTATCTCCTAGTCTGGTCAGGAATGATCGTGTTCCTGAGCCATCTACTAGTTTTGATGCTGGTACAGAAGCTCCTGATGTCAATGATGAATTTCTTGGTCACAATGTTGAAGAGAATCAACCTGAAGCTGCTGCTGATGCTCCCATTGTTCCAACTCCTCCTAGAAGGAATCCCTACCGCTCGAGAAATCCTCCAGTTCGACACAAAGATTATGTGTCCTACACTTCCAGGTATCCTGCTGCACACTATATGAATGTTGGAAAGTTTTCTTCTACTTATGCTGCGTATTTAAGTGCCATAGACAGTCATATTGATCCTCAAACCTTTCAAGAGGCTAGTCAAGTTGAAGCTTGGAGGCAGGCTATGAATACTGAACTTAAGGCCCTTCATGACAATCATACCTGGAGTCTTGTGCAGTTGCCTAAAGGGAAGAAAGTTGTTGGGTGCAGATGGATCTATAAAACAAAGTTCCATGCTGATGGGACTGTGGAGAGGCATAAAGCAAGACTGGTAGCTCGGGGCTTTACGCAGACCTATGGAGAAGACTATAAGGAAACGTTTGCACCTGTGGCAAAAATGAACACTGTAAGAGTGTTACTCTCTGTTGCTGTAAATCAAAATTGGTCTTTGCATCAAATGGATGTAAAGAATGCATTCTTGCATGGTGACTTGGAGGAAGAAGTTTACATGAAACTCCCTCCTGGTCATGAACTTTCTGATCACCCTGAGATGGTCTGTAAGCTTCATAAAGCCATTTATGGCTTAAAACAGTCTCCTCGAGCCTGGTATGCAAAACTCAGCTCAGTCCTTGAAGATATTGGTTTTGTCAGTAGTAATGCCGATTCCTCATTGTTTGTTAGGATGCAGAATGGCAGAAAACTTGTGGTCTTGATCTATGTTGATGATCTCATCATTACTGGTGATAGTATTGCTGAGATAAATTCTCTTAAAAGATCTCTGCAAGTCAAGTTTGCAATGAAAGACCTTGGAGCTCTCAAGTATTTTCTGGGAATTGAGATGGCTACATCTTCAAAGGGTCTTTTCCTCAGTCAGCGAAAATATATTCTCGAACTTCTGCGTGAAGCTGGAGTTCTTGACTGCAAACCTGCTCGCACTCCTCTTGACAGTAAACTTGTGCTGAATACTAAGGGTACTCATCTCTCTGATGTGTGTTCTTATCAAAGGTTAGTTGGCAAATTGATATATCTAACTATCACTCGAGCTGATATTTCATATGCAGTTAGCATTGTCAGTCAGTTTATGCACTCTCCTACTGATTTTCATTTGAGTATTGTCAAGAGAATTCTGAGATATCTGAAAGGGTCAATTGGTAGAGGTATTCTGTTCCAAAGAAACCATCACACTAGCATTGTTGGATATGCTGATGCTGATTGGGCAGGGAATGCAGTGGACAGGAAAAGCACCACAGGTTTTTGCACATTTGTTGGAGGGAACCTAGTTACATGGCGAAGTAAAAAGCAAAGGGTTGTGGCTAGATCAAGCGCAGAAACTGAATATAGAGCTATGGCATCTGCCTCTTGTGAGTTAATATGGCTCAAGAGCTTATTGTTTGACCTTGGCTTCCCTGTCACTGGTGCTATATCTTTGCATTGTGACAATCAAGCTGCCATGTACATTGCTTCAAATCCAGTTTTTCATGAAAGAACCAAACACATTGAAGTAGACTGTCATTATATTAGATCTCAAGTGCAGGCCAAGGTTATTGAAACTGTGTATACCCGAAGTAGTGATCAACTTGCTGATATTTTTACCAAATCTCTTCCCTCAGTACAGTTTCACTTGATTCTTGGCAAGCTTGGATCAATGAATCCCCTTGATCCAGCTTGAGGGGGCGTGTTGAAGATATTTAGAGTATGGCTGTATCATGATTGTCATGATTTCAGCATGGTGGTTAGCTAGCTTTCTAGTTTTAGTCCATGCTGTTAGGTAGAGTCTGTTTTGTTCCTTTATTCTTGTATAAGTCCTTGTAATTCAGAGTTCTCAATACAACAGATTGAAATTACTCTTCTTCAATATCCACCATATTTCTGCAGAAGCTGGGCTTTGATATCCCACTCTTCCACTCGTGGATCTCTGCTTCTCTCAATTACATCAGCGTCTTCAGAAGACCCACTCTATCCAATCAGATCTCCAGTACTAGCTGATCATGCAGATAATTAATTAGCCAAAAAACATAGATGCCCTTATTTTAGTTCTATGCCATGGTTGAACTGATCGTGTAAGATAAGAATCTAAGTACTAAAGACACTCTTGCTAGGCTCCCAAGTTGAGTTATAGTTTTTCATTCTGTACACAAAATTCGTTGAAGATAAATTTGACGTAAGCATTTAGTTTGTTTCTTATCAATTATCATATGCATCTTGTACATATTAAGATTTGATTAGCTGTACAAAAGTGACAACAGTATCTTAATAGGAAAGGCTAGATGGTTACAAAACACAGACCTTAATTAGCTAAAAATCCAAACAATTACCTAACTAGCTAGCCAATAAGCTAGTAATGACCTATGTTGGAATGTTAAAAGTGTATCCCTCCATGTACACAACCCTCGCTTACATTAACGCATGATTTCAGATTACCAATCCATCTCAACACGGTGAAAGCCGGTAATATATATGTACATTAACTGAAACCAGTATCCATATCCTCGCAGTGTAAAATGAGATATACCCTTATTATTATAACTTAATTTCAAACAGGACTCAAATTCCTCTGATTGCTCTCCATCAATTTTGCAAGGAAGGAACTTTTCAGGCAAGTTCATTTTTGAAATATTTTCACCACTAATATCTCCAATTACATGTGAAATTCTGCAGAGATACAATTCTAGATTCCTCAGGTACACTTGAGAACAGCCTTTTCATGAACACACTTGACTTTACAAGAAACGTTAACAGGCATGTGCATGCATGATACTCTGATACGATCGAGTATATGTAAATCCTATCATGTCTGGTATAAAATGTAGTCAGTTTTATGCATCTATATATAACTAGAATCTTGAGTCACATCTCAATATTTCCAAACAAACGCATCTCCTCAATTTCTTAATGCCTTTGATTTGCAAATCATACTCATTCAAAGAAAAGAGAATCAATCAACCTATACATGCATATGGTCTACCAACCAACCAACCAAGCAAAAAGCTGTTTCTCCTTATTAGAAGCTAGCCCTTTCGATCTTTTCTTCCATTAAAAGGTGCACATGCATGAAAATGGACAAGGAAGATCGACGTAGTTCTAGATCAATTTCATTTGCAGTTTCTAGATAAATCCAAGAAAATTTTCTAAGAAAAATAAGATATTTTTGAGGAATATAGAATGAGTAATGGTCTTCCCCACTCACCAGAGTATGATGGTGAAACAGATAGAGCTTTGAGCTGGGAGTCGATTATTGAGAGGCAAAGCATGGCTTCCTGGAAGGGTTTTGTGAGCTCTTCATGGTACTTGGTAAGCATCTCACAATAAGCCTCCATGAACTGATCCAGCTCTGGATCTGGTTCTGATTCATCAAAGTCTTTAGAGTTAGCAGCTGCACAAGACAAAGAGGTCACAGCCGCTTGCTCTAACCTAGCCGCCACTTCAGAAGGTGACCCAATCTAATAGCCCAAAAACATATTATCATCACCATCATAATTTCTCAGAAAATAAGACCATGTAGAGATGAGATCAGAGAACAAGGAAGGAAATAAAGTGTATATACCTTTTGACAATTCGCAAAACAGGCCATGAGGCGAGGGAAGAGAGAATGACACATGACCTTAGCTTTCACGCTCGCCTCAGATTCCTGACTACCATTTTGGTTTGGATTGATGTTGGTAGAAGGTAGTGAATAGACATAGTGCTGCTGGTTAATACTACTACTAGCGTGATCCAAACCAGCAGCAGCATAAGAACTCAAGAGAGGGAGATTCATCGACATGCCCAAAGAAGACCCAGATCCCATCACACCATGACTGTAATACTCACCATTAATATTACAACCACTTCCTCCCTCCATCTTCTCTATCTCTCTTACTTCAGAAACCCTAAACCATCTCTCGCTCTCCATCTAGTATATATTCTACAGTGGGGATCAATAAATATGAGCGCTAGAGTGGAGTAGAGAGAATTGCCTCCCGGTTTTTAAGCTTAAACTCACAGTACACACAGCTAAGAAAGAGACCAAGAGTGTGTAACAGTGAATTGTCTGCTGTCAAGCAAGAAACATGAGCCATGAGGGTTTCTTTTTTCTCATTTCTCCCTTGCAAATATGTATTAGCTTAGCTATAGCTATAGCTGCTTTGCTTTTTCTTGTTGCTAATGTACCTGAATAGTAACCTAGCGTAGAGAGAGAGAGAGAGAGTTGCAGATGGAGATAGAGATGCACTATGAACGAGGTAGGCACGCGGGCTTTAACGTGTGTGTAGTTGTGCAACTCCTACTGCTGAAGCTCAATATAAGTTTTCCTTCCCGATACGAAAAAAAGCTAAAGCTAGCTCTTATTTCTTTGTTTCTTGTTCAGCTCTGTCACTGTAACTGCAGTACGTGATGAGATGACGTCTATCTGTATTTTTAGGGAATTTTTGTTGGAAATTAGATTATTGTGAATATTTTTTTGTAATTAGAATTAAAGTTGCATAGATGTGATATGAATGTATATATATTTTCTTATTAATAAACTAATTGTACATCTTTCTTAATCCTAAATTAGGATAAATGAAATAATTGAATTCTCCCTGAAATATTTTATTTGATATCAGAGTCGTCTTTCTGGAATTTGAAAAATCCTGAATTGAATTGAAACTCTGAATCATCACCACTTAATTATTTCTTTCATTGCACTTGAAATCCCTGAATTGAAACCCTTGAAGTTGAACCTGAATTCTTGAATTTAAAGACCCATAATCCTCGAGTATACTCTTGAAATCCTGAATCTTAAAATCCTTACAATTTGAAACATGAAGATATCGCTTGGATCATCAATTGTCTCTGCTTATATAGTTGAATCATGTGTGAAGAGTAATGCATCATCCCTCTCTGCATTATCTTTGAATCTTACTTGGATCATTGATACTGGTGCAACTGATCACATGACGAATACCCCCAGTCTGGTATAAACTATTAATCCATCTCCTCAACATGTTTCTGCTTTTGGCTCTCCATCTCCTATTATTGGTGAATGTTTTGTCAAGATATTTGATGATCTGTCAATTAATTATGTTCTTATTGTTCCCTCTCTTGCATATAACCTTTTATTTGTTAATCAGATAGCTGCAGCACTTGCATGTTCAGTTAATTTTTACCCTGACTTTTGTATCTTTCAAGACATTGTGACTAGAAAAGTTCTCGATTATGGTGTTCGATGGGGGAAGTTATACTATCTTAATTTGACAAGTAGTGGAGTACACAAATTGAAATCATCAAGACAGACAAATAATACAACCAGTTTGGATAAAGCTAAAGAAGATGTTTGGTTATGGCTCCGTTGTCTTGGTCACTTGAATTTTCACCGTAGTACTTATTCGCCAAGTTTGAATAAATATTTTGTCCCTTTTATGAAAATACACTATGATGTTTGGGGTCCTGCACAAGTTTCTACCCGCTTTGGCTTTCGTTATTTTGTAACTTTTATTGATGAAGCACAAGAATAAAATGTATTCCAGATTCACTGAATTTCATGTGATGGTGACAACTTATTATCAACAGCAAATCCGGGTACTTCAATCCGACAATGGTGGCGAATATATGAATGGTGAGATGTATGTATTCTTGAGCTCTTATGAAATTCGACACCAAATTCAATTACATATACTCCTCAACAAAATGGATTAGCTGAAATAAAAAAAATAAAGATAATGAAGGTTGTTCGAGCCTCTCTCTTTGGTATGAATGTGAAATTAAACTTGTGGGGAGAAGCTATTCGTTCTGCTAGATACTTGATCAATCGTACCCCTTCTCATGTGATTGAGTTTCAAAATCCTTATTAGAAGTTGCATCAGTTGTTGAATGTGTCATCTATTCCAAATTTGGAGCCAAGAGTTTTTGGATGTACTGTGTATGTACACATCAACAAACAACTGAGAGACAAACTTGATCCATGTATTGTGGAGTGTATCTTTGTTGGATATGTTAACTTCCAAAAAGGTTATCGTTGTTATGATCCATTTTTGAATCAGATGCATGTTTCTCTAGATGTCTAGTTCGGTGAATCTGAATCTTATTACTCAGGGGGAGTTTCAGAGTCTTTCCTTTATGGGGAGAGAAGTGTATGTGAAGGAAATCCTCTGAACTTGGAAAAATTTGAAAAATTGGAGAGCTTGGAGAGGAGACTTGAAGTTGAAAGTTTTGAAACTGGAAATCCAGGTGCAAACCCGAGAGTTTCCTTCAATGGATCGAAGGAAAATCTTGATCCATCGAAGCTTGCACAGGAGTCCAACCTGAGAGCATCCTTCGACGGATCGAAGGAAACTCTTGGACCATCAAAGACTGGAGGAGAGATGAACCCGAAAGCATCCTTCGATCCATCGAAGGAAATTCTCAATCCATCAAGGACTGCAGAAGTAACCGACCCGTGGATAACCTTCGATGGATCGAAGGGTATTTTCGATGGATTGAGGATTGAGGCTGAAACGCCACAAATTGAAGTCCAACCCTCTTTTGAAGACCCCCTTCTACTGCATCAACCAAATAGTCTTCCCAGAATGTCTCACTTGAGGTATGTACTGAAAACATTGAATCAAGCACTATAAAAGTCATTCTTAGGAGATCTCAAAGAGAAACAAAGGGAGTTCCAAAGAAGCAATATGAGCCGACCATAGAAGCCAAGCCAAATATCTTATTGCTAGATTTGTATCTCACTATAGGTTGTCTGGATCACATGCACTTATTGTTAGTCAATTATCTACAGTATCTATTCTCGGTAATGTACATGTGCCTTGGCAGATCCAAAGTGGAAACATGCTATGAATGAAGAACTGGAGGCTTTGCAAAAGAACGAAAAATGGGAGAATGTTCTTGCCCCACCTGGAAAGAAGACTGTTGGATGTAGATGTGTATTTACAATGAACTGAAGGTATATGGAAGCATTGGTTGATATAAAGCTCGTCTGGTTGCTAAATGTTATACTCAGTGACATGGAGTCAATTATCAGGAGACATTTGCTCCAGTAGCAAAGATCAGTACTGTGTATTCTCATTGCTTAAGCAGCTCGACATGATTGACTATTACACCAATTTGATGTGAATAATGCTTTCTTGAATGGAGATCTAGAAAAAGAAATGTATATAGATATTCCTCTAGGTGTTAACTGTAAGCCATGTGACGTTGGAAAAGTCTGCAGATTGAAGAAGGCATTGTATGGATTGAAGAAATAATCTCCTAGAGCTTGGTTTGAGAGATTTTCTAGAGCCATGAAGAAGTTTGGATATCGACAGAGCAATTCTGATCATACCTTGTTCATTAAACGCAAGGGTGATAAGATCACTACTCTGATTGTATATGTGGATGACATGATTGTTACAAGTGATGATCCAGCTGAGATGGAAGATTTGAATAAGCGGTTATCCCAAGAATTTGAGATGAAGGATTTTGGTCCGCTGAAATATTTCTTGAGAATTGAAGTTGCAAGATCCAAGTTAGGAATCACCTTATCACAACGAAAGTATATGCTTGATCTTCTTGCTGAAACTGGAATGCTGGAATGTAAACCTGCTAATACTCCAATTGAAATGAATCACAAGTTGGAGTTGTGTCCTGGTCAAGTTCCAACAAACAAATGCAGGTACCAGAAGTTAGTAGGAAGATTGATCTATTTGTCACATACTAGGCCTGATATTGCATATGTTGTAAGTATTGTGAGTTAGTTCATGCATGCATGATCCAAGTGTAGAACATATGGATGTCGTGATGTGCATTCTCAGATATTTGAAGTCTGCACTGGGTAAAGGCTTATTATTTTCAAAGGATGATGAGTTTGGAGTTACAGGTTATTCTGATACAGATTGGGCAGGAGATAAGACTAATAAGGCGTCCACTTTTGGTTATTTCACCTTTATTGGTGGGAGTAGTAACATTACGCAGTAAGAAGCAAAATGTGATTGCCCGTTGCAGTGCTAAAGCTGAATATCTATAAATGGCAAATGGAGTGTGTGAACTATTACGAATTCAGAATGTATTGAAGGAGCTAAGTTTCAAGCTCCATAAGTCCATGAATTTGCATTGTGACAATACTGCTGCAATTAAAATTGCTCATAATCTCATACAGCATTATCGAACCAAGCATGTGGAGATTGATCAACATTTCGTCAGGGATCACCTTGATAAGAAGAATATACGTTTTTTATAGTTTCTAAAGAGCAATTGACGGATGTACTCACAAAGGGGTTGTCACACCATGCATTTACATGGTGGATTGACAAGTTGGACGTGATACATCTATGCTCTAATTTGATGGGAAGTGTTGAAAAATAAATTATTGTGAATATTCTTTTATAATTAGAATTAAAGTTGTATAAATATAATAAGAATGTATATATTATTTTCTATACACATTTATTTGCTCAAATTAAAATAAATAAAATTATTAAATTCTCCTGTAAATATATATTTTATGGTTTAAGAGGGAGAAATTTAAAGAGATTTTGCTTGGTGACACCACTGTACGATGACAAGAGCATCTGGGCGTACTACTAGTACTAAACTCTGTGTCTTGGCCAGGCCAGTTGGCCTCGTGGTGGTGGTGCATTGATAGGAAATGATCAAACGTCAACAGTCTACTTTACTGGTATTGAGTTTGATGGTATAGTCTGTTTCATTCTTTTCTTCAATCCATTAAAACTGTGTTTAATATACCCTGGCTATTTGATTGGATTATTATCCGGTTTGTCTACACACTATCCTCAAGAATTTAATTATTTCTCCACTTTCTTTTCTAGTTTTCTCAACTTATTGATTCAAAATAGGAGGGAATATATCCCAACTAAGATTCACAAATAAAGGGCCAGCAGGGCCTTAATACTCTTACATGAAAATCGGCTTCGACTCAGATGGTAATTAGGTTCCTGTTGACCACAGAACGATTCACAATATTCTTGAGTTGGTGGGCTGACTCCCCGTCTCCCCCCAATTTAAATACCCATTTTCACAAAAAAGATTCACAAATAAACGAACTAGAACGTATTAGGATAGGTTAAGACTTAGCTTAAGACAATACATAATGAGAGAGCCATTTCATGCGAATGATATATATACTGTGTATATATATCATTAGCTAGCTATCAATACCTAGTTTATCTGTTGAGTGTTAAGTTAGTCATGGGCTAAGTTAATTGTTAGGTTTAGGTCTAGTTCATAATGATTCGGGAATAGAAAAGGTTGGTTTAGGGAACTGTAGCTATAGAGAAGGGAAATGTGAAAAGCTGCCCAGACGTCCCTTCCTTCTTTCCTGGTCTCTGGTTTTCATCCTCTCTCTGCTCATTTTGCTGGGAAGCCCTGTAATTAACGATCAACATCTCCTTAATGTTACCAGCTTAATTACTACTCATGTGGCCGTAGCACTTCTTTTGTACTAAGTCAGCCTTATTCACGAATGTTTAATTATTCGCGAACGTTTAGTTAGAACAACCGAAAGAATAAAAGGAGAAGAACTTTGAAAATAAGTGTTAGTATTGCTAAAAGAAAGTTTTATAAGAGTCCTTGATAACTTGTTGCCTAGATGTGTCAAATGAGAGGGGTAGTTCCTTATTTATAATCTCCTCCTCTATGTCTAAGTGTTATAGACTATTCTAGATATGTACATGTATAGAAAGTTTTAGAGAAATCTACACAAGTCTAATACTACCTTGACGGTTCTAGAGACTTCCGAAGTGGTCTTGAACCTTGAACCTCACTAGGACTCTAGAGAGTTCTAGAGTTGTCTAGCTGCCTCCCAAACCTCCCGGAGACTTCCGCGATGTTCTGCTGGCTTCTATGACATTTTGGATGCTTCTATAACCTTCCATGAGGTTCCAGATGGTTCCAGGACCCTCCGTGACGTTTCGGATGCTTTCGGAACGCTCCAAGATCTTCCTTGAGCTATGCTTGTCACACAAATGAGCTCAAGGAAAGTGCTGAAAAGTTGGCGGGCTGTGACATCTTTAATTCTTAACACGATGGTCAATATCAAATTCCCATCTTTCATAATTCTAAATTTTATTTGAAAATATTGTTTATCTGATCGTAATTTTTGGGACGTTCTATGGTACTCATAGGTACTGTTTACCATTTTTTTCATTATTTTAATATAAATTTATCAATTATATGTTGACATGTGACCCTTTTGAAATAAATAAATTTCACACTAAGCAACACATTCTCCTCTCATCGTTAACAACTTTTATAAATATGTAGCATATGAATATAATATAATAAATTACACCGTAGTAGAACTAAAATAATAACTAGTGATTTTTTTTTCACAATGATTCTCCTAGGGCTTTTCAAAGCAGTGTCAGCAGCGATATCGCTTCCGCGTCACGATCCTTCTCCAACGTGGATCTCCTCCATCGTTGCCTCTAAAGCATCCTCGCTTGACACCGCCTCTTCATTCTTTCACCACAGGTTGGTCAATTTCTCATTCGGATCTCTCCGAGGGTTCCTTGCTTTTGTGATCAACCATGGATTGGTTCTCTACAAACGACCCATGCGTGTAAGATTCAAGGGTATACTCTTGTACATCCATTATTGGATTGAGTTGTAAAATTGTTTATAGATAGTTAATTATTTATTCATGATAAAAATTAAACAATTTACTACTCTAATTATTCATGAGAGACACTATGTTACTTCACTGAGAACATATGTAATTATAACCAAAATAAAGACTTACTAGTAGAGAACACAATCGTAGTATCATTTGCAAAATTAGTTGATAAGATAGTAGTATCTAGTCATAAATATGTAATTACTACAAAAGGAACTAAAAATTATCAGTTATTAATCTTAATTTTGTGGTTTTCTAATAAAAAAATGCATAAAGAGGTAAGTATATATTGATGATAAAAATGCATAAATTAGTACTCTAATTATCCATCGGAGGATCACATTACATAATTGAGAACATATATATATATAAGTTGAATAGAGGGAGATCTGTGGATCGTGTGTTGACTAGAGATTGGTCTCGGGGTATTCCGGACAATTGGGGGACATATATGATGGTATCCTTCTGACACCACTCGTATACCGGTTTGATCTTACTGTTAGGATGTTGATGGACATGGATATGGAGAAAGGAAGGGTGGAAGATATAGACACACTAGGGAACCCTACCTTGGAGAAGGGACCCTACTAACTTCGATGATTTTTCTCAGGTGGAACTAGCAAGAGGCAGTTCTGTATCAGGACCAGATGGTCCAATGGGACAATGTGCGGAGTCGTACGTGACTGCGCTGGATATACAAGATTCCTCTGTTATGACACCAACTTTTGTCTTTAGTGTGCTTGTTGGAGTTTCAGGATTACCCGCCGATGATAATGACTTGGACCTTCAGGTTCCTAGGCTGCTAGTCTGGGATCTAATGTCGGTCGAGTTTGTTGCAGGTATGGTGTATGAAGTTCCAAGGACACTAGCTGGGTGCGAAGCTGAAGCTATTCTGATCTTCTCCTTTGTGTCCGAAAATGGTGGCACTGATGGGAGCAGGCTCACCATCTGGCTCGGGAGGGCGAGCTACAACCGCCCATTTGTGGATAAGAAATATCGTTTTAAGATGGGACCTGCCCGCCATATCTCCAAGTAGGGCCTGTTCAAGTGGAAGATCCGGAAGATGCAGACGAGTGTGTTTGCCTAGAGATGGTGCCTAGACATTTAAAACATGGTGCGCCCAAATTTTTTTAGTTTAGTGCTATTCTGGTTTGTTTTTCTAGGTTAACCAAACTGTGCTCAATTCACAATAGTGATGCTATATGGTTTTCTTTTATCAGGTCGAGTTATCTAATGAAACTCTATATCGTTGTTATCTTTCAATAAAATTTAACGCCATCTAAAAATATATATATACATATATATATAGTCAAATCATATAAAATTACTATTAGGGGAGAACTAACTATTTTTAGTACAAATAATAGGATACAACTGAAAAAGAAAACGGCATAAATTTAGAAAATATAAGAAAAGATATATTATTAAAAAATATTCTAAGTCGTTAGATTTATTATAAATAAATTATTAAATTAACGATTAAAAATATTTAGAAAAATATTATATCTCAATCCCATGATTATGCGAGAATTCCCCGTAATCTTTATTTACAATGAAAGATGATGCTTATATATATAGCATATTGCTCCGAACACCTGGTGAGGTGAGGTCCAGTCCTATAATAATTGATTTACTATGCAGCGCCGGATGCCATGCTTCTGGTTATGTATCAAATGGAGCTTGAAAGATGTGGATTAGAGCTGAAATGGTCGCCACGTGATACTGAACATGATTTGTATTACACACTACGGATGAATTGTTTCCTTGCCCTATTGACATGGACATTTCCTATATAACAATCCTCCTCCCGTTTTACTGTTCCTCGCAAGTTACTATACATTCTACTATTTATAGGGTGTTTTCATCTATTCTCCTATATGTGAAAACCCTACCTCATGGCTTCACTCTTCCCTCGCCTCCCTTTTGCAAACCCAGACAGAGTTCCCCTTAGACTCTCATCGCGAACCCATACCGAGTACATAGAAGAGATATAGGAGATTGAGTAATCACTGTGTTAATCACTGCAACATTCAATTGATATGTCAGGTCCAATCCTTTACCGTGTGTAATGATTTGATCGTCCACAGATTGCTTTCGAGTGTGCAGTCATCTCCTCTCCTCTCTTTCTGTCGTTTCCGCCGTTTCAGTTTGATCCTGTACTCTCTCTCCTTCTCGCCATTTCCAATCCGAGTTTTGGATCAGATCCTCCCAATCTCTCTCTCTCTCTCTCTCTCTCTCTCTCTCTCTCTCTCTCTCTCTCTCTCTCTCTCTCTCTCTCTCAAAGAATTCAGCTTCGGAGTTTGGAAGGGTTAGGGATTTGATCCCGAAGTCTATATCGGAGGGAGAAGCTATATCGTCTCCGTGTTTGTTTGTTTGTTCATTCGGTTCAGGAAGCTATTGCTCGGCTTGAAGCGATCAAGAAATCGATAGAGTCCAAGATGGCTCTTCGGCAGAGCAATTTGAATCCTGAGAGGCCTGGTGAGCAATTTGTGTATCTCTACTTTTTTGTTTTTGTTTTGTTTTTCAAGTGTTGGTTTTCAAGTGTGGTATTACTAAATAGACATGATTGGGGAATAAATAAGATTGCTTGATATGACTGATTTTTCCAGACATGGGATTTCTAAGGACATTAGATTCCAGCATTAAATGAAACACAACAGTTATTAAGAAACTAAAGCAGATAAATGAGGAGTAGAAGGAAGGGCTTATGGATGATTTGAGAGGTGTCAATCTTAGCAAATTCGTCAGTGAAGCTGTTAGTGCTATTTGTGATGCCAAACTTAGATCATCGGACATACAAGCAGCAGTTCAAGTGCGTTTTTGTCTATGTTTTTCTTCCATTTCTATACCACTAATCTGTTAATTTTACTTAACAATGTGTTGGTATTGCTTCCATTCTGAAATTGCATTCAGAACTGTTGGTTGCTGCCTATTGCGGATCAATATCATTGTTTTTGCCTCTTTCATGTTAACCTGGGTCTGTATCTTTTCTTTTATGCTCCTTTAAGAGAAGAGAATGAGCATCGTTGGTTGATCAAACAAAAACCAAGGACCAACTTCCATATATTATTTTTCATTATTATTGAGTGAGTATTGATTGATATTCTACATATGAATGTATGATATATGAGGATATCCAAATTCAGTTAAACTCAAGTAGCTACTGTCTTCATTAGCCAATCAAATTTTGTTTCGGGGTCATTTTTCTACTGTTCTAAAACTTCATTGTCTGGTGTTTACTCAATGTCTGCACTAAAACCAGCATTTAAGTGTTGAACCGTGATTGATAATAATCTATGATTCTGATATCTTCTTACTTTCGTAGTGGTATAGCTTGATGTCTTCAATCATAACAAAATCAGTGTTCATACACTGTTTTTTTCTTTCTCATTTCGGGGTATTTATCTGCCCCCTTTGGATTCTATTTCTATCATTGTCCTGGGTTCTTATTAGATAATTGGGTATGAGCTTTTTGTGTAGCTTTGATCAGTTCATTCAGTTGATGTATGCTTTGGTAGCCTTTTTTTGTACAAACAATCTGATGTGATATGGAAGGTCTTGCTTGGGATGCTAATCTCTTGGTTTTACCAGATAAAACTTTTTTTTTGGTGAACGATAATCTATGCATTATATTGTGAAGTAGAGCTCTTCATTGAATTGCATGTTACTGTTTGATACGTTTTCAGGTATTTAACTGCCATGCTAATCTGATTGCTCACATCACTCATTCCATCGGGTTGTAGCTAGCTCTGTACTCACGCACATCTTCATGAAGAACAGTCTGGTATTTTGTTTGGTGAACCTTATAAGTCAAGTATCCAACTAATTTTATCCAGATGTTATCTCGCTTACCAGATTGGATATTAATAATGGAATGTGTATATTAGGAGTGACGGAAAACTCTAGCTTAATAAGTTTCTTCTTCAATTTGGATGGGATGTGTGCATTATAATTTTTGTATCTATACGTTCTTAGAGAACTATGTTGCCGTAGTCTGGCTATAACCGTGCTTAACATTCATTATCCTTGCAACTTATGAAACTAAAATACCTGTAATTAGCAACCAAGTCATGTTATTCTTCTGAAAAGAATTTTCCTTCTAATTGTTGTTGACAGTTAAATGGTCTGATGCATTGCAGTGTACAAAGTTTATCCTGCCAAATCTGGAGTCACTTGCAGCATTCTTTCAAGTAAACTTATTATGCTGATACACTTCTGTTGTAACCCATATATGCTCATTAGGTGTAGCAACTTCCGAAAAAACTGGTGAGATCCATTTACAACCGCATAAAGAAGCATACACTACAACACAACATGACCCCTACAAGATTGGATTTCTAATTGGAAGACCTACCAGATATCGCCAAAAAAGAAAACCAAACTGCCTTTTTCGGTCCTCATAGTTTGCGTTCATCTCTCCCAAAGTCTCTTCCTGGGATCCCTCCCGACGTATTGCTGTTCTTTCTCTCTTTGCTAAGGTAAGACACAATCCTCTATTAATTTCTCTATGAAGATTTGGCATTTGGGTTCTCATTAATCAGTTGGTATTTGTGGGAATCTGACTTAGTTTTTGTCATATGTATCATATTGTTTAATCCCTGTAAGATTCGGATTCTGCTTAGACTTTTCTGATTGATTATGTTTTGGGTTTCCCTAGGTGTACTTAATTAAAGGTCCAAATATAATTTATCAAAGCTCAATCAGTTGATGACTAGTTGTCCAAAACCGGTTGATCATAGGGTTATAATCTGCAATGATCCGAAGCTTGGCTATGTTAGTTTATATTCATGATTTGGTTCAACCTAGCATGATTTGGTTCCCTAATAAGCATCCATATTTTCATTTTCTGAATCAAATGAAGAAGTGGAACCAAGTCTTTGTCACCACGACTGTGCTTTCTGATTTTTATTTTCCAGCATTGTTGTATATTTATAACTGAATTTGATTTCTAATCGTATGAATACTTGGTGTTTATGGTTTCTCACTGCATCATGTTTTGGATTTTCTGAGTTTGAATGAATATCTGCTCTTTCATGGTGCTTTGCATAGTTTTATTGAGTTTCCAGTTTGCCCGAAGCCAGCAATCGGTTTGTATCAAACTTATTTTGAAATCATACCTAATCTTATGCTATTTTTTATGAAGATTCTTTTCTGCATTGCTTTTCACTGTTTTAGTCTTTGTCTTTTTTTTATTTCCCTGATTCTCAATTCTATTCCTGTCACTTAAATCATACCATTTGATATAAAATTCTGAGCCTTATTTTGAAATCATACCTAATCTTATGCTATTTGTTATGAAGTTTATTTTCTGCATTGCTTTTCACTATTTTAGTCCGTCTTTTTTTTCTTTCCCTGATTCTCAATTCTATTCCTTACTTTGTTTTGTTTTATGCGTTATGGATAGGTTTTTATTCCTCTCTGTTGGGACTTACGAGCTGCAACGGCTGTCATCTTCGACTTTGATCCCACCTCTTGCTGAAAATTTCAATCCCGAGTAGGTACTGTAATATCTCTCATATACTTGAATTTCATATCTACGTGAAATGTGGCTTCTTCTTTGTTCTATTCGTTTTGTTCGTCCACCAATAAATTATAACAAACCAATCTAATATGGTCATGTTGATGGTACAGTGATGATTGATGTGTAGTTATTTTGATTATACTTTTGGTATACTTGCTGACTATTGCTATTTGGTTTTGTTTTTCTTTTTAAATCTGATTTTACTGTAATATCTTATATATACTTGACTTTCATATGTACGTGAGATGTGGCTTCTTCCTATATGTGGTATATTGATTTTATGTGTGCCCCCATAAATTTAGAGCAAACCAATCTAATATGGTTATGTTGATGGTGTAGAGATGATTGATGTGTAGTTATACTTTTGGTATACTTGCTCACTGTTGCTATTCAGTTTTGTTTTTCTTTTTGAACCTGATTTTTTGTATGTTTGTAATTTCAATTTAAGGTTTGTGTTTCAGTTATTATAGAGATCACTTTTTAGCATAGTGATGAAAATTATTATAACATATGTATGGTCTATATCGGAACATTGGTCTCCCTCTCTTTTTTTTGATCGATCTGCTGGAGATCGATTTTCACAATTCTGGGTTTGTTTCATTTGAGCAAACGAGGGTTCGTACTTAATTATATATATAGTAAATGAGGGTCTATAGTTGATTAAGCAGATTTGGTGATTCAGTGCTTTTTATTTCTAAAATTATCTAATTTGTAATTGCATCTTTGTTGTTTTGAAGGATCAATGTCGAATGACTCAAAATCTTATGTTCATGTACTGTTTCAGAAGTTGAGTAGTTTGATTATTGATGATGACTTGATTCATTAGGTGGGGTTCATAGCTATTGAATTTCTGGATTTTATTAGTTTATGTTGGAAACATATTGATTTATGTTAATTTGGTTGCAGTTATACATAGAAGATATATACAAACAAAGTGTTTAACATGGGATCAACTTATAGGTTTTGGGCTGTTGGGGGTATGATCAAAATTTTAAGAACAATGATTCAATATGTAACTTAAATTTCAGTTGAGACTATGTATCAATTTATGTTCTTTGAAAGCTTTGATGTTTCAATCAGTTTGTACTATGGTTGATGTTATGTTACTCTTATGATTTGATATTTGCATGAGTTTTGATTTTGATTTTCAGTTCATACAGAATATATATTGTTTTAGTGATTGCGGGCTTTAAACCTAGTTAGTCACATTACTTAGAATCTCATACGTGAGCAATAAGTACAAGAGATAGAGATGAACAAATTTGCTCTTTTTTGGCATAAAAAGTTTTTCAATGCAAGGGGGAAAAATGCAGTGCTCCAAGCTGGGTGAAAAACTGGTGAGGTCAAAAGAGTCAAAAACTTTGTTGCATGATTTCACATACCCCAATGAGAACAAACAGATATATAGTCGATCACTAAAAGAACAAAAAGAATGTAAAAGATATCACCAGCAGATTGATACTATAGTGTTCATTTTTTTTTTTAAATAGTTGAAATAATCACTTAATTTTGTCATTATCTACAATTTGATCACTGAACTTTAAAAAATATCAAAAATGTCACTGAATTTTAACTTTATGTATCAATTTGATCACTTTGTCTATCAATTTGATCGTTTTGTGTGTTGAACATAATGACTAAATTGATAGTAAATGTTAAAGATCAGTAACCTTTTTAATATTTTCTAAATTTCAGTGATCAAATTGTCGATTATGATAAAGTTGACTAATCATTGTGATTATTTTTCCTTTTTTTATGATAAGTAAAAAATTTCAATAAATGAGAATCGAGTACAACCGGGAATCAGGCTAAGAAAGATAAGAAACAAAAATATTAAATAAAGACTAAACAAATTACACCAAACTAGCATTGAATATCGATAATCGTTGGAGACGTCAGTGCAGTCAGATACTAGATCACTGGTGATACATTGGCTTTTGGAATGGCCAGAGTTGCTCCTATTGTCAATGGAACTCATGAGTCTAGCACTCTTCCAACTGCATATGTGTACTTCCATAGCCGTTACGATCTCACCTTTGGGTACAAAAAGTCCCCAACAATGAGAGTACCATCTTGTTACGAATTGTCTCGTCCAACTCTAACACATAAAATAAATACTCGAAAGCCAAATCCTATGGAAATAAACCTTAGGCAGTTGCATAAGGGCCCAAATTACAAGAGGGACAACCCAATTGTGCCAAACCCTACGCCCACAATGAGCCCACTTGGATTGTGAGGTCAGTGAGACCAAGGTAGCCCATCTGGGTGAAACGACCAACCGTCGGTAAAGCATTTGTTGACTGGTTCATCGATGATTTCTTGATGTCGGTCGATCATCCCTCTCCCAATCAATTTCAGTGCCGCCCTTATACCTTTCACGATTTTTGATCCACCTGGATCCCATATCTTGAAACGCCTATGACTGGGTCGAGCTCGTCCTAGCAACACATTCTCCTCTACCTTCTAACATTATCCTGCATCGGCACTTTCTTAGCTTCAACCACCTCCTCATACAAGCCGGGACACCCAAAGCCGCAAAGCGTCGGCATGAGCATCTAAACCCGAACCACGCAAGATCCAAGGATGGGCATTGAAACCCAAGGCACACAAAATCCAAGGAGGAGGAGCATCATTCGCAATAATCGGATTAGGATAGTTGAGTGAATGAACTGTGTGTGTAGAGAGAGAGAGAGAGAGAGAGAGAGAGAGAGAGAGTATGTGTCGCGTCTGTGCTTGATGCCGAGAGATCGAACAACTAAATTGATAGAGATTAGATCGGAACTTGACCTAGAGGAATGGAAGAGAGTTGCGAGGACCAGAGGAAGAAATAGAGGACGTCGTCATGAAAAAAATACGCCACGTGATCTGGCGGCGCTAGATTAGTCGTCCCCGCAAGTGGAGCTAGGGTTTTTTCATTTTTAAGAGTCTATTCTCAAATTTTACCTGTCGCAAATTCATTCATTTCTTTTAAATTTTTGGTAAATTCATTAATAATGTGATAACAGTATACGATCCGATAAAAATGAAATCCCAACACTCTACCATACTAATTCTAATATTTTTCGTCTAATCCTAGACTAACAACATGGAGTAAAATGAGGATTATCAAATTATGAAATGTTCATCTTCTTTTAAGTAGCTAGGTACCATCTCTCTACCAAATACGTGATAATAGGTCAAGCTGTTCACTCCTAATAAAAAATAGTAAGGTTACAAGGTTGCAGAAGCTAAAAATTATTCCATGCATGGCGGTGCAAGTGCAATTCCTATGTAAATAAGGGTAAAATAGAAATTTTGTTGAAATATGTCAAGATATTATGTGTTTATCCGTAATCTAGATAGATATCCTTACCTTATTATGTCATAGAATATATTCCTGCTTGTCCACCAAGTTATGAATTACCTATTCCTATATGGACGTGTAATGATGGATTCCTATATAAGGGGTCATCCACTATGATTAATGTGAATGTTCCCTTTTTTTTAGAACGTATTCCAACACGTTATCAGCACGAGCTTTAACCACGAGAAAAACCTTGAAATTCGAAAGCCTTTTCTTCCAACCTTCACCGTCGGCCTTTTCCTTTTCCTTCTTCTTTTCTGATCGTCGCCGCCTCTTCCGCTGTGCAACCACAGCCGAGCCGCAGCCGAGCTGCTCTGCACGCACCCAGAGGTGCTTCATCTTTTGTTTCCTAACCAGAAACAAAAAACTCAAGGTTTTCCTAGCTCAACCAGGAAACCTTTTCGGCTTCCTCTTCCTCCTAGCAAAGCCACTCCACCGCCTCCAGCAGTTGTTCTCCGTCACCGGCTAACGCACACAAGACCAAGAAGAAGACCATCTTGCCTAAACAAGTAAGTTCCCTTATCATAACAAAAGTTCTCTCTTCTCCCTCCTCGCGACTTCACGATTATTTTTTCTTTGGGGATTACAACACCCTTCTTCTACTCCGTCTTACCGACTTCTCTCGCAGACATTAAAGACTGTCTTCCCAATTTAACCGGAGACGTAAAAGAAAGAAAATATATTTGGGGATCCAACGCGGTTTTTCTGCACCTGTAACCTATATAGACTGGGATTACTTAATCCGGATCTAAGAAATTAAACGTTCTCCTTTCATCTTTCTGATGTCGCGCCTGAATGGTTTAACCCGTAGTCCTGTCATATGTGTTGGCCACAGCTTCAATACATGGTGCAACAATATGGCAGTTGGACTACAAGAATTGGAGTCGACGCATCGTATAGACGATAGGATCAAGATCTAATGCACTCTCTGTGATATTCCAGCTCGGTTTGAGAAATTCCAAGACGAACTTCAATGTGAATTTCTTGAGAACCCGAACGCAACATTCAAAGAATTGTGTGCCAAATTAGCAGAACTCGACATCAACAGAAAGACACAACTCGAGCCTGTGATAGTTTCATCTGATGCACTTACCTTTATTAATGAGGAGACACTAAGCCACCGATTATCTACAAGGAATGCAACTTCAATGGCGTCACCACCGGATACGACCATGGAACTGGCCGACCTAGCACCACCGCTGATCATCCATGTGTACCGCCGCCGGCACACCCCCAATGGGCAACCACCACGAGCTCTTCGTCAGAAGAAAGAGGCCTTCAAACAAGTTAAGGGATTAAACAACATGAAAAGAGGATTTGCAAACTAGAGCCCCTGTAATGTGTTTCGTTGCTTACGGAAGTGATTCTTAAGTTTCCCCCCTTAGATCTAGTTTTTTTTCTTAGATTCAGCGCATTAGATGCTTTTGTAATCAACTTTCACACCAATTTTTAATAAAGAGATTGTTTTCGATTCTACTATCTAGTATGGCTCACAGTAGTAGTTCATGATGTCTAGAAATAGATTTTCGATAAATTTCTCTTAAGAGGGTTCATCCCTGCCTACATTGATTTCTTAGCCTGGTCATGAGTGAAAATAGCTACCTGAACGATTTATAGATGGCATGAACCTTATCTCGAAACTATGTAAAGTGTACAATTGATTATGTAAACATGGAGACATGTAAATACATTGGCTAATTATTAAAGTACTCCATGTTAAGTTCAAAATCTTTCTAACTCCAAACTTTACTTTTTGTAGGCATGAATAATGATGAAGTTCAATGCATTATCGACAGTGGTGCGCACACTCTGTGCTCAAACATAGATCTCTATTCACTGATTTGACTCATACAAAATCAACTTTGACTACTCTTGATATACCTTCGAACATAATCGAAGAACACAGACGCGCCATTTTTGTGTTACCAAACGACACCATGATCGCCATCTCTAACGCCCTCTATGCACCTAAAGGTTTTCGGACCCTCTTAGGATTTAGGGATGTCAGAGCCAATGATTTCCACCTTGAAATTCATGTTGTTATAGGTGAAAATTTTCTTTACATCACCTCTACGAGAGGCCTGTTTAAACGCATCTTAGAGAAGTGTCCTTAAGTCAAAATGAGTTTATACTCTACAACGATTCGAGCAGTTGAAGTCAATTATACGTTACGTTTTGATCTCATGTCTTCAACATTAGAAACTTACCAGCTATGGCATGACCATCTTGGACATCTAGGTCACCAATTAATGGTGCAGATCCTTAAGATTACACATGGTCATCCCTTCCATCGGATCTTAAGGAGATCAGGAAGATCCGAGGTACAGGCGATAGAGACGTCAAGCGCTTTTGCGCCAGACATATCGACACACTTTGACATAGCTTGTATTGAAGTCATGATGGTTGAAAGAGCCGACTTTAAAAATCTGCACCTTTCCTTAGATAACGCAGATCATAAGGGACAAGTGGACAAATCGTTCTGCAAAGAGTGTACACTAGGAAAAACTAGGAATGTGCCTAGCCTATGTAAGATCTAAAAAAGAAACCAATACTTTTCTCCAATGGATTCAAGGAGATATATATGGACCTCTTCATCTAGAAAGCGGATTATTTAGATACTTTATGGTTCTGGTTGATACATCAACGCGTTGGTCACACGCTGCGATGTTGTCCACAAGAAACTTAGCATATGCTAAACTTTTAGCTCAAATAATTATCTTGAGGGCTTGTCACCCTGACTATCGGATTCAATCCATTCGACTTGAAAGTAGTGCAGAGTTTACATCGAAAACTTTCAATGATTATTGCACTGCATTAAGGATTGAAGTTGAACATCTTGTTCCTCATGTCCCCACGCAAAATGGTCTAGCAGAAGCCTGTATCAAATGATTAAAGTTGATTTCTAGGACGCTCCTTATGCATTCTAACTTCCCAACCACTGCTTGGGGCTACGCAATATTGCATGCAGGCTCGCTTATTCGTTTGAGGCCAGTAGTCACACAAATGTTCGCACCGTTACAGTTAACCACTGGAGCGAAACCAGACATTTCGCACCTTAGAACATTCGTATGCGCATGCTATGTACCCATTGCTCCGCTAAAGCATAATAAAATGGGACATTAACGTCGAATGGGCGATTATGTTGGATTTGATGTGCCAGATATAATCCGTTATATCGAACCCTCCACAGGCTAGGTCTATAAGGCAAGATTTTTTGATTATCACTTTGATGAGGGAGACTTCCCATCGTTAGGGGGAGAGTCGAACAGAGTTCCAAAGGAACGATAGGAAGTGTCGTGGTCCGTCCCTACTCTGACTCATCACAATCCTAGAACTCCAGAATTCGAAGCTGAAGTTCGCCGTATTGTTGATTTACAAATGATCGCGGATAAACTCCTTGATAAATTTGCAGGCACTGCACTAGTGACAAGATTTACTATACCAGCTGCAAACGTGCCTGAGAGGATATATGTCCTTGGAATGCATCCAGGACTCGGTGATACCCGAGGGATGGGTACCACCGTAGGAGTGGCGTTCTATGAGACATCAGACCCTCCTCGCAAGTAGGGGAGACCAATTGGTTCTACAGATTCACGTTTGCCAAAGAGAATGGCCAAAGTACCTAGACGAGATCCAATGGCAATCGATACTATTGTGCCTTCACAATAGATCATACCTGAATATAGTGAACCTCAAGAGGTTAATCCTTTGCATGATAACAGGGAGATCACCGTTAACTATACTTGTTACACGGACATGTAGGATCGAGGCGATATTGTCATCGATGATGCTTTTGCATTTTCGGTTGCTAAAGAGATATCGATGTTGATGACATAAAACCCAAAATTGTTGCTGAATGTGAAGCGCGTTCAAATTTCCTTAAATGAAAAGAAGCAATCCAAGTTGAACTTGATTCTCTAACAAAGAGGGACGTTCTCGTCCCTATTGAACCTACACCAAGAGGGGTCACTACCAGAAAATCACACTTAGACGACGAAAAAAAAATTCTTCGAACAAGAGAAAATTTTGTCGTCTAGGTTGACCTTAAACGATGAAATTGATTTTCGTTGCCTAAGAAATGTCTTAGACGATGAACACAAATTTTAGTCGTCTAAGGTCTGAGTTAGACAACGAAATATAGAATTCGTCGTCTAAGTATAATATCTTAGACGACGAATTTTTTTATTTCGCCATCTAAGAACATATCCTAAACCTAAACCCTTTCCTCTAAACCCGAAAAGTTTTAGACGACGAAACCCATTTTTCATCGTCTAAGTACTTGGACGACGAAATTCAACCACTTTTGTCGTCTAAGTAAAGTTTCACAATCTGATCTCTAAGAGCACGACCATGTATACCATCTTAAAATGCTTTTTTTTTCGTCGAGGGCATAGAGTAAACAATTCTTAGATTGTGAGTATCGACAGTTCAAAAATCGGAGTTACAAAGATTCGTATATCAATGTTTACGTTTTGTTGAAATTTCAATTTTATAGTTGACTACGTCGATCAAACCCTTAACGAATTTCGTATTTACTGAAAATTCGTCCACTTACATATTATGTTATGATAAATATATCCAACGGTTATTTTGTCAAAATTCAATTTCGTTAATGTTGATGTGGAATGAATATAGACATACGAACACTTAAATTATATAATATTAGTAGATATATAACAAGTTTTTAGTCTTAAATTAACTTTTTATGTTAATTTTTAATTAATTTCTATCTAGTTGATAAATTAAGTTAAGACAAAACAAACACCCATAACTTCGAAAACGAGTTTACGAATTATTTTTTACGATCGTTTTTGTCTTTTAACTATTTTTCGATAATCATTAAATTCATTTGATCGCAATGTAAACTAATCCGAATTTGGTTGAATTTTTTTATACAATATTGTATAAATGTAATAGTTACATCTAATGGTTAATTTTTTTTTATGATTTTAAGCAACTATCAAAAATTAATTTTTCAGTTATTTATATAAATAATTCACTTAGACGACGAAACTTCAATTTCATCGCTTAAGTAAATTTTTCAATTTTTTTTATAAATAACTGAAAAATTAATTTTGGAGAAAATTTAAAACACTTAGACGACGAATATTACATGTTTTGTCGTCTAAGTGATAAAAATAATTAGACAAATTTTTTTTCCGCGAAAAATTTAAATCACTTAGGTGATGAAATTATTTAGTTTTCGTTGTCTAAGTCAAAAAATTGGTAATTTTTTTAAAATTTTAAAGCATTTAGACGACGAAACCTAATTGTTTCATCATTTAAATTGTTTTAAGACTCTTCAAAATATTTCATTTCTCAATCTCTCTTCATTTTCTCGACTCTCTCAATTTCACTCTTCTCTCTCTCTCTCTGTCTCCCTCTCTCTCAATCGAACCACTCAACACCATCACCACCACACACCACCACCACACGCCACGCCGCCGCCACCATCATCACCGCCACCACCACACACCAATATAATTAGTTTTGGTATATGTTAATTTAGTTTATTTAGGTTAGATTAATTTAGTTTATTAATTATATTATATTATAAATTTTGTATTTAAATAAAAAAATTATTTAAATTATTTATTTATTATGAATTTTTCATTATTATTAATAGTTAGCATTTAATAAATTTTGCAATATTTATGAATTTTGTTATACAAAAAATTAAATGAAAAATTCATGAAATCATGAATTTTTCATTTAATTTTTTTTTACAAAATCAATCACGTACTACCACATAATTTCTCATTGCCGACGACTTAGAGAAACAAAGGCCGACGATTTTTGAAGTCGTCGGCAATACTCTATTACCGACGCTTTTTAGCCTACAGGGTATTGCCAACGGCTTTGTAAAAATCGTCGGCAATACCCTGTAGACTAAAAAGCATCGGTAATAGAGTATTGCCGACGATTTTTGCAACAAAACGTTGGCAATACTCTATTATTGCCGACGACTTCAAAAATCGTCGGCATTTGTTTCTTTAAGTCGTCGGCAATGAGAAATTATGTGGTAGTCTTAGACGACGAAAATACAATTTCGTTGTCTAAGTTGCAACACCTAGACGACGAAATTATAATATTTTTGTCGTCTATGTGGTTCATTTAATTTTTTTTGACAAAATTAAGCACTTGGATGACGAAAATACAATTTTGTTATCTAAACTTAGATGACGAAATTTTATTTTCGTCATCTAAGTGTTTTATCTTAGACGACAAATTCTTGGTTTCGTCGTCTAAGTGTTCACTAAGCCGACGAAAATTTTCGTCGCCTTTGTCAGTAAAATTTTGTCGTCTAAAAACATAGATGATGAAAATTGTTTCATCGTCTAAGATGTGACTTAGGCAAATAATTTTTTTTCGTCGTCTAAGTACTTAGACGACGAACCTTAGGTGGCGAAAAACTCCACTTAGGAGACGAAATTGCTTCATCGTCTAAGTGTGATTTTCTGGTAGTAGGTAAAACCCGTTAGTAATAAATGGGTGTTTGTTAGAAAACGCAATGAGAAAAACAAAATCGTAAGGTACAAGGCTCTCCTCGCTGCTCAAGGTTTCTCTCAGCGTCCAGGATTTGATTATGATGAGACTTATAGTCTTGTTATGGATGTCATCACTTTCTGATACTTGATCAATCTGGTAGTTTCTGAATGTTTAAACATGCAACTACTTGATGTGGTTACTGCTTATCTATATGGGGATCTAGATACAGTAATTCACATGAAAATCCCTGACGGTATTCAGATGACTCCATTAAGTAACGCTAGTTCTAAAAGCGTGTTTTCAATTCGTCTTAAACGTTCACTGTTCGGATTGAAATAATCCAGGCGGATGTAGTATAAATGACTGAATGAGTACCTAGTGGGAAGAGGGTATACAAACAATGAACTGTGTCCTTGCATCTTCGTTAAGAAGACAAATTCTGGATTTGCAATCATAACACTGTATGTCGATGACATGAACATAATTGGAACTCTTCTAGAGTTAGCCAAACTACTATAGAGTTGAAATCTGAGTTCGAGATGAATGATTTTGGGAAGACACGATTTTGTCTAAGACTTGAACTAAAACATTGTGATGATGGAATCTTCATTCATCAATTAGGCTACACGCAAAATTGCTCAGGCACTTTAATCTAAATAAAGCTAAGCCTTGTAGTACTCCCATGGTTGTCCGAAGTTTTGGTCCGATGAAGGATCCTTCGAGAAGAGGACGAAGAGCTGCTTCAAGCCTTGAAGTAGCTTGAAGCAAAAATATCTTATCTAAGTGTTATTGGAGCTTTGTTGTACTTAGCCCTATGCACTAGACAAGATATCTCGTTCGTTGTGAATTTGTTGGCAAGATACAGTACAACACCAACTCGCAGACATTGGACTAGTTTTCAAAAAAAAATTCAGTATTTGAAGAACACTGTAGATATGGGTTTGTTTTATCCCTACACAAAGACAAACAATGTAGTGTCAGAAGCTACAACTGCAGGTTGTCAACTGGGCCCTAAACCTATGTATGACCAAGTCATAGATAAAGCTTTTTATACTAATCAGTGCCCGATTAATACTCTCACTAGCTATGCTGTTGCAAGATTCCTTTCTGATCCACATAAAGGACGTTCCCAAACTGGTTATGTATTTACCATGGGAAATACCGTGATATCTTGGAGGTCTACCAACCAGACCCTTGTTGTTATGTCATCTAATCATGCAGAGATCATTGCTCTTCATGAGACTGTTCACGAATGTGTTTGGCTTCGCAGTATTATTTCCCATATAAGAATGACTTGTGGGTTTAGATCTGCCACAGATGATCCTGCTGTTTTGTTCGAGGACAATAAAACTTGCATTGAACAAATGAAGTTGAGATTCATAAAAGGCGACAACACCAAGCATATTTTTCCAAAGTTCTTTTATAATCAGCAACAACAGACTCTGCTTAACATTGCTATTACGCAAGTGATCTCTGAGAAAAACTTAGCAGACTTGTTTACTAAGATACTACCTAAGTCCACTTTCGGGAAGCATGTACGAAGCATAAGAATGCGTCATTTATCCGAGCTAGATTGATCCACCATCAACCTGAGGCCGACTTCAGGGGGAACTTCTAGTTAAGAAGGCGCCATGTTTCATTCAAAGTGTAGAGCGTGTTGTACTCTTTTCCTATTTTGAGTTTTTGCAATTTTTCTCCTACTTGTAGGTTTTTGATTTTCTCGGCAAGGTTTTTAACGAGGCAACTACATACAGTCAAGAAGAGCGGATACTATCAAGATTACACAATGGTGAACGTTTCGGACACCGCAAGGGGGAGTGTTGAAATATGTCAAGATATTATATGTTTATCCTCACCGTAATCTAGATAGATATCCTTACCTTATTATGTCATAGAATATATTCCTACTTGTCTACCAAGTTATGAATTACTTTATTCCTATATGGACTTGTGATGATAGATTCCTATATAAGGGGTGTCATCCACTATGATTAATGTGAATGTTCTCCTCTTTTCACAACTTATTCCAACAAATTTAACATTTTCTTTATAATTGTTTATCCAAATTTTTTACCTTTTTATTAGCTTTGAGCCAATAAAAATTTGTCACGTAGACAGTACAAATGCATTGTCGTGTATAGTATATGTTCCCTACAGAAGCTCGTATTGAAACCACAATGTCACCTCTAATCTTACGGAGAGAGCAATCAAAGAATTATCTGACGATGCGCACATAGATGTCGTAAAACAAAAATTCCAGAAGCGAAGATCCCCTAACGAAGCTCTTTCTTCAACGAGGAACGAGAGCAATTTTTATTATGTGATTTTACTTCAATGCAACAACACCTCGATGCTGTTTTTAACCTGCTAGTCACCAAGATCACGAATGTACACATGTTTCGTATGATGTGGCTGGGTTTAGGTAAGTACATACTTCAATGCATAGTCATATTATTTAAAAGTAGGATTTGGCCAGAAAAGATGGGACTAATTCAGTGGCCTTGATCCTAAACTCAAAGTGCATGGTAACTATAAGAGCATCTGCACAGGGGTGCTGAAAACGGGTCGGTTGTTCGAGCAAGTGGAGGGACCCGCCGGAGCTGCTCGAGCAAGTCGGAAATTGGTGATGCACCGGGGAGGAAACCACCCGACCAGATCGCAGGGTCAACGAGCTCGAGCAATTCTGGGTTGGGCTGAAGCTCGACCAGCTGGTGGAGCCCATGCTCACGTGGATGACGCCAGCAACTATATTTTTTTTAATCCAAGCGCGTGTAATGAGTAAAAAACAAAAATTTACGCACTAATGAGAGGACGACACGTGGTGCACGGGTTGGAAAAAAAACCGGTCAGTTAATCTAGGCCGTTGATTTTGAACCCAAAATCTGATCCAACAACAGAAAACCTAATCCCAATAGCTAGACCCTCGTATGCTACCGGCATATAAACCTGATTAAAGGCATAATCTAACAATTAAAATTGAAACACATCATATTTATTACACACTTTTAGAAATTGAAACACACATACTAAATTTGAAACACACTTAATGAAAATTAAACACACAATCGACTTCAATTATTTCCTCGATATCGTTATCTGGAGATGACACGTGTCACAAACTCATTGGTCGGAAATCTCACCGACAATCGGCTTCAATTATTTTGTCGATATCGTTAACCGGAGATGATACATGTCACGCTCTCATTCAGTCACTGAATAGTAACTGCTCAAGCAGTTTGTGAACTACTGCATTCTGTTTACTTTTGCTCAAACAATTTGGTGATTTCAAACTGTTTGAACAATTGCTCAAGCAATGAGTGCATTTGCTCTAATGAGCCCGAGGCATAATTAGAATTGCGTGGAGGAAAAAAAGGGACCAACAAAAGACGAGGGAAAACATTTTTTTTCTGTACTTCATAAAACCAGCTTCCTATGTGTTAACATATAATAATATCTTTCACAACAAAACATAAACTGCTTGAAGATAGTTCATTAGGTCTAATAAGATTTCATCATAGAAACTAGGATAGATGTGTATTAAATCTGGTACCGAGACTCGAAAGCTTGTCTGCAACCTCCCTAGAGTTTTTGGATAATAACAGAATTGGCTACACCTGCCTGCTCAATTGTTTGTTGCAGATCAGTGAGCTGCTTCGGAGGAAATCCCATTGTCTGCAATCTGTAATTTCTTACCCCACCAGGTCTTGATGCATCAATAAAAGCGTGGATGTCTCTGATGGTATGGTGGTTGTTGAAGCGAGATACCATCCGTGTACCATCTGCTAACCTTAGCTGAATAGAGGTTGATGGCAATGACTGATCAACAGTTAAGCCCATTAATGGCAACGGAGGGGTTGTAGGAGTAGAATGACCAGAATCAGTTGACTCAGAGTTAATGCCGCCTAAAGTTCTTCCAACACCCTGAAAAGCAACTTGACCACGTTGCTTCGCTGGTTCCTGAACATAAATCAAGAAAAAAGACATAAGAAAGATTGAAGATAATGCAAATTAAAAATATATATACAATGGAAAATAGGAGAGGAGTTGCACATACAGGATAGTCTTCATCCCTCTTCATTAGACTCACATTAACAACAGTCCTCGTATCAGCGGGTGCAAGCTCATTTGGGCATTCAGATCTCCTGATGCTCTGCATTTGTGATCACACCTCTATCAGAAATTTAACAAACAAATACAGAGAAACCAAAAAAGTGCAAGAAAAAGGTGAAGATGAGCACCTACTGATGGAATTATAAAAAACCCATGACAGCAAACAAACTAACTAAAATGCACATTTTTCTTCATCTTGTTTTCCCAGAGTGACGAGAGTACTGCAATATTTTGGTTGGGGACTCTTCTATTTCAGCTAACAGAATAATGCGGATAGCATGTCAAATTAGATATTTTAAAGATGTTATTCTCACTAAGAGCTATGGGGACAACATGTCAAATTAGATGAATTAAAGAAGTTATTCTGACTACGAGCTATGATCAGACTCTTCTAGTCTAATCATCTTTAACTAAAACTACTTCCTCTGCAAGGCCATATGGGGCACGACTGTCAATCTTAACTGGTTACATTCTAAAGTTACAAATGCAAGCATTCTATAGAAAAAGCATGATGTTGGTTTATAAATTAGACTTTTAAGATCCTAGAACAATCGTCAACTATAAGTGAAAAACCAAACACTTGTTTATCAAACATAGAATCCAGATCCCAAGCAGTAAACTCACATAACAAGAAGTTGGAATGCTCAAACAGGAAAATATACAGAGCCTCAGAAATAATAAGAGCAATTGTAGGGAGGGATTCACGAAAAACTTACTTCCAAGAAGTCGACATTTGCAGGATCATCTGCCCTCCTCAACGGACCATCATCTACAGAAAATCCATTCCGCCAGATAGTGATGGTGTGACTGACCGACTCCGGTGGCTGAGGTGCAGCAGCTGGAACAGGCTCTCCGGTAAGTGTCCTAGCTGTTCCAGTAAAGCTTCTCGAGCTCGAAGAAGCCTCTGGAGGTCCTTGTGCATACTGTCTAGCTTGATCAAAAACCGAATTCATATCGACACCCCTGCTGCCTCTGGTAGGGTCTTGCACAAGCATACCACTGTAACCACAAATTAAGACCAACATTGCTAAACTTCCACAGAACGAAATCAAAAGCTCCAAATTTTCAGGATAACAAGTTCAACAATATCAAAAGCTCGATAACATAGAGTTAACACAAACTTAACACAAATGCTTGGATTTTTATGAATTAGGGTTACAAAAGATTTTACCTTTTCTCACCGCCAGTGTAGTACTCGTTGGGCTCGTCGGAGTCACTGTCAGATCCATCCTTAGCCGGACGGCGATTCAGATCGGAGAGCGTGCGAATGTCACGTGTGCGGGGCTTGTTGTCATTCTTGCCGGACCCGGAAGCGGCGCGCTTCGATCGGAGCTGGTAGGCCGGGCCCGGCGGAGGTGGCGACGGCGAGCGAGAGCGCGTGGGCGACTGGGAGGGAGAGTAGTCCGGCGACTGAACGATAGGGTTTGTGACGGAGGCGGCGGCGGCGGGGAGAGCGGGGGCGTTGTCGTTGTCGAGAAAAGTGGAGACGGCGGCGTCGAGGTCCCAGTTGTGGGATTCGAGGAAGAAGAGGGCTTCTTGATTGGAGGCGGATGTGATCTCGAGGAAGGAGTTGAGTACGGCGTCGGTTTGAGGGTTCGATTCATGAGCAGCTTCGGTTTCCATCGGAGTAGTAACAAAGTCTTGTTCTTGTTCGATTCCTTGATTGCTCTCCGAGACTTGAAGCTAAGAAAATAACTGACAAAAGCTTTCTAAAGCTCTCTCAGTCTCCGGTATAAAATTGGGAAAATTACTAGGAAGTGAATCAAGTATTACACGTGCTAAGTTTTGTTCATTGAAGTATTGTAAATATCACTTTACTTTGGAGTTTTAAATTCGAGTTATAATCGGCCAAGGAAACCTATTGGGCATTGTAGATCTCTTCTTTGTGAGTCTTTTCATACAAAGATCAAGCATCAATTCAACCCGAGGAAGAAGAATCGAAGATTTGAAATTTTAGGTGTTCTTGATTTCAAAGGTTAATTTGACAACTTCTATGATGAATTAAACTTTGGTATAGTTGAGAAAAGTGTTTTTGGGTTGATTTCGCACAGATTGAGCTCCGCCAATTGGAGTGGCGCCACCAATTTCTCCGGTTTGGAGTGATCAAAGTGAATAAAAGTGTAATTCGATAGTGAGCAAAATGATATTTGTCTTACATGAGTGAACAAAGTTTAGAACATGTCATACTTGAGTGACATTCATAACCATTTTCCCTATAAAATTAGCAAAACCTCGAACGTGCAGGGCGACGAAAATAAAAGTTAGGAGAGTAAAAATATATTTATAGTAATTATAAATAAAAATATGACAAAATTGCATGAATGGTCACTAATCTTTGCCTAAAACGACAGTTTGATCACTATCATATGACATATGTCAAAATAGTTACTCCCGCTAACGTTTCATTATCAAATTGGTCATTCGAGCTGAAACGTCCGTTAAAAATCAAAATATTCTATTTATTTTTAGGGGTATTTTGGTCTTTTTATCTTCATTTGCAAAAAAAAATGAAAATTTCATTTATTAAAAAAGTCGCGTGAGATGGGCTATGTCGGTCACGGCGGCGTTCGACCAAGATCTCGAGTTCGTCGGCGTGGCAGCGCACGAGATGGGATGATGAGATAATAAATGAGTTATATCACTTATATGTGCGATCAGATCGCGGCGAGATCACAACCATGAGATGCGTCCAGAGCCTATCTCAGCACCCGGCCATGGGATGCATCAATTCAAAGCAGATGGTGTCGGTCACATCGGCGTTCGACCACTACGGAAAGCCTCGCCGCTCTCCTCGCACCCGGCCACCTGCGCAATCATCTTCGTGGCGTCTTCCACGATCCCAAGCTTGTTGTCGTTCACCACCATCATCGAGAAGAATCCATAACCCAAGTGCATGAGCGAGCCGGTACGGCTAGAAGACGCCCGTGCGAAAATCGATGCCAGATTTAGTTTGGGTGAATAGCTCGATTCTCAATCTCCGGTGGTATAGGTTCGGGTAAAGACCCGTTTGAAACGGAGATCCGTAATTAGAGCAGTGAGAAGCACATTTGCCCTTGGATGAATCATTTGAGGTCTTTTAGGGGAGATTCGGAGGTGTCGGAGTTGGTGAGCCGACCGGAGCGGGTGGAGCGGAGTTGGGTTCTGGGTTTGGATGCGGGTATATGGGCTCATGACTCATGAGAGAGAGAGAGAGAGAGAGAGATGTTGTTTATAATGGTATTATTGTAAATAAAAGAAGTTATGAATAAAAGGACAAATTTACCCCTATAAGAGTTAATATCTAACGTCTAAAATAGACGAAGTGACGAAATTGATAGACGGAAGACGAAGTTGACTGACTATTTTAACATATGTCATACGATAGTGACCAAACTGTCGTCTTGAGCAAAGATTAGTGACCATTCATGCAATTTTGCCTAAAAATATATTCAGATGGTCATTAGCCATTACATTAAACTACAACTGCAGTTGCAAATGTGTGCCTCTAGTTGCATGATATAATGAATAGTCCAATGTTGAAGTAGGATCTTAAAAGTCCCAGATGTGGGGTGAATAGGTCATTGTTAACTTTTTTGTTTAAGTTTGTTATCGAGGATGGCTAAATAGTGAACTATCTTGATTATCAAATATACGAGTAATGAAAAAGCAAAAGTGATAAGTAAAGAATAACACGAAGATGTTTTCCTTTAACGTAAAAACCCTGCAATAAGGGAGAAAAACTGCGTGCCCCTAATTCTTGAGGGACAAACATTTCCTTTATGTGAAAAACACTTCTTACAAAGCTCTTGTACTTTGGGATACATAACCCGTATGTTATCCTAACTAATCTCTCTACTAGTCTACAAAGTTACACTCTCTTTTGTTTCTAAGTGTTTACAAATGAAAAGTTTTTAGAAACTTCATTCAGAACTCAATTATTTGTAAGTTGATTCTTCATGAGCGGCTTCTTGGGTTGTGCACTACCATACCGATCTTAATGTTGTGCAAGATGCATATGAGTTTGAATGAAAAACTTGTTTGTGCAATACTCTAAGGCTTACATATGATAAAAGGAAAAACTTAGAGAAAACAGAAGACTCTGAATCGTTTTGGAAAGATGCACAAAACTCTCAAAACAACCAGGGAGCCAAGTCCACTATGTTGTCCTTATATAGCCAATAAGGTCCGCTAAGAGAGCAGCCACATAAGCAACATGCCAGAACTGATTTTGGACATTTGTTAATGGCCATAAGCTAGATATGACATGTGAAAGACAATGTCAAACATATAGAACAAACTAAGACTTTCCTTAGACATGTCTAAAATTCAAATTATGACAAAAGAGTTTTCCCAACTTTACTCTAAAAGGAAGATGACAATGTGTAAAGACAAACTCTTTTTTAGGAAGCAATGATACCAGCTAATACGTTGGTGTATGTATCGTGAAAGAATAACTGATTTCCTTTTTACCACACCCAAGAAAACAAAGGTCACAAGTAAGAAATGAACTTTCCTAATTGGAAAAACTTCTTAGCCTCCAAGATAATCAAGTTTGTCCTAACAAAACTCTTTTAATATTATGAAGATTAAAAGCGAGCTTCAAATCAATCCACAAATATCTAATACAAGGACAGACTGACTCAAGAGAGGTGGCAAGGTTATCATCCTCAGTGAAAAATCATAATATGCACATACATATTTTTACCTGATTACCATTGAGATCAATAAATGTACTTCTTCAATGTTCAAGGTTGATCTTCACTAATTATGTGTTTTGTTAATCACAAGGAATTGCCATTGCTTATGCCTTCAGATCTTAGAATGAGTAGTGAGTGTGTCACAATATCACGAAGCGTAATAGAAGCTTATGCTATGTTTTGACTATCACAGAAAGTCAGAAACCAGGAGAGAAGGATTTCTTGTAATCCAATAGAGATGCTTTAACAGTCTGAAACCATTGGCTTATGTGCCTATGTGGTGCAAATCTTTGCCGGAATTAGCCACCAAATGAATCCTTGACAGACTTCAAGCACTGATACAAACATGAAACATTCCATTGCATGCATGTCAATGATGTCATTCCTGAAAACAGAAAACTCAGATACATTATTGGAGGTTATATTTGTTTATGCGAGGAAGGTCTAGAGATTGTCTCTGTAGGAATGTACTGGACGTAAATTCATTAGATGCATTGAAAGAAGAAATAGAAGCCAAATTCCTCGACTTTTCTAAGTTAACATAGTTCATACAACACCATTTTGTGGGAATTAGAAAGGAGGCTTGAACTAATCGATCTTCTTCCTCAAACTTGCACAAGATAACCTTCAATAATTCCTCCAATCTAAGGACTTACACATCCTTAATCCAATCTCGCAGACCAACAGGTGCTAAGTTAAAACTTTAACATGATGGAATTGGAATGTAGACGTGACAGAAAGCAAATTATCTCAGCTACCTGACTTTAGTTTGTGAATAAAAGCATTGAACTATCATGATTATCTCATAGTGTTGCAAAGACTAATAGTAAAACAAGTTGTAACTACAAACCACTACGAACCTCAATATTTTCTCTGTTATCTCTAAACAGGTGACACAAATTAACTCACCTATTAACGATGACGACTACCTCCATTGCCTGGAAGACGGGGAACAACAACAGACCCTCCCCGAACTCTATCGAGAGCAAAAGTAATCCTCAGTGGCCTACCCATCAAAGCCTGCATGCAGAGAACTACTCAATCAGTAAGACAGTTGTTTTCAAACAAAAAACTCAGGGAGTATCACTTTGCTTCAAAAATCCTGCCTCACCTTTCCATCCATAGCATCTTTTGCAGACATGGCATCATCTTCCTTATGGAAGCTAACAAATCCGAAGCCTCTAGACCTGCCTGAGTCCTTGTCATACACTATATTCACTACAATGCAATTGTCCACATTATACGGTGAGCAAAAGTAAATGAAATTCAACCTCAACATTGTAAGGCATTTTGTCGAACACCTAGAATGCATGTGTGCAAACTGAACGATCATCACACCAAATAGTCCGATAAAGTTGGAAACCTTTTACCTTCATTGACCTCCCCGTAACGAGAGAAAGCGTCCTTCAATGACTTCTCGTCCACCGACCATGACAACCCTGCAAGACCCAGAACCCATGTCACCATACGAAATTTGAAACACACCCGGATTAAAAAAAAAACACTTTACATTACAGAAGAAAAAGTTCGAGTCTTTAAACGTGTGTGGGATTTGAAAGAGAGAGACCTCCAACGAAGAGCTTATTGTTCGAGGAAGAAGACGGTGGTGAACACAAGTATCGCCGACTTGAAAGGATTGGGTTTTGAAACGTTGATGTGGTTGCTCTTTTAGCAAGAAACGTTAACAAAGTGTTCTTCAGCATTGCTCTCACAGTGACTCGTTTTTCTTTCCTTGCGCGCTCTTGGCTTATTCTACATGTTCTTCTCAAACATTGGTCATTAGTAGTGTCTGCTTTAAATTTTTTGGTCAGTGTTAAGGCATTTTCTCAGACAAAAATGTAGTATTAATCTATGGTTCGAATCCTTTTCATCTTGAAGGCTTGAACCAAACAAAATGAAATAGATTTGAATTTTTTGCATAGGCTGGAGTTTCAGTTGGACATGTTACTACTGATGAGAGCTTGAAAACAGCTAGGTAGCAGAAACAGATAAAACTATATGGCAAGATAAAAAAAACCTATTCAAGAACTATAAATGAGTCATATTGATCCTTATTTTTCGATTCTTAATGAAGTCTTTGAAATCTGCAGGATTGCCACCAAATGCACATCTTGAATGACACGAGTTGTTATTGGGGATGTAGCAAAAATGAATCTCTTGACGATTAACGCATTGATGGTTTTAAAGCACTTATACTCCAAGTTCCAGCAGAAGAGTATTGCTGATAGTGTTTGATCTTGGTCCAACAAATTGAACTGGACCTGATCAGAATTAAACATGGAGGAACTCAGACATTTTTAACTTGCATATATTTTCCATATCTTCAGAAAAATAGACCTACATGGCCAATGATAAAGGAAATAGAGTAAAGAACAAACCTGGGTTGACATAAAAATTCTTAAGAGCCCACTCATCGCGCAAAGATGCAAACTTCTTGAATGGTGCACCTGAAGATGTTACCAGGTAATGTCAAGCACTGCACCAGGTTAGTCATACCGTAAGTCACCGAAAAGTTAAAACTAGTTTTGTACCTTCAAGTTCCACCATTGCTTTCTTAATCACAGGCTTGTTCTTCCCTGCAAGTTCCCTCTTATATTTACCTTCCTGCTTCCTTTTTTCAAGTTCAGTGCCTACCATTTGACTGAACATTTTTTCGGTCTCTATTTTGGCAACCTGAATGTTTAACATAGAGTAAGATACCACAATTCACAAGTACCAAACTACCATATAGTTACATGACAAAAATAAATAAAATTACCTGCACATTTCCATACAGGTCTCTTTCGAGCAATAGTTGCTCCTGAATAGCCGGAGGTAGAAATTCAAAAAGCTCATTAGTCATTAGACTGGGGTTGGAGTTTCTTTTTCCAATCCCCTGCTTCATCAACAGTACCATGAGCTAGGATTTCGTTAAACTCTACGATTAGCTGTTGTACCTGAAAGTTTTATGGCCACAGAAAAAGGGAAATTTCAACAAATGTGGAGCAGTCAGATAGCAAGGAAAATGGACCGTAACTGTTATTCAATTTCATACCTCAGGAATGAAATCAATCAGGCCTTCCAGAATAAGTATAATGCCATAGTTATAACCCTTTTCTGCACGTTTGCAGATTATATCTGTTATATAGTCTGTCACATTTTTTAGAGTCTGCTTCTTCGCAGCAACCTGGGGCAAAAGTAACACGGTAAGTTTATATATACATCAATAGATGTTTGTTAGGTACAATTATGCAACCTCAAAGTGAACAAAGAGAGGGATCCTTTGGTGGCTTAGTGAAGAAAAGGATTAAACATATACCTCCTCCCCAATTATGGTAATGTTTGGGCGAGTCTCCAGAGCACACTCCAAAGTGATATGAGAAGCGGCACGCCCCATAAGCCTTACAACTGTGGACATGGACAATAAGAAGGACAATCAAGAAGAGACATCTATGGTCAAAGTTCACAGCAGGGATTAAAGACTAGTTATATACTTATATGCCTTCATAAGTTTGTTAGCATGCCTCATTTGTTTAATAGCAAAACACAAGAAATAATCTGATCTAGGTAGTACTTCTAAAACCATAGCACTCACAATGGTAGTACTTCCCAGTTGAACGAGCATCTGTCATTAGATTACCAATCATTTCTCAATATAACTGCATGTTATAAACAACAGGAAAATGATCAATGAATATTCCAATTTCATAGGTAAAGAAATTCAGTTCTTCTATTATAATGCTAGAAGAACACATACGAAAGTAAGTTCAGTTCTTGTCCCCTACAGTCCCTACAGATCAATTCTCAATGAAGAAAATATTGGATCAAAGTACAAGAATGAATCTGAACTGAACTTCGAAGTAAAAGAGAAGAAAATGGAGAACAGAAACAAGGACCACTAAATGTAAACTCAGAATATAAGTTGCTACAGAGGTTCAGCAGACATAAGTGTGCAAAACATGGCACTGAGATAACAAAAAAAGGCATGACTTTCTAGTTTACTATTATAATTCATTATGTCAAAAACCTTTTTAAAACTAGTGAAAATATGACTAAAAATATCAAATGAATTACCCAGCAGGCGGTGTCAAATCCAAAACTTATGGGCACCTCTTTGCATTTCAGATCACCATCTATGGTTTCCGGACATCCAATAACCCGAGTCTTCAAATTTTTACTCCTATAAGATCATTTAATCTCAAGCATAAAAGCCTGTTTCTTGGAAAAGAAGGAATTGCACAAATTCACAGAGAGCAGCATATTTTTATGTTGCAGAAGCGCAATTCATACCTGAAGTTCTCAGCCAGAAGGCAGGCATTAGTATTTGAGTCATCACCACCAATGACCAGAAGCCCATTCAAATCAAGCTTGTTTGCTGTTTCTTCAGCTTGCTTGAACTGGAATGCACATGCTCAAAATTCAGTAACCATATACATTTAAAATGGTCTTAATTAAGATCTGTACAAAGTAACATAAATTTGCCAAACATATGAAAAATAAACCTGTTCTGGAGTTTTGATTTTGTCTCTGCCACTACAAATCATATCAAAACCGCCCTGTGAAGAGAGTCTTTCTTAGCTACATATGTTCTAAACATGATCAGTATGTATACAAGAGCAATCTAGCTACTAATGGAAAACATTTCTTGCTACATAAGAAACACAGAAAGCACAAAAATTAACTCGTGGATGGATCTAAATAAAGATGATAACAAAAAATGACACCTGATTTCTGTAAGGATAGACGAATTCCGAATGCAACTCGACATACTTTCCCTTCATCACTCCCGCTGGACCACCCCTAAATCCGTATATTATACTCCCAGTAGTACGTTGCCGCAAGTAATCTAACCACACACGAAAAAAAAGAGAAGCTAAAGACAAAGTCTTGAATAATGTAAAAGCTTGAAACTGCATGTAGTATAGGAAATCCTGACCGAAGATTCCAGAAATGACATTGTGTCCACCAGGTGCTTGTCCACCGGAGAGAACAACTCCGATCTTCAAAGTCTTGTCTGAGTGACGCCGAGGGCTGTCCATATAGGCTACGATTTAACGGTTCAGATTTATTTTTTAGTAAATATTCAACGGTCTAGATTAACTCTAACAATCTAACCTAGCCCTAACATCTAATTCTCTCACACAGTCATGTATATAAGGTAAGGTATCTAACTCTCTCCCTCTCCGCCTCTCCTTAGTCAAACAGAGTCAACAGACTTACAGTCCCTCACGGCCTCACCTCCTCACGCCGCTCACGGCACACCCTCTCGAGTCTCGACCTCACCTCACCTCGATCTCACAGACTCACACTCACACTCACCCTCTCGATCTCACACTCACTCTCACCTCTCCCTCTCCGCCTCTCACACTCACCCTCACGGATTCACCATCTCACCGAGAGCAGTCGGAGATCAGGGTTAGGTAATAGACCCCAATGAATCTTATTCTCTCATAGCTAGCCAGATATTGGTAAACTACTTAAAGCATCAAACTTCACGTTATCTGTATTTAATTGATGTTAAGTTTTCTAAAGACATAAGCATCACGACATGTTTTCAATTGATTCATGGTATACTCAAAGACTATTAAATCTGATGCCAGGTATTTTGGTTGACAGGTGACACAGCCACACAGGTCCATCACAGGATTCACAGCTTGGTATTCTGTCTCGATCCAATCTGCTACTACTTCAGCTAATTGGCTTGGTATTGAATCTGTCCTGATCTATTTATTTTGCTGTACATATAGATCTTTAAATGGATGAAGTTAAATAGAAAATCGAAGCAACAGTTGTGAATGGGAATGAAACAGATTCATTTTTCGTAGCTGTGGTTGAGCTGTTGAGTTGTTGTTGTCAGTGTTGTGTACATATGGAACAGATTCATTTTTCGTAGCTGTAGTTGAGTTGTTGTCATTTTTCGTAGTTGTAGCTGTTGAATGATGAATACTAAATGTTAATCATTTCCATACATCATGATGCAGGAGCAATGAGGAAATACATGACTGTGTGTGTATCATATAACAGCATATGCTGGCTTTCACCTCACCACCTCTAAGTTTATCACTTCAAATCAAGCATTTATTTTTCAGTACTGAAATTCCATCCTTTTTAACTTCAATTCTTTCAAAATACTCCCAAACATCACTTGTAAACCTAGACTTTTTAGAGGATGCAGTATTTTCATTATCATCAGTTGCACGTTCCATTTATAAGCTTAAAAAAAGGTTCAGAATATGATACTTAAGTTGCAAGCTTTCCTTTCTTCTGCTTAGTGCTAGACTGCTAGTATTGTTAAAGGTTCAGATTATATGCTGTTATGAATCTGCTTGAACTGCAGTGTGTTTGGACCTATATAAATATTTCGAGTTGAAATGTAGCACACTAGAGTGTTTCCATTGATGCATTGTCTAAGAGTCGTAGTTAAATGATGAGTAGGAGCGAAAACTGATGTTTAGGGCAATCTTAGACTGGATAAGTTTGAATTTCAGAAAGCGGTATTGCTTATGGATCATTTTGGAATGTGTAGGTTTGAAGAAGAAGAAGACATGAATGCTTTCAAGGCTTTTAAAACCAATGTTCCAATTGCCTGGAGCCCTAATCTCTATATTACTTTGGTGAGAGGAATCCCAGGGACCAGGAAACTTCACAGGCGTACTTTGGAGGCATTACGTCTCCGCAAAACCAACCGAACTGTCATGCGATGGAACACTCCTACAGTTAGAGGAATGATCCAACAGGTTTGAAATAAAATCACACTACAGGCATTTCTAGATTAAGACATCTCCTCAGTCTTAGCTGATTTCAATATCATATATTTGTACAGGTCAAGAGATTGGTTGTGGTTGAGACAGAAGAGATGTATAATGCCCGCAAACAAAAGGTTGCAGACCACCGAGCTCCCCGTCCCCCATTGATTATAAATCACCTCCCTGCTTCTGCAAATTGTTCATCTCCACAGCCATTGTAATTTTGGTAGAGGTCAGCTCTCAGTGTCTTAGATGTGCGTCTCTTGAGTGAGGAGATTAATTATCCAGTGCTGTACGTTGTCATAAGCTACTAAATGTGGATCCAGTTGTTTACCAATATTCATGTTTGGTTCTTTGTGCTGAAATTATGTACTGGTCTGAACTAGTGGATGATCATTGAACTAGATATCTTGCAGTTAAGTAGGCCTCCTATTTTGCATATGCAATACGCTGGAAGGGTTATTTGATGAATGCCTAAATTCCGAATGAGCAAATGAGCAGTTCATGTATCCGACGTGTTCTAAATTTTTTTTTAGAAATAAATAAAGCTCTATTATTTCACAGTAGTATTTAATTTTCGTTGGACAGATTACAGACAAAAAATCTATATAATACCTAACTATCATTCATAGCGTGATACACACTTTTTTTTTTTCTGAAGATGTTCAGGACCAATATTAGACATTAGTCCTTGCCAAGCTATACCTAACTAGGCTCCCTCTTTTGCCTCGATTCTTATCTTCTCCATATCTTCGACCATCATGTCATTAGAGATCTTCAGCTCTTTGCTGCTGTCATCAGGGTGGTACAGCTGGCCTTTGTACTGGTGTCTCATTGCAAAGGCAAGGAAAATAAAGAAATTTAGAGTTCCTAGAGCTGCAAGCAGTAAATAGAAATTATCTAACCTCCCACTGTTCAAATCACTTCTTAGCCAGCTCTTATCAGTTACTTTATCTACAATGGTCACCAATAGACTGCTCACATAGAACCCCATGGAAATGGTGCTCAGGAAAAGCCCTGTGCTCATGGACTTCATCCTCTCCGGAGCTTCTCTGATGAAAAATTCGAGTTGTCCAACATAGACAAACGCTTCCCCTGCACCCACTAGGAAGTACTGTGGAACAAGCCAGAAGGCACGGATGTTGGTATTGTGGTGAACAGCTTGTTCCCTTCTTTGTTTCTCAACGATTGCAGAAATGACCATGGCAGCCATCGAAAAAATCAGTCCGATTCCTACCCTCTGAAGGCTTGTGAGTCCTTGTGGACTCTTGGTGAGTTTTCGAGCAAGGGGAACAAAGATTTTCTCATTTAGGGAAGTGAATAGGAGAATGGTGACAAAGAGAAAAGCCGAGAAAGAACCAGCAGGGATATCAAAGGAACCTACTTTCCTGTCCATGAAGGTTGCTTGTTCAATGGTGAAGGTAGTCATTTGAGAGTACACAGTCCAAAAGAGAATACATGTTGACCAGATTGGGAGGAGTTTCAAAACTAATTTCACTTCTTCAACTTGAGTCACTGTTGATACAATCCAAGGGTTGCTTCTGTTCTCTTCGCTAGCAGCAAATTCATCTACTATTGCAGCTTTGTCGAGACACCTGACATAGGAAGAATATTAGTGTAAAAGGATGAATAAACCCTTTTGGTTTAAGCAAAGGTTGTAGATGTTAACTTACTTGAATCTCTCTGTGTGTGGAATGGTGGCTTCTTGGTACTGATTCAAAAGGCTCGGGTGAGGAGGATAATGGTGAACCCTCTTCTTCCATGCCAAAAATATCACCCTCCATATCATAGTCAATGGGCTGCCTCGAGGCTTCTTGAATCGATAGAATGGTGTTCCTATGAGCAACACCATGAGCGCAATCACGACAGTCCCTGCTGATAGACCATAACCAAGTCCTCGGCCAACATTGTCTTGTATATACACCAGCACGAGCACAGCGAATAGAGAGCCAATGCTGATGCAGAAATAGAACCTGTTGAAGAAAAAAATCATGGCCTTCTCTTCCTTGGGGTCTGAGGAATCGAACTGGTCAGAGCCAAAACCCGAGACATTGGATTTTATTCCGCCGCCGCCTAGTGCTGTAATGTACAAAGCAGCATAGAGCAAGGCCAATTGGCTTCCTGTGGCCTCGATGCAGTTTTCCTTGCCCTCACACGCAGGCGGTCTCATACTTCGAATGGATGTGGCCAATGTCAACAAAGTTATCCCCTAAAGCAAGAAAAATCAGTACTATTCGGAATGAATATGTTCTTGAATCAAAGCATAGCAAAGATATCTTTTTTCTAGACATGTTATCGGCAAAAACTTACGATGGCAGTTATGGCGGCAGAGAGAAGAACAGTCAGGTAGCGGCCAAGTTTTGCGTCTGCAACGAAACCTCCAAGAAGGCCAAGGAGGTTCAGAGTGCCCATGAAATTGGTGACTATAGTTGCAGATTTTGCTGAAGTTAAGTGCAAATTCCCAACCAAGTAAGTCACCAAGTTCATGGATATCCCCATCACACATATTCTCTCAGACAGCTCAGTTACTGCAGGAATGAATCAAGAAATCTTTAGCTAGCTGGTTAATGTTATACATACATGGGCAACGTGGTACTTGGAACAGAGAATTTCAGTCATGTTAAGCAATATTAAAGCACCTAGGATGAGCCCTGCAGCAAGCCAGCCACCAGTTTTCAACTTGTCGACGGGGTTTCCCCGAAAATCCACCATATCATTTACCGCACCATCTTTCTGACTGTTCGTCGACACCAAAACCTGTGAAAGCTTAGGAAACCATTAGTGAAAATTCAGAAGCACAACTCGCTGAAAGTTCAAGTCGCAGTAGTAGCTAGCTACCATTTTTAGCCAGAGAGAGAGAGAGAGAGAGAGAGAGAGATCAATAGTGCTCCTTCTTCTTCCTCTTCTTCCAGTTGGTATAAGATCTGCAGAGAGCAGCAGTAGAATGACTGAGCCTAAATGATTGAGGTGGATAGATTTATATAGTAACGTGAGGGCTGGGAATTGCTAGCTTATGATGGCACTCCAGACTTCCACTCCTCCACAATTTCTAGTGGCCAAGAGTAGTTGTGGTGCTACGTACTACTACTGCATAATATTAAGACCATGTGGCATGTGAACACTTTCGGAAAACCATGCCAAAATGTGTTTTGTGGTTTTGGTGCTATCAATCAGGAAATGGATGGCGAAACTTACTCTTCGATCGTTAATTCTTTGTTTTGGAGCCATCGCTTGTATCATTATTTGCAAAAGATAAAAGCAAAAGGGCTAGAAACCACCTAAGCTGTATGACACATCATAAGGCAGAGGAAGTTTCTGCTATGTGGGACTGATGTATCAGCACAAGACACTTGTTATTGTATGGCTAGATTTAGCAATCTACAGTGCAAAATTTAGATCTCTTATAACTCACTTGGGTTAAGTCAATGAATATCGATTTCGTGTAAATTTGGCAAATTCGTTATCTTGAAAGTGAATCTCAGAGTATTTCAGTTTAGCTCTTTCAATGATCAAGTTTCTAAAACAGACTAGTAAAGAGTCAATTCATCATGTCTTATAATTTGAGTGGAGTTTTTGCTAATTCCCCAATTTTCAATTTTCCATGCATCACACTCTTTCAAACTTACAAGTATATTGTTCAAGAAAACATGTCACTACAAGCTCACTTTTGCTCATCTGATAGAATTGGTGATCGATGGCTATGAATCACCAACATGATTAAACCTTTTCATGATCTGAGTGTAGGAAAAGTTACTGTGCAGGTAACACCACGCTCAGCTTTGCAAGTTCATATATGTTAGGACGGACACATTGAGATTTTTTGTAACTTCTGAACTGTATACCTACTCGATCACTAGCTATTAGCTAAGACCATTACGTGGTTTGATTAGAAACCTCTGCAACTGTTTCGATCTTTCCCAAGAGATTTGATCTGTCATAATGTCAGGTTCGATAAAACAAAAGCAGTGCAATAATGGGAGAATGAGCTTTTCAATTACCCATCAATTACAGGTTGAACTTTCCATCTAGCAATTACAGGTTCAACTTTGCTGCATGCAGCCGACCAGATCGAACCGTGTGCACATGAAACATTGATCGGTTGACCACCGCTGATGACTAGCACATTCATTCATTCCATCACTGAATGATTGATTTTTCAGGGCTGAAAAGTTTATATCCGATGTGTTATAATAATTAATATAAGACAATTAAGTAATTATTCTCACTAATTAGGCACCCATTAGGCAGTAAACTTGTACGTTCTACTTTCAAAAAAAAAAACTTGTACGTTCTTGAAAAGATCTCAGGTGCAAAACAGCTATCAAGAATCTGTGGGATTCTATCACAAAGAATGTTTCAGATTCTGTATCAAAGTCAATAACGCAATTGTATCTCATCCGATAACTGTTGTATATACCGAGTTGGATTCATCCAGCATTAATTATATGACGTTTTTGCTAATAATTGATGTGAGGTACGTAGAACTTCAGGTATTATTTAGGATGTTATATATGTTAATAGAGATTGGACTTTGAGTAAGCATACGGCATGGTAAAGATGGAAATTTATTTGGTGCGACGTACTCCCGAATTTGAATTACACCCTATAGAGGTTTAATTTCATTTTCATTGTTAACGGGCCGGGGAGACTGATCGAGTGATGGGACTGATGGCATTTCAGGATTGCCAATCAAACTTCGTTAGCAAACTAATATAAGTGCTTATTTGTTAGGCTGAGTTTTGGCTAAATTTGGCAGCCAGTTGTGATTAAGAAATTTTAGGCTGTGGTGTCTATTGCTTCTGAAATCCATATAAGCAAGAGAAAATGGGAGGTTCTCAAATGTCGATTGTGTCAAATGGATGTATATTGAGAATCAAAAAAGCGAATATATATAGAGTTTTTTATTAAGGTATATCTTTTTTGGTTCGTTTTCAGATATAGGACATTACACATACTTTTTTATCACATTTTACCATCTTCATCGTTCAGATTTTAAGTCCTAATATGTAAATTAAGCATGTAAATTTTCAGCCAAAATAGTGATCGTTAAGGTATTCAAAACTGCAATTAAATTTTTTAAGTATCAACGGTTCAAGTTTGACAGATTTGGTCTGTTTCTTGATTTAATTTAGTTCGATACCTTAATGATAACTATTTTGGCTAAAAAATTACAAGAATAATCTACTCATACAAACCTAATAATAGGACGGTGGGGATGATAAAATATGATCGAAAACTATGTGTAATGCCCGAAAATAAACAAAAAAAGATATACCTTAATAAAAGATCCCTATATATATGCATGGAGCTAAGAGGGAGTAAGGGCTGTTTTGTAATTAGCATTGTTGGATTATCACAAAAGTTTTGGTCGGCATCGATTTTCTTTTCAATATAAAAGCAAGGAATAAATGGAAAATGAATTCCTCATGTGCTTTCTCTTTCATGTAGTACAAAAATGACATGACTTGGAAAAGACTCCTCTCAAACACGCTAAAGTTTTGAATGAATTATATATGCCAAAACTTATTCGAGCTAGAAATTAGTAGGGAGTTGATATTAGGACTCCTTATTATTTTTAAACTATTATATGCACTCCCTTTTCATTTATAAATATTTTCAGTTTACGAAATTCTTTCAATTCCATCTTTATCCCTAAATTTTCTTTTGTTTTTCTTTTATTTACCTCTTCTTCTTTTTTCATTTCTCTTTCCCTAATTCTATTTACAGACTTTGCCGTTTATCTCAAATTGGTAATCTGAGTCGTTTAACTTTCTCACTCGTTTGCACACAAAAATCTAGTCGCCCTAGATTTTCATTGAAATACTAACAATAGAAGAGGACTCGTCTCTTAACTCTGAATTGCAAAGAATCGTAGATATTGTACATCATGGTGATATGGAAGAACTATTGGAGTTTGGCAAACCAATCAATTCTCTGGAGGACAATGATTCTAGTGAGTGTTAAAACCCCTTTTGATTTTATTGGGTTGAATGACTTGAATCGTAATATTATACCATCATATACGCTTTCTTTATAGCACTCCATTGATTCTAGGTTGAAGTTGTATGTGACTAGTTAAACAAATTAAGGCTTAACACTGTATATTGTCTAGTCGCGACAAACCACAAACCAGTAGTTTAGTACCATCGACATAGTTTCATCTCATTCTTTTTTCTTCTTGGCGTTTCTAGAATTTGAATTGAATATGCTAGCTGCATCATTTTGAGTAGTTAAGGCTAAGCTAGGGTGGTTGTTATCAGCTTCCTACTCATCCCGTAGCTGTATATAGGTCTCTTACATATAAGATTACTAGTTTACCACAATAAATTTTGCAGCATCTTTTGCGTCAGTGACCTAACAAAACTTTGTGTTAGTGTGCAGAATAGAACATATTGTAATGGGCTTATCACTACCACATATTTAACCATTGCCGACGATTTTTAAATCGCCGGCAATGTTTTTTATCATTACCGGCGATTTTTGCCGGAAAAAAGACATTGCCGGCGACTTCATTTATGTCGCCGGCAATGTCTTTTTTTTTTTTTTACATTACCATCGAAACATTGCCGGCGACTTACATTTAAGTCGCCGGTAATGTTAAAAAAAAAAGACATTACTGGCGATTTTTCCGGCAAAAATCGCCGGTAATGATAAAAAATATTGCCAGCGATTTAAAAGTCGCCGGCAATGTCTCTTAATCCGGTAGTGTATGCTTTCAATGTCAGAGTTAATTTTAGTTTTATATAGCTTAGTGGTTATGGATAAAGGAATTCACATGAATAAATTTATATAGCATGTGAATTCAATGTCAAAATAAATTTTATATAGCTTATGTATTCAATATATGTCAATGCATATAGTTTACTAGTACATGAATAAAAGAATACACATTGGTGCATAGTTTAATTTTCTTCAGGTTCCATACTATGTCTTTATGGTTCAGAAAATTAAATAAACATTGGTGCATCCGACACATTTCATTTCTTGGTTAATGAAAGTTTTGAAAGCCGGGAAGATCTTCTTAGTGCAGCTCGAAATACTGCTTTTAAGCAGGGATATGCAACTTTCATAAGAAGGTCTAACACTGATAAGTATCTTGTCATTCATTGTGATAAAGGTGGTAATTATCGGGACAGTAAAATTCCTGCAAAGCAAAGAAAAAGGAAGTCAGCTTCTCACCTCATAAATTGTCAGATTGAGATTCGTGAAAAAAAAGATATATGGAGGATTGTGGAAGGTAGAAATTTATAATTTGTCTCATAACCATTAACCTTCAACTGATATGTCTGGACATCCATCTTGTGTTAGATTTTCAAAAGAATAACTCTTGTTACTAGAAGAGCTGAACAAGACCAGCATACGACCACGCAAATTTTGTCTTCCTTGAGGCAAAGTAATCCTGACCTCTTAGTAATTTCTCGGACTATATATAACAAGATATCCAAGATTAAGAGAGATAGTTTAGCAGGCGTGCAATTGTCCAAGCATTATTGGACGAGCTCGGTGAAGCTGGTTTTCTTTATGACATGAAGTATGATCAAGAAAGTCATTTGACTCATATGTTTTTCGCCCATCCAAAGTTGATTGGGTAGCTTTTATATCTTCTTGGACAGATTTAACCAACTTTCCAGATGAATTAACTTTTAACAAAGCTTGGAGTGATTTTGATGTTAAGTTTAAGGAGAAGCGATATTGTTTGAAATATATTAGAGCCATTTGGCTACCTTTGAAAGAAAATTTTCTGAAAGCATGGACGGGAAAAGTTAGGCACTTTAGAAATCAAGATACCTCAAGAGCTGAAGGTGCACATGCTACATTGAAGAAGTATCTTCAAGCTTCAACTGGACATCTTAGTGAGGTGAGAGACAAATTTTTTGTCTTGCTATTGAGAACCAATGTCAAGAAATTAAAACTCAACTTTCAAGTAAAAATGTGCGTGTTCCTCTACATCTTTGCATTCCCTTCTTCAAAGAGCTTATTAATCACGTGTCTTTCTTTGCACTATTTGAGTTATTTAAGCAATATGAATTGACAAATTTCAGTAGCTACAAATCTCAATGTAAAGCAGTTTTGTAAGACAATAGGTCTTCTATGTGTGAACATGATTCAAATGATGAAAAGTGAAGTACTGCCACTAAATGAGATACATGATCAATGGAGGATCGAAACAAAGTTGTTTGGTAATGACAATTATATGAGATTGAATGACCAAGATCTCATAGATGGTCTTCTTGTCGAGTTTAAGGAGAACTATGATGAGCTGCCTCTTATGCGAAAAGAAGCTACAAAAGACAACTATCTCAACTTCTTGGTACATCTTTTCCTTCAATTTTGGAGCCAATTGTTCAACCTCATAAATGTCGTCCATTAGGATCAAAGAAAAGCAAGCATGTAAACTCTACAAAGGGTGATCCTTCACTCTTTGAGATAGTTGAGAAACAAATTCAAAAGAGAGATGTTGGAAGTGGTGGATGAACTAATATGTTGAACATATAAGGTAGTTACAATAGCTTAAATTTCACCTTCCATTTAATTTTCTAACTGCACTTTGTTCAATTCTTGCGCTTGTTTGTTATAATTGATTAAGTGTTAATTTAAACTTGCAAACTTGAATACCAACACATTCTCTATTTTGAAGCAGGTTAGAAGTCAAATGTCCAGAGTTGGTGCTAGAGCAAAAGTAAGAGTGATTGAGAGCCAACCAAAATTTTGAGTCCAAAATGTATTCCTTGATTTTGTTTTTGTTTATCATATTGAGAAGATGTTATTATGATTTCTATTATGACAAAGAATCGATTGGTGTTAATGGAAATGAGATATCTTATTTCATCTCTTAGTTCTTTATTGATATCATTAGTTCTCTTGTATTGCGCATAGCTACTTTATGCAAAAAAAGTATAAAAAATAACTCAAGTATTTAGTCCGTGTCTACAGTCCTTAAGATGCAAATCTTAAATTTGCAGAAATTTATTAAGCAGTAGAAGATATGCAAATCTGTAGAAGTTTACCTCAAATTTTTTTTTTTGAAAGTTATTGGGAATAATAAGTACAAGGTTTGCTACTTAGGAGAATAAGGGGTTTAGAGTTTAACAACTAAGTAGAATCGGTAAACAGAACAGAAACAAATGAGAGGAAAAGAGAGGGAGAAAAAAAAATTGTTAAAGGACAAAAACGAAATAAAAATAATTATATTAGCTAAAAATCATTTATAAATGAAAAGTGAGTGCAAATAATAGTTTGGAGCTAATGGGGAGTGCCAATCTCAGCTGGGTATTGTAAGGTTCCAATCTCATCTATCTTCTTCTTTTTTGGAGCTGCATATATAGTTTCAATATAATCTGCGTCTGTGAATGTTTTTAAGCCAAGCACCCCATTAGAATTTGAGAAGAAGAAAAAACAATATATAATAGTGATAAAACACAATCAAGTCCATATCTATATGTAGAACGATTTCATAGCGCAAGCAGGACCTACAAAAAGTATGTTATCAAAGCCTTTTTCAGATGGCCGACGTAGATATAACTTTTCGTGTGATATAGAATTATAGTGGAATATCAATTACTATAATCGCCATAATACTCAAGTTTAGTTAAGAGAGCAATATATAGTTAATTAGTGTTCCCAGTAGTTACCCATGAGGATATATAGTAAAGAAGATAGACAGATAGTGTTATCTCTAATTAATAATGAAGCCAGTTAGAGAGGTTGCGGTTTGTATCGGGGGTAGCTACGTACGCCTAACCGGCCTGTGCCGTGATTCTTTTGCCCGGTGACCAGGGGATATTGCACGAGTCCGTCTAATTAAATTCCATTAATTTAATAAAGAAAACTGTAATTAGAAAGGTGCATATTCTGGCATGGAGATACTAATTCCAATCCAGATAGCGATCGGGGGATTGATACATGATATATATCTGAGGTACGTACGTGTCTCGAGTTGAGTAATGATCATTGTGATCTCTTGTGGTTGGAATTTCATGAAATTGAGTCTTGTATGTATGTGCTTGAGCGATAAACTAAGAAACTTACTAGAGAGAGATCGATATGAAAGCTAGATACTTCATCAAATGCATGCATCTTGATGTTAATTAGGGGATGTATGTACTAGTCCGAGATTAGAATGGGATCGAGCAATTAGCTAGTCAATCTGGAAACACTACGCACTTCCACGTAAAACTTGGGCGTCTAATCCTTAAGCAGTAGTTGGGGAATAGAAGATCAGATAGTGAAGAAGAAAGTGCCATGTGTATTTGAGTATTTCCGACTTGCCTAATTTATGTTGTGTTCCAGTGATAAGCTCACAAGCTTGGACAGTTGGACTAGTTGGAGTTGAGAGTTGGGACACTAGAAAAGTATATTTGTTTGGAATGTAGAAGTTTTTTATTTATTTCAGTACAGAGTTTATATAGTAAAATAATATTTAAAGTAGTAATTTTTAACCAGAAAAATAATTCTTAGCAAAAATTAAATCGAATCATAATCAAACAATAATGACCCAAAATATAATATTCAACAGTATATAATAATGTAGAAAAGTATGTATTTAGTGTGAATATGGAGCTTTATATTATGGTCGTATTATACACACTTTTAACAAAGAAGGCCAGGGTACATGATGAGCAAGAACACCTTTCTGTTCGCCCATCGTTTCAAAATATATTTTAGAAAAAACAGAGGGCTTTCCCTCTGTTTTCTGTTCCCACATATCATATCTAATAAGAAGCAACCAAACCCAAATCTCGACTATGATCCAACCCCTTTTGGATCTCTAAATCTAAGAACCTAGCAAACACCCCAACCAATGGTGCTGTATTATATGTACAGGCCTCAGTCTGCATATAATTGTCCCTCTGATCCAAAAAATTGTCTAGAGAATCAGGCCCTCCAACCAAAGCCCCAACCAAAACATTAGGATTTGGCTCAACCCTACCATACCAATTATCATACCCTTGTGTGCATCCAATGAACCCTTTGTTCTCTCTATAAGACATCACAGATGCGCCTCTGTGGTGCACCCGTTCAGGGTACTTATGCCCATAACCTACCAAGTAGCTCATGTTTGATGGGTTAGACCCCAAAATGTAATCAACCTGTGATTTCGCAAAGCCAAGAATCTCTTGGTGATCCACCGTTCCGGCATGGCAGCTGAGCTTCTGGTTTGAGCTTTCGAGGAAGTCCGAATACAAGGTCAGAAGAAATGAAGCTGTTGAAACATACTGCATGTTGTTCCATTGCCTTATGTACAATAGGCCTGCTGGCGTTCTCTCTACATTTTTGGTGTCGATGTTTTTGTTCAGGCATGAACACATATAGTACTCGGCTTTTGATCTATATTTTTCCAGTATAAGACTGTGCTCCTTGTGCTTCTCTTCATCCAGCAACTGCATAAGAGAGATGGAATTGATTAGAATGAGATACCAATGGGCTCCATGTACATCATTCTTATGAAGATTCCAATATGTACAGATGATCATCATGATCTATGATGTAACTAGTATAATTTGTACTTACAGAACACTCCATGTGACCCATGTGTTACGTGTCTACATCGATTGTTACGTACTAAAGGAAATAAAAATGACCTCGGAAGCATTTGTCAAATTCTAAGTATGACTCGACTCGAACACATTGAGTCTCATGGACAATCAAACACGTCCCAAGTAAGACTATGCAGAGCTGCATGTGTGGGTCTTGAGATGAACAAAGCTGGAGAGTTTATGTGCCTCATATTAACAGGACTTGAATGAAAGAACTGCATCCACCCACTCTATTACACAAAAGGACCACCCACACATGCAATATCAAGAGTCAGTCCCTACTTAGAGATTTCAAGACAAAATTAATCTTACTAGAGTCCGCGATCACATCTACTGTCCTAATGGAGCAAACCAGAGCTCTGTTCTGCCCAGGCATATCAACTTTGTACCTTCATTTTAATCTCCTAGCAAGGCTAGCATGTTACATGTGGCATGCTTTGGCTTAGGATCACACAAAGGTGGTACTACAATCCAACACAGCATCATACTGCACATGGTTTTGGTTTTGTGCCAGAAGTTAATTTCGATCTGTTGAACTTAAACCCTGGTTATATGCCTTAATTGAAGCTTTACTCCATGTACCTAATTTATAAAGTAAAAAGGTGGTCTTCAAAGTTCTTCCACTATAATTTCTTGTTTGAAATTTTGGAAAAAGCAAAATCCCAAAAGGTTTTGACTCTCTAAAATTGAAGCGCCTATGCTATGCAGTTACCAACCATTAGAGCGGCCAAGGAAACTCTAGTGGATTACATTGATTTTGATTCACAATTGTCATAATATGTTTTCGAGGACTCAAAATGAAAAGCTTCAAAAATTCCAGTCTATGACAAAGTATTTGAGCTCGTGAAAAATGTTGGAAGTGTTACGGTTGTTGTAAGGATACATATTCGATCGTGAATAGTGAGGTTCGGAAATCTCACAAAAATTGTATTTTTTTGACTTGTAAAAGGGTGTCAATCAAGATATTATTGCAAGTGACTTATGATAATTATTAACCCAATAATTTGACAAAATTAATGAAATTAGGCACTCAAACTAGAAAAGGAAAAAGAAAAGGAAGATAGAGTCGGGTACTCTTATAGTTTACCTTTGAGGCCATGACTTGAATACCAGCGTACTTAACATCCCAGCTAAACTCTGTTATTGCCCAATCAATACCACCAAAGCTCTCTGCCTCGTTAATTACATACTTCAAATAGTCCTCGTTGTCGGTGGCCTTGTACAGCCACAAAGCTGCCCACAACAGTTCGTCCTTGAAACCACTCACTGACGCATAGTAGCTCTTCACCACTTCCTTCAACCTCCCCCCTTCCTCATCATACTTCGCCCTATACTTGTCCCCAAACTCGAACAACTGCCACGATTACACAATTAATTAACTTTCTAAGTGCGTGCATGAATGCCAATTAAGTATTTAAGTAATATTAAGAGAATACATAGGTGTCTAAATACTTGATTAGTACAAGTTGGTGGTGGTTACCTCTTGGGCGTGGTGTAATAGAAGATGTGCGTAATGCGGGTTCGTTTTCTTGAACACCATGGCGGCAGCGGCCATTGCCGCCGCGGTCTCTCCGGCGAGATCCGACCCGGGATTGTTCTCATCGATTTTGTACGCTTGCCGCGACGTGGTCATGTCCTCCGGTCGTTGCCAGCAGTAATGATCAGTGTCTCCATCTCCCACCTGCGACAATTAATATCACAAAATGACATCAACTTAATTAACAATTAATAGCCAAAAATGACCAATGCAGCAAATTAGCTTGATTAGTTGAAGTGATTTACCTCGGCCCATAATACATTTGGACTAGTGTGAGCTTTGATGAAGTAGTCGGTGCCCCATTTGATGGCCTCCATTGCGTGCTCGAGCTGGCCGGCGTCGGCGATTTTCTGCCGGTACTCGACGACACTCCAGGAGAGCATTGTCACCGTAAATGCCATCGGCAGACCGAACTTGACGTGGTCACCGGCGTCATAATATCCTCCTACCAAGTCCACCTAATGAACCAAATTTCATAAAACACACTTAACATTTAGTACGTGGAATTCCGAAAATGACAACATTTGACATTTGTTGTAGCATTCATTACCCCTTGTTCGAGGCCGTCGGTGAGGCCGGAATGGTCGCGCCACGTCACTCTCTGGTTGTACGGCAACCGGCCGGAGCGCTGCGATTCGAAGTAGAGGAGACTCTTGGAGAGGGCGTCGAAGTAGTCTGAATAAGCTTTGGAGGTGGCGAAAAAGGCGAAGATGAGAGAGCAAAAGCACCATTGTGCAAAATGTTGGTGCTTGTTGTTGTTCTTCACCATTGTTCCTTCCCCGCTTTCAAATTAAAGGAGTGGGAATTTGATAGCTAGCTCGCTCTCAGTCTCTTTTCTCTCTCGCTTTAACACTTTGATTTTTTGCGTCGTGTGCGTTTTGTTTTTAAGGTGCGAGAGAGAGCTAGGTGTCCTAGCTGCATGTGACTGATGTGAGGGACTGAGATGGCTTTCACACGAGACCGTGAGAGTGACTTTTAACGTAGCGTGACAATTGCAACGGTTTTAAGCACTTTTCGACTGTGCCGTATCCACGGAAGGTAGGTCTACCTAGCAATATATATAACCTCCACATATGTGGTCAAGTTAATTAATGAAAGCCTCGCGATGTAGCTACAGCACGTACGTCTCATTTCCATAATCGATTCCCGAGGATAAATTAAGTTACAAGCATCCTAACTCACATGGAAATGAGGGTTAACCAGCAATGCATGTAACATCATATCAGATGATCACATATGATCGAGTTGGTAAAAGCTCCCTAATATAGAATTCTCACATTCTGATTCAAATTTTCATCGTGTTGAATGCTTACCATTCAATGCGAAGTAGTGGCTGAACTTATAAATTTACCGACCAGTTTGATTAAAAAAAAACAATTCATAAGAAGGCCAAGTTTGGGTAGCTTTATATTGTGCTCTTATATTGTTTGGGTAATTTTGGGTGATTAAGCCCGGCCGACACATGACCCAAACTCTCAAAGCTTATTAAAGCTTCATGTATGAGGATTGGCTCAAATGCCCATGAATTGTGATATTCTAAAGATTGCTTGGGTCAGAAGATTAGATATGTAAAGAGAGATCGTCAGGTGCATAAATTAGTGGTGGGTGCAGATCATCCCGCCAAGGGGTAGAGAGAGAGGAGCTCAGAAGTTTCTTCTGCATGCCAAGTATATATATAATTCTGTCTTTCCTGGGGTATCGAGGAAGACGGTGAGGCGAGTTGTCATCATAAATGGTCTTGGGGCAGGGTTTAAGGTGTTGTCTTGCGAAAACCCTTATTATATATAATCGATGTGCATATGCTGATATGCGTCTATTCTGCACTCGATGGGGACTCGAGGTCAATCTTAGTCGTGGGGTTTTACAGAGGAGGAGTGATTCTCGCACTTTTTTTTTTTAAATTTTAATTATTTGTTTATCAAAATAAATCTTGAAATAAATAAGTTGAGAAGAGAAATGTTCAAATAGTTTGGTAAGTAAATAATAAAAAAATAATATAATAAAAAAGAGAAAATAAATAGAATGTGAAAATAAACATGAGAGAAAAAAAAAAGCTCCCCTTAATTACACAATTTAGTATGCAGTTAAGCAATCAATGTCAACATGCAGCAGCATATGTGGTAATTTATTACACAACAATCTTGCATTTCGTTGTTGCAGTCAGTGACGGAGTCAGGAATTAATTGTTAACCGGGTTAACTATAACTCGGCAATATTGTGCAAAACACAAAAAAAATTTCGATCATTTTTGTTACTTCACCATGATAATTGAATTTTAAAATAATAAACTGAGAAGAAAAAATAAATACAGAATTTTGCAAACACATCTCATCAAAATCTTAAGTTTTAAACTCAAAAGCCTACAGGGAGCAAAGCAAACACCAAAAAACATGATTAAAGTCAAAGATAGATTGATTTTGGAGAAGAAGAATAAATAGATGGTCACCGTGTGAAGGCAGACGGTGTCATGAAGTAGTAAAGTGCATGAATGGAAGAGAAAAAAAAAATTCTCGCATGAAGTAGTTTCTGAAATAGGAAATTACATGTATGACATGATGCATATTCTCGCTAAGTTTGGCTGAAATAATGAGCGAGACTTGATATAATATCAAAAATTCGACGTAGAAGTATATATATAATTTTCTTTTTTAAATGTTAAATTTAATAATTTCTTGAGCTTGGGGAGCGAATGGCCGGCTCCGCCCCTGTTGCAGCTCCCCTGACATATATGTGCGTTCAAAGTTGACGACTTCATTACAACCTTATGAACATTTGAACCGAATCTAAACTTTCTGGATATATTGTTATGAGGAACATGCATGGCGAAATTGTTCTGAAAGCAAAATGTGTTTTCAATTGAAATTACTAGTTTTGGGCATCATATACTAGTCAATGTTTTGCATCTATTACCTTGTAAAAAATGAGAACAATATATCTAAAGGCTCAATGGAATGTGTAACATAATCATTGATCATGTGTTAGCAAGAGCGGAACACACTTTTTACATGCATGCAAAAACAATAAAAACGATCTGTGCATTGGTTCACATGAGGTATCTCTGCATGGCCTTTCGCCTCTAAAACCATGCATATTTCATTTCCAATCTCTAGGCATCAATCCAATGCATTTTTCTTTCACACAACGCAGTTCAACGGAGCTCAAGTAAAATGGAACGCGCTGTTGCTGTAGGGAATTGGGATTTAGGGTTTCTGCTTGATTTCTTCCTAATCTCTTGGGTAATCAAATGGCAATCATCCCGATTGAATCATCAGCTTCGTCTACTCTCAAAAGTGTCTACAACCAGCAAAGATCTCTCGACTTTATTCCCCCTTTTCACAAATTCATCAATTTCATAGCAGGATCTGGTATGGTTTGTCGGTACGATGAAGATGGCCACCGTGGCCGGACCTCGTTCAACAAATCCATACATACTATGTTAGAGACATCAATCACCCGAAGAAGTCGTCGTTCTGGATAGTGGTGAAGAGAAACCCAGACCGTGAGCTCTCTGTTGCTGCTGCTATTGGCGTGGGTAAATGGTCAACCAATCATGGCTACAGGGTTCAATCAGGTAATCAAGTCCATTCAGTTCGCTTCTGCATTGGCTCGCTACCACTACTGGCCAAGGTATGTTTTCTTCCCGCTATCTGTCCCTTTATTTTACTTAATTGTAACAGTTGCCCTCCTTGTTTTGTCGATTTGGGTGCTTTGACTTTAAATCATGGTGGGGTGGTAGTACTTTCTTCTAAGGCTCATAAACCAACTGATTGTTTTAGTTGTTTCAATCAAATAAGATGTGTTATTTAGAATTCCTTTGGGTTTGGAAAACAAAGTTAAAGTTTGTGCAAACTCTCTTTGGGAGATTAGATCAGATCATCGAATGAATTTATCAGACTCTACTTATATGACTAAGAATTGGAGAGAGATACAGGCCAATGGGAAGGCCACGAAGGGGCAGATCTATTACTCTCCAAACAAAGACATTTATCCATGAAAGCACTAGTATGGAATAGCCGAGGTTCTGTCTGGCAAAATTTTCAAACACAGGCTAATTTTTATGTTTCAAGTCTCTGCTTAGATATCTTTTGTATTCTTGACTCTAGAGCAACACTTGGTTCTGATAATAGCATAGCTGGAAAAATAAACTCAGGTGATCACTTTGTTATTCTTGCTTCTGGCCAATACGGAGGTCTTATTTTGTGTTGGAATCCTAATGTATTTAATATAATTGTTAATTTTCTGCATGAGCGTTTTATCCACTGCTGCTACTGAGATAGCCACTGGCCAAAATTTATACATTACATCCGTGTATGTTTACCCACAAAAAGAAAAGCAAGTTGATTTGTAGAATGCTTTATTTGGCCTAAAATCCAGGAACAATGAGGCCTATCTGCTAATGGGAGATTGCAATGCAACTCTCTCACTCTCTAAAAAACGGGGAGGAAGCGATGTTTTTACTTGTTATATGAGAAACTTTGGAAACTTTTTGAATAGTGGTGGCTTAATTTCTTTACCAAGTAAAGGCTTACCCTTTACTTGGACAAATAACCATAGTGATCATACTTTGATATTTTGAAAGATTACACAGGGCTTGTTCAAAGGCTAGTGGTTTGAGTTTATTTCCAGATATGGAAGTTGAAAATCTTCCCATTGTTGGTTCAGATCATGGTCCAATTTTACTCTTGTTGTCGAGAAAGATGCAAATGTTCGCTAAGCCTTTCAGATTTGAGGCAATGTGAATTTCACACGCACAATTTAAGGACCTGGCAGAGAAAGTCTGGAAAGATAAGCATGATAGTGACCCTTTTTGAAACTTCAATATTATTACTGGAAAGTTTGGCACTGTTGCAAAAAAGTGGAATAAGGAGATCTTTGGTAACCTGTTTACCAAAATCAAAAATCTTCGAGAGGAAATTGAATTAATTCAAAACCACTTAATGTCTAACCCTTCTATTGTGTCTCTACAGGAAAAGAATAGTGAGCTAACATGCAAATTAAATGGTCTCTTCAAGGATGAAAACGTTTTGGGCACAGAAGACAAGAGCAAACTAGATCACTCTGAGTGACGAAAACACAAGATATTTTCATTCTCAGGCTTCCAATAGAAAGAGAAAGAATGAAATTCTGAAAATTAAGGACAACAACAACACCTGGATAACTGATCAGAATATGATCAAGCATATTTTTGTTGATGATTTTAAAAGGAGATTCACTTGTGATAGAATGCCCAGTGATATGCATATTTCTTGAAACCTATAGTCATCTATTAATCAGACTGACAATTTCTTACTTACTTGGCAAGTGACAGATGATGAAATTTGGATTGCTATTCAATCTATTGGAGTAGTCAAGGCACCAAGACCAGATGACCTGCATGTTATATTTTTTCAAAAATTTTGTTTAAAGACTCAATAATTCCTTTGGTGAAACAATTTTTTCATGAAGGTAAATCTCTTAAGAACATAAAACATACTAACATTGCGTTAATCCCAAAGGTTGACATTCTGGAAATTGTTAGTCAATTTAGTCCTATCAGTTTATGCAATGTGAGTTACAAAATTATTACTAAAATTATGATTACCAGATTAAAGTCTCTGTTGATAAAATGCATTTCTGATAATTAACGCGCCTTTGCACCAGGCAAGGCTATTTAGAATAATATTTTGGTAGCTCATGAGATTCTCTCGGATTTTCGAAGGAAAAAAGCAAAAGTGGGCTCTATGGCTGTTAAATTGGATCTAGAAAAGACTTATGATCTCTTAAATTAGAAATCTATTAAGTGTTGTGTAATGAAATTTGGCTTTTATGATAGGTGGGTTGATATGATAATAGAGTGCATTACTTCAGTCTCTTTTTCTGTTTTGCTAAATGGCAAGGTTGAAGGCTATTTTTTGCCTAGTAGAGGTATTAGATAGAGAGAACCTCTTTTGTCATTTATTATTATAATCTGCATGGAGTCATTGATTAGGCATTTAAATTACTTACCTCTACATTCCAAAATGCATGTTGGTTTGTTAACTTCTCCAGGTGGCTTGAGGATATCTAATTTGGTTTTTGCAGATGACTGTCTTATCTTTAGCAAAGCTTCAACTAAAGGAGAAAGGAACATAATTTAGGTTCTTAATAACTTTACAGTAGCTTCAGGGCAGAAAATTAATTTCCATAAGTTTTCAATTTATTTTTTGCCAAAGGTTCAAAATAGTTTGAAGAATGACATTGTAAACATTTTGAACATCCGACACAAAAGTACTATTGGGAAGTATCTTGGTATTCATAACATTGTTTTTTGGGAAGATCCCTTTAATGCCAGGGAATTGTTGACTAAGATCTCAAATAAGTTTGCATGTTGGAAAAAAGGAACGTACTCCTTATAGAGCTGTAAGACTTATCTTGTTTAAGTCCAGTATAACAGGTATTCCTATTCACATAATTTCTTGCTTTAAATGTCTTACTAAGTTAACTAATTAATTGATAAGGAGTCAATAAATTTTTTCTTGGGAAATAATTCAAAGTATAATGCGGTGGCTTGAAACTAAGTTTGTAGTCCTAAAAGCAAGGGGGCGTTGGAGAAGAAAGATTGCACATTGAAAAAAAAGGTAAGTAGAAAATGATTTATAAGTGAATGGACCATACCCAATATTAACCGAGGCCTTTTGGATAAAACTCAACGTACATTGTAAATGTGGTTCAAGTTGGGACAATATCGGTTATATTGGGGTTCACGTGCCACACTTGCCGCAATTTGACTTGGTATCAGAGCCAAAATTCTTTGTCCACGTCTGAACCACCCCACCTGTCATATCTTTTCTTCTCCTTCAAGACGTTGATGTCGGATCTGTCGACTCTCTAGTTCTGACCCGAGAGAGTTATTTGAACTTGTCGATTTGTTCTTGTTCTGACCCGAAAGGATCATCTGAACTTGTTGCACGTGCAAGTCTAAGTTAGGTTGCACGTGAGGGGGTGTGTTGAAGAGGAAAGATCTTACATTGGAAAAGAGGTAACTAGAAGATGACTTATAAATGAATGGATCATACTCAATATTAATCAAGGTCTTTTGGATAAAACTCAACACCTTAAAGGTGGTTCAAGTTGGGATAATATTGGTTATATTGGGGGTTTACGTGTAACACTTGCCGCAGTTTGACTGGGGGTTTAGGAGTTAGACCCCTATTCATTTCAATAATGCTGATATTGTAAAATTGGGGTGAAAAATCTCAACTCAACCTGATAATTGGTGGGTTAATGTTGTTTGCAAGAAATATTTTTAAAAAGCTTCTTTCTTTAATGCAAAGAAGAAGTCGTCCTCTTCAAAGGCCTGGAAAGGTATTTTAGACAGTAGAGAGCTCATTTCAAATGGTATGAGATGGATTGTGAAAAATTGCAAGAATATCAATTTTTGGCTTTTTAATTGGGTTTTGCATGTCCTTCTGTTTGATTTAGTTGATATTAGTAATACTTCTTTCAATTAGGAAGAAAGAGTTTGTGACTATATAACTGATGGTGTTTGGAATAAAGGAAAGCTTCTTTCTATTTTAAATGCAGATATTGTGGAATAAATATGTGCTATTCCTATTTTGTATCATGAACGGGAAGACAAATTTATCTAGGACCTGCTTCCAATGGTTGTTTCACTGTGAAAATATCTACTTGGTTGCAGAATGATAAGAATCTAAAACATGATAAAACTGATGTTTTGAACAAAATGTGGAAGTTGAATATGTCCCATAAGATTAAATTTTATTTGTTGGCTTCTCTTAAGAGGAAGGCCCAAAACAATGGATACATTATTCCGTTTTGGAATGTTGAATACTAATATTTGTCCTCTTTGTAATACAGATGAGGAGAGTCTGTCGCACCTATTTGGTTCTTGTAATTTTGTCAAGGATGTCTGGAGATTGATGACAATTTTCTTGATCAGATTTGCATAGTGATCTTGCATGACCAAAAATATTGATCATTATTTGGAAAAAATTATGACTTCTTGTTGGTACATTTGGAAGAGCAGAAAGAACAAAGTCTTCGAAAACCACAACCTTGCTCCCTCCAACATTGTAGCAGCTTGTGCATCATTCCTTAAAAATCACCTAGAGTTTAATTATGATCGTCTGAAGAAAGTCACGGCCATGGCCACGTTTGAAGTCAAATGGCTCTTCAAGCTTTGAGGAAATTAACTTTTTTCTTATATATCGTGAAACTAACTTTGTAGCGAATAAGATGACAAATAGAAATCACTCCCTGAACAACATACAAGTGTGGAACTGAACTCTCCCTAGCGGTGCTTAAGTTGCTGCTATATTTGATTGTTCTAATTTGGGCTGCACTAGAGGGTTCTCCCTTTAGTTGTTAGCTTTTTTTTTGTCTAAAAAAAATGGAGTGTAACGGTTCAACCTAGCTTCGTATACTTGCTCCGATCCATGCATGCATGTTCATCATTTAGTTAGTTTTTATTAGACTACTACATATAGTTAGTTATTTTTCATACAGTTAGTTTAATTATTTTTTTCATACGTACAGTTAGTTATTTACATACAATAAGTCAATAAATATGTCAAAGCGCACAAGTAAAAAGCTAAGCTAGACTAAAATCATTGAGACTAAAAAAAAATCATTGAGAATATTCAATCAACGACAAATGATAGTGTTGAGTCTTTAATTTGTACAATGACAAACAGTCTAGCTTGTTGATTTTTCATCGTGTCATAATCAACGGCGAATTGTAAAAGGAGCAAAAGAGGCAGCCCCCAAAATTTTCAAATTTGAATAGAATTGTATAGGAAATATGATCTTGCTCCCTTTAATTTTAATATTTATCATTTACTCTTTAATTTTTTTTAATCAATAAAAAAATATCAATAAATTATAATTTGACTTCTCTATTTCTTAAAAATTCTCTAAATTATATCTATTAATTATTTAAATGCCCCTTGTTTATTATACAATTCTCTTTGTTTCTTAGTATCTTAGTCTATTTCTTAATAAAAAAAACCCGTTAATATGTTTAATCTCTATATAAAAGATAAAAAATTTATACTAGTTACAATTTTTGAGTTGTTCATCATTAATTTGTATTTTCTTTCTAATTTATTTACTTGGCTCTAATTAATCTTATATATATTAAAAATATATTAATTGACACTATTCAGAATGTAATTATTAAGTACTACATATTAATTTTTTTTCCGCTTCTTTAATATAAAATCCTAACTACTTCCTCGTCATAATCATCTAGCTATTCAGCCATATATATAGAGAATACCAAAACTAACAACCAAGATCGACAATTAAACCATAACTGGGTTAGTGCTTATATGACTAATCGTCTCATGACTCTCATCACTACCAATAAAACCTTAATAGCTGCTAGATTCGACGTCCTAATTAAAGCTTTAACCTCCAGGATAGTTGCAACCTCCACGTGGAAGCGACTGAACCGGAACGGTTAAGGCTCTCCTGTATTTGCGGTGGACCGGGTCGTTGGAAAAGCGAGACCGGTCGAGCCGGTGAGAGAGTGGGAAGGGAAGCACCGACTGAGTTGCGGGGGACCTGGGCTTGTTCCCTCGTCGACAGCGCGGGAAAATTTACGTCAACAGTGACTGAAGTGAGTGCGTGGGAGTGACTTCACTAATTAACTTTAGAGTCTATGCGCACAGATTCCGAGGATTTTCCCACCAAAAATATTTACGGAACGGAATTTGCGCCGGGAAATGTCCGATGACTCGATTGACTCGCTGCTCCTTAAAGTCGCTCCGGAACTGTGTCAAAGATTTTGACTTTAAGCAAAAGGGTTGTATTGGGTTGGGCTTCGTTTATCACAGGCCATTGAATTAAGTTACAGTCTGCGTGGCCCATAGCTGGCTTTTGTTTTATTAAACATTGGCCCATGATTGTTTATCTATTTTTGAATTCTCAAAAAAGAAGAAGAAAGAAGATCGTTAATCTCTTGATCTAATTGAAATGGTTCTACACTAAAGAGGACCGCAAATGGTTGCTGCAATGCTGCTTTGTCATTCATCCTGTTACGATTTTGTTCTTGTAAGAGAGATTTGATGTACAAGACCCCTCATTTCACTAATAAATTGAACTTAATCTTATTAGGAAAGATATTAATTTTCTATTTGGGCTAGGGATTTCTAGAAATGGTCAGTCTGCCAAGACTCAAAAAAATTTGGATGCTTCATGCCGAGACGGATAGCCACAACTTGGAACATCTTCTTCACCAAATTAAGCTCGTTCGATCTTCTTCTATATCTAGAAAGATCGAGAGACACGTGTCGTATTATACGCAGTAGTACACTATACTACGTGTATTGTAATAGTTAGCCAGCTGAGTCATACATGTGGGTCCCTTACGGGCCCCCATTAAAATATTTGTTTACTCAAATCACGACGGTCCTTTTCTCGAAATGTGAACTTCATCTCTCTCTCAACTCTCAGTTGATCCGATGTGGGTTGCTACAGTATCACCTCACCAATCCATCTCTCCGGTTCCGACGACTGTCCTCACCGCTCCGCCGAATCCCAAGTTTTCATATCACTATTTCCCGAAACCGAAATCATTTCGTTTCGGTGGTATTCGTCTCCGCCTTAACAAATATAAAGCTTCGGCGGCGAAGAAGCAGCTACCGGAGTTAGAAAAGAATCAAAAACCAGGTCGAAGCTACTCTCACTCTCAACTTAACCTATTGAAATATCCATAACTTGTGATATTTTACGTGATAATTATGTGAATATATATTGTAGATGGAGAAGAGTTTCGGTTAGAGGAACAGAATGGTGAGGGTTTGGATTTGGGATGGTTACCTGCGTTTCCTCACGTCTTTATTGCTTCCATGTCCAATTTCCTGTTTGGATATCACATTGGGTTAGTTACTGACTCTCTCTAACAGTCTCAGTAACTTGGAATGAGCTCTGTGTTTGATTGATTTTTTTTTTTTTTTTGAGTTGGTTGTGTTTGAATTTTTTAGGGTGATGAACGGTCCGATTGTTTCGATTGCTCGGGAGCTAGGTTTTGAAGGTAACTCGATACTCGAGGGGCTTGTAGTGAGTATATTTATAGTTGGTGCATTTCTAGGAAGCATATGTTGCGGTTCGATTGTAGATAAACTTGGCTGTAGAAGGACTTTTCAGATTGATACAATTCCTTTGATACTTGGTGCATTGATAAGGTGATTATATTGGTACACTTCACTGTGTTGCATTGTATTCGTTTATGCATTTTCTAAATCTGAGTTATGATTGATATGTTCTGTTCTGTTCTGTTCTGTTCTGTTATAGTGCGCAAGCTCATTCCTTGGATGAAGTACTTTTGGGAAGGTTTCTTGTTGGCCTTGGCATAGGTGTTAACACTGTCCTCGTTCCTATCTATATTTCCGAGGTAATACTTCATTTTAACTTGTTTGTGGTTGCATATTTTGTTTAATGTGAATTTGGCTTCATTGGATGAAGGTGGTTACATTTTCCTCGTCTGCATTGTATTACATGCATTATGGATTTGAAGAAAAGTTTTCTCATTACTATATACCGTGCAGATTGCGCCTACAAAATACAGGGGTTCGTTAGGAACCTTGTGTCAAATAGGCACATGTCTTGGGATCATTTCATCACTATTTCTTGGAATTCCCTCAGAAAGTGATCCACACTGGTGAGTTTCTTGTTTGGGCCTCGGACAAGGGACAGACGAATCTGGCTTAGAGGCCGGCTCTTTTGACAAAACCATTTCGCTTTACAAATTCATTTTGCTCCTGGTTTTGATCACTCTGCAAATGGATTTCAATTTAAATAAACTTACAGATGTAGAGAATCTAGAGATCTTTATAAATGCAGTGATGCAGATTGTTTACTTGTGCAATTTTGAAGCATATTTTTTTGTTTGTTATTTCCCCATGATTGGATGGCATTATTTAGTATACACCTAAGCCCTGAAGATGGCGACTTATGATTTGACATATGTTGCTTTTTAGGTGGAGGACAATGCTTTATATTGCAAGTGTACCTGGATTTATCCTGGCACTTGGAATGCAGTTTGCTGTTGATAGCCCCCGTTGGCTATGCAAAGTAAAGCTACCATCTTTCACTCTCGAAATACTAATATTTGTTCTCTGGTATGTTTCTGATGTTGTTTTTGCAGGTTGGGAGATTGAGCAATGCTAAAGAAGTCATCAAAAATGTTTGGGGAGCATCTGAAGTTGAAAAGGCAATCGAAGAGTTTCAATCAGTTATCAAGAATGATGGTAGTGATTTGGAGAGCAGCTGGTTGGAGCTATTGGAGCAGCCAAACTCTAGAGGTTGTATCAAGGTGGACTTCATAAGTCTGTCATTTCAAGGATTCTTTGTGCTGAGCATATTTGAGGACTCGCGGATATTGCCATGTTGTCTTTGTATGACATGATTTTTAGGACCCGGATGACATCTTGAAACGTAAAAAATGTGCCTTATCTTATCTAAGTAAAACCATTATGTTTGAAAACTCCTTTGACTGTACATGGTGCATGCTTCTCCAAAATTCATAACTACATGCAGGCATTTATTTCACTGATCATACAAATGTAGAGGGCTCATATACGCATATGTCTATTGTATGGTTACAGTTGCTCTCATCGGAGGTGCCCTATTTGTACTTCAACAGTTTGCGGGTATAAATGGCGTCCTTTACTTTTCATCATTGACTTTCCAAGATGTCGGTATAACAAGTAGTGCTTTAGCAAGCTTGCTTATTGGAGTTACCAACTTTGCAGGTATTACATGTGATGTATATGTGTGTTTGTTGAGCAGAATATGTTTTCTGAACCACACCTTGTTTGCATGATCCTTCGTTATTGCAGGAGCTCTTTGTGCTTTGTACTTGATTGATAAGCAGGGGAGGCAGAGACTTTTAATTAGCAGTTACTTAGGAATGGTGAGTTTTACTTGATTGATTTTTGGAAAAAAATGAGAAGCATATCATGTATATTCTGGCAAGATTGAGGGGGGAATGCTACCATGCATATTGAAAAAGCAGGGGACTTTTATATATAGTTGGAATCTCAAAATGTATATTTGTAGCTCCAACGTCACTGAAAAAGGACATCTGTCTTGACAGGCACTTTCGATGTTTCTTGTGGTCTATGCTATCAGCTTTCCCACAGATGAGCAGCTTGGTCACAACTTGTCAATACTGGGAACAGTAACGTAAGCATTTATTTTCTATGGTTATGCTTTTTATTTTTCAGGCAATTGTTATGCTTTGAAGAGATCTCTGTTCATGTTATTTATATTTGCATATATTCCGTAGGTATATATTCACCTTTGCAATAGGAGCTGGCCCAGTCACCGGACTTATTATACCAGAACTCAGTAGCAGCAGGTCCCGTGGAAAGATCATGGGATTCAGTTTTTCTGCTCATTGGGTGAGCCCTCTGAGTCTTATACTCGAAAAGGAAGCTGTACAATTTCAGTACAATACTATATCCGTAATGATACTTGTTGTCAATTGTAATTCAGGTTTGCAACTTCTTGGTTGGTTTATTCTTTCTCGACTTGGTGGAGAAATTTGGAGTTGCTCCAGTTTATTGTACCTTCGGCGGAGTCTCCTTGTTGGCAGCAATATTTTCTACATACTTCATAGTTGAAACTAAAGGGCGTTCCCTTGAGGAAATAGAAATGTCCTTGAGCTCTGATTTAATCACCAGAGACAAGAAATGACCTTATATTGACACCTGAGGATTACCGAAGATTAAAACTTTCGTGAAGAATCTTATGTCAGATGAAGTTTTTACTGTTGAGGTTCACAAGCTCAGCACTACACAATTCAAGTTTTGTATCGATATCCTGTCAGATTTGTGGTTCCAGTAAAGACCGTGAAGTTGAATACGATTGTTATTTTGGAGATTAAATAAGATGTAAGGTTGAGAACTTGAGATGTACAATTTAAAGGAGTTTTTAAGTCGTAATTTGAGGTGTTATCATGTCAACCTCGAGATGCTGAGTATATGCGTATAGCATATATTCCCCTCAGAATAAAATTGGAGAAAATATGTAAGGATCATGTTTATTTTGTCAGAAGAGATATAGGCAATCCAATACGGAAAGATGTTAGCTCCTGCGTCTTAAACAAATGAAGCATTGATCTGAAAGCAACCTTCTATAGAAAACTTTTAAGTGTAGCTACTCTGTCACTGTAGTGTGTTGATGATCTAAACAGAATGTTTAAACTCAATTATTTATGGCACTTTAAATTTCAACCCCCTACCTCTAAATCTTGGAGATGCTCTAAATATGTAATGGTGAAATATGGAGGATACCGATATGATATGTTTGTCTCTTCCAGCCGCCCCTAAGCATACGGTGACCCTGTGCGAGTTGAAAAATTAAGCCTTAATCTTTGAGATTGTATACAAAATCATGTTACACATTTTAGTTTGTTATTGCACGTTTCTTCTATTTATTTCTATGTTTTAATCGATTATTCAAATATGTTAAAACAAAATAGTATTGAAACTTGATAAAGCTATTACAATCTGGCAGTATACATCTAAAATAGTATCTTTACAAACCCAAGTTTCTTTAGATAATAAGTTTATTAATCCTATCATAATTGAAAGTAAAATAAAAAATGTCTAAAAAAAGAAGCTCTGCATCTAAAATGTACTATCCAAGAAATTAGCTTCGAGACTTTTCCAACTCGACTAAAAGAACCACCCCGGTCATATTGATGGAGACCCCGTAAAATATGGGGCATCGCTCATGCCAAAAGGCCGGCCACGTGTCTCTGTTCCGTTCTGTTCTGTAAAGTGTAAAGTAGTCGATATTTCCCGGCAAATTTAGTGTCAAACCCTGCGTGAGTCTTCGGCTTCACACCGGGTCCCACTGGAGTCTCCAACAAAACCACACTCCGTTCCAAAAGTAGGGGCTTCTTTGCATTTTCCGCAACACCCATTTCCGAATTCCTCTGAGATTCGCCAACTGCCGGCGAATGACGTCATCGTTCGCAGAGAGCAGCAGCGACGTCGAGCTGAACGTGATCGTGCGCCTGTCGTCGACGGAGGAGAGCTCGCCTCTGTTAACTCAGGCCGAGAAGCCCAAAATCAACATATTCACTCTCTCTTATCCTCGCAAAAGAGCCGGGGTAACACATCTATCTCCGCTCTCTCTAATTTTCATTTCCACTCTAAAAATCTCATCACTAATTTTCATATTCTGTCTGGATTATCATATTTCCAGGGTTTTGTTCGCTTAATATTATATAAGTGATGGAATTGGTCTACTTTGTTCTAATTGTGTGCAATGTAGATACATTTAAGTGATTGTTCATATGTTTCCAGGAGGAGGTGGTCAGATCAGTTGAACATGAGATATCGGCGGAGCCTCACTTAATTTCGTGGGTATGGAGTGGATCTAGATACTCTGGTTTAATGTGTATGGCGATTTCATCGGCTATCTACTTCACAATGGAAGTTGTTACTGATGTTTTTTCAGGTATGTAACTTCTGCATTTTCTGTATCAATTGTAAAGTCTGTAAGATACACATCTTTTGCTGGTTGTATTTTTGTTTCTGTTTTGTCATGGCAGTTCAGCCAATTCCGTTGCTTGAGGCTGCGTTTACAAGATGTACAGTTATATTTGTTTTGTCGTGTATATGGTTGAGAAAGGTCGGACAGCCTTTATTGGAGCTGGCAAGTGTAAAAAATATATTGATTTCAAGAGCCCTTATGGGATTTATCTCATTGATGAGTTTCATTTATTGGTAAGTAACAACTAACAACTATATTGTTCTTCCTGTTCTGTCGGCTGTTTGACGATGCATTCATGGTAGGGTATACATCCTGCGAGTATGCATATGGCAATTTATTTACCCATATGGATTTACTTGTGTTTTTCTGAACTTTGAAAGGGCTGACCAGTAGGAGGTTGTGTTCTGAAATTTTGTATTGTATTATTTTCTAATAAAGAGCTTAAGATTACGATAAGAGTATTTCACATGATATCTAATTACTCAGTTACTGTTGTTAGAGCATTCCAGATGCAATGTGTTTGAAATTTATAGACGGCGTATGAGCTCTTTCTTTAGATCTTAATTCTGTATACTGTATACTGTAATTAGCACAGAAGTAACCAGGCGTTGGCTGCATATTTCATTTCAGCATTCAGAGGTTACCTTTATCTCAGGCTTCTGTATTGAGCTTAACAACTCCCATTATTGCTTCATTTGTGGCAAGATTTGTTCTACATGAGAATTATAAAGTTGCAGATGTTGGAGGTACGTAGTATTTAAATATAAACTCTTATTCTCTTGATGATATCTGATATGTGTTAATTCCTTTAGGAAGTTATTTGCTTCCGAAAGTTTCTTAAATTAAGGTCTTGTTAGGCAGGGAGTGATTTCTCCATTGTTTTTCATTTTCCAGGTATTGCGTGCAGCTTCTTTGGTGTGCTTTTCATTTTCCATGAATTGCTTACTAGACAAGGTACGTAAGTGAGTCAACACTATCTATACCTGATGCTGTATATGGATGCCCTGAATCTCTGGCAAGAGATTGACCAAACTCCTATATATTGATTAACAAACATAAACAAATAATGTTTAGGTCAGTCACATGCATGTCTATGCTTTTGCAAGGCTTATCATTATTTCTGCTTTCTGCTGCTGCAAGGTCTATCTGGAGATAGTAGTCCACAAAGTGTTTTATTCTATTTCATGAACGAGGGGGAAAATTTGGACTAAATTGTGTGTCCCTCTGGTCCTTGTACTAGTAAAATCTACCAGACTTTAGTGCATAATAGCATATGTAACTTCCATGTTTATGCATTTATATGGATGTCTGAACACAGCACATAAAATCTTGGGGTAAACACTGTGCGCATCATTTTTTCATGAAGGTTTGAACTTTTATGACAGTGAGCAGATTAAGGCTTTTAATATAAATCACCATTCAAACTTGTAGAGATCTATCACCTTTAAAGTCATTTCTTTTTTAGTACCCCTTCCTTTACCCTTGTTATAATGTAGAATAAACAAATCTACTCCAGTGAGCCTTCTGCTTAAAATAATGAACAATTTGGATATTTCTAAGTTTCTAACCCTTTTCCTAGAATTGTGCATTACTAACTCTGATCTTATGCATGAGGATTAGATCAACATAATGAAGGCAAAAATTTAAGAGTTGGGGGAAGCGGCCATATATATGCCCTCTTAGCTGGTTCACTCTCATCAATAACTGGAGGAATCAGCTACTGCCTTATAAGGGCCGGAGCAAACTCATCTGAGCAGCCACTGTAAGATTACTGAGTACTATAGAGTGAATTTAACTCCATGAAAATGGATAAAATGCTCTTTGCCTTTTCCTACGCCAAACCATGAGGGTGGGAACATAGTCATACTTTCCATCATGTATGATACCCTTGACATAACTTTACTTCACTATAATTTTTAGTGAGATGGACTATACAAAAAACCTGATCTGTATATATAATGTCTAACTGCTTTGGTTCCTTAGTCAGTAAGGGTAGGTAGACTAAACTCATCCATGTAAGTCTGCGGTTGCATTTCTAAAATGTACTTCACATGAGAGGACACCGTATAACCAATATTTTACTGCATCTCATTCCCAGTCTTGTAAATTATATAAAAAAAAATGAAGCTAATGCCCAGATAATTTTATTTTCCTTTCTATTTTCAGGTTGACAGTCTTTTCATTTAGTGTACTGGCTAGTCCTGCTGCAGGGATTTGTCTATTTGTCTTTGAGGTAAGTTGGCAACTTGATCTCATGGTCACAATGCTGTGTTTCAGAAAGTTAACTCTCCAGTCTCCATGCTCATTGCTTTAGTGAATTCTAAGTGAATGAAACCCTTTCTCCTGTTTTAAAAATAAATAATTAAATAATAGAACATCTTTTCCGTATTATTGTTCCAATTAATTTTTACGTGAGTGAGACATGTCATTATCATTAGTTGAGATCTGTATTCTTTTACTCATCCAAAAAATCTAGCCAACTACAACATTGCTGATAAATTTGTGTATATGACATTTGTGTTTAATATGGTGCTATGACACTGTCACATAATTCACATAGCCATTATTATTTGCAGTTATTACTTAAATATTCAATGCTTCTATTATTTCTTATCAAAGTATATCCCAATGCTGGTTTTCAAATAGTGATCTCTTTCTTACAGAAAAGTAAACTAGATTGATAATTGTAAAGGGGTTGGTTGTGGTGCAGTCATATCTTTTATTAAATGTACTTTGCAATAATGATTTACACTTTGGAGTCATAGTCTTAGCTGCAGTCATTTCTAGTTATTGTGCATTCGGGTTGTTTAAATATCAATTTTTTTTTCTCTTTCAGGATTTTGTATTACCAAGTATCTATTCGTTCTCACTCATGCTTGTACTCAGTGTTCTAGCCTTTTTTGCGGAGGTGATGCGCCTAACTATTTCCATCTTAATGTTCTTTCACAGACAAGTGACAACACTAATATGCAATAAAGCATGCACTGGAATCTAAACTCTTATTTCTGATTGTACTCTAGCAGTTATGGAGTTTTTAACCTTGTAACCTTGCTTTCAGGTATTTTTAGCACGAGGGCTGCAGCTAGAGAAAACCAGCAAAGCTGCAAATGTTATGTACATGGAGGTACGGACACTGTTTGATCTTGGATTCCATGTATGGGGATGAGAATTGCATTTAAAGGAAGAGTATGAGATATATGGGGGGCTGGGGAAATAGGAAACAATTTAATATTTATTAGTTACTATTTTTGATGACGACATAAAGAAGCAGAAGAAGATGCAACACCAGAATGCAAAGAACTGATTCAAATGGTCCGATTCATCGACGTTTAGAATTTCACACTAAACTTTCACAACAAATACTCATTCATTTCCATATGCGTTTTCTCTCTTTCAGGCTGCCTTGTCACAACTCTGGATCCTTGGTTCTGCTAGGATAGCACCAACTTTTGGTCGGATTTTCGGTTGCCTGCTTATATTAATATCTGTTTTTTGCACCATGTATATTGGACCCGATAAAGAGGACTGAGATATACAGAACTTCTGATTTAGAAGGTATGCACCTAATTTTGATGTACCCAGTCTTGATTGTCATCAACCTGTTAATTCAAAGGAAAAGAAAATTGTCTTTGCATCAACAAAAGTTGTTTTTCCTTCCACTTCTCCAACTCTTGTAATGACTTATGAACTGGTGACAAACTTATACATTGGCTCCCAAACAGAATAATTGGTTTGATATGGCTAGCCTGGAAAACCATCTAATCTCATCACACACTATTATGTGTTATGAAATTAGGGAAATTTTTCATTAAGGACCCTTATAATGAGGACTTGGTGAACACATTCTCATTAAACTAACTTTTTCTTTGTATTTTGACAAATACACTATTGGTTAGATAGATAATGATGAGTAGATCACTCATGCAAAATCGTTAATTCATTCATAATCAAGATTTATCACTTATGAACATGAACGGTGTATGTTTGATAAATTTGGTTCGTCCATTGATTTGATCTTGTTTGATATCTTAACGATTTTCAATTGAATGAAAATTTGTAGAAATGATCTACTTATCGATATCTAAACATCTAACAGTTAACTTTATAAAAATGCTATCGAAAAATGATTCTTACGATAATTTTATGAAATGTACTCATCAAGTCGTCATTATAAAGGTTCTCTCATTGGAAGAGTTCCCTATGAAATTATCATCAGTGACGCAATGTTGAGAATTCATATCGGAGATCATCAGCAAGTGACTAAATGCTAGCACAGATACGTTCTCACTTCTTGTTGAGTAGTTAATACAGAGAGAGAGAGTACTGGAGAGTGACCACTCAATTGCAGAAAGCAATTTTTGTAGCCAAAGATTTCATTATTCTGACTTCTGAGTTACTGACGATATTCTGTTAGCATTCTATCAGGTAAATAAATAAATAATTCATGAACATTGTTGCATAAAGGCTTTAACATGGCCAACCTACACATGCATGCCGTGAAAATGTGAAATGTTTCGGCAATTGAGATGGAAATTTAGGGTGCCACTGCTGTCTAATATTGTCACTTTTGACTTCTTCCGTCAAAGAGTTTTCAAATATCAGTTTTCGATTACTAAATTTTGTCAAATTAGTCACTTGTGAGAAACAAAAAGAAAAACACTTTAATAAAGCAGAGAAATGCAAGTTTTGAGACATGAATATGACAAGAAATACCGAGAAATGCACCATTGAGCGAACTTGGCTAGTCAAGTGGTAACTGGTAAGGATGTAGATCGAATTAACAAAACTCTTCTTTTCCAAAGTTTTAAACACAAAGTCTCATTGTTGTTAGGCTGTACCGACACACGACACAGCGGCTTGATTCAAGACCCTCTCCGCACCATAGGGGTGTATCACTTTTCCCTCTGACGGAACTGACGAGGAAAAAATGTACCTCCAAAGGGACCAAAAATTGGGTCCTATCAATTTCATCAGCATATCAAAAATATTTTTTATTTTTTTTAAAAAGCCTCCCACATTTGTAGGCGGGGGTGAAACCATCCAAAGCCAAGCCAGAACTCCACCATAATACAGCAAGAGAGATTCTCTTTATCTTTCTCCGTAGTTGGAAGGAGAAAATTTTAGTAAAAGTATCTCAAATATAGGTTATTAATCATTTATGTATCTCAACTTTTAAAATTATCAGATATGTACTTTAACTTTGTAAACTTATATAAAAATAATCCATGTCGTCAATTTGGTGTTAATTTTTTATAAAGTGTTAAGCTTTTGAAGGTAAAATAGTCCAACTAACTCTTGACACCAAAACTTTACATTAGTATTTAATTTTCTCCAAAAATGTAGACAACTCATCTTTTTCCCTTCAAGAATTAAAACACTTTATCTATTTCTCTCCATACAACCAAAATATCTAGAATTTTAAAAAAGGTGGACTACAAAATAATTTAAAATAATTTGGAGTGGTCAAATTTTAAATTTTCATATTTTGAACTAAAATTAAGCTATGATATAGTTTAAAAAAAAAAATTAGGATGGTACCTTAAATATGGGCCATTCATCTTATATGCCTCAACTTTTGATATTATAAGATATGTACATTAATTTTGCAAACTTATACAACAACAATATCTGTCATCAATTGTGGTGTTAATTTTTTTTAAGGAGTCAAACTTTTAAGGGTAAAACAAATAATATCCAACTTAAACCCTACTTTTCATTTAAAAAAAAAACTTATAGTAGCACTTTAGTCAAGTTGTAAAATCACTAAATTCTAAAAATTGATAGTCAAGTCGTGAGATCATCTTACAATATCTATTTATTCAGTTGTATATTTTTAAGACATTAATTGGTGCATGCCAAACATGAAATTGTTGTAATGTATATTATTATTTACCACATTTATTAGGTTGCATTTTCATTTCATAGTAGGTTATATTTTAATGTCATAAGAATGAGAGAAAATTAACAAACATGGATCTAAAAGATAAATAGTAATTAACAAGTATGACCTTTGTCATATGCAAAGACGAAGCTACACTTGGATTACGATGGGTCACAACCCACCAAAATTGAAAAAACAAAAAATAAAAACTATATCATAGCTTAATTTTAGTTCAAAATATGAAAATTAAAAATTCGACTACTCCCCTAATTTTTTTAATTATATTTTAGTCCACCTATTAGGTGTTTTAATTCTGCAGGGAAAAAAGATGAGTTGTCTACATTTTTTAAGAAAATTAAATACTAATATAGAGTTTTGGTGCAAAGAGTTGGTTGGACTATTTTATTGTCAAAAATTTAACACCTTATAAAAAGTTAATACCAAAGTTGATGACAAATACTGTTTTTGTACAAGTTTACAAAATTAAGGTACATATTTAATAATTTCAAAATTTGAAATACATAAGAGATGAATGACTCCATATTTGAGATAATAGGTCTCGATTAATTTTTTAAAATTTTGAATTTTAAAACTCTCCCATGCGAATCGGACTTTGTGGGAAAATGAAAAGAGAATGTCATGCTCGGGGAATAATTCTCACACAAGGAACAGCCTCTCTCTTCTCCTCAGCTCCCAAATAAACAGTCGCACGTGCCACACCACCTCCTTCTGACTTTACACACTCTCCGTCCCTCTTTCCCCCTCGTATCGCCCCACATTCACATCCTTGCCACTACTCAGATACTCCCGATTCAGGAAAACAACATAGGGTACTGCACAGACTCAACTTTAGTCATAAATTTCCACCTGAAATGCACACCATAGCCTCAACAAACTCCATGTACTCCCAACTAATTGTTTTTACTACAGTAACCTTCTCTCATTTCAATTCCAAAGTCGAGTCGGCAAGAACGTCACCCCGATAAGCTTTAATCCATTCTCGATCTCAAGAGAGAAAAATTCTGTAATTTCTTTAAAAATATACTAAAATGAACTCATCTCCATGGGATATTATCTTAACCCAAATAGTCATGGCATCAATCAGTGATGACGGTGCTATGAGCCTATGAGGTACTGAACCACAGTCAGCACAGTCATGGGACATTATCCTTGGGCCCCAAAAATAACCTCATCAAAAGATTTTGCCGTACAACTGGGAAGGTAAAGGGGGTAAAAGCATCTTTTCGGGTGGTTATTTCCTTCAGAAAAATGTCGCGGGGCATAAGCGTAATCTTGAAGACAGTTTAATGCAGCAGGGGGAGGCTTCGAGTCTCCAGAGCCTCTGAGAGAGAGAGAGAGAGAGACTTTGTTCTTCTACTTTGCATGTTGTTGTTTTTATTCAACCAGTGTGCTCTCACTTTATATCTGGACTCTTTAGTTTCACTTTGTTCTTCTTCTCCGTTTTCCTTTTTCTGTGAGGCAACTCAACTCTCTCTCTGTTTATCAGAGCTTCTTTATCAATGGCTGACATTACACACCTGCCTATGGACCAGCTTCAGGACCTTGAGTACTGCATAGACTCAAACCCTCCTTGGGGTATGTGCTCTCTGTTCCTCTATCAATGTTGTTTCCCACTGCGAACTGTTTATGTAAATATGAAATGGGCCTGTGGTCTTCAACTAGGCTCAAGTTGCCAACTTTATTCTCTGTTTCCGGATTTTTAATCTGGGTTTTGTGTTTCTGAGGGCATTGATCACTGTGGGAGAGGAATGAGATTGTTTTTTAGTTTGTAGCTTTTGAATGATTTGTGAGATTATAGTCACTGGTGTTATTTTTCAGCAATGTGGCATTACAAGCTTGACATGCCAAATGAAAAATCATTATTTTAAGAAAGCGGGCAGTTCTTTGAGGTGTTTGTAAGTAATAAGAAATTACATTAATCATATGGAGAATGGTGGGGTATGAGGTTTTGTTGTTTAGGACTTGGGAGGTAATAAATTTATAAGCTTTGTTTTGTTCTTAGAGAGATTATAGGATAGAAACAAAAATATTAATATGAGCAATTGGTTGGTGCAAGTTCAATGTCCAGCTGCAGCTAATAAGTGCTATTCCTACGGATGGTATGATGAGTTTGTTTTCTCATTTCTTTTTTTGGTTGTAGAATTTAATTTAGGGTCCATGAAACAGAGGTTTGGTAGAGATCAAGGTCATAGAGTAGAGGACTTTGGCAATGTGTGATTGTAATTCCCGTTTCATCCATCAGGGAATTGTTCTAAATTGCTTGTTGAAATGCAGCTGATCAATACTATGATTCCAATGTTCCGACTGATAGTGAATGTGACACACATTTGACTGAAAATATTTTGGTCACGGTATGATGACAATGAGATAGCACTGCAAAGAGTTATTAGGGAGATTATGAAAGTTGGCTAGTTAATTGCTTTTACCTCATTTCTCGTTTTGATTCAAGCTTTTGTGTTGCAGTTGAAACCATAGTTCTGGCATTTCAAAATTACATCGTGATGCTAGGTACAAGTGTAATGGTCCCTTCATTACTTGTCCCTGCCATGGGTGGAAGTGATGTAAGCCGGTTCTCTTGAGAATTGTCAACTTTAAATTTCATCATGTTTGATCACTTTGATAAAGTTTTTATTTTTCTGTGATTACCTGATCAAATTAACCATTTTCTGCTCACAAACAGGGTGACAAAGCACGAGTAATACAGACACTCCTTTTTGTTGCTGGAATCAAGACACTTCTCCAGGCACTTTTTGGAACCAGACTGCCTGCAGTAGTTGGAGGCTCATTTGCTTATGTTGTTCCAATAGCCTATATTATTAACGACTCCAAATTTAAACGGATATCTGAACCTCACGAGGTAAGTTAGTTCCCTCGTGTTCTTCCCTTGCTACAGGGGCAGCATGTGTGGAAATCTTAAGAAAAATTGAGCATACTGATTTAATAGAGACTAGCTTTGTATTGGGTAGTACTTTCGTTGAAAGATCTTCTTACGAGAGACACATGGTTTCAACGGAGCCAAGTATCCTAGATGGTTGATAGTTGATAGGGGTTCACTTCTTTGTACACTGCAACGTCACTGCCAGAGACAGTAAGGGTACACTTTGTCATGGAGAAAACGTCACAGCCAAAATAATTTTTTACTATAATTTTTGCATGTGGGTGTCATTTTTTAAGACTGAATAGGAGGTTGAACGTGTCCTTGTAGTTCATAAACTTTACCTTGACATTCATGACAGCATTAACCTCAATCACATTTCAGACCAAATAGGAGGTTAAATGAGTCTTGTGGTTTCATTATTTCTGTGACCTCATATCAGCGTAAACCTCAGTCCTCGTAGATATATGGCATTTCTTTCCTTTTTAGCAATTGTACTTAAGCATCTTTCTTATTTGGTAGGGTATTGAAAGAGCTCTTCCCCTGTCATTGGTTTGCAGAGATTTATACAAACAATTCGTGCTATTCAAGGAGCTCTAATTGTAGCTTCAAGCATCCAAATCATTCTCGGATACAGTCAAGTTTGGGGTCTCTTCTCCCGGTATGTTGGTAGTAGAACACCAAGAATGTAAATTTATGCTTTTCTTGATGATTGATTGAGTCAGCATCACATGGGATATCATGCAGGTTTTTCAGTCCACTTGGCATGGCACCTGTAGTTGGATTAGTTGGCTTAGGATTGTTTAGACAAGGATTTCCAGAGGTAAGTTTTTCTTCTTAATTGTCCTTGAACAGTAGAAGTCTTTCTTTCCAATGGATTGAACTTAGGATATCCCTGCCATGTGGCATTTAAGGACATTTTAATCTTCCAGAAAATCACAAAGCTTTCATCTATTTATTCTAAAATACAGTACTATACAGTTCTGGCATTTAACTACAAGTGAACCAAGTATTTATATTACTTGTTATTTCCATTAGATATACGATTCTTTGTGCAATTTCTGTTTTCTTTCTAGATTAGAACTCGTTTCCATTCCGTCAATGAACTTTTCGTTTATATCTAAGTCTGTGCTTAATGTTTTCAAATCAACAGTGAAGAAACCTTATGGAGGCTCTGTTAATATGTATACTTCATTGCGCTCATTCATGTTGTCATATTGATGATGCCTAGCTGTATTCCACTTTTGCAATGTCTTTGCTCTTTAACACTAGAACTCTTCCAGTTAGTAATGGTTTTTTTTTTCTTTCTTTTTTTTTCAGTTGGGAAATTGTGTGGAAATTGGAATTCCTATGTTGCTGTTGGTCGTCGGGGTGTCTCAAGTAAGTAATTTAGAATTACGATGGTTTTAACTCCTCTATTAATCATTGTATTTTCTTGATGATAGTATACGTCACTTTATTTTCAGTATCTGAAGCATGTGAGACCAGTTAGAGATGTTCCTATCTTTGAACGGTTTCCGGTATTGATTTGTGTCACAATTGTTTGGATCTATTCCCTTATCCTAACTGCCAGTGGGGCTTATAGAGACAGGCCCGACAGAACCCAGATTAGCTGTCGTACGGATAGAGCAAATCTCATATCTACTGCCCCCTGGTAACCCAAAGAAGTTCCTTCTCAAAATGTGTCTACTGATTTTGTTTTTCTTTCCTATTATGTTTTAAGATCATCTTTATGTGATATCAGGTTCAAGTTTCCATATCCACTGCAGTGGGGTCCACCTACATTTTCGGCTGGTCACTCATTTGCAATGATGTCTGCAGTTCTTGTTTCAATGATTGAGGTATGTATCACGTTTCAGAACTACAGCAATATTGTGTCTTGAATTGATGATGTGATATATCTTATGTATCAAGTTTCGGAAGTACAGAAGCTATATAACTTAACTATAACATCCTTACTCCATGATCACTTCCTCCTTTAACATATCTCTAGAACAGAAATGTCTCATTAAAAACCTCTTTAGTTCAGCCTGATAATTACATGTATATTGCAGTCAACTGGTGCATACAAGGCTGCATCAAGATTGGCTATTGCCACTCCTCCTCCTGCTTATGTTTTGAGCCGGGGTATTGGCTGGCAGGTGAACTCATTTGAATCCTCGCGACAGCTTAATATGTAGTAGTGCTCGCAATTTTTGCATGTGTTGTACACAGAATATGTTCGTTGAACACTCATTAGAACTTAATACTGTTTCCGGTAACAAAGACCCAATTATATTGCGTATCTTTTTGCAGGGTATCGGTGTTCTACTGGATGGACTTTATGGAACATGCACTGGATCAACTGTTTCTGTGTAAGACTCCAGATTAGATTTCTGCTATCATTGCTCTGTCTTCTCTTCTATTTACATTAGTTTGATCGAGATATTTGGTTGTGTATGGCAGGGAAAATGTTGGACTTCTTGGACTTACACGAGTTGGAAGTCGTCGAGTTGTTCAAATTTCTGCTGGATTTATGATATTCTTCTCAACCTTAGGTTAGTATTTAATGTTGTGAGCAATATATTCATGGCCAGAATTAGGAATGTTGTTTCTATATGCTGAATGCTAATTCGCTTAACTGGCCTCCTTCTGAATCTTTTACGTGTAAGGTTTGCAAAGCCAATTCGAGCCTACTTTTCCTTCAGAAACTCAAGTGATTTGTAGATAAATAATCAAATAAAAGAAATTGAGATCAGATCTTCAATTAGTGTTTCATTTTCTTCTACAGTTACATTGGAAATTAAATAATTTATCTCTGCAATTTGTACCATCTTGTTCATGATTTTCCAGGTAAATTTGGAGCTGTATTTGCATCTATACCCGCCCCTATATATGCAGCACTATACTGCATTCTCTACGGCATTGTGGGTATGCATGTTGCCCGACTTTTATTGAGGTGGATCTATTATTTTCATCTTCACTCTTATCACAAATATTCCTTGTCCATTTGCAGCTTCCGTGGGTTTATCGTTTCTTCAGTTCACAAATATGAATTCTATGAGAAACCTTGTAATCACTGGGCTTTCGCTGTTCCTTGGCATATCAGTCCCGCACTTCTTCAACCAATATTGGAATCCTGTTCACCATGGTCTTGTCCATACCAACGCTGGATGGGTGAGATATTGCCTACGAACTCTTGTATATTGAATACTCTGGAATATTCTCATGGTTCAAAGTTCTAAAATTATATATGTTACTGTGTTTGTTTGCAGTTCAATGCATTTTTGAACACAATATTCTCGTCTCCAGCTACTGTGGGTTTGATAGTGGCAGTGTTTCTTGACAACACAATAGAGGTAGAAAAATCGAAGAAAGACAGAGGGATGCCATGGTGGGTTAAGTTCAGAACATTTCGAGGAGACAACAGAAACGAAGAGTTCTACACTTTGCCTTTTAATCTCAACAGGTTCTTCCCACCTACGTAGTAGCAGTCCTCGGCAGGCAGCAGATATATATATATATATATATATAGAGTTCCTATCAAGTGCGAAGATTCGCACTGAAATTTTTGTGTGAAACTGTATTTTACACAAAATCGACAATGTGATTCGATAATTGAAGTCAATCATCTTTTAGATACGTACGCAAGGATCGTGCATGCAAAATTTCAGCTTAATCGGAGATGTTTTAACCATTTGATCGTCGCATTGTTTAACAATGCATATAGGTTATCTGATTTAGCTCAAATTTTGAATGTGTGATCAAATGGTCAAAATATCTCCGATTGGACTGAAATTTTGCAGGCACGATTTTTCCATATGTATCTAAAAGATGATTGATTCCAATGATCAAATTATTTCGTCAATTTTACGTAAAGTTTCAGTGCGAAGCTTTGCATATATATATATATATATATATATATATATCAGGAAAAGCTACATCTAATTGGTTCCTTCTGCATCATCCTAATTCTAACATGATCAGAATAGTAGAGACTAGTAGTATATGCAAGAACCAATTCAACCAAGAACACTCTTGGCATGCGGAGAGATTACATTTCTTCAGCTTCACTATTTTTTTGTGGGCCTTTGTAACAGGGGTCCAGATGATCCATGCTTTTTGTCGACGACTCGAATTTAATAATAAACAAGGAATGCAGATCTCCCTCTTGTTTCTCACTAACCAAACCTTGAAATGTAGCATCGTTGGTCAAGCCAATTTACTGAGAAGAATAAAGACTCGAACAATGGAATTGCCCTAAAAGATCTGCGTATTGGAATTCAGCATGCTATCAAAACGGGCCATCTATTCCAACAATGCGAGAAAGTCATTTTTAGCTGTCAATTACTGTTGATTTATGAGTTGCGACTGTTCATCGACATCATCGTTTTTTGCTTTCAAATCAAGAGACCAAATATAGAACAAAAGAGAGCCCTTATCTTCAAATGTATGAAGGATTTTGTATCGATATCCAATCAGGTGAGAGGCGACGTAATCTGCGGCTTTGTTAGTAACAGTTACCAGTAGATTTTCTTTCATATACTCTCCAGTGTGTCATAAGCTGGTAGTCAGGCTTGGATACCTAGCTTGGTACTCAATCTTAGTGGTGAAGTTAGCTCACAATGACCATGATCAGCTTCCTCTGTGAGCTTTACAGAATCACAGTTTTTCTCTAAGGTCCAACAATAATCTTCAAGGTCGATCACAAAGAAATAACAGAGGTTCACCCAATATTGTTTGATTGCCCGAGTTAGGGGAGACCAATTAACGTACAAAGGCAGCAGGGACATGCTTTTATATACATGAGGCTAGCAAATGTGTATCCATAGATTCCTGCTATTATACATCAAATTGATCAAACTACTATTTCCAAGTGGTACTTGGTAGTAGGTACAAAAACAGAACAATATACAGGATGATCTACTTAGCTACGAAAACCAAATGCTGTATCAGAAGCCCTCTTAATAATAAACTCCGCCTCCACTATGCGCAAGTCTTTGTTTCTGTTTAGAAGACTAGGTGCGAGGGGTATCCATAAGTCTCTTTTAATTGTATCATATATCACTTCTTCTAACTGCTCAAGATTCAATATTGATTGAGGCAGCTTTCTCAAGCTCATGCAACGTCTCACGTCGAGCTTTCTTAAGCTCCTCATTTCACCAATGTTGTCAGGCAACTTGTGAATGCTGGTGCAATTATATAAGTCCAGAAACTTCAACTTCTTTAGGTTGCTGATGGAATCTGGCAGCGTTGACAAGCTGAAACAGGACCTCAGCCTCAACACTTCTAATTTGACCAAGTTTCCTATATCTTTAGGCAGAGCAGATAGGTAATGGTCCTCGTTGATAATGAGCTTTTTTAGATTAAGCAGATCAGAGATTCCCACTGGAAAATTACCAACATGAAGGCAAGAGTGAAAGTGTATTTCCTTTAGGTTTCGAAATGAATCTGAAGGTGTGACCGGACTATTCATAAAACCACTGATTTCACAAATGGATAGTAATATCTTCTCTAAACTCTTGATCTGTATCTCTATGGGGTTTGTAGTTATTGAAGGAACTGAGATGATCTCTAATCTGATTCTCTTCAGATTTGGGAACGAACTCAATATTTGAAAATTGCTTAGTTGAGTACATGAAAATCCCCCATTTATGACTACCAGTACCTTCAGTTTACCCATTTTCTCCACAAATCCTGGTAACACGTACTTATCTGTCTTTGGCAAATTCAAGACAAGAACTTCTGCATCTGGGAATTGCATCTCTGGCCATTTGAAGGCATATGTTATATTGGCTATCCCTTGACAATCGACAAAACACAATTGTCCGGAAGATCATCAAGAAAAGAGATTGAAGATGTTGGCATCCTTACTTATCTCTTTGGGATATCAGGTAGTTCATGCATCCCAGTTCATTTAGGATAGCAACTGTTGCACATATCCCCGTTGATCTGCTGGTATTCTGGATTTCTGTCCATACGTGATTTCTGTTGCCTAGGTTATTCTTGATTCTGTATGCACGTGATTTACAGCTACCTTGGTCATCTTTAATTCAGAATACATGTGCTCTTGTTCATGATAGTTGACTTTGTTTGATTTGAGGTGTTTAAGCTCACATGTGTTTTCTGGAAAATCGGTTTGTCTCTTTCCTTCTGACAAGTCGCTTTCGGTCCTGATTTTTCTGGTTCCTCTCTTTGTTGTCTTGTAACGTGCTCCCTCATTGAGAACTGATATTGCTATTCTGGTATAAGCACATAGGACCTCTTTTGCCTTGCTTAGACTACCTTAGCTCTTTAAGGTAAAATCTGAAAAGCTGTCTTGCCATACTTGTTTAAGCTTGCTGTGTCCTCTTTGCTGCTATTTTTGTTGGTCTGTAGCACTCCATGCTTAGGCTTGCTTTAGGACAGTTGTAGGACTACATTAAGGCATGTGTATGCTGTGTTTCACGTGGTCTCTTAGCTGTGGTTGACCACCGAATAACCTTGTCTATATAAGGAGTCCCAAGCTGTTTTGGAGCTGTTGGTTGAGTGAAACATTTTGGGGTTTTGGTTATTCTGTTTTGGTACTCTTTGAGAGCACTTTCGAGTGTAGTTTCTCTTATCTCTTCTCTTCCCCTTCCATGTCTTTTGGTTGCTCTTTACAGTGCATAATAGACATGGTTTCTGAAGCTTAAAACTGTTTTCAAAACTCATATGCATCATTGCATTGTGCATTCCATAGAGATAAAGTGTGGAGATGCCCAACCCATGAAGTGATCAAGAAGGTTTTAACTTGAAGTGTAGTTAAGAATCTGTGTTTGATACTTCTGTTTTTCTTTCCAAGTGTAAGCACATTGATTAAGGTAGTGTAGCTCTGTTTGTACTAGTGGGTAGACTAGTCAGGATAGCATAAGGGGTATGTATCCCAGAGTGCCAGAAACTTGTAATAGTGTGTGTTACCAATTAGTGGAAAGGTTTGTCCCTCAAGAGTAAGGGGCACGCAGTTTTGATCCTGGTTGTAGGATTTCTGCGTCACCAAAAACATCTGGTGTCATTCTTTCCTTACTGCTTTCTCTTTATTACTCGTACCCTGCCTTCTGGGATAGGACAATATCTTGCTATCCCGGAGACAGAATTAAACGAAAAAGTGGTAAAGGCCTATTCACCCCCCCTCTAGGACCTTTACCATTTCGTTGACAACACTCTATCTACGAACAATATGGTGTTTGGTGTCAGATTAAAGGAAAAACAAGTATGATCTATTTATTATTGTACTATTGGATCAAGAATTAACGTGAACTTATGTGCTACTTATATATACTTATATAGTACGTATTACCAGCTGTGATAGATAATAGACGAGCATGGATGGATTGATACTTTTGCTCTCTCCACCACTTGGGAAAAATGCCTCCAGATATGTCTATGAACAGTCGTTTCTGATGCTCTACCGAGTCTAGTTTTGAGTGGTAAATAGCCAACTCTCTAAGCAAGTCATGTTGAGTAACATAGTATTTTCCATAATATCCTTCCCCATCCATCTTCATAAACCTGCTGTCCGGATTAAGATAAGCTCAGGTAATGAGTCAGCATAAGTAAATAGCAAATACGATGGTGCCTAGAGGGATAACAACAATACATAGGTCAGTAGAAGCATGTAAGCCTTCCTTACCTATTGTCGACAACATTAGCCAAGCTCCAATTGCTGAGTTCATAGAGGTTTGCTGAGCACAAAGCCTCTTCGTCTAGATCATATAGTTCTGCCCACATGTCAAAGAGGGCAGTAACCGGAATTCTTTTGTCTTCTGGAAATGAACCAAGGTCTAAGAAGCATTCCTTGATGATAGTCTTTTGTTTGTCCAAAGCGTCTAAGCTGCTTTGAAGACAAAGAAGCAAATCAGTTTCAGAATCGAGGATGGAAGAACCTTTAGACCATTCGATTACTCTCTTTTGCCACATCTCTATAGGTTGTGCACAAAGCGATCTTCCCACCACTTTAATGGCAAGTGGAAACCCCTTACAGCGCTCTATTATCTGTAAACATTGAAAATATATATTTCAGTAAACTATTTTATACGAGTACTATTGAAGATTCTTAAAGTCATCCTCAATCTCAACATGGTTCTGATTCCATTAACATGTTAGATAACCCTCAGCTTTTGTTTATCAAGGTGATTTTAAGAAGAAAATTACTGCTTAAATCTAACCAACTGAGAAGGAAATCACTCCATTCACCTTTTGTGAAAGATGTTTTGGAATGTAAGAGCTCTTATCTTCCAAGGACGCTGAATGATGAAAGAGTTTCACAGCATCATCTTGAACCAACAACGGTAGATGAAATGGAGCACTGAATGCAGGAAAATCAGACCTTGATGTAACTAAAATCCTGTAATCTGGTATTGCGATTTGAAATTTGTCAAGAAGGGATTCGGATCCAGACCATACATCATCCAGTACCAGAAGTAAAGGTTTCTTTCCTTCATTCCTCAAAAATGTTTGCAGCCAGTTGACTGCATTCACTTCATTGTGAAAAGTAGGGACCTCGGAACCCTTGTGTCGATATAATTGCTCTACAATATGATTCAAGCTAGGATTTTTCGACACAGTAACAAAGAAGATATTGTCCTTGAATTTACCTAATCAAAATCAGACATAAAGAATTAGTTGCAGCCCCATGTATACATAGAAAAAAAGTACTTGTTGACAGATAAACGAGTGAAGCCACTTAGTTTTTTTTTTTACTTTTTTTTCAAACAATTGATATCCCAAATGCAAATAATGGGATTATACTACTATGAAGTATGAACTGCATGGTAGTTAACTAGTAATGGAAGGTAATTAGTTCTTAGATATCAATAAGAAAATATGGCAAGTACACATATGTATTGTACACAACAAAGTGATTTGATCACCTTTGACATGCTCATCTTGACAGAACTTTGTTGCCAAAGTAGTTTTCCCACATCCTCCGGGAGCTGTCACCACAAACATTGAAACTCCATCATCTTGAAGAAGTTTCATCTTCAATTCCTTCAAAGGAGCCTCCATTCCAACTACAAGTTGTGGAAGTTCAGGTACTGCACACCAAGCAGCTTTATGTTCTGCAAAGTGGTCTTCTACCCCAAAATTAGCTTTGCTGATTTGACTGGCCTCCTTCAGAGTACCAGAGATTGGGTCAACCCCCTCCTTCACACTCCCTACAGAAACTTTTATGCCCTCTATCAAAACTGCCATCTTCATGTCAACCTTCATGCCCTGCATCCGCAACATCTTCAACTCTCTTTTGAACTCTTCTTGCCAGGCAAGAAGTTTTCTTGCGAATTTGTACTTTGTGAAGAGATCCCATCGGCTAACCTTGGAGCACTTTAGTACGAGTTTTTTCGCCATTCTTCAGTACTGCTTCGACACCATTGAGTTCATCTTTGTTTGTGTAAGACAGTTGCTGGTTAGAGTGTGCCATATCGGCAATCAGTGGCTTCAGAGTGTCTAGCATGGATTGGATGTCCTTGAAGAGAGATTTGAGCATGTAATTCTTGGCAATCAGATCTTCAACGCCAGCATAGAGTGCACTAAAAGTTGTACCTAGAACAGCACCTCCGAAAAACTCCACCGGATTAGCCATTGATTCTGTTAAACAAACTCAATATCAAAGTAATATGCATGCAATTATGCACCAAATTGTTATTTTAAATTAGAATTCCTAAGTCTGCAATGTACATCAAAAGAGTGCTGTAAACAGATATGACGATCTTACTCTTAGATTCTTTGTTGTCCATCCTTGTTTCTACTGATTACACCTCCATGATTCTCAATAGCAGTGGCTCTAAGTATAAAATGAGAAATCGAATTGTGTATAAGTAGGACAAGAACGTTTGGCTTTTATAAGTGTTTGACATTGACAGTTTTCTTCCACAAAGAAAACTGTCTGTCAAACCATTTGAATACAAAATCTAAACTGATTACAGATTTGATCCTTATCTGCTATGCTTGAATTCAAAATAACGTGAGTCACTACATAGCTTAATTCAGTCAATATATCAAGTTCTTCTTACAATCTCCCACTGAACTTGATATTCATGTAAAAGAATAAAGAACTTAGATGACTTTCAAGATTGTGCACTGAAATCTTAAGCTATGTATTGAATTCTGTCAATTGTATTATACATACAGAGGAATTAAGAACAATTTGGCATATTGGAAATACACCAGTATTCATAAATCACAATGCAGAATAACACAACACATGAACTCATATGAAGTAATTAGTTTCACAGATGCTGAGACTGAATAATCGATTTTGCAGCATACTAATTCTTGATTTATTTCCATATTTCAATTTATTCATTATCACAGCAAATTCATTCTGATTCTTTGATCTGCAGTACTCAGATATGATGTGAAAAAGAAATATATATTAATAGAAATATTGAATTCTTCTTACTGATTCTTTATTGGAGTACAAGTAGTTTATACAGTGAACACACTTACAGCTGTTCATCATCTATAGTCTCTAAAACTCCCATGTGTTTGATATGCTTTATAAAATCAGAAAATAGTAATGCTTTAGTGAAGGGATCTGCTAGCTGTTCTTTGGTACCAATCTTCAACACAACAATCTCTTTATTTTCAACACATTCTCTAACTGAATAGTATTTGACATCAATGTTTCTGGAAGCAGAAGACCTTTTATTATTCTTGGCAAAGAATACTGCAGATGCATTGTCACAGAAGACTTGCATAGGTCTCTTCACTGATTCCAGTAAATTGAGTCTAGAAATAAAATTTCTAAGCCATAAAGCCTGACCTGTTGCTTCAAAAATGGCAATATATTCAGCTTGAAAGGTTGAAGTGGCAGTAATTCCTTGTTTGGATGTCTTCCAGGAAATTGCTCCTCCAGCCAATTTAAATATGTAACCTGAAGTGGATTTCAGGTCATCAATGTCTGATTTATATGAGGCATCAGTGTATGCTTTGACTTCTAATTCTTCATTCTCTAATTTCTGATAAACCAGTAGATGATCTTTAGTTTTCTTCAAATATCTCAATACTTTCTTTCCTGCTACCCAATGATCATATCCAACATTTGATTGAAAACGTGACAACATATTTACTGCAAAGGCAATATCAGGTCTTGTACAGACTTGAGCATACATGAGGCTTCCCACTAAACTTTCATATGGCATCTTTTGCATGTTCTTCTTTTCCAGTGCATTTTTAGGACACTGACCTTTGTGCAATCTATCACCTTTTGACATAGGACACTCACCTCCTCTGCAATTTTCCATTCCAAAACGCTGCAAAATCTTTTCTATATAGTTTCTTTGTGAAAGTCCCAGAACACCAGTTCTTCTATTTCTGATGATCTCAATTCCTAGTACATAGTGTGCCTCTCCCATGTCTTTCATGTCAAACTTTTCTTGCAGAAATTCTTTAGTGGCTTTCAAAAGATTCATGCTACTACTAGCAAGAATTATGTCATCAACATATAAGACCAGTAAAATAAAATCACTCCCACTGGTCTTCATATATATGCATTCATCCAATTTGTTTTCCAAAAAACCAAAACCAGTAATTACAGTGTCAAACTTAATGTACCATTGTCTAGAGGCTTGTTTAAGGCCATAGATACTTTTCTGTAATTTACAAACCTGGTTTGAGTTGTTATGGAAACCATCTGGTTGTAGCATGTAGATGTCCTCTTCAAGGTCTCCATTCAAAAAGGCTGTCTTGACATCCATTTGATGAAGCTCTAAATTGTAATGTGCTGTGAGAGCCATAATGATTCTGAAAGCATCTTTAGTTGAGACTGGAGAAAAAGTCTCATTGTAGTCTATCCCCTCCTTTTGGTTGTACCCTTTAGCCACTAGTCTGGCCTTATGCCTTTCTATTCTTCCAGTGGAATCCCTTTTGGTTTTGAATACCCACTTGCATCCAATTGGCTTCACATTTTCTGGTTTGTCCACCAAAATCCACACTTTATTTTTCTTCATGCTGTTTAGTTCATCCTCCATTGCAGCTTGCCATTTTTCACTATTTTGTGACTGTAAAGCATCTTGCACTGATAGTGGATCATCTTCTTCATTTAGTGTGCCATCTGGTAATAGGTTGAAAACATAATAATCATCAGAAAGGGCTGATCTTCTTTCTCTACTGGATCTTCTCAATGCCACTGGTGCCAATTGTTCCTGAACTTCTATTTCATCTGGAGGCTGTTCTAGCATATCTGCTTCATGAATTTCTTCATGCTGTATTACTGCATCATTTTGAAGAGGTATCTGCACAATATCACTCCCACTTTCATCAGAATTGACACTTTGGTTTTCATAAATAAACCATTCTTCAAATTGTGGATTTTCAGTGTCTTTAGTCTCTTGATCAACTTCAACAACTTTCTGATTTTCAACTAATTCATCATAAAACATAGCTCTATGAGACTCAAAAATTCTGGTACCTCTGTTGGGGCAGTAAAATCTGTACCCTTTGGATTTTTCACAGTAGCCAATGAAATATGAACTGAAGGATTTTGATTCTAATTTTCCACTGTCTGGATTGTTGATCCTAGCTTCTGCTTTGCAGCCCCATACATGCAGATGGTTCAAGCTAGGTTTATAACCACACCATAATTCGAAAGGTGTCTTTGGTACTGCTTTGCTGGGAGTTCTGTTGCAGATGTAGTTTGCTGTTTTTATTGCCTCTCCCCACAAATATTTTGGCAGTCCTGATCTGGGTAACATGCTTCTGACCATATTCATTAAGGTTCTGTTCCTCCTTTCTGAAACTCCATTCTGTTGAGGTGTATATGGGATACTGTATTGAGCCAAAATACCTAAATTCTCTAGATAAGTAGCAAATGGTCCCTTATGTTGCCCTTTTTCTGAAAATTTCCCATAAAATTCACCACCTCTATCTGATCTAACAACTTTTACAAGTTGTCCAGTCTGCCTTTCAACTTCAGTTTTGAAAATGATAAAACAGTCTAAGGCTTGAGATTTTTCAGAAATCAAATATAAGTAGCAAAATCTTGAGTAATCATTTATGAATGTAATGAAATAAGAATTTTCACAGATGGTTTTAATTGGGAAAGGACCACATATATCTGTATGAATGAGTTCCAAGACTCTTTCACTACGTTTTGAACTGAATTTCCTTATGTTAGTCATTTTTCCTTTCATGCAATCAACACATGTATCAAAATCAGAAAAGTCCAGGTCTGGTAAAACTTGCTGTGTTACCAGTTGTTTCATTCTTTCTTTAGATATGTGGCCAAGTCTTTTATGCCACAAGAATGATGATATGGTAAATCTGGAAGCTTTTCTCTTCTTTGAAGATTTTTGTATGCTAAAAACAGACCTTCCAGGACTTGATCTTTCATACATGTTATTACACATAACTAACCAGTAGTCATCAACTATATATGCTTTTCCAAAACACTTTGATAAATAATAATAATACATTATTTTATTGTCACTTGAAAAGGAAAAACCATCTTTAGATACAAATTGAGAACCTGATATGAGGTTCCTTTTTATTTCAGGAATACAATACACATTAGATAGTTCTAATACATAATTATTATCAAATACTAATTTCACAGTTCCAACAGCTTTCACAGTAACTCTTTGGCCATTTGCAGTGCACACCTTTGTCTCTTCCTTAATTGGGATTGTTTGGCTTGTCAATCCCTGTACATTAGTGACAATATGTATAGGTGAGCCAGTATCAAACCACCAAGAGTCACCTGAAACAAAATCATTTGAAAAAGTATTGAAAACTGGTTTTGATAAAAATGTACCTTTTTTGTCAAGCCATGCTTTGAATCCTGCACAGTCCTTCTTAAAATGACCTGGCTTTCGGCAGAAAAAGCACTTCCTAATGTCATTTGACTTTGCAGACTTGTCTTTCTCATTTTCATGTTTCACACCAAGTTTGGAGTTGGAAGAACTTCCCTTATGAAAGTTTTTGTTCCCAGATTTCCTTTTGGAAGAACTTTTGTTGCTGCTGTTGTCAGATTTGCCTACCATATTGACTGCAATTTCCTTTCCTTTGTTCTGAGCATCATCTTCTTGTTGTCCCACACAAAGTGAAATCAGTTTGTTGATGCTCCATTTCTCCTCTTGAGTCTTGTATAGTGTTTTGAGATGTTCATACTGGTCTGGAAGTGAGTTCAGTATTAGTGAGACTAGGAAAGGTTCTTCTATAGGCATGTTTAGATCCTTCAATTTTCCAGCAATGTTTGATGCCTTTAGAATGTACTCCCTCACACTACCCTGGCCATTGAATTGCATCTTGATCAGTTTGTTCATCAAGGTTCCAGTTTCAGCCTTATCTGAACTCTTGTATTTTTCAGCAACAACATTGAAAAAGGTCTTGGCCAAATCTGATTCTGGTATCCCTCCTCTGACATTCTCATGCATGCTTTTCTTGATGCATATAAGAGCCATCTTGTTGTGCCTGTACCATTTTTCATAAGCTTCCTTCCTTTCTTTGCTAGCATTTGCAGGTAACTCCTCTGGAGGATCTTCAGTGAGCACATGGTCAAACTCCAATATGCCCAGATTCAATTCTATGTCACTTTTCCATTTCTTAAAATTTGAACCATGCAGTAGTTCAACTTGACTAATACTCATAGGAAAATGCATGCCTGAAATGAATCACATCAGTAAGAACTTCCAGTAATTATGAAATACCAGAATTTTCTTTATGTTCTTGTCAATTTCAATCATATGAAATTTCTATATTATCATACAGTATATCAAAAACTGAATTCCACTATATTCAAAGTTTGGACATCCTTTGTGGAGTACTAACTTCATATTTTATGCAGTTTTGAACTTAGGATATAACTGTATGGTGTCTTTATCAAAGCAGTATTAATACTTTGTCTAAGAATCCCAAATAACCTCAATTGCATTGATCTGAGACTAAAGATTCTTACTTAATGGATCAATAAAACATAGTTTTCATGTATAGCCACTTTGGCAGCATTAACATAAAGATTACTTAAGTGGTAAGTGTATAATCATGGAGAATTGTAATTCGTATGTTATGATTTGGCCATTTTGACAGCACTTTCATAAGTTTTATGAATTCATGATTATACCTTTGTTCTTCAGTGTTAGTAAATGTATGCGGAATAATACCAATTCTAATCCCAGTGATCAAACTGTAATCATAAATAACATAACAATGCACAATGCAAACAATAGGATTGCTCTGATACCAATTGTTATTTTAAATTAGAATTCCTAAGTCTGCAATGTACATCAAAAGAGTGCTGTAAACAGATATGACGATCTTACTCTTAGATTCTTTGTTGTCCATCCTTGTTTCTACTGATTACACCTCTATGATTCTCAATAGCAGTGGCTCTAAGTATAAAATGAGAAATCGAATTGTGTATAAGTAGGACAAGAACGTTTGGCTTTTATAAGTGTTTGACATTGACAGTTATCTTCCACAAAGAAAACTGTCTGTCAAACCATTTGAATACAAAATCTAAACTGATTACAGATTTGATCCTTATCTGTTATGCTTGAATTCAAAATAACGTGAGTCACTACATAGCTTAATTCAGTCAATATATCAAGTTCTTCTTACACAAATATCAGAAAAGAAATGGTTTTGGATGAAACAAGAAGGCCAAGACTCTTAAAAGATGAGGGCCAAGCTAGCTAACCAAATGCAAGTCGTCGCAAGTCGTCTTGACACAAAACAAAATATGAAATAAATTGCTCAGTCGATCATGACGTACTCATCGAGACCGATCTACATGATCACCAAGTAAACAATGATGCATGACAATCCAAAACGTCAATGGTGTCACTGTTGGAACGGTAAACTGTCCCTTCCGAACACATAAAGTCATGTTTGCCTCTATAACGGAACTACAAACTACTCTTCATCCGACCTCAAAGAGTCCTACACTTTGCCGAATTGCCGTTTATCTAGTCTCAACAGGTTCTTCCCACCTACGTAGCAGTCGGCGGGCAACAGATATATATTTCCGGAAAGAAGCATGTTATACTGTTATAGCAACTGAGAATCAATCTTCTGTAATCAAGCATTGATTCTCTCACATTTGATTATATATTGCACATCAATATTGTAATAGCACAGCACCGTTTGTAAATTGTAACTGCAGGATACAAACTGCTATAGATATAGCAATGTATACGATTGTATACTTCAAAAAATCAACGAAAATCATACTTTTACATGGTATCAGACTATCGGTAGTATAGGCACAACGTATATTTCACACATCGATGCTTTCTGTCCTCGACCTTCTCCAGTAGCCAGTAGGGTTGGTCTGCTAATTGGGCAGATCAGTTCTCGGTGGGCCGATTGCATCGCGACCCAAATCCAAACCCCACCAGGCCGATTACAAAGTCGGGCCTTCTTTTTTCTCTTACAGTTACAAATGATGGAAAATCCTTGGGTAAATTCGTAAATATTTTATTTTTCTGATACGTACTTAAAAAAAAACCTAAACGGCGTTAAGAGAGAAATTAACCTCTAGAGCAACTTGCAATACTCATCAATGGCTACCGTTCAAACAGAGCAACAACTGCCGCAGGATTTTCCTCTTCTAAAGGCCGATCACAAGGTTTCTTCCGTCCCCGTTTAAGTTCTCGTTCTCTTAACCGTGAGTCCGTGACCATTCTTTTGTTGTTCATATATATATATATTATATTTATATTTATATATTATGTCATATGTAGGGTTTTTGTGATGGGACTCGATCCATCTCTAGGGATTAAGAGCATCTCAATAGATACTCTATTTTAAAATAAAAGTGAAAATTTAAGAAAAAATTAACAAAATATAATTCTAACAAATATTATAAACAAAAGTTAAATTTGACATTTTGTTAAATCTCTATTTTGTTAAAACTTTTATCTAGATGAATAACAAAATAATTCAAAATGACTTTCACTGTTGGAGTGAAAGATAAAAACATGGTTATTAAATTTAACTTTTTGATAAATTTAATTAATATTTATAACATCACTGTTGGGATGCTCTAAGGACACTGTAGAAAGTAGAAACAGATAATTTGATCGTTTTCATTTTTTTTTTATTCTTTTAATTTATCTGATGGGGCATATTTTTGTGGTTCCAGGACTAGCTGTTATTACTTCCCTTGACTACATCAAGAGTTATGGATTGGTTTTTGTTCGTACATCAGATACAGCCTACAATGTCAATGTGGCCGAGTATCTTTACAGAGCAGGCGTTGAAGGTTTGAAGCTCACCTGATTACTAGTAGCTTCAGATTTATATGTTTTAGTTAACTAGATAGTACTCATACGTACTATTGCATGTTTTGATATACTATACGTGGAGATATGACTTTGCTGTGCGCGCGGGACCTAAACATTGTTCTCTGCTGGGAGTGCTGGCAGTCGGAGTCTGAAAGAGAAGTTTACTTGAGGATGTACAACAATTAAAGACAGACTCCCGATGGCCCGGCCCCATACCCGTTTTGTGCTTGTCTTGAATGAGCTCGCTGCTGCAAGTAGGGTATTGGATCTTCCATCTGCGGATATAGTTGTTAATTATGGCATCTAAAGATTACAGCCAGAACATTGGAAGAGCTGCTCAACCTGAAAAATGTGACTTGCTTGCTTTCTCTCTAGCAAGTCAATCTCAAGTGGACAACAACCATGTCAAGATATATTGAAGATTGAAAAGCTAATCGGTATATATGTAACTAGCTAGGCTACAATTGTCATGTACATGCATGCATGCTAGCATATGCTATGTTAGTGCCTCGATCGATCAAGGATATTCTGTTCGATGCTAGCAAGCTCACGTACTGTTGTTTACTGAATACATCAGGCGATTCGGTGCTCATCAAATAAGTAATCAAGGTCACTCCAATGGTTTGTACGGCGTAATTCACCTAAGCCATAGCAAATATATAGAACTGTGCGGGTGTGATATAACTTGGAGAAGATTCAATTCTCACGGTCGCGCTACATAAAATTATAACAAGCTAGCTAGCTAGCTAGCTGTACGATTTATTTCTCGATCTATTGCAGTAAGTACTCAAAGAGTTGACCATTAAGATAATTAGGTTGAGGAGAAAACTTGACTTAATTATACTCACACACAGAGCACTTTGGATCTGGCGAAACTTGGAGGATGGAGCCATTGACTTTGCTAAAGAGGGTCTTAACTTAATTTGGAATCGCAAAGCTTAACCCCTAGCTAATTAAGCATAATGCATTGTATATATGAGATCAACTTTCGTTTGCATTCTCGTATGTTTGGAATCCACATATAATTCTGTGTAAATGACTAACATTTTCAATAATCTTGGCGGGATCTGTGGCAGCAGTACTGAAGATTGGATGTAACTATGAGTCTTCATTTGCTTGTCGCCTTTGACAAGTTTATCTGATTTGCAGTTGTTCTCCAGAAACGGAAAGTTAGCTGCCCTACTTTTCATGTTTATGTTGGGTTTGGCGTTGCTGTTTAAATACGTGTCTGACGTGTTCTACTTGGGTGTTTCTTTTTAATATCTGGCCTGAATGCTGGAAATTCGATCTAGGATCGACTTGCAATATGAGCAAACAAATCCTCACGAGTATTAAGCTCTAGTTCGCACCTCAGTTAACTACCAACTGCATGAGGAGGACCGAAAATTATTAATATTGAATTCAAAAATAAATATTAATCTTTTTCTCGATTCTAAGAAGCTTGCATTTGATGATTTGTAGAGTAGGTTAGCAACTTCTTTTACTTGCTTTTATTTTTTGAAAGACAATTTTTTTTTTCCGTGAGAGACGGAATTTGGAACCTAGTCATATACAAGTTTGAACACCACGCGTAACGTGAGTGAGAACATTATACCTTCGTCGACTTTAGTATAGACTTTTTAATTTTTGATCAAAATATGACGAATTAAGGTTATTAGATTTAGCCGGTGATTAATAAAATGAGTAATGATTTTTTTCTTCTTCTTGGAACAATGATTAGCTAGGTAGGTGAGTACGTTGACACACAGAAGTTGCCATCTACCTCAATATGTTAGATCAAAGTAGTCCAAAATAATCTTTTCTACGAAATAAACTTGTGAAAATGTAAATAGGACATACACGAATCTATATATAGTTCGTATATACATATATGTATATGTATCCTCTCAAAATATTTTGTTCGGAACCATATGCTTTCCAAACTTAGAAATAAACACTTTCCATGTATTGTTCTCAAATCCCATCTACCCTCTGTTCTATGACTTCTATCACTTTCTTCTATCACATCTACTTGGTCCCTCTCGTAAGTACACACCCAGATCAAAACATGGATGCATCTGAAGGTCAATGGTAATTAGGTACGAAATGCATGCTGCCGGAACCCCACTAATGGCAGGAAACTAGTATATATGTATACAAACCGAACTGTCTTCAACACCATTTCTGTTTCATTTCTTTCACTTCAGTCTGCAGTTTCATTCCCATTGGATCCTGTAATGCGTGCGAGGGTTTAGTTGAGAAATATAGATCGGTGAGTGATTTCCGTGCGGACCTTTGTCATGTGAACAGTTTCTTGCAGTTGGTTATATCTCTATCTCGTTGTCTGTTCGACCTTGAATCTTCAAGTTCTACCTGTATACTAATCTCTCTCGCTCCAATATGTTTCTCCTCGATCTCCGATAAGCTAGCCCTCTGAACATCATCATCTACGTACCATTCTTTCATAATTACGTTAAGTATGTAGCTGCTAAATTATTCTAACCGATTGTTTACTACATATAATATACCCTACTGGCAGGCAGACTAGATTGTTTACTAAATTATTCCATCCAAGTTTTGAATAACTTTAGAAAGAATTCGAAAAGTTAGTTATGAACCGGAAAAATTAAGGGTCAAGGTCAAACAGGCAATGAACTTGAGGTATTCGTAAGAACTGCTTGCTTGACGAGGCTTGGTATGGACGTCAACATCTTCAACTGCATGTCTCTCATCAGTCTCATCGCGCAAAGCTTGTCAATCAATTGCAATATCGGTATCTCCTCGATCTCAATAAATTTGCATTTATATATATATATATATATATGTTTATGCATGATTATAACTTGGATTGATAATTAGACAAAACTCCCTGAGTTTTTCACTATAATGGATTTAGCACCTTGACTATTTAAAAACTTCCATATTTAGAATGATGAGTTACTAACCATATTTTGATATGGCATAAATATCCTTTAACCTAGTTACCATTAATTTTGACAATGAATATTTCTTTTACAACGTAATATTGCATTTGTTCTATTGTTCTATTGGTATATATATAATCAACAAATCTGTGATTTTTATGTAATCATTCAAGTTAAAATATTTACGTACCTATCATCATATTGAAATAAAATACCATAAACGTATCCATTATTTTACCTATAAAAATGCATACATGATTAATTTACCTAAAATAATATTTAGGTAATTTATTTTTTTATATCCTCTATTCATGCAATTTTTTACCTACTAGTTTAGATAATTTACTTATTATATTCGGTGAATTTATCTATTATGTTTAGGTAATTAATTTACCTAGCTAGTACGTACTTTATTAGTTTAATTACCTATTATATTCATGTAATTTACCTGGTACTTTGATAGTTTAATTACCTATTATAATCATGTAATTTTCCTATATTCAGGGAATTTAGCTATTAGGTTTTTGTTAAAAGTAAATAATGAAATTTATATCATTAAATTTTGCTACTGCTTGGTTATTTGATATTAAATTTGATAAATGATTTATACTAATTTATTTTGTAGTGGCATAGTTTGTAAATAATTAAAATAATTTGGTTAGAGTATATCATAAATGAAATCAAAAATTTAAGTAATTCATTAAGCAAAAAGATGGTGGATTAACTCTTGGAAAATATAAGGCTAATGGGTGTTTCTCTAAATCACCCTTGATACTTTGATAGCTTGTTAAATGTCAACATGTAAAAGTTCAATATGGCTTAATTTGCACTTTAATTTGCACGTAAGTTCAATATATATGTATAGTCGTTGTTCCGGGATTTCCTTGGAGAGCGACCGTTGTTAAATGTCAACATGTAAAAGTTCAATATGGCTTAATTTGTACTTTAATTTGCACCTAAGTTCAATATATATGTATAGTCGTTGTTCCGGGATTTCCTTGGAGAGCGACCGCCGCTGCCGTTTCATGTGACTAACCCTAGTGTGCCTTACTCGACATCGTTGGGTGATTAGATACTTGCCTTGTGCCTTTCTACGTTCTCTACGTACCTTAACATTCGTCGGGTTCTTCTGTTTGGTGCTCTCTGGGGTAGCGGTACGTGCCGGACTTCCAGATGGGTCGGGTGCATGGGCGTCGGCTCAGTTGGCAGCTGGGTGGCGCTAGGTGGTGGTTGATGGGTATATATGGCGAGCCTCTGTAGCAGATGGAGTAGAAAAATATAGGTAAAAGTGTTTAGGTAGAATATAATACTTTTATTCATTATCGAATTGGGTATACATACAGCTTTACACGGCATATTTCTAATAGGTAGAGAATATCTACAATAAATAATAAATCAGTTCTAATTACAATAGGAATCTAAAATATATGCAAGATCAATACTTGTCAATACTCCCCATCAAGTTGGCGTGTAGATGTCAAACATGCCCAACTTATCCAACTATTTACTAAAGGCTTCATATGACAATCCTTTAGTAAGAATATCAGTTAACTGTTCTTCATACGACACAAAGGAAAACTGAATAATCTTCTTGTCAATGTTATCCCTTAAGAAATGTCTATCAACTTGCACATGTTTGGTTCTATCACATTGTATTGGGTTATGAGAAATCTCAACAATAGCTGTATTATCACAATGCAAATCCATAAGTCTTTGAAGCCTGAAACCTAACTCTTTCAGCACATTCTTGATTCACAACAATTCACATACTCTATTTGTCATTTCACGGTATTCAGCTTCTGCACTATAACGAGCATTACATTCAGCTTCTTACTGCCCCAAGTAACTAAACTTTTACCAATAAAAGTAAAGTAGCCAGAAGTAGACGCCCTATTGATATGATCAACATCCCAGTTTGCATCACTATAGCCTGAAATAAACACCTCACTAGTGTAGTTAGAAACACACAACTCACTATTTCTTGCAAATAACAAAGCATTACCAAGTGTTTCCTTAAGATACCTGAGAATACGTAATACCACACTCATTTGATCTACTCCAGGATTATGCATAAACCGACTCACCACACTGACAACATATGCAATATCAGGTCTAGTATGTGATAAATAAATGAGTCTTCCAACTAAATGCTGATACCTGTCTTTATTCGTTGAAACTTGATATGGAAGAAGTTTCACCTTGCGGTTCATCTCAATAGGAGTAGCAGCAAGTTTACAGTCCAACAATTCAGTTTCAGCAAGAAAATCCAAAACATACTTCATTTGGGACAATATAATCTCTTGCTTGGACCTTGCGACTTCAATTCCTAAGAAGTATTTCAAATCACCCAGATCTTTCATGTCAAACTTCTGTGACAACTGTTTCTGGAGACTTGCCATCTCGCATGGATCATCTCCTGCAACCACCATATCATCAACATACACAATCAAAGCTGTAGTTTTACCATCCATGCGCTTAACAAACAAGATGTGATCAGAGTTACACTGGCGATACCCAAATTTTTTCATTACCTTGGAGAAACGTCCAAACCACGCCCTAGGTGATTGTTTCAAGTTGTATAAAGACTTCTTCAGATGACACACTTTTTTCTCATTAGCTAGTTTGTAACTGATTCCTGATGGAGTATCCATGTATACTTCTTCTTCTAAGTCACCATTTAGGAAAGCGTTTGTCACATTAAACTGGCGTAAATGCCAATCATAATGAGCTGCAAGGGAAATAAGGATTCTTACAGTATTAATTTTGACAACATGTGCAAAAGTCTCCTGGTAATCAACTCCATACTTCTAAGTATAATCCTTGGCAACCAATCTAGCTTTATAGCGATCAATGCTTTCATCAGCTTTAATTTTCACGATAAACACCCAGCGACATCTAACAGTCTTCTTACCAAGTGGCACAGGAACCATGTCCCAAGTTTTATTCTTCTGCAAAGATTCCAGTTCTTTATTCATAGCTTGCTTCCATTTTGGATCCACTAAATCATCATGTACATTACTAGGAATAAATATTGTAGATAATTGAATGATAACAAGTGCATGAGACTTAGACAACCTATGGTGGGAGATATAGTTAAAAATATGATATTTAGCTTTGACATTCTATGCTCATATTGTTGTTTAGGAACTCATTTAGTAACGCGTCGATATCTACGTACCTCAGATGGAGCATTCTGAACAGAGATCTCAGTTGATGATGTAGAAAGGAGAATCGAAGCTTTAGTTGTGAGGACCCAAACCTGATTTAACCACCTAAACTGAGATTAGGCCTAACAACAATTAATGTCTACTTATACTAAATCAAAAATGGAAGTGAAGTTTAATAATCACATGACTATTTTTTTTTAATACTAAATACATAAAATCTATTTGACATTGGAGCAGATAGACATACTAAACTAGCTATGATGAATAAACTACTAGAATGTAGGATCATCATCTGATCCTACGACGGGTATAGCTATGCCTCGATCCATGTGCACGCCCGACCTCCACTGAAAATATGCAATTCTGGGCATTTGAAACCGAGTGGCCCAAATAAATGCATATAAAAACACAAAAATTATTAGAGTGAGTGGACGAAAAATAATAATCGAGAATATGTGAAAATAAAATGATTTATGCCTTTCCAGTGAAATAGATATGCATAAAATACCAAATGAATCAAAGGTAAACTCTCATGTGCAAGTGAAGTGGACGCATCGTCTAGGGACCCCTAATCCGAGATGATTCAGTGTGTGTGAGGTCGTACATGCCTTTAATCCGGGATGACGTGATTGCCAGGTCAGGGCCTCTAACCCATCCTGGAGTCCTTGGGGATCAGCCGAGTAGTTAATGCATCGATGTAAATAAAGTAAACTATGCATACAAGCCTCAACACTAAAACTGGAATACTAAACACTGAAAACTTAAAACACTTGCACAATAATAAATAAAATGGTGATGATTCGCTAACGACCGTGAAAATAAAATGTCCACTCACCTAGATCAACAGTAATTAGGTAGCTCGATGATCCATTAACTCGAAATTCCTACTTGATGCTCCTAAAACAACCCGAAGATCTTAATCAAATATACAAGTTCTATCATGCGACTAAAGTGGATAAAGTAATCTGAAATGGCATGTCGATCAGAACATACATTGGGTTTCAATCACCATGATTTTCTATCTAAACGCATCTTCGTACTTAACATATAATGTAATTTGCTCTCGTTCATCAAACTGTACTACCCAAGCTCCATAAAAGTGAGTCTCCACCCAACACACGACGAACGATCGCGTCGAAAGTGTGTCGAGTTGATGCGATCCCTATAAATGTGCCGAAATGTTAAGACATCTATTGAAAATCAAAAAACTACACAAAAAAATGATACAACAAGGTTAAGAATACTCCCCGAGAAAAGATGAGGTTCTGGTCACCAGAGCTCTGCCGCGCACAGCGGCGCGTGAGCCCTACGTGCCGCCACAGCCGACAACCAAGCGCTGCTAAAATCCAGCCAGTTTTGATCCCTGCAAATCATACATCAAATTAAATATCACCGAGCAACATTCTCAGAACAAGCCATGCTCAAAAGTAACCAAAAGTCGACGAAATTACCTCCGAAATCAACAAGCTCTAGCCGAAATCGCACCCTCGACGAGTGGCCACTAAATGCCTCAAATCTAGGCCCATCCGACTCTCCTTATGACTAGCAAGAAAACCTCCATGCCTTAGCCCCCAATTTTGGCCAGAAACCACCACCGACGATGAAAGATTTTGAAAAACCCAGAAAACTTCATGAGTTCGATTATAATCCAAGAAGCAATGCATGAAAATTTTGAGGGTATGGGAAGGTCGAGGAGGATAAGAAGAAGAATTGGTTTGGTGCGGTGCAACGAGCCAAAGTGGCCGGAAGGCGAGGATCCAACCGGGTTACGATGTCGGGTCGGGTTGCGCCTCGAGTCACTTATCCAGGTCGGTCGGGTTAATCCCCATCACCTTAGGTAGGTTTTGGTATTTATACCCTTAGGTAGAAATCTCAATCAACTCAATCAACGGTACAGATCCACCCCAACCGATCGGACGGCTTAGAATAAACCACCAATGAATAATTTTGTAGGTAAAATTCAAGTCACCGAAACTTCAAAAACTCAAAAAAATTATTCTCGGAGATCTGAAAAATAAAGTAAAAATATGCTCAAACTCACAATAATATCCCCTACAACTTCTGTGAAGAAAATAAGATCAAGATCCCAACTTATAAAAAGTCGTTATTCAAGTCACTAATAATCTTGATAAACGTGTCATATAATGTCTAGCTCGATAAATAACTTGACTAACAAAGATTAAATCTTTAAATTTGGCTTCGTGTCGTTACATCAATACTATCTCGATGTTGTTTGGAAGGTATATCAGTCATCAAGTTTTCATCGGTCTGAGAGGAATTTTCGAAGGGTAGGGGGCAACTCTCAATCCATTGAAGCTAGCATTCGGGTCCTCTGATACAGGGTCTTCGATGCATCGAGAAATATCCTTCGATGCATCAAAGCAATCTCTTGGGTCTTCATTACTCAGAGCATTCGATGGATAGAGAGGTCGGGTCTGCATTGGTCCGAGCCTTCGATGGATCGAAAGGATCTTTCGATCAATCGAAGGCATCTCTCTGGTCCTCCGTTGGAGACATGCCGGAACCCCCAAATCTCTTCTCCAATTGTTCAAACTCTTCAAATCCAGACAAATTCAGAGTATTTTCTTCACATCCGCTTTTCTCCCCTTGATGGGAAGACTCTAACACTTCCCTTGAGTAAAAAGGTTTAGATTCTAGAAAAGAGACATCAAGGGAAACATGTGTAATAACCCAAAAATTAGTATAATAGTTTATATTATTTTATGACTCGTTAAACTTAGAAATCACCATAATTTAGTTTGACCTTAGTGGTATTAGAAAATTCGATAAAAAAAATTATCTGGCGAAGACAATGTATAAAAACGAGCTTTAGAAAAATATTAACGAAGTGGGGCAAATAGTCCAGTGGATACTCGAGTTCAAGTCAGGTACTCCCTGGTCTTGGGTTCGAGGCCACGAGCTGGAATCGTGAAACATTCCATTTTATAGGTTAGTAAAAATAATAAAAATATTTTTACTCCAGTTAGAAACGGTAAGAAACTCTAATTCCAACTAGCCGATTTTTTGGAAATGGAATTTTAGCAAAATGACCAAATTTCCCTTGTTCGAATCTCTTCTCCGAATCGAACTTTGTATTTTAAGATTGCAATTCATACTTTTAGAGGTCATGCTCATATATCAATTTGGTGCTAATTATTATTGGTTGAAATATTTATATATATATATATATTACACTACATTACACTTTATTAGTAAAACCATACATTTTCACACATCACATTACATATTGCATTCACATGCATACATAATCACATTTCAACATTTCAATCAAATTTCCAACCACATTACTATTGTTTTTACAAGTGCATTTTAACCCTAGAATTAGTAGCCCAACTATTCCATTGTCAACTTGTCTACAAAAGTTTACAAAAATAGTTATGAATTTATTTCACATGTCTCCTCCCATGTCTATATAAATCACCCTTGAGTTCAATCTGATTTTTGCACCACTTCAATCTTCCGCTTACGAACTGATTTGAAGTCCTCCCAAAGTTGCAATGCAATTCCCCTAAAATCTCACACCAAACTACCTTTCTTCCAAGTACTTTAGTAGTTAATTCATTTGCTTCAAGAGGGTCACTTGAGTTAATCAAATACTTCCATCACCTACTGAAATTCTTGAGTAAGTACATGAGTACATTCCTATACTTCTTTATCTTTAATATTACATCAAAGTGCATGGCTAAGAATAAAAGAGAAATAATGAGCCTAAGTGTAAATTTAATATTTTAGTTTCTGTTAAAGTTTTAGTTAGTCAAATATTTTTACATATTCAGATTCTACACAAAAAGTTATTCAACTTTGGCTTTTGAATCACTTAAAAGGTTAAGTAATGAGAAAGTTATGGCTAAAACAAATTTTGCTAATCTTTTCCTTAATCATGTTCGAAACCTCTTATTGTGCTCTTAACTTGAAATATTCATATCTCACTCATTTCTTAACCAAATTTAGTGTTCTTTATATTAAAACGAAGCTTAGGAGTTCAACTATCAATCTGGAAAGTTTGAAAGGCATTAATTAATACTTACTAACTAATTAATTCGTGCAAATGAGTTTAATACCGAGCGTAACCATTTTTGAACAGTTGCTAAACATTTTTGTTTCTGGACTTGAGAACTCCCTACCGAACTTTGTGATTATTACCATTGGTTTCCTCTCAAAAAAACACTTCGAGATGGTATACTCACTTCTTTATTTTGGACATAATATGGATTAATTATAAAACAGATCAAATGGAGGATTTCGGATGGACTACCGCCGAATGATACTTTTGGTCCAAGGATTAATAATTTTATTTTCTGCATTTGTACTTTATTTTTATTTACTTACTCGCATTATTTACTTCTTAAGTTTGATTTGGGACTAATGGAGGATTTCGGACGGACTACCGCCGAATGAAACTTTTGAACCAATGATAACTAATTTTTATTTCAAGTTTATCTATTTAATCGCTCTATCTATTTACTCTCAAATATAATTTGGAACAAATGGAGGATTTCGAGCGGACTACCGCCGAATGAAACGTTTGGATCAAAATTGTTAATTAATGAAATACGTTTAAGTTTTATCTTTCTTCCTTTACAAATTCTATTACGTTTATATTCATTACAAAATTATGATGTAAATATATACTCTATGATCTATATACATAGTCTTAATTAAAGACTTGTTGTGATCGTTATGGTTGAATTGTGAAGTCGGGTGTATAGTACGAATTAACTCGTGCTTAAGTAAATTGCTGGTAAATTATTTTGTTATTGTGGGAGTTAGCCAAGGGCCCTAGTCCCTTACAGATAGTGCACTATTATACTCTAAGGAATGAATTGTGTCAAACCGGGAGTATACATGCTTTGGCAGGTGGCCTTAGAATGTTGTGGCTTTATATGTGTATTGGTGTTGTGAGACTAAGCACATGATTTTTTTTGAGTAATTACCAGTTAATCTAAAAGAATTCACTTCGGAAGTATTGGCGTGGTTATGTGTAGATGTGAAGTTATACAAGTATATATTTATATTATGTACCTAATTGTATATATTACAAAGACGCAAGTATAAGTATGGAAGAATAACCGGTTTCAATATTTCACCTTTTTGAATTGGTTGTTCGGTTTGATGTTTCTTAGAGATAATCTAGTATATGCTTGTAAGCTGTACTTACTGGGTCAGTGTGACTCATGGTACTACATCTTTCTCATTTTCATGTGATGAGTAGAATGCTTGGGAAAAATGGGATACGTCGCCTACTAAATAAACGAATTATTTTCTACTTGTATTTTGAATTGAATAAATGTAATGATTATTATTTTCAAAAACTTTGGTATTGTAATATTAGCACTTTCTCTTTTCAATAAATGCACTATTCAGACACCTTGATTTATAAAATTATTTGGGTTTCTTATTCACATCACAAATCCTTACACCATATTTCAGTATAATACTGGCCCCGAATTTGGGGGTGTGACAACATGAGTCTTCTTGGTGAGGGAATCATAACACCGATAACCATTATGAAAGTAAGCATAGCCAATAAAGACATATTTCAAAGCACAAGGATCGAGTTTACCCCGAAGAGGCATATGAATATGAACATACATAGTGCAACCAAATACTCGAGGCTCCAGATCAGGAAGGGAAGGGGCATTCAACATTACATGTAACTTCTGGTATGGATTCTGGAACTCAATGACACGAGAAGGAGTACGTCTGATCAAATATGTAGCAAAAATAATAGCAGCACCCCAATATGACCGAGGCATATTCATGCCAAATAAAGAAGCATGGACGACCTCTAGTAACTGTCGATTCTTGCACTCAGTCATGCCATTTATTTTAGGAGTATAAGCAATGAGAGTTTGATGAAGGATTCTATGAGTGGCCAAGTAGATAGACATGGCATTATTAACATATTCACCATCATTGTCAGACTGAAGAACCAATATTTATTGTTGATATTGAGTGGCGACCATCTTATGAAATTCAGTAAATCGATGGAACACATCACTCTTGGACACCATCAAAGATACCCAAGTTATACAGCTACAGTTATCAATAAATGTCACAAAATATCGAGGTCATGTAGGCGTAGAAACTCTTGCAGGACCCCAAACATCTGAATGAACTTTCATAAAGAGCATTGGACTCTTGAGCATGCTAGGAGGATATGGAACATGATGATTCTTGGCCAGTTCACATGTGTCACACTAGAAATTTGAAGCACTCACGCTGAAAAATAAATGAGGTTGAAGGTTCTACAGGTAATAAAAATTCACGTGACCAAGACGATGGTGCCATAACCACACAACTTATCTAGCTTTATCTAAACTAATAGCAGTATTTTCTTGACCCAACACATTCAACTGTTGTGCTCCATTGCTTGTCAAATCGAGATAGAAGAGTTTTTCCCTTCTTACACCATAACCGAGAATTTTTTGAGTCAGAATGTCTTGAAAAACACAATAATCTGGATAAAAAGTCAAAAGATAGAAGATTATAGACAAAAGAGGGAATGACAAGAACAGAATCAATAGTTAAATTATCCACGACTATGACAGGACCTTCACCAATAACAGAAGATGAAGATCCATAAGCAGTAGATACACTAGGTTGATGAGATGGTTTAATGGTTTCCACTAGACTAAGGTTATTTGTCATGTAATCAGATGCACCTGTGTCAATTATCCAAACATTAGTCCAAGATAACGTAAAGAGAGGTGATGTCTAACCTATCATAACTGATGCAACTGTAGTAGAGGAGACACTAGGTAGATGTTCTCCCTTTGAAACAACAGTTGATCCAGGCAACATCTTCATATTCAAAATTGCACAAAGTAGATATAAAGTGTAGGTAGGTGAAGAAAAATCATAGCAAAGTTGGATTTTTCTCCTATGTCAATAGTTCACAATGGAATTTAGATGTAGTGGTTGAAAAAAATAGGGTTTGTCGATAGGTCCATACGATTGGCTCTGATGCCAAGTAGAAAAGTATAGGTAAAAATATTTAGGGTAAAATATAATACTTTTATTCATTTTCGAATTTAATATATACAGGTTTATTATAAGGCATATTTCTAATAGATAGAGAATATCTATAGACAAAAAATAAGTTAATACTAATTGTAATAAGAATATAAAATATTTAGGAATTGAGATCGGCACTGGGAATTTGTTTGAACTAAGGTTTGCTGGCATAGGCGGTCTGTTTTAAGTTGAGATGATTTCTGGTTCACATTGGAATATTATTTTCCCGGATTGTTTCCGGTGCTATTTGTGTAGGGTGGTAGTTTCGGACTTTCGGGGCATTGCAAATTAGCTAGGCCGGCCTAGTACATAGTTGTTTTTTTCTTCGATGGTTTAGACCTAGTAGACGTTCTTGCATAAAGAAGAACAGATGATATTTTAGTTTTCATCCGGATATCATATTGTTAAAAAGTATATTGATATGTATTAACTTTCCACAAAGTCGATCAATTGACGGCTATAATAGATCAATTTTTCCGTGTTTCTCAAAAATATCACCAAACTCTCTGCAAATTAAGCATCTAACGAAAACCGCCGATCTCCCGTGTAAACACCGGGAGACATCAATTTATTATCATATGATTAACGTATGTGCAAAGTAACTTAATATTATGAAAAACAGAAGTTACAACCGACTACATTGATAGTATACCTTACAACACTTGGTGTTATTTTGTCAAAAGTGGCATTTATTTTACACGTATTGATATTTTTTCTCAATTGTGAGAATTTTATAACGTCTATGAAAACGTTAATTTACATTATATACATGATTGATGCGTGTTAAAACAGTTTAACGCCTATAATTTAACATATATGTAGTACCATAAATTTGAGTGTTCAACTATTTTGACACATGTCAATCATACATGTAATATAAATTAACGCTCTAATAGACGTTACAAAATTCCTACAAAACATCACCGCATGCAAAGTAGATGTCACTAGTATTAAATGTACTACTGTAATGTATATAATCAATGGTATATAATACATAAATTGGAGTGTTGAGCTACGTACTTTGACACGTGTTGATCATGCATGCATGTAAGATAATTGACGTGACAAATCTCTATTAATTAAGAGAGATAACCTTTGTACAGTTATCAGAGGAAGTTAACGTCAAACATTAGTAATTCCATTAAATACCTCTATCGATGTATTCTTGCATTGATGACTCTTGAAATATAAAAGGGCCAAAGAGATAGAGGAACGGTTTATCAAGGCAAAGATAAAGAGAAAGGTAGACTCTCGATGGCTGGCCAGATTGGTGAGAGAGGGGGCCTTGGTCGAAGAAGCAATCAATAGGCAGGGCATCGAGGAGGGAGAGTGGAATCGAAGATGGTCTAGGGTTGACCGGTTGTGAGGATCAAACTGACGACGAACGGTTTCTCTCATGAATCACGATCAGTATGAAAACGGATTTACAATTCCATTCTTGCAGTATGCAACCCAAATCGTCATTGCAGAACAACTTCTCTTTTGCGACATCTCTTCTTGCAATCAATAAAAGGTATATATTTGAATTTTGTGTAGCAGTTTTGCAGATCGCAGAATCCTTCTTATTTGTGCGACATCTCTACTTTTCTTTTCATGTAACTCATCTAAGAATTCTTCTTATTTTTGTCTATTGCAGATCGTTGTATTTCCTATCAACCCTGGTTTGATTTAACTGCCATTTCATCGTTATATATGAAGTCATGGAGGAGAGATTGAGGACGAGGTGGGACGACCGGGTAGTAGAATAAAATCAGTGTCTGAATCAATGAGACTTGCTTATTAATTTATTATTCATTCTCTTACTGGATTTGGTGACTGTTTATTGAATGGCGAGTTCATTGGCTTCATCTTTTTTGTATGTTTCTTCTATTTTCTAAATTTTATTTTCGGGAATATAATCATTATATTGAGAAAAGGAATAAGAGAAGGTGAAAGAGTGGTCAACACCTGAGAGTAATCCGGCAAATAGAATTGATTGATTGATAAAAGAGTCTTCATAAGAGATGAAATAAATTGATTGATCCATCTGTTTTCCATAGCAAATGGTTTCATTGATTGAAGTAAATATATAGAATGGAGGCCGTGGATTGATTTACCCTTCCCTTCATTTATCTTTCCGGCCACATGCTTTAACACGTGAAGTTGTGTAACTAGATGCAGAATAGAGGCCGTAGAATTGCCTTGGTGGATGATCTATGGATTGACTGGATTGAACCGTTCAAGTTTTAATTTGTCATTCATACAAGCTGTAGAACCTGATTTTGTGAGGGGACGTCGGCTTGACTACTATACTTACCATCCATTGAATCAATTTCATTGTGTGCATTATGTGACTTAGGAAGCTGTGTACTTTGGTTAACTTTCCACATCATTATATTCCTGATTCTCTATGTTATTTGTATGTTAGTGATCCACCTTTGATGCATTGATTCTTAAGAAAATGAAGATAGGCAGGAAGGTAGTAAATTGGATTTTATGGACTGATGATCGATAGATCAAATAAATTAGAAGCAAGAAGAAAATGGTTGAACTCAAAGAGTTTGCATGAAAGCACGAAGACAATATGATGATATATATATATATATATATTCAATCTATGACAGAATGTATGGTTACTTTGTCATTCCTTCTTCTGTTTGTGTTCTTAGGTTCACTAGGTTCTACTTACAGCTTGAGAGTGGATGCTTATTTGTCCTTTTTGTTTGTCAAAATCATTCTCATTGTTTTAGCAAAAATAGTCTTTGATCTCTACCAAATTGTAAGAGATCTCATATTTTTCATGAAGGTGTGATTGAGACTGTGTAATTGAGTTAATTACTAATCCAGTTATTCGTTATTATGTCAACCATGCCTGAATATGAAGGATATTTTTTATTTTTCTCAAATTTCCTTTTAGTTTTAATGTGATGTCAATAATTAATAGTTTGTCAAGTTATCAAGTAGCTTATATCATATGCAACTTAAACTCAATAGTGAGTAGCGGAGGAAAATGAAAGGTGAAATCAAATATATAATATGAAATTTTCTAATTTCACTTTAAAAAAATTTGAGATTTTTGCTCGCTCGCACGCGCATACAGGAAGAGGCTAGTTTCCATAAAATGAGAATAAAACATCAAAATTATAACATATCTTGAACAAATTAAATCGACCACATTTCATGTTCGATCAGATCCCATGCCGGCCAAAGATCAAGAGAAGATGGCCAAACTCTCCCATACATAGATACCAAGAAACATCAACCCTTCTCGCAATTCACAATTCACAAAACACAAGACATGTTCTTTCGATCAATTTGGTTTACACGTTCGGTTTTGTCATGTTCTTTCGATCAATTTCTTCGAATTCCTTGAGCGCATATATGTGCTTAGTCGGGCTTAAGATCAACATCCAGAACTTGGGGTAGATAACAATAAAAAGCTAGGGAAATTTATAGTTCCTTACACAGTTACAAATACTGGTCGATCAGGCAGGCTAGGTTTTAAACCCCCGACCCCCCAGTCATTACATGACGAAAAAAGGCTTCAAAGCCTTGACTAAACTCTTAATACACACGGTAATTATTAACTAACAAGCCGGGACGTACAGTCTCCTCCTTTATTATTGTTATTATACTTGGCCAACTTCACACCACCGAAGCTTCTGTACTAAGCCAACGCTGATCGAACGCTCAACGCCTCCGGTTGGCCGGCTCCTTCTGTGCATTAAAGTACACGGTGGACACGGGCAAACCAAGGTCGAGCTGCTGTGCAAAAAAACGGGTGTTGAAATGGGCTCGAGTCGGAGGCTGGTCCATGAGTCCCATCGGCGCCTTCTGCTGAAACAGCACCAAAATGTAGCGGTGAATTCCCACTGGTGGCCTTGGTCCGACATAGGGTAGTATCTCTTTTCCTACAACAGAAACAGAAGCTGAGGTTAGTGTTAGACGGTTAGTGTTTGATTATGTTTTAATGATTTGGTAATCAATGAAGTCCTTCGTTCTAATCACACTTCGGAACTCCGCTGTCATGCCACGTGGACGTGAACATGGAGAACATGACACCTGGCAACTACGTGTCAAAGCCACCCGGCTCACCCATGAACTAGCCACGTGTTTCTACCATAGTTATTAAGAGAAACAAACAAAACCCTAAATATGAAGAAATTAGTTCATGCATCATATAAAAATCGACTTCTGCACAATAAAATGGAACTAAAACAGATGGCAAGATCAAGAGAACAAATAAGAACGAAGAATGCGATGCATGTTGACACGTTGATGATCAGCAATATGAGACGATTGCGGCTCCTACATCGATGTATCTTTATTTGTGAACTATACGCACGCACTTGAGCGCTGTGATGCACAACCTGGAGATCTTATATAAGTGTGACATCGGAAATCGTTAATGCTAGGAAGCATGTACGTGTAGTTATATAAAAATTGGTGTCAGTCCACCGTAATTATTTCTTTGAAGCCAATACAAGCTTTTGCACAAACCTGTATAAACTGAAGTACAAACATCCCCTTAAAAATCTAGCTTGCTAGTATTTCATGCATGTAAAAATGGATTACCTCTAGTGGGATTTGTTCCTCCAGGAATATCAGCTACAATCCTGATATTACAAAATCTTAAGTAAGAAAAATCAAACACATAATTAAACAACATTAATTAGTAAAAATGAAAAAAGAAAAGAGCTCACCAATGAACCCATTCACGCATGCTTGGCTCGCTTGGACTCGGAGCATCGGGGTCAGTCATGACCTACAACATATATATGTATATGTATATATATATCTAATGAACAATTTAATTTCATAAATTGCATGATCGATCAAAGAAATCGAGATGTGAAATCATCACTACTCTTGCATGCAAAGATTAAAGAAGGCATTACCAGTGTATACAAATCTCCGGGATGACCAGAAACGAGGACTTTGGGAAGGCTCACAGCGATCGAAGGCTTGATGTCACAGCCATTGGTAACATGTTTCGAGCCAAAATAGACGGACATGTTCACAGTCGGAACAAACATGTCAACCACATCGCCGATCACGCGGCCGACAACCAAAGGATCAATGGAGACGGCCATGAAGGTGGTGGTGGTAGTGGTGGCGGAGAAAATGAAACCAGATACCGGAGTAAGATACAGCTGAGCAAGCATGCAAAGCTAAAACAGCTCTCTGATCTTGTGTGCAGAAAAACAGAAGGAAGAAGTAGGGTTTTATATAGGAAGTGTCAAAGTGAATGGACCCATCTCCACTGATGCAGGGCATAGGCCATCTAAAACCCACAGCCCAACACGTGTACCTCCATCCACGCAGTAAAACCTTCATCGCTTGGTTTGCTTTGTACACATGGTGCAATGCGGACTGTCGATCACAGCCTAGCAGCTTACACATGGTTTTAGATCAGCGGTAAAAAAAACGAAGCTTTCAAGCAAACCACGAGAACCAGCTGGATGGGGTCCGCAGTAAAAAATCAGGGGTTTTTCCTGAGAGGGATACAGGTTGTAAAGGTGAACAATGGTGGATGGAATCAGAGCCTGTTTGATTTGTAACTCTCTTTCAAGAGAGAGAGAGAGAAAGGGGGCTCAAAATGGAACTCGTCGTGATTTTGTATGCGTTATAATCAGTGACGGAGTCAGAAAAAAAAAATATTATCAAGGTTAATTAACAAATCGAATGACATGAATTTTTAATTTTGAAATTAAAAGTTGTAATGTGCAGCGTACGATTTTTTTTGAAGATATCATTTATAGTAATGATCAAATTGTTTAAGCAATAACGTGATTTTATACACTGTGAATTGTTCACTCATTCGTTAACAATGACTTGAATGTAATTTCTTTTTAAAATGAAACATTAATCACAACTAATTGAAAATAAAAATTATAAATTCAAGTAAATTAAACGAGAAAGTGAATGCTAGGATACATGAGATATGATCGAGATACAAGTACGTACATAGACCCTCCATTAGCTACACTCTAATTGATAAAAGAGTATAGAGTATAGATTATTTTTTTTACATAACTTTTTTTTTTAATCTCAATTTTTTTATCTAGACTTAATTAAAACTAGGCAAACCGGTGGCTGACTCCGCCGCTGGTTGTAATGGGTCCTTGTCTTCTCTATGAGTTTGTTCAGAAAGCTACATATATTTGCGTCAGCTATATCTCACGAATCAAGATTCTCTGTAGAGATGCTTTGGTGGGTTTGGAGAGGAGCGAGGACCATTTTAGAAATGGGTCCCTATCTGTTTCTGCCAATAGGGCCTGATTACGTTCTATTAAAACACAAATAGAAGCATGTCACATATTAATATTGGGCTGGACCAGCTCCGAATGAAGTTACAAAAGTGGTGAGGCCTGTCGCCTATAACCTTCTGGTCCAAACTCAAATGCCATATTTTATGTATTTACTAATTCATTTTCTTCATCCATAATTAGTTTTCCTTCGACACTTCAGTCTTCAGGTCTTAAACCAATGAACTTTCTGAGTTTCTTTAGCTCAGGATTGAATGATGAATTTATTTTCTACATTGCTTTCAAAACAATAGTGCGACTTGAGGTGAGGCTTGTTAGTTGAGGGCACCTTCAGAACTTGTATCTGCTTCCAATGAAACGAGTTCACGTAGTTCTTCCGCCTATTCTTGTCCAGCAGGTTATCTATTCAATATTTGAAGTTCTTGATTATCTACGGAGGTCAGTTTTTCTTAAAGCACATGAGATTTAGCACTTTGACATGTCTGTATTATCTTTCTCATACTTTCCCTCACTGATAACCACAGAACACCTTCCATAATTAGTTCAATTCAATTGGCCCTCTCAACTTTCCAGGAAAACATTACCTTTGTTTTGTTAAATTAGTTTGAAGCCAGTTTTGATAGTTCTTTATTCTATTGAAGGAAGGTTTGGGCCAGAAGATGAGTACTGTGCATATAATCCTTGTGCGTTTACGCAGCTAGACCCTCAAAGCTGCAAGCAATTGAATAAGAAACTGCAGAATACTCTCTGAACAATTCGACAAAATCAGCTTTTGCTCTTCCTTTTTATTTAACGAATTTTGATTATTCTTAAAAGAAAACTAGTATAAGCGAAGTGAAAAATAATGTTGCATCATTTACTGAACCTTCAGACACCATTCACAAAGAACAAAAAGAGGTTCACCCAATAATGTTGCAATTCATTTCATTTCCCTGACGTTTACGAGAGACCAGTTCACATTGAAAGGCAACAGGACCCTGCTTTTATACATCAGGTTACCATAAAATTAGATTATAGAACAGAGGACACCACACATCACCCGAAACTAAAACGAAATATACAAAAACAACTAGATTGTGAAGGCTCAGAAAGCCAGTGAGTTAACATCAAAGACATCAGTCGGTAATTCCAACTAAAAATACAATCATCATAGGCTTCAGTTCAAAAATCACAGCAAATCAATTAAGAGTGATATGATAAGATGTAATCGCAATAAATCGGCTCCGTGGACCGAAGTTTAAACAAGATCCACAGGTTCCTATCAGAAAGCGAAAAACTTTAATCTTGGTTCAATGTAGCATCGACGGTCAAGGCATTTGGCTACCGTCGACGTGGCATCGAACCATAAAACACTACTATTTCACACAAACTACAAATAAGAAAGAACCTCAGAATCCCGTTACAAATCACACACGGCGGCGGCACACCGGAGCCACCTCAGTTTCCCGACCGATGAATAACTAATACTCACCGGAGGATGGGAACAAGAGGGAAGCACCGTTATGTGTAGTCGCCGCTGTTTAAAGTGTCATACGGCACTTCCTATCTTATTGGGTATGCTTCCTCATCGGATCCAACCAAACCCTACTAAAACCCTTGAAAACGTAACTAAAACAGAAAAAGAAACCCCAAATGAAAGCTGGTACTGCTCGGAACTAAAACTGCCACGAAAACCAAAGGTGAGTGAGTTTAGAGTTGAGATTGAGGAGGGTTTATATAGGGGGAACCACAGTTGACAGTCCTCGTTAAACCCTAGTGGGCTTTTGTTTTGACGGTTTGGTGACCCCAATTTTGCGGGCCGTTTTTCAAAATTGGGTTTAAATACACTCACGGGATGTTAAGTCCATAACCCGACCCGATTGGTCGGCTCAAAGATTCAAAAAAAGATGAAAGCTTTTGAAAGCTTTGGAAAATTTCAATTGCTGTATCTGAAAGTGAAGAAGAAGAAGGTTGAGGGCATTGTTGGAATGTCGATGGGGACAGATAGTACCTGGGTGGGGAAGAAGCCTCTGAGACGAATCGGAGGTATGTCCGACGCTCTCTCCATAGCTTCGGATCTCGGATTCTCAGTCGTCGCTGCTCCGACTCCGGTAAAAACCACTCATTTTACTTATCTTGTTCAATTTTACTTCTTTGCCAAACGTGGCTCACAATTAACTCCACCCATTTCGCTTATGAACTCAATTTTGCTTTGTTACCATTTCATTTTTTACATTGCTGAGGTTAGTTTTGATTACCCAATTGGGAAAGAAGCAATGCTTTTGACGAAGAGAGTAGGGCGGCGTTGTGTAATGTTGAGTTGATCGTTTGGTGAACTGAAATGTGGGTATGATTTGTGATTGGATAGTCTAATATAGGGTCAACTATTTTTGTCGATGCAGGAAGAGCTTCAGAGCTGGTCGAGTAGTACTGGTGAAAAAGGTGATGACTTGATAAGGGTCTTGAGGGAACTTACGAGTGTGCAAAGGAAAATAGCAGATCTCCAAGTTGAACTTCAAGGCAGAAAAGTGAACAGTTTGAGTCAATCTTCTTTCGGTTGAATAGAAGGTTTCTGTTTTGTGTATTTAGTTACTGATATACTGAACTGATGCTGTGCTTTGTTATATTTAGGATGATAAAAATGTGTTGCATTTGACGCATGCAAGTGAAATGGAAAAGAAGTGTGAAACTTTATCGAGGATCACTACAATATTGAAAGATGTCATTCAGAACAAGGTAAAGTTTTTGTGTTTTGTGGGTTGTACATTGTTAGTCTTTGACATTTGTATGTTGAAGACTCTTATGCTGTATGTTGGGTATCAATGTGTTCCTGATCAGGCTGAAGCACGATGTTCTGTATTTTGATACAAAATCTATTACATGTGTTTTTGCATTTAAATGCTGCTTCGAACACAGTAGGTTAAACTATCTGCGTGGTAATGTTTACAACAAATTTCTGTAGTCCGTCTGAGTTTTTATTGATTCCAATCGACTTGTCTTTGTCCAGTCATATTATGGTTTAAGATTAGGTACAGTCTATATGTTCTATTGCATCTGTTTAGTTAATCCTCAGAAAACTTTCAAGGCAAATTATCACAAGGTCTTGGAAATACTTTGATTATACTCACGTCAATTTATAATATGAGCTTCATGTGTGCGTCAAATGTGCATTCACTTCTAGTGATAGAAAGGTCATACATTCAAGCCTTAAGAAAATTAGTGTTGGTTTTCGGTGCATGCTTCCTCAAGAGTATTATCTTACTAAAAGATAAATTTCTCAACCATTTGGTTGATACCAGCATTATGAAGGTATTGAGATAGATACAAAATTTTGAACTGTCATAGTTGTGAAAGTTTACCCTAGAACACGTCCAAAATCTAAATGATCAATAACATCTCTTCAAGATTATGCTCTCAAAGATATGTCTGTGATGGTGATGTGGCCAACTTATGTTTGGTTAAGTAGTTGTATAGAAGTTAAGTGATGATAGAAATAGAATAAGAAACTTACATTGGTTATTCTTCTTTGACCTTCCTCTTTCATACTAAGAGGATATGATGTTTTGTACTTTTGACATTAGTAGTTCACTTTATTTGCTTGTCTCTCATTAAATCATTGTGTTTCTGCAATCTTACAGGATCGTATTATTGCTCGTCTCCAGCAACCATATTCACTAGATTGTATTCCAGTGGAAGCAGAGTATCAGGTTCGTTTCCCGCATGTCTTTAAAATAAAATCATATGTAGCTGCAAAAAGAGTAAAACCCTATATTTATTCAAACAGTATATGTGTCTAAACTTACTTGTATGGTACATTCTTCACTACAATTTAATAGGAATAACCTTACCCGGTAGGCTTGTGAGTCTTGTCACTACTCCAATTCATCTTGTTTAATTTTACAACTACATGTAAAACACAGCTAAAAGATGATGTCCTGATATTGAATAACTTTATTTTATTTTTGTAAGTCATTAGGTTGAATAACACTTTTCTTAATGCCTCTTGTGGCATATCTGCTTGGTTTATGCAGAAACAATTCTCGGAATTATTAATGAAGGCTGCTAGTGATTATGGAGCATTAACAGCATCAGTTGCGGATTTCCAGTGGAGCCAAACATTTAAGGAGCCTCCTTCAGTATGGGGGGTAAGTTTGTGATAACATTTCAGAGTTACTGTTGGCCTGAATCCCTTAATGCATAAATCATAACTTTTCTGAATCATTAAGCTCTAACTACATTTCTATATTTTTTGAATTTAGCCGTTTAGGCCACATGTGAATATGTCCTTTACGTTTCCTTCCTCTAGGCCCCAACCGAGGAAGTCTTTGATGATATCTTATAAATAATACTCGAGAGTATCTGATCTTACTGAAGGAGAGTGTTTGATCAGAGATCTTCATTTTCGTTGGCTGATGCAGGAAATGCTCCGTCCGATTCCTGTTGCCTTGGCATCATGCACCAGGTTTTTCGAAGCAATGTCTGCTATGAGGGAATCATTTGCAACACTTCAACATCTCAGAGTAGGTGATTCTGATACCACTTCACCTATGACGCCAGCCAAGGACTCGAGAAGAATAGTGGGGGTTCCCGATTGCGTAACTCCGCCTCCCTGGAAACCCGAACCAAGCTTTGATGACTTGGCTATCAGAAGCTCAAGAAAGCCGGATAACAAACATCAAGAAACCGAGGATGAAGATGGCTCCAGCCATAGGAGATTGTCATGGCCTCCTTCAGTTACAAAGGCTGGTACTTAACCAATATATGAGCTGACTTTTGTTGTGTGCCAATGTATGTGTTTGTGTGAAATAGTCCTACATTGTATCATAACGCAGTAGCTTCTGCATATGCTTCCTTGTTCCTACACTATTATTATACCAGTTTGTGCAGCCTCTGCTGATAGATTTGAGCCGTCATGTTCATAATGAAAAAATTCCAACGTTGAGTTTCGTTTTCTAACTTGTGCCTGTGGCAATCTTGGGCTATTGGGCGGTCTCATAATTAAAACTGTGTGATGCGAGAAAACTTCATTTTTGTTCTGGCTTTGCAGCCTTTGGCATATGCTCTGCAAAGAGTTCTGCACTGTAGATTGAAATAGCATTCAAGCTCCAAGGAGGAGCTAAAGTTAATTCAATTCCAACATTTAAAACACGATCCAACTAGAGGGCATATATTCCTATGTAAATAAATACCATAAATCAAAGATTATCATCCATATCAATATAACTAAGCTTGCCTTATTAGCTAAGAAATGAACTGACTAATGTCGATAGATTAAGATCCAAGTTTGGCACAAAACCGGCAAGATCAAAAGTGATGTTATTGCCAGTAGATCATCCAAATCAAGTTGCCAACGTAGGAACGTGTTTGATAAAGTAGTATCAAACATGCTTAGAGTTATAGAACATATATATCTCAAGTTTTATATCTAAAATTTTGAGATTTATTGAGTTGTTTTTCTTTTACTTTGTTTAGTGTTCTTCAGCATTTATTCACGTATCAATGGTCAATTCAACAGCGTGTTTCCTCGTCAACTAAGAAACGAGCAACCAAGGAGGTCGTGAGAGATTGGTATCGAAACGACTGCAGATGGTGCTTAATTATGCGTATCCATATGCCAGCGCGCTCCTACAAAGTGCATTATGCATAATCTGAGTCGACAGAGCCACCTGCTGAAAACGAAAGTTTCGAACTATCCACATGCACCATGCATCATGCCAACACAATCGATCACCAACCAATTCACCATGCATCATGCCAACACATTCGATCACCAACCAATTCACCATGCATATAAAATTGCTAGCCCCCTCGTCTCCGTGCTCTTTGTTCATTACGGAACAAAAACTCTCACGGCCGAAGATCCGGTTTGCGATCTAATCATTGAAACTTTGTAATTCCTTTATCGTGGTACGAATAGTCATGCCCCATTGGACCTGCATCATGTGGGCGAAGTTCCGGTAAAGCCCTTATCTTGTTCATAATGCCACTGGTCATGCACTTTTATTTTGACATCGTCTCCCAAGTCCTAAATCCCGAGCTCAATTTATTTGAAATTTGAAATTTGTGACGCTACTAGTTGTTGCGTAGAGCCTTAAGGATTAAGCATAATGTTTCAGAAATTTAATTATAGACGTGAAGTCCTAAAACTGATTTTCCATTCCCGAAAAGATCGAGAATTGACATTTCACATTTATGTAAAAAAAATCTCGATGTCATGCATTAAAGGCTTCATTTCTTTTGTGGTTGGACTTGTCTATCTATTTGTGTACTGGGATAAGTGCAGAAAACGGTTAAACAATACAAGACCCAGCCAGTTCATAATTCACGAGCCTTTCCTACGCAGACCCAGTCATAATTCTCTTCGCTTTCAATTCCCTTGCTGGCTAGTCGGTAATGAGCGTTAGAGGTTTGAAACTTTGGTTAAGCAAGAGTTAGTGAGCCACATCCTCACATAGTCACCTCCATTCTCATTATAGATTTAATAATTCTAATGTCATTTTATATATGGAGTCACATCAATTTTTCTTTTCGAAATAACAATGAAAGTCGACTGGAAACAAGAATTGGATTCCGTTAATCAATTGGCACCTAAAGACATGATCGAAAATATCTTGAATAACAATAGGTGTTATTGTGTGTTAACATACGCAGAATCACTAACAAAGTGTGCTAGTTAATTAAAAATGATAACATGAACGTAAGTAATAAACACCTACGTGTGGTACTAGCTAATAATTAAAACCAATGGCCATGGATTAATTGGATTTTGTTTTTCCTAGCATTTAATATGTTTTGTGTCCCTCTACGAAGGAAGGAAGAGAAAAGGCTGATGATGAGCGAGAGCACGCTAAGCAAATCTCCCCGTACGGTCCAGGTGGTTTTTCCGAATCGGTTTCCGGCAAATTAACAAGTTCCTCTAGAAGTTTCTCCCGACTGTTTTATCCGCAACCGCTGCGCTTACGACAACAATGAGAGGGTATGGCGGGAACCGTGACGCTCAATCCTCCCCCTCTAGCTAATTTACCATACTGCCCTTCCTTCACAATCCCTCGTCTTCCTTCTTCTTCCTTATAAGACGCGTCCCCTGTGACGACTCTCTCTCGCTCGCTCTCCTGCGCTCCGTTAAACGTATGTATTTGAGCGAATTGTGGAATCGGATAAGAGGTTTTGTCCGGTTGGCTGCGTCCCTCTGTGTTATGAAGTTCGCCGGAGATTGCTTTTATATACGGAATTCCGTTCATCATCAACAACGAGGTCTCTCTCTCTCCCTCTCTCTCTCTCTCTCTATTCCTGTTACATTGACGAAAGCAACAGAGGTTGAATTGTGTGATTCTCGATTTTTCTGAACAAGTGGTTGGTGGTAGTCGGTGCTTACGTCATGGATTTCATGGGGAGAAGTGACGCCGGCCGGTGTATTTTCCCACTCACTGGTTTGCAGATTGGGTAAGCTATCTTCCAATTGTGATTGTTGATGCTCTTCAAGTTTTGATTGATACCAACAATATTAGCTTAATTCCGCTATCGATTTTGTGATAGTAATGCTTTATGTGCCGAGTACACATGAGTAGTGAAGTGAGATTTTTGTGTTTGTTTGTGGTGTAATGATTTTAGGGACTTGCAGTCTTACCTTTCGGATCTCAGCCTTGTGCTGGCTTCGCAGAGTAGAAAATTCTATATCCTGGTGGATAACCGGCCGTGGCTGAGAGGTTCTCGGCCAGCGCACTTCTGGCAATTGATGGTTACCAAGGTCTGTCCCCATAATGTTGAGTCATTTTGTGTTTTGGTGTTTGAGTGTTAGCTCATTGAAGTTTGTGTGTTGATTAAAATTTCAGTCGAGGTTATCTCCATTCGCAAATACTAAAGCACGCAAGGCTAGGAAACAAGGAAAGGATGCTTGCTCTGACACTGTTAAAACAAAAAAGTATACTAGGTGGATCTCATTCATTAGAGGAGAAGCGTTGTCTGGGGAGAGGGTTTTGCTACCCGTGAAGAAACTGCGGAGTTCTTTGCTTTTAGGGAGTGAGTTGCATAGGACCTTGCATGGTTTCATTGTGTTTGAAGTTTCATGGAGCAACGTTCGAGGTATTAATTACTTGAATGAGCTTCAGGTATCATTCCTTATCCTTTACCTGTTGTTTGCTGTTCATTGTAAATGTTGTTGTGCTCAATCCTGTTTTTGGTTGGTCACTTTCAGACTGATACGTCGTTGGCTACAGAGGCTAAATTAATGCAAAGATGGGAATTTGACAGTATTGCTCAAGCTGCAAACTGTATATCGTCATGGTTCTCAGGAACACACTATGAGAAGAAACAGTTGAGAGAGTACCTGGATACTCTAGGTACTATTCTTGACTGCAGTGATTCCTGATCTGAATAATAAGAGATGTTTTTATGGAAAGTGCAACAGTTGTGTGAATTATGGATACTTCTCTTACTGCATGGCTGACTATCTGAATGGGATAGAAACTGATTCCACCTTTATATAGATTGTAGAGTCTTTCTTCCGGTATACATTGTCGTACTCTAAGCATTGGTTGGCACGCATACAATAAGTTGCTATTAACATTTAATTCTTAGTATACAAAGAAATAATTATGATTATGGTGAGTAAACAGTGTGATATGTTTCTTTAATTGTGTAATGACAACTATGGAGCTGATGCATATGGCTCTCAAGGTTTGCCATCAGTGTTTAAGTATAAAGTCACGCAAAAGATGCTTGATAATAAGCAATTGAATTTTCTCTTCTCGGATCTCATCAACCACAAGGACAAGCTGCTGTGCATTATATTTCATTTGCTGGTTAAATTGAAGGATAAATGTGTATACATTTGTATATCAATCGGTTAAATTATGTGATGGCTGCTGGATCGACACTACTACCATTGAAAATTGACACTGATTTCATATATTGGTTTTTTTCAGGAGAGGTGTTTTATGATGCCGAAGTAACCATGCCAATTGATGTAGAAGAGGAACTTCCTTTTAATCATCTTTCGATTGAGGAAAGCTCTGTGCACAGCCTCAGCAGCAACTATAGTTTAGGCTCTCCAACGGGTGATGGAAGCGCCAGTGTTCCTCATTTACCTCCTCCACCTACTGGACCATATAAGAGAAGGAAAATAGCAAATTCAGTTAGTACTGGAGATGGAGTTGATATATACTCCGAGGAAGTGCAAGAGTTTAAGACCTACAATAGTGATTACGAAGATGCAGCTGAAGTTACCCAGGACATGGAAGATGATATACCAGTGAATGTGAAGACCTGTATGGACTTTGAAGACGGTGTTGGAGCTACTCAGTACAGGGAAGATGCTATACCGATGTATGTAGAGACATGTAACAGTGACTCTGAAGATGCTGTTGAAGCTACCCAGTACAGCGATGTCTTGATTTTGTTCAGGTTCAATGACCATGATCTCCCATTTAAACTCAGAGAAATAGTAATGTCTGATCTCCGGTTACTGACTTTGCTAGAGGCTGGGCTTCCATCATGGGCTATCTTCCTTCAATCTTACCCAGGGTTTTGCAAAATTTATCGCCCATGGATGTGCCCTCTTGCAAGAGCTTTGTATGTGGTTATCTCAGTTGTCACTGTCGTAATAGGATTTTACGACCTGTACAAAAATGTTCCAGTTCTCAAAGTTACTGCATCTCGTATTTGTGGGCCTCTTTTTGATTGGATAGAAACTTGGTCGATGGTAACAAGGATCAAATACTTGGGAACAATGCTATTTCTACATCACTCTCAGAAGGTTGTTCAGTGGTTCTTGACCATCAGAAGTACCACTCGATCCTTCCTTTCAGTATTTGCCCAGCCAATGGTGGAACCTTTTGTAGAGTGCTTTGGATTCCTCCTTCCAGTTTGGACTATGTTGATTGAGGTATTGGGGAGCATATTTTCAATGATTGGGTTTCTGGTTGGGTCATCTTGTGATATTGTGGAAAATGTGGTAGAGGTTTTACTGTTTCCAATCTGGTTTGCTCTTTTGTCCGTCTGGAACATTGGTAAGTCATCAGACTTTATGTATTTCTTATTTTCACCAAAATATTAGATTAGCAATATAATGTTGTTTATGTTGTATTGCAGTCACTTCTGTTATATATCCTGTATTGAGAATACTCTGGGCAATACTCTATGCTCCAATTCGCATGATACTTGGACTGGCCAATGTCTTAGTCTTTCTTTTTGCTTGTATATATGATACACTTCGAGATACGTGGAAGTTTATTAGCAGCATATTCCAGTTTGCCTCTGCCTCTCAGGCAACAGTAAGGACTGTTGAAGTTTCCCTGTGGCGTTCACTTTGGAATGATCTCTTCTCACAGGTTGTAATAAAAGTTTATACTTGGTAGTTTGTGATGTATGATGCTGGTAGATAGTTCTACTCACCACCATTCTTCTCATTTGCGTTTCAGATTTTCCGTGCTCTCAGGAGTATATTAAATGGCTTTGTTGCATTCTTCACAGCTTGTAACAGGCATCGGCTAAGGTATGAATCCTTTCGTTAATCACCCGTCTTCTTGTAGTTATATCTGGGTTCGAAGTTGTTAAGTAGTGAAATGCATCGCATCACATCTTCATATGATTTTGTTAACGTTGTCATGCTAGTTTGTGCATTCACTTTGATCTATATATAGACAAAATAGTTCTAGACTTTGGTTTACCTGCTTTTGAACTTCCGTAGACTTTCAATATCTGCTCTGCTAATGGTTATCCACTGTGACAACAACAGCATCTATAATCACATACAAGAGTTCAACCAAAGATTACTGAATCGAACAAAAAAGTATAGGCGCGCAGATTCAAGACGAGGCAGGGAGACCATTGAGGCCCAAAATCTGGTTAGCTTCATTCCCCTGCCTAGTATTGTTATTTACTATTTAGCGATGTTAGAGGCTGGATGTATCTTCACATCTCTACATATTAGTTAATTATGCACTTAGCGAGGAATAACTGTGCATGTCCCTAATCAGATTCTCTTTGCTCTGTCTCTGCAGTTAAAACTACGGAGAAAACTGGCCCTTGAGCGGGGTTTATAGCTGTTGGATTGTTGCACATCGTATAATCGAGAAGTGCCTGATCACATACTTGAGAAATCCCTTGAACAATGTATTTTCCATCATGGACCAAAAGGAAAAGCAATAGATGTTAGCATTACATAAAAGGCATGCCTCTCAACACAGGAAGAGCTTTACTATTCACATTCTATGTAGGAGCAGCTGTAAATGTTCATTGTATATATCATATGGAATTTTGGTTGTGTAGATCGATCTTGTCCATTGGTAACTTGATTTCTTCATTTCTGTCTCACTGCAGTAGGCCAGTAGATTTCCTTGGTTAACAATACAATTGGCTCAACATTAGAACTTTATCCGGTAGAAATTCTGTAGCCAAAATAGATTGATTGAAACGCCAGGCGTAATAGATGTTTTGCCAGGTTAAATGAATTCCAAGAATTCTTGACGCTAAGATATTAAGATTCCAAATCCACATCACATCGAGTTTGATAAGTTGCTGACATTAAAAGACCAACAAATCCGACAGAGGATAACATAAGTCTTACACATACTAAATCCCTAACGCTTCATAAACCTAGATTGATAGAAACCATTGGTCTTTCATAAAACAGTTATATATTCAGCCTTGCAGCTCCTCCTGTCTGGTGCAGCATAGCATCAATCTCATCGCCATCTTCCATTTCAAGCTGAAGCAATGAAACAGAACAGCAATTTAGTAAACTTTCCAAAAATACAAGTTACTCTGCACGCTTGAGTATCCACATAGTGTGTGAGTGTAAATAATACAGAGACATAGAAATAAAAAAATAAAAAATAAAGGAACCTCATCAGGGGTCTGCTCCGCTCGCAGACGACGGCCATCAAACAAGAAAGCAATTGAGTTAAACTCCACAGATTGGCGATCACAGTATGCATTCATCAGCTTCTTGAGTTGGGTGCTTCTTTTGATCCTGAAAAACACTTCATTTCCATCCTGCAATTGAACAACAAAATGCTAAGCAACAAAAAGGTCACCAAGAACAGTGTCAAGCTTCTCCACAAACACAGAAATTCAAGCACGACTCCTCAAGAAAAAGTCTCAAAATTCTAAAACTTCATCAACTACACTGATAATCACACCAGCAGACTAACTCGTAAAGTAGAATTCAACAGGCACATGTGCATACAGATCACAGTACTAAGTATAAGAACTGCATAAAAATCTCAATCACATCACAATACAGAAATACCATAACACTACAGCAGGAACAGTATCAGCCTAAACAGAACTCGAACATCCTCCCCGAGCCACTGGATCATAAAAAGGACGAGCCTTTACTTAGTCTACGAAACCCCATTAGACAAGTCAACATACTACCCTAGATTTTGATCAAAACCCAAAATTGAAAGGACCCATCATAATCGACAATCTAAAATCCAAAATTGAAGCGCATAAACCCTAAGAAACGAAGAGGATGGGGAATTGGGGAAAGAGAAAGACCTGTCCTTTGACTTTGAGGTTGATGTGAGCACCCTGATCATTGGGCTTCTTATCTTCCTCCTGAGGCTGGCTTCCAACTCCTGACATCGTCTTCTCCTTCTTCTGCTGCTGCCGCCTCTCCTAACTCTCTATACTTCTAGGGTTCTTTGTCTCTCTCTCTCTTCTTTTTCTCAGCCCCCTTTTGTTCTTGGCTTTTATTCTTCCTGGTATTATTAACGCACAACTACCCATGACATGTTATGTACCCAAGTCCAATAGCTCATTAACACGTGGTGACGTTCCAATGGCTAGTGCTTGAGATTCATAGGCCCCTTCGTCTTCATTTGAGGCTCAATTGGCCCATGGGCCTCAACAATACCACTAGGCCTGTTTAAGTTCTTGGGACAAGGTCAAATTCCAATGTCACCAAATTGGTCGATGTGAGATTGTGAGGGATAGGTCAAGTATTTGTTGTCCCTACCAGTGAAGCTTAGAATAGGCGTTTAGTGAACTTTCAAACCAACATTGAGAATACGCGCTTTTTAATAATAGAGCTTGTAGGTTCGCACTTCACGCACGCGAAAAAAAAATCTCAAAAATTCTCTCTCGCATTTTCGTCCGGTGGCCTAAGGGATGGTTATTGGTTCGTCAACGCCATATGGGTGCGACCGGACAAAAGACATGGCATGTGGTGGACGGTGGTATTAGCAAGGGCCAGATCGAGAATTATGTCATTTTGGTGCGGAAAGTTTGGTTTATCTGCGACCGGTACAGTTTGTGATGGTGTCGAAGCTGCTGAGTGGGGCAAAGGCATGGTGATTCTCGTCTTCCCTTCACCCTTGCCAAGGCTTCCAAAGTGTCTATGGTGAAGTTAGGTAATGTTGACCTCTTAAGGATTTGGCAGATCTGAGATCTGAAAAACCAGACGTTTTGGGCTATTGGGTTTCACTGTGATGGTGTCTTGTGCTAAAGGATGGCGGGTTGTGGCGTGGTGAAGCAACGTTCTGAATTGATGGGTTCTACAGAGTAGCACTTGTGCATCGGTGATGCGTTAGAAGCATGTACAAGCTCAAATCTGGGCAGGACGACTATCACAAGGTCTCACTATAAGGATGTGGGCATGCACATATAAGCACGTCACCTTCACACTCACGTACGATGCGGGATCCCCAATCGTACACCCATGTGGTGGCTCTACTGACTATGTTCAGGTTTAGATTCTATTATAACCACATTATCTCATAGGTTTAGGTTCTATTAAAGCCATATTATCAAAGATCAGTCAACTCCATATTGTTTCGTGCCCTTCTACCCCCAACCTCAATGAAATGAGAGGATTGACCGAGGGTGTTTATGGTTGCCAACTATCAGTGTTAGTAACTCATTGCGGCGATCATTGGTACTCATTGTGCGACAGTTTAAGGCAGTGCGACTTGGTGGTGGCAACAAAAGTAGTTTAGATGTAGGATATTTTTTCTTTCATTTTTATGGTTGCTCTCTTTGCCCTGGCCCTAGTGGTTTAGGTTTGAAATGCAATTTTCCTATTATGTTTATCTGGTTGTATTGTTCTGGAAGAGTAACGACTTATACTTTTATTTAAAAGAGGAAAAATATTTTGTTTTATTGTTATTTTTTAATTATTATTTTTTGTATATTGCTTTTATTATATCTCTACCATAAGAAATCGAGGCATGAAAAGGTTTGGTGTCATCAAAATTACCAAATTTTGAAATGCCAAAATCACCCATAACACAATAAAGTTGATCACAAATCGAAAGGTTTGTATCATAAGTTCCTAATAAAAACATAAAACTAAAAAAAATTATTTTTAACAATTCCTATTTTTTTCCTCCCACTTCCACACCTTTTTTTGTTTGAATAAGGGCTATTGGCTACCCTTAGGCCTCAATTAATAAAATGGTAGAATACATGGGGGACACATAAAACCTAAACCTCATAAGAAAAGAAAGACCCAAAATACTATCAGGCGATTAAATTAATACAATGTATCATAAACTACACCAATTAGTAAAGAGTGCAACAATATCTACTCCATTTGCTTTACATTTAAAGCGACACTGTACCGGAAAGACAACGCGACTAAGGCGACGCATAAATTCAGTCTGATCATCTTTCCAACTATGTTGCCGACAAACATTGTTGGCACTACACCTCGTCCTGTAATTAAAGGGTACGCCCATGCGACGAAACATTGAACTCCCCGACCTAAAGCAGACAAGGCACCAAAGGTGCACAGTCCGGGACAAAACCCACATCCGCCAATTTTATACGAGTATTGGTTTATTTGTAAAAAAAAATAAAACTATAAAATAAAGATAGCTAAACTTAAAATTATTATATATGGTTTGGGTCAGCCCAGCAATTGAGCCCAAGCCTAAACCTTTATTAGGAAAAAGTAGATACCAAGCAGACCCGTGTACCTGACCCGACCCAGATGCAAGACACAATCGCCAAAGAATCGTTGCCACTGCCACAACCTAGCCATCCACCGCCGTCCACGAATTGCGCGCCTCCTGGGAGGAGAAAAGACATTCACCATCAGTCGGGGATGCTGCCCAAAATTGACCGACCTACCAAGTCCAATTAGGAGCAACTCGATCCAAATTTCGAGATCAGCAATACCCAGTCCCACCGCCCACGGTGACCCTCCGTTCAACCTCCTATCTGACTCGCATATCACCAAACGATCACCACCGAACGACTAAGTGCATCTTCCAGAGCCGAGTCCAAGTCTGGCTGTCGACCATCGCCTACTCGCCCGACTCCTCAAATCCCCATACAAAAGATCAAGGAAACCGCTGCAACCAAAACGCGGCGCAACCAGACACAATTCCTTCCTATCCCGTCTGACCGTACCCACATACGTCAACGAGGCCGAGGCCACTGCCAAACGTCGGGCCGTCGGACGAGACATAAATTGTTGCTGAGAAAACTTTATATCGTGCGTGTAGGCGCGTTCACCTTCACTAGGGTTTTACTATTATTTCGTTATACAGGTGAAAACCCACACACGGGTGTGGATTTTTTCAAGTATATATAGATGAAGTACCCCTAAATCAAATTAAAATAGTTACATAAACTAAAAGTTACTGGGTTTAAAAGAAACACTAAATAAATCTTTTTTAAAAAATGATTTAAAAGTTATTGGGTTTGAAAAACAAATTAAAACAGTTTTTCTTATAAGGGACAAGAATCAGTTTTTACTTTTATTGATTACAGTTTCTTATTTTCAAATTGAGAGTGTATGTACATGTGAGTTAGGGGAGAGAAAATAGGGATTATTTTTTTTTTATAAATTTATTTATAATTTTCTATGTACAATAGTAACCTTGAATAATTAATTTTTTGTCAAAGAAAAAAGGGTATAAAATAAAAAAATTATAAAAAAAGGAAACAAAGGCTATTCCCTTAATAATAGTATAGATAGATATATACTAGGTTGTGAAGACCTGATCCTTGTCGAAAATCGTCAAAATAATAAAATAATAAATTATTCAGATAATTATAGTAAATGCTTGACTAAAGTTAAACTCAAACAAAACAAGTCAAAAACTTTATCGACAAATCCAATACAATAATACGATCATAATAATATAAGGTACATCTAATTCTTCATCGCTCGCACTGCCACTGACAACAACATTAGTCACCACTGCCCACCCACTAGGATGACAAAGCCTAAACGCATTCTTAACCTCACAAATATGCTCGCTACGTTGATACGAATCTAATGATATATACGAGATACATTTCAAAAACTTTTTTCTACAAGACACGCCACCACAGAGGGAGGCGCGTGCCGCCCATGAGCCACCAATCACCACCATTGGTGGTGGTTCTTGACCCACCGTTGGAAAGCTCTTGACGAGCCCATCCAACTTCCTAACCACACCTTAACTTGAGTCGGCCTCAATTGGCCGAAATTTAGCCCGAAAACCAGCGGCTTAAATTTTGCCGAAAAACTTCAAACCACGATTCTAGCGCCGTCAAGACACCTCAGAGCTCGAGGTTGGTAGGAAATATTCACAAGGACAGGGGCTACGAAACCTCTAACCTCACACCAGCTAACAACGCTATTAGCCACCATTCTTGACAGTGACGTTCGGCTATGACTTTCGAAAGAAAATCACGTCTGTTCGTCCATAATTTCACCTGAAAATTACAAATTCGACAACTAATATTGTTTCCGCGCATCCAAGGGCATTGCACCATACCTGAATCGATGACCGACTTGGCCAGAAAACCATTGGCCGCAAACCTAAGTTTTCTCGGAGCTTCATTTCAAAATTTTGGCTTCCTCCGGCGAAATTGGAGGCAGAAACCTTAAGGGAAAGAAAGAGAATAACAAGAAGATCATTTCCATACCAAATTGGCCAGTATAGTGGCCGGAATCTGTCGCACTGCCAACCAAAAGCTCCCCGGCAATTTTCGTCGCCAGAGCTCAGTCAACGCGGGTCAACGGCGCATGACGGAAAATGGAAAATATCCAATTCCATTTATGGAAACTCTTATTTATACCCGCACATTTACGGTAATACGATTTCTAACATTTTCGTCAAACATTCGTTGACAATAACTTTCTTGTCGTAACTCTGATTACGACATTTCTCGCGTCCACAAACTCATCTCGACAAATTCTACGATTTTTATTTGAAGTCAACTAACTTCGAAAATTTGATAAAAAGTCAACTTCTGACCTCTCGACAATTATCGACGGTAAAAATTATTTACATGAACTCGAATCTACTCCACTCAACAGACTACAAAAACATTTTTCTCTAAATCTCAAGAGAGCATATTTCCTATATAACATAATTGGTTCAACCTTATGTTAAGAAAATATAAGGTTTATGGGCAATATCTACGCCGTAGCCACTCTGGGAGGCAGTGAATGAGTTAGTCTGTGAACCAATTTGTGTGTCAATGGCCCAATGTTCTGTTGATACCTCTTCATCTTTGTTTTCCTCAAAATCTCAAATGAATTGAGCATATGATGGTTGAACTTAATTGTACCATATGAATCAGAACTCCCGGAGTAGGAGTATGTTTTAACACATGAATAGCCACTTGTATTGACAAAAACCAACATGCAAAGTACTTGAACTTTGATCCTGAGAAATACAAACACGCAAAGCAGTTAAAGACAGTGAAACCACTCCTAACAGGTAATGCCAAACCAAAAAACCAAAACAACATAATGAACAGAAATCTCAATAAAAATTCGACTGAATCCTCTGGTGGAGTAGTTAGTTTCTTCACAATTCTTTGTTTCTTTTATATATTAACAGATTATGAATAGCAAGACCAAAAATGTATATGTGCAACATTGTTGTCTTAACCTTCAACATCCAAGTTGCAGGATTGTATCCTTTTTTCTTATAGGAACTCCACTTATAGTGGTTGAATAGAAAAATGGAAAGCTTAATTAATTGTAACATAAAATATAAGAATTTTATATTGATACAACTATAGGCTCCAGCTCAAAGTATTTATCAACGGAAATGATTAGTGGTCTAAAGACCGACAAAACCTACCAAAACTTTTAATTCTCACACAAACAAAATCATGGTTACAATATGCTGCTGCAAGTTCAACCCCTACCTTGGCTTCAATCACCCCTCTAATTATAAAAATGGTTATATTTTGCAGTCAGATTCATTCACAGTCCTAAGAAATAATCGATAAACCACATTATGTGCCTGGGTACCCCAGCATGAATGCAATCTCAGCTCCATCACATTTAAAATCTCAACTTTTAACATCTTGTATTTTGAATTAGCTAACAACATTCTCAATGAGCACCTAACGGAGCACATGTATATATCCACTTAAGATGAATGTCCATGATCCCATACCCAACGAAGCTGATGTGAACACCGAGGCTGCAATAACCTAAACCGTATATATGCGTAGACCATATATATGCTTAACATGGAATTTAATAATGCAAGTGTACATATATGCCTAGAATATATATATGCTTAGCACTTATGCAGTTATATAAGTTAACCCAAGGTTTTTCATCCCCTTTTCAGATTATTTCTAGATTAATTAAACCCAAATATAAGTTAATCCAATTTAGCAGTAGCAACCATATCCAAAACATAACAATACCCAAATTAATCATAACCCAACTATCATTCAACTGAAATCGAAACGCAGATTACCTTGGTCGGGAGTGTTGAGATTCGTGGAGATGAAAGTGACGATGAACCGAATCTAAGAAAATGATGAGAGAGACGAAAATCAAATTCGAGATCGAGTATTGTCTGGTAGAAGCGGCGGCAACAACAGCTGGAGATCGCCGGAGAAAGTTGGCGTATTTTTTGGAAAGGCTGAGAGATCGAAAATCAGGAGGAGAAACCAACACCACCTCCTGTTACACAATCAGTTTCTTCAACGACTCCAACCTCAAAATCTTGAATTCAGAACGAAGGTGCAAACTGATCGAGAGAGCTTGAGAGATAGGCCCCTCAAAACATAATAGTAAATCGAGACCTTGGCCGGAACTGAGGACACGGGTGACTTGGGTTTGCCAAAAGAGAGCGGCGATGTGAAACTGTAATCGGAACTGAGTTTGTTTCAGTCGAGAGATGCAAATAGAGAGAGAGAGAGAGAGAGAGAGAGAGAGAGAGAGAGAAGAGGTAGAGTATTATCGAAGCAGCCGAACGTGTGACATGTGCGAAATTAAAAGACCAAAATGCCCTGATTTCAACAGTGGAAATCCACCGTTGTTATATAGGAAATTATTCACTTCCTATACCACTGTAACAAAATAACAGTTGATTCCATTTACCCATTACATTATTGGGCTGATGAATAGTTTTCCCAACGGTCCAAAAGCTAAAAACTAAGCAACCATCATTAGTTGATCACCAAATAGTCACCATAAGCAAGCATCCAATGCACATATGCTTGTCATCTGTCCCTTTCCCAGATTTCCATCTAATCAAGCAGGACAGATGGAAATCATCGAGACCATCAAGATGGAGGCAGATTAAATATCAATGACCCTAATTTACTCCCGGCGAAATAAAAACAAAACAAAAAACACAAAATAGATGAACTCTAGTAGCGCTCCCCGGCAGAATGTTATAATAATAATAATGTTCACCCCAACTAATCCATGTTAGGTCTCGTTCCTAAAAACGGTCGAGTTTTGTTGTACGGGTTAACGTGACCGGACCCAAATCCCCAAGTGGTCACAACCGTCTCCTTCCTCATCCGTCCGTTGGTGGCTTGTCGCCATGTAGACCCCACCTTCCTCGATCTTCGTTATAAGCCCTCCTTCCTCCCTTCCTCCCTCCCTCACTCACTCCCATCACTCTGCAGAGAAAAACCCAGAACCAGAAAGAAAGATTCCTCTCTCGTGCTCGCTCTGATACACCAGAGCTCAACCATGCCGCGCCACGTCACCACCGCACCATTCTCGCTGCTGGTCCTTTTCCTCATACTCGCAGCTCATTCAGGTACAGTAACGAGCTAACTAAACCCTTCCCTTTTGAAGATAAGGGCATTACTGACATTTGACATTTTCCAGATGCGGCTTCGGTGGGAGTGAACTATGGCCGGATCGCCGACAACCTTCCCTCGGCGTACAGGGTTGCAGCCCTTCTCAGGTCACAAGGCTTGGAGCGGGTCAAGGTGTTCGACTCCGACCCGGCTGTGCTCCGGGCCTTATCCGGATCCGGAATCAAAGTCACAGTGGATCTACCCAACGAGATGCTTGCCTCGGCTGCCAAGACCCAGTCTTTCGCCACCAACTGGGTCCAACGCAACGTCATCGCTTACCACCCCAACACCCAAATCGAAGCCATTGCCGTCGGGAACGAGGTCTTCGTCGACACCCACAACACCACCAAGTACCTCATCGCCGCCATGAAGAACATCCACAACGCCCTCGTCAAGTTCGACCTCGAAAAATACATCAAAGTCTCCTCCCCCATTGCACTCAGCGCGCTCCAAAACTCCTACCCTTCCTCCGCCGGGTCGTTCCGACCCGAACTCGTTGAGCCCGTCTTCAAGCCCATGTTGGATTTCCTCCGCCAAACCGGGTCCCACCTCATGGTCAACGCCTACCCTTACTTCGCCTACGAGTCCAACTCTGACGTCATCTCGCTCGACTACGCGCTCTTCCGTGAGAACCCGGGGGTTGTCGACGCCGGCAGCGGCCTCCGTTACTTCAGCCTCTTCGACGCTCAGATCGACGCCGTGTTCGCTGCTCTTTCCGCTCTGAAATACGACGACATTGACATTGTCATTTCCGAAACCGGGTGGCCTTCTAAAGGAGACGAGAATGAAGTAGGAGCCAGCGTAGAAAACGCAGCAGCCTATAACGGGAACCTCGTCCGTCGGATTCTGACCGGTGGTGGGACCCCTCTGCGTCCTAAGGCAGATCTCACCGTCTATCTCTTCGCTCTCTTCAACGAGGATCGCAAGTTCGGGCCCACATCCGAGCGAAACTACGGTCTATTCTTCCCGAACGAGAAGAAAGTATACGACATACCGTTTACGGTGGAATCCCTCAAGAACTACCGCGACCACAAGGCGGCGCCGGTCTCCGGCAACCAGCACGAGACGGATCCGGTGGACTCTCCGGTGACTGGTGACGTGTCCAAGACTCTGTCCGGGAACACGTGGTGCGTGGCGAGTGCGGATGCGAGTAAGGAGAAGCTACAGGCGGGTTTAGATTTTGCTTGCGGTGCAGGAGCGGACTGCCGTCAGATTCAGCCGGGTTCCACGTGTTACGATCCTAACACGATCGAGGCACACGCTTCGTTCGCGTTTAATAGCTATTACCAGAAAATGGCGCGAGGAGCTGGCACGTGTTACTTTGGCGGGGCGGCCTACGTGGTCTCGCAGCCACCTAGTGAGTACTCGATCATTTACAACCTTCATTTATTTTTATTTACGCTTTGTATTATTATTGCCTGTGGTGTGGTGCACGTTAAGATAACTTTGTTGGTAGTGTTGTGCCAAAAGGAGCTGGACAGTTTGACTGTTTGAAAGCTTGACTTTGGTCCAGTAAATCTTGACTAGTACTGCAAGCGAGGTCAAGTCCTGCATCACGTGCAGGACATGCACCAATGTGCTTTCACTTGTTTAGGGTTTTCCTGTTTTGGATTATGCTGAAGCTAATGTGATGTTGGTGTTTTGGAAATGCAGAGTTTGGGAAATGCGAGCTGCCCATTAGCTGAAGGAAGAAGAAGGCAATGGAGGAAATGGGTTAACTAGCTGTTGCTAAATTGCTACTTGTAGTAGTGGTGGGTTTATTGTTTCAAATTCTTTTTTCACTTCGGGGGAACCTTGTTGTTGCACTTCTTTGTTAACTTTAACTATGATTGTTCATATTTATATAATACTTCTTTAGTTTCCTAAATAGTGTTCGGTCAATGGTTCTATCATATGTCGTAGACTTTTGTCACTCACATTGGAATTGGACCCCCTCAAATCCAAGCTTAGAGTTTGGTGACGTTTTTTTGCCGGTACAAGTTGAGTACGGTAATATAACAAATTGTCCAACATAACCTTGACGTCGGCAATGAACATCATATGTCTATAGTAAGTCGCAGTAAACCATGGTAACATAATTTTTAAGCATGAACGGTTTACTTTTTTTGTCAAATTTAAAATTGTGTTACAAATGATTACTGTTATGCTACTTTTCTCTGCATGTTATCCTCAAAAGGAAAAACAACTTAATCTTTGGAATGAGCTCTCTTAGTGGATGTGGTAAATAATGAACCACATTTCTTCATGGGTAATTTCAATGCTTTTCAATGCTATTCAAAGCCTAAGTGAGAAAGTTGGAGGGAACTCAACTTTCACATGAGGTATTTTGAAATTTTTTTGAATGACAATGGTCTAATTTTTATTCCTAATTTTGGTATGCCTTACACTTGGACTAACAATCATAAAAATAGTACAATTATCTTTGAAAATCTTGACAGGGTCTGTGCTAATTCAAGTTGTCTTTTTTTTTCCTCATAAAATGTGTGTTGTGAATTTACCAATTGTAGGTTTAGATCATGTGTGTTGTGAATTTACCAATAGTATTCTGGACCAATACATGCAATACTTTCCCTCAAGGTTCTCATCTGACCTTTAAACCCTTTGTTTCTTCCATCTGGAACAATAAGTTAGATAATAACCCTATGAGAAATTACATAGTGATTTTCAACAGATTTGATGATCAGGCAAAACACTGGAATAGAGAAGTGTTTGGTAACTTAATGACTAAAATCAAAGAGGTGCATAAGAACTTATCTTGCATCCAGGAATAATTAATAGCTAACCCCTCTTCTATGATTTTACAGGAAAGAAACAAGCTCCTGAGCTTGGAATTAAGTGAGTTGCTTAGAAACGAAGAACCATTTTGGCTCAGAAGGCTAAAGCCAACTGGCTAACCCTAGGAGATAAGAACACATGCTATTTCCATGTACAAGCCTTTGTGAGAAGAAGGAAAAATTGGATCTTAAGTATCAAGGATGAGAATGACTTAGATATTATTGAGGCTAATCAGATTGGAGCTGTGTTTATTAAGGATTTTAAGAAAAGATTCACTAGAAATAGGGACATAAACAAAAAGTTACCTAGGTTATTACTGATGAAGATAATACTGACCTTCTCATGCTGGTATCTGAGGAGGAAGTCAATGAAGTTGTGCATTCTATTGGAAGCTTAAAGGCTCCTGGTTCTGATGGCCTACATGTCATGTTCTTCCAAAAAAATTGGAAAGAGGTTAGATCTATTGTTCTTCCACTTATCCAAAAAAAATTCAACAATGAAACCTCTGTTAGGGAAATTAACCACACCAATATTGCTTTGATTCCAAAAGTAGACATTCATGAATTAGTTAGTTAGTTTAGACCTATCAGCCTGTGCAATGTTATTTATAAAATTATTACTAAAATTATGGTGAAAAGGCTGAGACCTCTTTAGAAAAAGTTTATCTCTGAGAACCAGAGAGCTTTTGCCCCAAATAGAGCTATCCAGGACAATATTCTTATAGCTCACGAGCTGTTTTTTGATTTCAAAAGGAAAAAAAGGCAAGGTAGGTACTATGACTGTTAAGTTTGATTTAGAAAATGCTTATGATTTTTTAGATTAGAATTATATTGGTAAATGTCTTGAGGCTTTTGGTTTTAGCACAAATTGGATAAAGCGCATCATGGACTGCATTTCATCTGTCTCTTTCTCTCTGCTTATTAATGGGAAGCTTGGGGGCTATTTCTATTCTTCTAGGGGAATCAGGCAGGGAGACCATTTCTCTCCCTTTATTTTCATTCTTTTGTATGGAGCCTTTGATAAGAAACTTAAATGTGGTAGCCAGGAACAACAAAGCTCAAGTAGGTGTTATCTCCAGTCCTGGTGGCTCTATAATTTCTAATTTGATGTTTGCAGATGATTGTTTGATTTTTAGCAAGGCTTCACAAAAAGGCAACAAGAAACAGTATGAAAACCCTACAACTCTTTTCTCAAGTTTCTGGTCAAAGTATAAATTTCCATAAGTCTTCCATTTATTTTTCTCCTCAAGTTCATAATAGTATTAAAAATGATATCGCAAGTATTACAGGATTTCAACATAAGTGCACTATAGGTAAGTATTTGGGTATCCATATATTATTTTTTGGAAAAACCCTATCAATGCAAAGAAACTTCTTTCTAAAATCAGTAACAAATTGGATGGTTGGAAGCATAAGACCTTATCTAGAGCAAGTAGACTAGTTCTGATTCATTCCTGTATTTCCAGCATTCTAAATCATGTTATGTCTTGAATTAAGTGTCTTACTCAAGTAACTAAAGAGATAAGGAAAGAGACCATAAATTTTTTCTGGGGAAGCTCTTCCAGAGTCTCTCTTGTTGCTTGGGAGAAGGTATGTAAACCAAAACATTTCAGTGGCCTAGGAATAAGAGACTCAAAATTCTTCACAAGGCAACTGTGGCAAAGCTTGGATGAAAAATTCTTACCCAACCAAACAACTGGTCGGTTAGAATTGTTAAAAAGAACTATCTAAAGAGGTGTGGATTTTTAAAGCAAAAAATACCAGTACAAGTTCCATGGCTTGGAAATGAATCTTTGAGTCAAGAGACATCGAGAGACATCATTCACAAAGGTTTGAGATAGAGTATAGGATTTGGCAGGGAGGTAAGTTTTTGGTTCTATAATTAGGCTTTTGATGTTCCTCTTTATAATCTGGTTGAAAATACCTATTTTATTACCTCTTGCTGATACAACAGATGATTATATTCATAATGGTACCTGAAACAAAGGGAAACTTTTGTCTGTACTTGACCATGGTATTGTACACCAAATTTGCAGCATTCCAATCCATTCTTCTCCTCTGGAAGACAAATTTGTCTGGGGTCCTAACCCCTATGGTGAGTTCTCTATAAACTCTGCATGTTGGCTTCAATACAATGAAAACCAGAAACATGCTAAAGCAAAGGCTTCGAATAGAATCTGGAAGTTGAAGCTTATGCCAAAAGTAAATTGTTTTGCTTCGATCCTGTTGAGAGGTAGACTAAAAACAAGAGATAGATTATTGAGATATGACATTATACAGACTAATGTTTATCCCTTGTGTAGCAATGACGAGGAATCTAAAGACCACCTCTTTTTCCAGTGTATAGTGGCTAAAGAAGTGTGGAGACTATCAAACTTGAATATTTTTTGAATGAATGATACTTTAAATGAAAAATTGTCTGACATTTTACTCAACAACTAGAATTCAAATTTTCTTATTGAAAAATGCATAACTACCATCTAGAATATTTAGAGAGCAAGGAACAATCTGATCTTCAAGAGTCAGAAAGTGAATGCAGCTTCCATTGTAGCTACGGCTGCTACCATTTTACAAGACTACATTAACAACAACAACAATTGTAGGAAGGAAAATAAAAAACAACAAAAGATCATCATCTGACAGCCCCCTCCTCATCATCTCTCCAAGCTAAACTTTGATGGCTCGGTGACTAGATCTTGTGTAATTCTTGCTGCTGGAGGATTCATCATAAGAGACCACATGGAAATCCTGTTATTGCAGGAGCATCAAATCTGGGAAAAACTAATGTTCTCATTGCTGAAGTCATTGCCGTAAGAATGCAAGAAGATTAAACCTCCATAAAATTGTAACAGAAGATGACTCAAAGCTAATAATTGACTGTGTTAGAGAGAAGACAAGAATCTCATGACGCCTAAGATCTATTATAGAAGACATTAGAGAATTTTTTCAAGGATTATTGAAATCTCCTTCTATTATATTTATAGAGAAATAAATTTTGTAACTGACAAGATTATAAACAGAGAACACAAGAATAAAAAAAGCAAAATTTGGATGGAGACTATTCCTGATTGCGCTGAGAATATTTTCTTTGTTCACTTATATATATATATATATATATATATATATAAACCGCTCCCAAACTCCTGGTACCGATGTGATTCTGGTCACCTAGAAATTCTCTGCTAATTTACTAGTCTAGTTTAACAGGAGCAATGTGCATGGAGCAGTGTAGGTTATGGTGTTTTGAGGATAGAATATGAGATCCATATTATGTAATGTGTACGAAGCATCTTATTGGAAAGGGTAAGTAGCCCATGAATATATTTTTGTCTTCGAGAAAGAACGACTATGGTCTTTCACACAACTAAAAAAGTAAAGATACTTTTATTTTCTTTACATGTGCCATAAGGTCCACCTACTCAAGTGCGTCCAAGAATTGGACATGGATACTTGTACAAGATGTCTCCAATTTCTTTTTCACTTTGTGTAGTCACTGCTATGTCTTTTACCCTTCAATAATACACATGCTTGTTTCGTAGTTTCTTTGTGTAAAATTAATATATATATATATGTTACTTGATCTCTTTTTGTCTTATAAAACTATAATATAACTGAGACTATACACCTCAAATTTTAGTCAGCTCATCCTATTTTAATTTTATTTTTTTATATTCCAATATTGTCCCTCTTTTTCTCATTACACCCCCACAAATTTCGAAATCTCATTTGTATATTGCTCTACCATCATTGCTACCCTTTGCTCTACTCTCGCCGCTGTGACCTTGTTTAACGTACCTATTGTTTAATTGCCGGAGTTGTTTGATTACCCGTTGCTAAATTGCTACAGTGTAGTGTCAGATATCTATCAAGAGCACCAAGCTACGATCTTGTATATATGGGAAGAAAACTTCTCACTTCTCTATCAGATCTGCCAAGAACGAGCTTGTACAATTCCCAGAGTTTCTAAAGGTGAGACCGTAAGATCGAAGTCTGTAAATTTGCACTCGTTTAATTACTTTGTGAACACGGGAATCGGGAACCAAGAACATTATGGGTGCCAATGATTGGATAGTATCGGTGTCGATCTAATTTGGCTCAAGTTAGTGAAGTTAGCAGTGGGGTGTACAACGAGTCAGGGCATATTAAGAATATGAAGGAAAGGTTGGGGTGTATATAGCCGCGCCCATATAATATTTGACCATTTAAATTTATCAATGAGAGACTCAAGCTTTTAAAACACTATCGACCTGGTACCTCCATCACTAAATTTGTCAACAATAACACCCTTGTTGATGTCCCATTCTGGTGGGAAGCTCATGCCACTACAAATCTCCTTTGTCACGCTTCCAGTCAAAAGGCTTTCCTCATCGTCATAGACGACGAAGTTCTATCGGAGAGTTACTTGAATTGAAGAAGTTTTACCATAACTCCTCCACAAACGACATGTCACAGCCAGCATCACTAGTTAAGTATGGTAGCCAAACCAGTACATACGACTTAAGTAAGCCGCCGAAAAATTATGACCGGAAATTGCAAAAGAAGTAGGGACAATGCAAATTACAGCTCTGATTCTTCATTTCAAAAGTAAAATCACATAGAAACAAGCTCAAATCTACCTAAGCGAAAATCAATACAAAAAAAATTCAATTCAAAATCCAAGTCATCCATCGTTTACATTCACACTCAGAGACGCACATCACACAAATTGGAATCAAAATCAAATTCATACAAACCCAGATTCGAAATTCAAATCCAAAATCAAAATCGTTGAAGCATTTTATTCATGAAATATCCATATATGCTCCAATCCCAGTTGAGATTCCCCAGAATCTTTTCAATCTGATCATTATAATCTTCTCAATTTCACAAACCCAAGAAGCAACCCAAACACTCCCTATGAATACCTATGTAAGTGGGTCTATTCTCCGATTTTACTAAATATAGGCTTGTTATATTTTTCACTCAAAACATTTAAAAAAAAGGAATTTATTTTTAACTTATGTACATTTGTACTTAATTCCTTTTGAAGTGATTATCACTTTGTTTATCATCACTTCATGCAATAATTATCAAGTGGTCTATTATGTTTGTTAAGCAAAATCAAGTTATAACCTTAACTTGCTTTCAAGGTAATCATGGGATTAATCAACCAAAATTTTGATATAGTACACCATGCCTTGTACGTTTTAGGAAGGGGGAAGAGACTTTGAAACATGACCACCGTTTCTTGTAGGTGGGAAAGAGATTTTCTCTTTGCTTAGATTGGTTTGTGATCCCTTTGTTTCTCAAGCCTAAGCCATTACTATAATATTTTCCCTTAGGCATGATAGGTCTACATGTGTGATTAACCAAATCTTTGGTTTATCTCACTATACCTATCACTTCAGCCTATTGAAAAAAATTCAGAAAGTTGGTAGTTTTCTTCTACCAAATCTGGTTTGTTGCATTGGGGTTCTTCCTTATGGACTTATATACATTACTAATGATCACTTGGCTTTAAACCAACTTAGTTGTGGACTTAATGGATCCATGCCCAATATGAATCTAGCCCATTAGATTTTAACTAAGCTAGTTACTTGGTTCTCTCATTTTGGTCTTCCCGGTAACCAAGACTACCTACTCCTCACTCTTCTTTTTCTACCTGTTGCTCTCTCTCTCCATCATTTAATCATTTCAACTTCTCCATTTCACCTCCTCACCATTTCGAAATCACTTCTCACCTCTCAAATTCATCTCACTCCATTTTACTTCTTTACCATCTCTATATTGTCTTTGAAATGAGGAGTAAAAACCCCAACAAAAGACTAGAAGCCTCGAAGCCACCTCATTGCGCCATGCATCTACGTAGCCGGGATTCTCCGGTGAAATCACCACCGCGGCACAACCACAAGTGCTGGTTCCCGACTTAAATCTCACAGCTCCTCCAGAGAACACAACCACTGCTCTCATTGCCTCCACCGAGCTTGAGTCCTCGGACCCAATTCCAGAGAATTCGGTCACCGACTCCGATGATGTTCCTTTGAAGAAAAGGAAGAGAGTGCTCAAGGATGTTCCACAAAAGTCTAGGAAGCTCTCAACCATCTCTTCAGGTAAGGAACCTCGTAATCCATACAAGGCTATTGATAATGATTACATTAAGCCTTCTACTCGGCCTCCCTCTCCAATCGGTTCCGGCCCCTCCAATCAAGCTCCAAGGTTCTTTGTTAGAAGAGGAGCAAGGAAGTCAATGGCTCCCGTGATGCCTCATTTGAATCCAAACTCGGATCATGAGGAAGCCCCACCGGTGAGATGAAGTCCTCCGAAAAGGAAAGGGAAAGCTCCGGCAAGCAAATGGAAACCTCAGTAAAGGAAGGGCAAATCACCGGCTTCCACCTCCGCTGCCGCTACTACTCAAGCACAACGTGCTTCGGATACCCGGAATGCCTCGACAAGCCAAGCTCTTCGAGCTCGCAAAGTCACCATGGAGGTATCAAACTTGCCCATCCCTCTGGATCGTCATTTTGAGAGTATTGATGCTAAAAACCTATATGTGGCTGTGACAATAGCTAGACCGGTTATTCTAGAAAAATCCTTTAATTTTGATGGCCTCCCTAGTGATTTCCATGACATGATCGAGAATTTAGGATGGGTAGATGCCCTGAAATCCTTTCCTAGGGTCAATTTATCTTAGGTTAAGGAATTCTATGCCAACTATCCAAGTAGCATGCCGGATAAGGTGAATTTACAATCACATGCATCTTTCTATGTTAATGTGAAAGGGAAACCAGTAGATGTGTCACCTAAGGCCATAAAGAATGCATTAGCTCTTCCGACTACCGAGAAGAAAATCCTTAAGCATGTAAGGAAATTCATTGTTAATCTTAGCATTCACTCCCTAGCTCGACACTTTTACTCTACTCCTCCGAACACTATGTTCTGTGAATCCTACTTCCAAAGCCAATTCATGCCCGAATATTATAAACTTATGGGATTTTTAGTATGCACCTTGATAGCCCCCAACACTCAATCCTCAAAAATCACCTTTAGGCAAGCCGGTCTTATAGCTTATTTGGTTTTAGGGAACCCTACACTTCCTGCCGAGTTCTACATATATCACTCAATTAGGAATTCGGCTCTAGATAACCAAACCAAGCTAGGCACCTCTTTGGTCTTTCTGGCTGTGATTTTCCTCATTTGCCTAAACTCTCATGTACCATCTCTTCCCACTGATGTTATGATAGACTCTCAGGCCCCGGTAGACAAGGTCACTATCTCCAAATCCGTTGGGCAATCTTCGGTTTATGTTGAGCCTTTTGAGATCACATTTCTTAAGCATGGTCAAAATGAGATGAAAGAGAATTTTTGCATCATGAGGAATGAGATGCAAGCATCCTTCACAAAGATGCAACAAATTCAAAAAATTAGGCAAGGACTGGTCTCTTCAGAGCATAGCTCTGACTCTTCCTATCCTTCAGCTGACGCTGCCACTGCTGCTGGTTCTGAGGGGGAGCCAAATGTGGCTGGTTCGGGTGGTTCGTCAAGGGCCAATGACTCTGGATATATCAACAATGAGTCCGTTGATGATGATGTCAATAACGAGCGTCTTGACCACCTTGATGATGATGATGATGAGGATTATTCCGAGAATTACATCTTTTTTGTACCCTTTGTCATACTCTACCACAAAGGGGGAGAACCAAGTGTAGGTTTTGGTATGAACAATTAATGCTTTATTTTTGTTCGACATGGTTGTATTATATTTGTTCATGTTTTGTAAAAACTTAAGCTTGTTGTAGTATGAACAATTAATGCTTGCTTATTTATGGGTTCTTCTTGTGATGAAAACCTACAATATCTTGTCATCAATTTCCTTGTTGGAAAAAGTTTATTATTGCAGGTTATGAAGCCTTGATGATGAGAAGATATGTTTTTTGGTAGAGAATGCCAAATGGGGAGATTATTGGCATTACAATATTGGCACTGTCTCAAAAAACATGGATGACATGCATAAGCAATATTAACAAGCTAAGAAATATGGACATTTATCTCCTTAACCATTAAGAAAGGTAAAAACATGCATCATTACAAACCTTGTTTGTTCCTTCATCCAAAACTTTTATAAAGAGAGTTGTTAAAATCTTGACTTACAAGTTTTTCTCTTCAAAACTCTTTCCTCTCTACTTTTCGGTGGGTGAAAGAAGTAGGTTGTCTCTCCTTATTTTCATGGAGCAACATTGTCTCCAAATACTCTCTACTTCCTTGCATGTCCCGGTTGGACAAAACCAAGAGAAAAACCATACATTCTCTCTTAAGGGTAGGTGTCTCTCACTCTTGTGTTATGGAGTCAGGTTTTTCAAAGCTTCTTCTCTTCTCCTTGCTGCCCTGGTTTGGTGAAATTCAGCATGGCATTTCCTCCTTTCAAGAAGAACCATTTGATTCATCTTTTTGATGAATAGCTAAGATCAACTCTTGAGTCTCCACTTGCAACACCTTGTGGCTATAAATACCACATCAATTGAAGCCATTCAGTACTTTAATTTTTAGGAAGAGTTAGAGTGTTGTTCTCTTCATTTCAAGTCACTTTTATCTCTTGCATTTGCTAAGAATCATCTTGTTTTCCAAAGAGTGTTTCGGTTTGTCAAAACTAGTATCAAACTCTCTTTTGCTCCTACAATTGCTAGGAGGTTTATAAAACGAGAAATTTCCTTCTTGAGATTTTACATCTCCATAGGAAAGCATATAAAACCACTTTCAAACTTGCATATTTTCATATTGCATATCATAGGTTGAAATGATGGTGCAATTTCGTTGGAAGCACTCTAGAGAGAATAAGTCGTTCGAGTACTAAGTTCTAGGAGAAGCTTTATTGCCACTGAAATTGTAAACACTTGTTCTGGCGAGAAGAGAGTTAGATCTTCAACTAGTTGCGTGAATACTAGTAAGGATAGATGAGTGTCTTTGTATCCTGAGAGCTACTGTCTTGTAAAGAAAAGTGTGTTACACATGGATTGTAAGCATTTGTTCTGGTGAGAAGATAGATAGGTCTTAGTCTAGTTGTGCGAATACTAGCAAGGATAGAAGAGCGTCTTTGTATCCTGAGAGCTACTGTCTTGTAAAGAAAAGTGTTTTTACATAGTGGAAATGTTTGTTCCTCAAGAGTTAGGGGCACAGTTTTTTCCTTATTGCAGGGTTTCTGCGTTAAAGAAAAACATCCAGGTGTTATTTATCGCTTTCCTTCTTATTACATTTTATCAAGTTCGTTACTAGTTATTAGAGGATAGAAACACTCTCTGCTATTCTCGAAAAAATTTTCCAAAGAATTTTTTTATAAAAGGCCCATTCACCCCCCCTCTGGGACCTTCAGGGATAGTTGTACCTATTCATTCTGCATCATAATAAGATCACGAGGCCAAGCTACGTGGGTTCCAAGAGCTTGATTAACAGTGAAAATTTCACCGAAGATATTTGGGAATGGTAGATCAGCATCTCCCTTGATTGACACTTCAACAGAAATACGTACATTATTGACTCCAAGTGGCATCCCATGGATTGAACCATCCACTGTGATAACAGTTCCTAGTGCGACAATATTCTCTTTGGTGCCTATTGCAAGCTTGCATTTTGTTTCCTTAAAATAGATGAATTAATGGTAAGCATGAATGTCATTCCTGATACTATATATATGTCAGCAATATATATCAAATCCATGATCAGTTAAGAATCATACCTTTTTTATATAGCTATAGCTTTTGACTTCCCAGAAGTTTTTGTTTTGCCATCTCTTAACCCCATACTTGTCTTCAATTTTTCCTTTTGAAATATCTATTAAATACTGAAATTGGATTAGGACAGATTTATAGTAGCCAAAGTACTTACAATAGCTATAGTACATGCTTGCTCTCTTTTGTACTTTTGGTTGGAAATGAATTATCATTATCTTTTGAACTCAACTTTTCAGTGGCTTTGTTCTTCTTGTCTTTCTTAGGTTCCACTTTAGATACCTCCTCCTTAGAAGGTAGTTCTATTTCCACAGTTGAGCGACTAGCATTCTTAGACATATTACCTCGAAACGTGTCTTGTATTAATGACAACTTGTCCAGATCAAAAGTTGAGGGATCTAGTATCGAAGCAAATAAGTTGACTTGCTGCTGCAATAGTCCTAACTGTTTTTCCAACAATTTTTTCCTAGTTGCATGTCTATTTTTTGCAGTACTGAAGTACATTTTGTGTGTCACAAACTATCTAGCACCTCTAACATGACCTGGTGGTTCAGTTGTCCCTAAAGCATGAGTCAAAATATCATTCCTCCCAAGAGAAGACACATTCCTATTAATATATTTAGACAACGCATCTTGTAGCAATAACGAAAACAACTAACACTCCAGTCTGAATTAGTACATTACATACAATAACACAAATAAAAGAGTTGCAAGGATATCAATGAATATTTTAACTCACAATCTTATCACATTCTTTGACCTTCTTAGTCAAATAGTTACCATCTTCATCAACACACACATGCTTCCATAGGATTGCTCTATCAATATCGGCTGCATCTCCTAATTCATGTTTCGGTACAGAAAAATATGTTATTAGATATGAGATTTCGGAAATATTTAAGGAGATTAACGCGACATTTAATTTATAATCTCGGTGATCACGAAGATTTTCGCAAAAATTTTATGAAATTTCGAGTGAGTGAAAATTCTTGGTTTAAAAATTCAGCAAATAAGTAAGCATCATCACGAGTTCGTGGAAATTTTTGTGACATTTTTTGGAAACGTTCTCTATTTATTTCAAATTTTAGAAGATTGAAAATAAGGATTTATAGGATGTAGACTTGTTAATGACCATTTAGAGACCTGTTTCATAAAGATCGGAGTCCAAATGAATTAGTTATGCTTTTTCAAAGTTTGTCCTTCACATCAGCTTTTCTGCAGAATTCTGTTTTTGACACTACTTTGCATGACTGTTTCAGTAGCCAAATGAACTCCAAATTTCATGAAATTTTAGTATGTTCTGCCTTAGCATGTAATCTTTGAATCTGGAAAGTTTCATATTCATCGGTTAAAATCTGAATTTTCGATAGTTTTTCAAACTTGAGCTATTATTTTCATTACAACTTGTTATTACTCATTTGGTTTCAAACTTGTCTAGTAAGCTCCCTATTGTTAGAGCTAAATGAAACTCATTTGACACTTAATTGTATTCTAGCTTTTGTTATGTTACAACTTGGTACTAGTCTTCATAAGTGAATTGAGTGTTCAGGCATCGATGTGTATAGAAATTAATACATGAAGTGATAATCTGCGATATGTGTTGCACTAGGACTTTGACCAAGTTGTGGACATCGATAAGAGAAGAACTACTAATGGAGGATTTGTGCATCGACATGTCATTGTAAATTGTCAATCGAGGTAGGAAAACTTCACCATAATTAATAGTTTTTTTGAATTGCTAAACTTTGCAATGGTTTTCGTTTTACTACTTATTTTTCTTGAGGATGACCTAAGAGTGAGCGGGGCATAGCGACTTCCTTGGGTTTCGATCCCTTAAACCTCCGAAGGGGCTTTACGGATGGGATGATGTCTTACATCCATTGTGATGTGACATCAATCCTAGGTGGTAGGGTATGAATGGACACTCTCGCTACTTCTTATCATTTGGTGGAGATTTAGATCTTCGGTAAGAAGGTAGTCGGCTAGGATAGCAGGTCATCAGGTTTGATATATTACCCAGGTGCTTTATTTATTTTCATATGGTTTTACTATACAAAACTTGATTTCTGTTTACTTTTTTGTTATGCGTTTTACTCAACCGGTGCCAATACTATTTGAATTTATGTTTTCAAACGTAGTTAGGTTGTAGCTTGATCAGCGAGGACAAAACCTCACCCCTACTATAGTTGGTTTGCAGGTACTATGCACGAGGATTAAGGAGGATATCAGGACGGAGCTAGGTGATATGTCTCAAAGTTATGTGTTGGTATATTTGTTTATTTTTCAAGATCACCTTTGTATATTTCACTACTCTTTTGAGGTTTATACATTTGTAATGAGATTATTCTTTGTGTTATGTCTCTCTTTTTATCTTCACATTTTTTTTGTGCTTTTAAATTACATATGTGTTGTTTTTACCTTTTTTAACTCAATAACTTCCGCTTTGTGTCTACTCTGAAATGAATTTATTTACTTGTTTAAAAATATAATTTGCCTTGCTTATCTTTAGGTCGTGAGTTGAGTCATCTTAGCTTACAAACCGGCACTGTAACGTGCTCAATTTAAAGAGGTGTAAATTGGGACTTTACAGAAAATGGTATCAGAGCATTTTGAAAATGTTTTTCATCAATCTACCTTTCCTAAAATTGAAAAGTACTTAGTTATTCATAGTTACATTATTCAACAAGAATTATGTTATGATCTTTGCTTTTAAAGGTCATGAGATTCTCTGTGGGCTTTTAAATGTTTAAAATTTACCTTTGATTTCTACATATTAGACTTCTACTTTTCTTTATTGATTGTGTTCATTTATGTTAGAAGGAGTTTCCTATGAGAATTTATATTCACTGCCTGTAGCGAAAATGTTGAACTTGGGTTTCCAATTTTGAGTTTAATTAATTGCATATTTCAGTTAAATAAAGATGATTTTGTTTCAGTCTATTACATTCATGAGATTCTGAGCTTTGTGCTATAGTGATTTGGTTTAGACTTTTTTTCAACTCGTTTTAAACTAAAAGTTTAGAGCCTTGTAAACTTATGAATTTCTTTGGGTTCAGAGTCACGTTCAAAAGGGTCTTTGGTAATATTCCTCGAGAAATTTTATTTTAGTTGAATCAGTGGCCTTATCTCATATTTTAAGATTCTTTGCGTTATTATTTACTCTTTAAGGGTTTAAAACTAGTCTCTCCCATGATAATTTGAAAATCCCTTTCTTAGAATTGATTTCAAGAGTATGCATAGTGCTTTTCTAATGTAAATGCAGTGCTATAGGTTGTCCCCAGGATTTTGTATGCTAGCCTTATTTTGGATGGTTATTTACTTGCTCAAATGAACCCTAATTTGCTTTCAGTTTGACTACTAGCAAAACTGGTATGATGCATGAGTGTATCTTCATATTGTTGTATCTAGCTTCCATTTGAAAAAGCAATTCCCTAGATTATATTGATTTCATAGTTTCGGTGAAATTTCAAGAATAATCTGATTCAAAAGTATTTCGCATCCTATATTGGTTTTGAGGGTTTCTCACAATAGTTTGGTTTACAAATCCTATTTACTAGTAGTTGAAGCTCTCATGTCCATGCGACTCAAAAACATCTTCTGATTGGTCACTTGTATTCTTAAACTATGTGTACTTCCTTAGTCTGGTTCAATACATTGATATTAAATCTGATTTATATAATTTGAATGGTTTGGGATAGTTTCAATATAGTACATGTATATTTATTGATTTTCTTTGGTACTTCTATTTTCTTCTAAAACGGAGTCTTATTACCTCTTATATGGATTTTAGGCACATTTGAATTTTATTTCTAATTCCAGCATCAATCTTTGAGGCTTATATTTGTGGCTTTGAATTCTATCTTTTTCCAAAGCCCTTTAAAACTTTCTATTAGATGTTAAATCTTGTATGCTGTGATTTAGCGATCTTGTTTGGAGTTATATTTTTGAGTGACTTGACTTTTCCATATCATTGGTATTTTTTTTTTATAGTATTAGTCAAGTCACTGTTCCAGGTATTCATTTCTTTTGTAGCATACACCCAAAGCTCATCCCACCCGTGCAAAGACCAATCACTGAGAATATCTGAAACTGAAACAAGAGAAGGCGGCCATGGTTGAGTAAAATTGTAGATTTTCACAGGTATGTTAACCTTCATGGTTAAGATACTTTACTTGTAGTGTTTATATTATTATGAATGAGTACCTGCAGTGTATCTAGTATGGAATAAATGTTGCGATATTGATGGTTGTAAGAATGACTAAATGTTGGTCAAGCGACTGAACATTAATAGTGTGACACTTCTGAGATGTTATGCAGTTCAACATCTTAGATATTTGAGGGAATGAGGATCCCTAGTATGCCTTTGTATTGTTATTGAGTATGCTAAACTAGTGATGGTTTAGTCTATGAAGTTCAATGATTGAATTTCTAAAAATAGCAAGAGATATTAGATCATCTTCTTCTCTCATCTAACTTTGGAATACAGTCCAAACATAGTATATTTGGTTTGGTTCATGGACAGCTAGATGATCATGAAAATTTAGAAGAGAAACTGACTCTACTCTAGAGTATTGCTGCAAACCTACTATAGTATGTGATGAGTACACTACTCCTTAGTGAAGTTCTACTATGAGTTACTGAGATCTGGAGTTAAACACATGTTATAGTCATCCATGAATTCCCTAATTCTTCTTAAGGTGTTTTAGAAGATGATCAGGCAACATCGACATTTCAATTGCTACATTGAAGTTAACCAGCAAAATATATTTGAGCCGATTTGGGAATGTTCTTTGTTTGGTATTCAAGTTTATACTTGAAGGTAGGAATCAACTACTAAGTTATTCTTTTATGAGTTTCATCTCTCATACCATATTCTAATTAATTCCAAGTCTAATCGTGTTGTTACCGAAATTGTCTAATTTCTACAAAATCCACTCCAGTTTGAATGTGTTCATATCTCTACAGCTATTTCCATCCAGTTTATGGACAATGAGTTTAGTTCTTTGTTAATCTTTTAGCCTTCTGTGCTCATTATAGTCTCTTAATTTATTGATTTCAGTATACTAAATATCATTGGTGATTTCTTCTACTATTTCTAAGAATTAATCTGGATTATTAAATACCTAGCCTTGTTGTACATGTTTTTCAAATTTTCAAGCAATTTGATCATTTCAGTAACAAGTGCTTAGTTGTCTACTATCAGGTCATTCGACAATGTTTATATCTATTTGTTTTAATCCTTAACCTCTATATAGTCATCTGGGTTCATCCATCTCTTTTGTTTCAAGGTTTGTAAATTACACAAGGGATTTAGTAAGTATATTGTCAAAAAGTTATGTATACTATCCCCCAACCTGGTTTTGCTTAAGCGTTGAAGCTTGTAATTTCTCTCATCTTCATTTCTTAATCTAATCATCCTCTAGCAAAAATTGCTTATGACCATGAAAGTTTGATTTAAGAACTTGTTTCAATACCACCATCTATTTTTTTTAGTATCTATTGGAAGTCTTCTATCCGTTATTGAACTCTTTCTTTATCACATTCTGGTACAAGTAGTCATTTCAACTTCTCATGTGCATTTGATTCAATAGTCTCAATACATTCTTTGAGTATGAGTTCACTCTGTTTTACCACCTTTGATCAAAATTTTGAGGACGAAGTTTCTTTTAAGGGGGGTGAAATGTGAGATTCTGGAAATATTTAAGGAGATTAACTCGACATTTAATTTGTAATCTCGATAATTAGGAAGATCTTCGCAAAAAATTTATGAAATTTTGAGTAAGTGAAAATTCTTGGTTTAAAGATTCGGCAAATAAGTATGCATCATCACAAGTCCGTGGTAATTTTTGTGGCATTTTACGGAAACGTTCTCTAATTATTTCGAATTTTAGAAGATTAAAAATAAAGAAATAATTTATTTATAGGATATTTTTGGACCATTGAATTTAAGTGGAATAATCCAGACTATTGATCACAAGTCTTATGATTTGGGTTTTGAATGGAAGTTCTTATACATTTGGATGAGTTTAGAAATGAACCAGAATGAACATAGCTACTGTTTTCGTCCTAAATACTACTCCCATCATATGCATTCCAGGGCCCGAATCGATATGCTATATTTCTCTTTTGCCTTGGAGTTCTTCACCAAAGTTGCTTGAAATTGTGTCTTAGGTATCATATCCAAATTTTGTGATGATCCAACAGTGTAGTCACTCTAGATCAAGGTAACACCACCTACTATTCAGGAAGAATCTTGTTTTATTATGAAATTGTGATTTTGATTCTCAATCCTGCTTGTATGTCCTTTTCTTTTCCAAATTCAGTTTTTCCATGTTGTGATACCAATTTTCTAGGTGTAACTGAGTTTAAGAAGTACATTTGGTGATACTTTGTTCAATGCACACCTAGTGTTTGATGAAATGCCTAGGCATGTGTTACATGAATCAGTGGATTTGAAGTGATTTTTTAGATAATCTATACTTATTAAATTTCTATTTATTATTTCAGTTTGAAAGTAGACTTGTTAATGATCATTTAGAGACCTATTTCATAAAGATCGGAGTCCAAATGAATTAATTATGTTTTTCAACGTTTGTCCTTCACATTAGCTTTTCTGCAAAATTCTGTTTTTGATACTACTTTACATGGCTGTTTCAGTAGCCAAATGAACTCCAAATTGCATAAAATTTCAATATGTTCTGCCTTAGCATGTAATCTTTGAATTTGGAAAGTTTCATATTCATCGGTTAAAATCTGAATTTTTGATAATTTTTCAAACTTGTGCTATTATTTTCATTACAACCTGCTATTACTCATTTGGTTTCAAACTTGTCCAGTAAGCTCCCTATTGTCAGAGCTAAATGATACTCATTTGATGCTCAATTGTATTCTAGCTTTTGTTATGTTACAACTTGGTACTAGTCTTCATGAGTGAATTGTGTGTTCGGGCATTGGTGTGTGTAGAAATTGATACATGAAGTGATAATATGTGATATGTATTGCACCAGTACTTTGACCAAGTTGTGGACATCGATAAGAGAAGAACTAATAATGGAGGATTTGTGCATCGACATTTCATTGTAAATTGTCAATCGAGGTAAGGGAATCTTCACCCTAATTAGTGGTTTTTCTAAATTGCCAAACTTTGCAATGGCTTTCGTTTTACTACTTATTTTTCTTGAGAATGACCTGAGAGTGAGCGAGGCATAGCGACTTCCTTGGGTTTCGATCCCCTAAACCTCCGGAGTGAATTTACGGAGGGGGTGATGTCTTACATCCTTTTTGATGTGGCATCAGTCCTAGGTGATAGGGCATGAATAGATACTCTCGCTGCTTCTTATCATTTGGTGGATATTTAGATCTTCGGTAAGAAGGTAGTCGGCTAGGATAGCAAGTCATCAGGTTTGATATATTATATGGGTGCTTTATTTATTTTCATATGGTTTTACTATACAGAACTTGATTTCTATTTACTGTTGCGTTTAAGCGTTTTACTCAACTGGCGCTGATACTATTTGGAATTATGTTTTCAAAAGTAGTTAGGTTGCAGCTTGAGCAGAGAGGACGAAAGCTCACCCCTACTATAGTTGGTTTGCAGGTACTGTGCACGATGATTAAGGAGGATATCAGGACGGAGTTGGGTGATATGTCTCAAAGTTATGTGTCGATATATTTGTTTATTTTTCGAGATCACCTTTGTATTTTTCACTACTCTTTTGAGGTTTATACATTTGTAATGATATTATTCTTTGTGTTATGTCTCTCTTTATATCTTCATATTTTGTTTGGTGCTCTTAAATTAGATGTGTTATTTTCACCTCATTTAACTCAATAACTTCCGCCTTGTGTCTACTCTGAAATAAATTTACTTATTTAAAATAGATCAGAATTTGCCTTCTCATCTTTAGGTCGTGAGTTCAGTCATTTTAGCTTGCGAACTTAAAGGTTTGCGGTACTGTAACGTGTTCAATTTGAGGTGTAAATTGGGGGGTTACATTAGATCACATACAAATTAATGGATATGAATATACGAGTTCAATCCCTTTAGTTCTTACTAGCTCAACTTCCAGATTAGCATAGCCTTTTCTAGACGTTCGATGATCAAGCTTATAAATTGCTCGTCTCCTCGAGCGTTCCTTATGAGTTTTCTGTAGAAGTATAACAAAATTATACATTTAGATTTACTAGAAAGTACTTTCCCCCTGAGATGAGATGAACTAGTTGAAAATAGTAATTTGAAAGTAAATTTCAGGTTATATCAATATATGATCAATTTCTTACCTCAAACTCTTCAGTTAATCGAGACCTTACAAAGCAGACTTTGAGTGATGGACTCATATAGTCCAGGTTTCCTCTTTAGAAGTCTGGGTTGGTCTTTATACTTCAAGACATATTCTGTAGACAAATTGCTCTTAAATGATCTTCATTTCTTGGCAGCACTAGTAAGGAAGGACATTCTTCTTGCTTCTTTCATCCACAATGAATGATCTCTGCGAATAAGGCAGCAATATATCAATTGTGAACAAGGCAGCAATATACATGCATATACACATATATTCTAACTATACATACTATACATACCTGGGTGAACTATGCCAGCAAGGCAGCAAGCTTTTTCCCTCCTTCACCGATTGGTACACCCTTCGAGTTATATGTTACTTCCATTCGAGAACCCTCACTCCTTGGGTGAACTATGCCCGTTAATAGTGTTTGACCTCTTTTCTTCTTCGTTTCACAGGGTTGGTCATCCTCGCTTGAATATCCATCTTCAGGATCCATATTAAGTTACCTCCATTCTCATATTTAGGCGATCTTCTATCCGCAAACATCCATATTTTATCCATTTTATCTAACTCTGCATTCTAAAGTCTGTTTATACGATGCATATATAATTAATATCGACAACTATAAGTAAACAATGATCTCAGGTTAGCTCTTTAGCCTCCTTTCCTGTTTCTAATAGGCAAATGTAATAGCTATTTTATGCAACTCGAGAGCAAAAACAGCTAGTATATTATAAGTTAAGAATCATGTATGGATATATCATAACTACTTATTAAACGTGATATGCCAATATATACACCAAACAACTCCATACTATAATTCAATTCTATCACACACACACGCACACTTGCCTAGGCAATACTCATACTTAAAAATAAAATGATCACAAACCTGATTTCAAAGTTCTCTGCTACTATGCTTTAAGCATCCAAATCCCACAAATAGCTCATTAACTGTCAATAACATTTTGAATAAGTCCCAAGTAAGAACCTACACATAAGCATCGATAACACATCAATCTATCAACTCAAAATGATAAAGTTAAGGTGGATGCATAACCAAACTCGTACTACTTCAAAACCTACTCAAGGTTTCAGATTATCAAAATTTTAACCAATTGGCTCCCAAATAATAACATTCATACAACAGTATTCAATAGATAACCTATTTACACATCAAAATAAAAAATGAAGCTAACATATATGTACAAGTTTATCAAAATGCACTGTACCCGCTGTTACTACAATTTCAGTACTGAAATTGTCTACAGTAAATGTTACACTACCAATAGAAAGGAATTGAAAAACATCTCTGAGTCTCCGACGGAACTTGGGTCTTTCCAAGAGTAAGAACGCCTTGCTTTTGATTGGTCGTAAAATCTGAAGTCAAGAATTTGAAATAAAATTTGGGTAAATATATGAGCAGCACACAGAGCATAGTAGAATTGATGCAGTTTTCAGTATGCAGTTTACAGTTATGCATTTACGATTATATATTTGCATTTAGAGGCATGTCTGATTTGATTTTATACAGAGTATAGTATAGTGTGCATTGATGCACTGCTTCTCGGCTGATCCCCGAGATGCACCGGGAGGGCTAGGGACCTGACTCGAGAATTTATAGAGCACCCAAGAGGGCCAAAAACCTGACCTAGGCAGAATTTATTGATGCACTGCTTCTCGGCTGATCCCCGAGATGCACCGGGAGGGCTAGGGACCTGACTCGAGGATTTATAGAGCACCCAGGATGGCCAAGAACCTGACCTAGGCAGTATTATGACTTGAGGTCGGATGACCCGAGTCGTAGCCTCCACATATTTTATAGTACCCAGGAGTATCTAGATGATCATATTTTTAGATTTTCATTATTTTTATGTACATTTATAGTGAAAGACATATTATTTATAATTTTCAGTTTAAAGTGAAATATTATTTTCGTCCACTCACTCTAACAATTTTATTATTTTATATGTCTTTCTTTGGGTTTTTCGATTTCCTCCGCCCAATTGGCAGTTTGTAGCCTGAGATTGCAATTCAGCGACGGAGGCATAAAGTTTGTGTCATTGTACTCATCTAGTAGGTTCCTAGCTTAACCTGTTAGTACTGTGTATTATGTAAATTAGAAGTCGCTCTGAATACTGTATAGAGTTTACTTCCGTTGTGTTGTATTTTTCATTCAGACTTCGGATTTCATATCACCTTCTGTAAATAGTTTATATTTTTAGTGGATTCAGTGTTCGGTTGATTTAAGAAATCCGGATGGGATTTGATGCCTACGATTTATTTTTGTGGATATTTTAGAAGTGTGTTTTCCTTGCAGGTTTTTAGGTTTCTTGATTTTAGAAGAAATTCTGGCAAAAATTTTGTAGATTCGATTGTCGTTAGGGATTAATTCTGATTTAGGCAACTAAATCAAGATCTGGTCCTTTCAATATCTAACGACGATGATACACAGGAGTGGATACACTTCAACTATGTACTATACAGTTCAACTATCTAACAACGAAATGCTAGCATCATTTTCTTTAGCTTAACCAAATCGACGTTATTCTTCTCTCTTCATATCTCAATTTCAATGTTCCATCCTAACAATCAAACTCTACTGTAATCACAATCAAACTCCACTGTAATCACAATCAAACTCTACTGAAATCACAATCAAATTCTACTATAATCACAACCAGCAAACTCTACCGTAATCCTCAAGTCAGACTACTAAAAACAATCACATAATTCAATTCAATTAAGCCAAAGCGCTAGCAAAAATGAATTGACATCTAGATTTAGATTAAGCACAATGCACAGTGAAAATGAGAGAGAGAGAGAGAACCTTTGGGCCACGAGTACAGATGAGAGTATAAGCTAGACGAGCACCAACGAGCGCCGTGAGGTGGGATGACGAGCACCGCGACGAGCGATGGCGAGCACTGCGAGGGGAGGAGCAAAGAGAGAACAGTGATGAGTGAGGAAACCCCGTGAAATTTTCAAGTGAAACTCATCCCGCACGCGCCTCTCTTTCACAAAAAGACTGAAAAATTTAATTGTGTGGTTCTGAGACTTGTGTGGTTTTGTGTTTAGGACTGATATTTCAAATTGGCTGTGTCGTTTTAAGTGAGCTACTCAAAAGTAATAGATATATCTTAGGGCTTTCAAACTAAAAATAGAGTCCTGAAGTATGTGGTGTCCTTATAAGTAGAAGTACACATCGAAATATATGTCTTTATAGGTAAAAACGTGGTGTCCTAAAACATAATTTTTCTAGTAGTGGTTTTTACACCACGATGGCACGATCCCAACTAAATCTGTTTGTTGATTTTGGGGCCATTCTCACATCTTGCCGATTCCCTAGACGATTATCTGCATTCCCTGATGCTCTTTTAATTCACCGTCTTCAAGCTCAACCACGCACACTCTTTTATATGGAAGAACAAGACCGACCTGACAGAATTGAAACAAAAACCCCAGCAGAACAATGTTACCGTCTTACAGTTCTACACCGACACATTTCACATGTACGTAGAAAACTTTTTTCCATTTTTTGATCTGAAAAAAGAAGAAGTTGTCTACGTACATGTGAAATGTGTCGGTGCAGACAACTATAATAACACAAACCAGGTAAGACCTAGAGACAAAGATGTTCGTTCTTAACGACTACAGCTAAGCCAATTAAAATTGAGAAGTGCTTGCTTAGTTCTGTTGGAACCAGTTCAAAATTAAACTTTAGGGTTTGAAGAACCAACTTAACTACTTAATTAAGGTCCCAATTTAACTACATAGCATGGGCGCATGGGACTCGGATCCTCTCCGATCGAGTAAAGAGGTATCGAGTATTGCCGACCATGTCTACGTACGCAACAAATCAACACCACAATGTCATACGCACGTACCTAACTCCGATATGATCTGATCTGATCCAATTCAATGTACTCTGTACGTAGGGGGGTCAGTTTTAGTTAGGGATTGAAATATATATATATAGTACGTTGGATGCATAACTGACTCCTTCATGATTAGTTAGTTACACGATTATGAGAATTATTTTGATGAAGTCGATCTGAAACTCCATGACTGCTCAAGTAAGCTCGACCGATCGATGTCATTCTTCGTAATCAACTAGTAAGATCCGGGCCTGAAGTGGTAAGAGTATCACTTCCTAACAAAGTTATTAAGTCATAGATTTGAGTCACAACAAGAAGGTAAAAGTGAAACCCTTTCATCCATAAATAGATTGTCGCTAATTGATTGATCAATATGAGTGGGCGAGATCGCGTCTCGTGGTTCATTAACACGAATTAGCGTAGTTCTCTTCTGTACTCTAGCTAGCTAGTTCTCTTCTGTTTTGTCGTATGATGTCGATCTCAAGCGTAATCCGCTCTACACCTTATAATTTAGCCAAAGTTGTAACATCTCTTCTAGCTTCACATCCAGTGCACAAACGTAACATCCATGCATGATTGCTTTATTCACAAAAGGCATATATATTATCAAGGTGATGCATCCAATGTAACAATTTATTCAAATTAATTCGCAATCCAAGTGCTCACTTACAAATAACACTTCATCAAACAGACAAACAAATCAATTAAGCAGTACGATAGATCTCTTAACACACTTTGATCGAGATGGCGAAAATGCTCGCATAGATCCTGATATGATCTCAGTTTTTCAAATCGAGTTGGTCGCTTACAACCATTGTTTCAACCCCCTTGTTCATTTCCTCGTGGATCATCTTGTTGCTCAAAGCTCTTTGTTTCTTCTGAGTCTCAGTTGGAAGCTTCACATCTGTTGCCAAACCAATGAGTTCGAGAAATCTTATAACATACCATGTAACATCAATTTGCCACCATTCCAAGCCGTGTCGAGCTGAGTGCTGAAAAGCATGGTGATTATTATGCCAACCTTCTCCATGAGCCAACAATCCAATCAACCTAAAAACAAATAACTCTTTTCTCATTAAATTGATCAATATTGATTTGATGTGAAGATTTATATAGTTGTCTCTTACCAGTTGTTTTTAGACAAATCACCTGTCTCCCATACTTGTTGTCCCCATGTATGGCAAACTGAGTTTATAGCAAATGTAGCATGTAGAAAAAGTACTGTCCTCACACCCTAACAATTCAAAGAAAGAAATTAGATCCAGCCAATTAAGAGGTAACATAATTAAATACAGAATAATTGAATAATTAACACGAAAAACCAACGCTGCCAAATGAAACTATTTGCTGGCCAGAATTATCAAGGCAGCTCCGATCCATGGAAACCGAATCAAGCTAATAGAAAATTCTTAGGTACGTAACTACCCAAGGAATATGTCATATCCTTAAAGATCATGTTTTCATTACTTTATATTTCTAAGGTACTAATTAAATTGCAGACTCAATCTTTTTAGTTTCTTGCATTGCTAGATCGATTATTAATGATAGTGTTTTTGGTTAATGGAGGATGAACAATTTCGTCGACCTAATCTAATACCTATCTAACAATTCGGTACTAAGAAGGCTATTGTATATTTACCATCCCCCAAACCAAAAAGGGCATTCCTCCAACACAATACAAAAGAACTCCAAGAGCAGCATAGTGAAGAGGGTATGTATAATGGAGAAAGATATAGTATGGCTGTCTTTTCAAATCTCCAACATTCCTTAGCCGTGCTTCATACTGCAAAAAGAATTAGAATAAGTAAGCCCAACAATTTTTTTTTTAAATTCATTTTTTGCTAGCTAGATTATAATGTATACTCAATAATTTGATCTATTTAGTGCTAGCATGCTTAGCTACTCATTATTGATCTATTTATCGTCAATGCATGCTTGACTTTACGCTAGCTTGTGTCTAAGTTACATCTGGAATTTTATTCAAAACTATAAGCGGTAAAGATGATGATCCAAACTCCGGAAGGACATGGTTTTTACATTTCCGTTCCGACCACGGTAGTCTAATGACCAGCCAACATGACTGAACCAGAATCCTCTGACCGGACTATGAGGGTCTTTAACTGTGTCTGTAAATTGATGGTGGGATCTGTGTACGCTCACCCAATCAAGTGGACTTCTCTGCAAGTTACAAGAATGCATGTAACAAACCATAAGAATAATAAAAGATGACGAGATGATAAGGTCATAAGGTGTCAATCACGAACCTGAAGTGAGAGAACTCCACAATAGGCAAAGAAGTACTCGAGCCACCAGGGAAGCTTAAAGCTTCTGTGGGAGAGGTTCCGATGGAAAGAAAGGGTTACACCGACACCTGAGACGAAGTAGAGGACAACAGCCAGCCAAAACGCAGTCCAGGTGAAGTAAAACGGCGCGAAAAGAGAAAGGATATGCAAGCCGAGGAGGCTGGTGAGAGTGGCTATGTCGACGAAGTTCCACTCCCTGCCCCAAAACTCCACCCGCCATTTCACCAGCCAATGATCCCAATCGATAAGCATTTTTAGTACGTACGATCAAGATTAGATCTGTGCGTAGTGAGAATATCAATATTGCATGGTTTAGTGTGGATGTGTTCAGTTGTATTTATAGAAGTGGTGGAAACGATCGAATATTGCATCTGGTTTAAAATATGACGTTGGTAGTTGAAGAACTTTAACACTAAAGGAGAAATTAGGTCCATTTTCATTTAGCTAAAAAATTAGGTCATGGTTTTAAACTTTCCTTTTTTGAGGTCAAATGATAGGTGGGACACAATATATGAGTTGTAGTAGGTAAATTGACCAATAGGTAAATACATAATAATGAGGATCATTAACTAGCTGCGAAGCCTGTGATATATTGGGCTGGAGAACTTGAGCAAATGTAGGTAAATTGGCAGAATCATCTCTTACAAATTAATAGAATCGTGCAAGGATAATCAGTTAACAAAATCAAACTACGTTAACATGAACGTAAATTGGAACGAGGTGAAAAACGCAAGCCGCCCTTCGCTTTAGTTACGTACAACCGTCTGTGTACTTTTGATGTTGCATACATGAGGAGAGCTTTGACAGCCGAAAATACTAACGTACACCTTCCATTATCACCAGCATCTAAACTCTCATCAGACTCTATTTAAATTATTGGTCTTCCGACTCTTCTGAGATACATATTATATGATGCAGGTCGGAAAATAGGATAACTTCTATACATGAATCATAATCATTGAGAGTACAATATGATCGGTGACGGAGGTAGAAATTGTATTCAAGCATGATGAATTCTTTTTGTCATTTTTTTTACTTTCAATTGGCGGAGTCGAAATTTTTTCTGAGCTAATATATAATTTTAGTTGTAAGTCAACAATTCATTTTTTTTAAAAGAATTAATGATCATTATGTAAAAGATGAGGGTATACAAACTAATTAAAAGAGAAAGGTGATCAAGGAAAAAATTACAAAGAGAAAGTGAGGGGTCGAGTACAACTTTGAGAGTAAAAAAGTGAATAGAGAGAGAGACTAGTTGTTTTTAAGAAAAAAAAATAGTTAGAAAGTCATAAAGCAAAAACATGAAGAAGATTTAATAAAGAATATTTTAATATTAATGGAATATATAACAAATATGTAATAACTTAGGATAAAACATATACATAAATTGTGGTACTGAATTTCCCTGGCCTAATGCTGCCTCCCCCGCTGAATATGATACAATACGTCGTAAATCAGTTATCTACGTATTGCATTTATGGCAGAGAAATTCAAGTATATGTAGTAGTCAGTTAATGACCTGGGGCTATATATTTGAGCAACATGCATGTGATATTTATTATGATTCTCTCTTGCTAGGGCATATATGTCTGGGTGCGTAGACTTTATCTGAAAAAACCGTACGTTATAACGTTCTAGTAAAAAAGCTTACGATCATGATCGAACTCGATCAATGATTAGAGAATCACACGTACTTATATATTACCGTACCCTTTACGAACAGTAAATCAAGAAAAGAGCGAGTACACAATATGTTTATATGTATAGATAGAGCCGGAGATCATACCCGGCCTAACTTCATAAACAAGTAGTACGTCAAGAACTCGGTGTCCTCATAGAACCATGACAATATATATGTATTCATAATTTCATATAGTGCAGTTACTTATTCATCTCGTATTTGAGGGCATGTTAATTCGTTCCGTTAATTATTTCACTTTTGTTTCAAGCCTTCCCTCACTGCTGTTGACTTTGTTTGCCAAAGCTTTCCGGTTCTTTTGAAGCTGCGTTGGGAACTTAACGTCCGTCGCCAACCCAACGATTTCAAGAAACCTTATTAGATACCAAGTGATATCGATTTGCCACCATTCGAAACCTTGGCGAGCTGAGTACTCAAAAGCATGGTGGTTATTGTGCCAACCTTCTCCATGCGCTAGCAATCCAAACAACCTATATATACATTATACAACGTACAGTTCATTCAGAACGAATTAGTCCTCAACAGGGAGTGTACACATAAACTTTAAAATAGATTAACAATAATTTACGTTTACATCACGTACCAGTTGTTTTTGGACAAATCATTAGTATCCCATACTTGATTTCCCCATATGTGGCAAATGGAGTTTATTGCGAACGTTACATGGAGAAAAAATACCGTCCTTACTCCCTACAAATTAGTATATGAAGAGAAATTCACTAGTTCATTGCGTGCACGTATTGGTCTAGGGACATGCATATATAATTCAAAATTATGTAAGAGATTTTATAACATACCAGTCCCCAAACTAGGTATGGCATTCCTCCTACAAGATAGAGTACAACTCCACAAGCAACACAGTGATAAGGGTAAGTGTAGTGAAGAAACTTATAGTAGCTTTGTTTCTTCAAATCTCCGACGTTGTATAGTTTTCCATCATACTGCATGAATATCAAACTTGGTTGACAATTAGAACTTCTTAAATATATCATAATAGATAAATATTCCACCACGGTACGTAATCTGTGTAGGAGAAAGAAAATTTATACGTACGCTTCCAAAACGCTTCTGATAATCAAAGATCCAACCAATGTGACTAAACCAAAAGCCCTTAGTAGGAGTATGAGGGTCATTTGGCGTGTCTGTAAACTGGTGATGACTCCTGTGCGAGCTAACCCATTCTAATGGACTTCCCTGTAACAACAGAAACGTACCATGCAGCATTATAACTTTATATATATTATTACAGGCAAATTAGGCTTAACATATTGGCCATAAATGGAGGATGAACCTGAAGCGAATGAACAGCACAGTAGGCAAAGAAATATTCTAGCCACTTGGGAAGCTTGAAGCTTTTGTGGGCAAGGTTTCTGTGGTAAGATAGAGTTATTCCCACACCAGTGACATAGTAGAGAGCTACGGCCACCCGAAACGCAGACCAGGTGAAGTAAAACGGAGCTAGAAGAGCTAGGAGATGTACAGCAGTAAGGGTGAAAATACTAGCTATGTCGACGCCGTTCCATTGCCTCCCCAGAAAATATACCGGCTTCTGCACCAACCAAAGTAACCTTGCCATGTCTGTCTAGCTAAGCTACGGTTCTACTCTTTTTTCTTTGCTAGAATATGAGAGTGCATGTACTGTGTGTGCCTGTGTATATATAATGTAATGAAAGATGAAGATCTTTAATTAGTCATTGGAATTAGAACGATAAATTCGTGGACATATATAGTCGTGATAGCAACCAAAATACTAAAAAATTATCGGTCCGGCTTGACCTACGAATGCATTTAATTTAATTTTAATTTTAAAGTTAACGACATTAATGAATCCAGGTGTATGAACTAAACTAATTAATTTTGTGTCAAGTTGTAAACCAAAGAAAGAGAAAGATTTCAAAGCATCGAGTATGCCCTAGCAGGCTAATTAGCACCAATGCATGCATGCCGGTGGGAAAAAATGAACAAATTTTCAGACCAGTTATGGTTGGTGGTTGTTCGTCAAGAATCCTAGCTTGCCGGCTCCCCGGACATATATGCAGTTTTCTTCCATCTGCATAATTAGGGAGAGTAAGTAGTTAGCGGTTTTGGCTCCATGAGCGCAAAATTCTTCAAGCAGCTGTTAATTCCTTAGGTCTCATTTCAAAGATAAGACAGACAGCCAATGACATATATATGTATATTATATATATAAATTGGTACGTAGAAAAAAGATAACAAGTGGAGCCAGCGGGCAGCGTTCCATGTTAAGAGTCATATATGCCACAGTATCACGTGGGATCGAGACGCTGATATGAGAGATATTGCTGAAATTTTATAAGAAACTCAAGATCTAACACAGTTGATCTGCAGAATGAGCTGAACTGTTATGTCCGATCTAGTATAGGGCAGTTGTAGTATGATATAAGTTTGTTTAAATCGATCAACCTGTCTAATCAGATGATGAAACCGTTTCAAGTTGCTGCATTTAATTTGAAGTTTCAGGCTGTTTGACGGACTAAGTGTACGTTAGACTGTTAGCATATATATATATTAGTTTCAAGAGTGTGCGTGTAAGTGCCAGGAAAGCTTGCTATGGTGTTCAGATTTTATTTGTTTTCCTACAAATGTCCCCGGCCTGTTCGCAACAATGAAGTATGTTCGATCAGGAGAATTAATTTGGGTGGTCCGACGATGTTTTTTCCAAGCTAGTGTTACGGCGAGATTTAGTCTTAGATGAATTAGACTCGAAGTTTAGCAGGACTAACTTGTTAGCTTGTAGAGTTAAATTGTGCAAGCTAGGTGTATGATAAAGTCATGAAACAAAACACAACAACGTAGATATATCGATACAATAATCCGAGATGTATGATATCATATCTCATCGATCCCTTGTGTGTGGCAGAGTTGCGAAGGTTCTCCCCTGAACAAGGTTCAGGGTGAACAGGGTGTAATTAACACTACAACAAATAGAGTGTTGGGATCCCTCGATGGAGGAGATCAAGTGGGCATGGGTGATCGAGGTCTGGCGAGCGGCCCATCTCGATCAATAGTGTTCTATCGAAGAGTCTCGATGTAAAGCGTCTAGCGAGCTTCGCTGGAGGAAGGCTTTGACTTTGATGAAGGCTTTGACTTCGATGAGTCAGTACATACCAAAGAAGGAAACCAATACATATACGGTTTTGGTTTCATTGGGGAATCCGATTCCTATTTGGATTATGTAAGTCTACATACCTTGATCTATAAAAGGAGCATGTAGGCATAAGGAAAAGATAGAACAGAGATCACAAGTTGAAGATAGAACATAAGTTGAAGAGCATTGAGAGTTCTTCTTTCTAGCATTGAGAGCTAGAGGTTGTTCGTCTTTCTAGCATTGAGAGCTAGAGGTTTGGTGAGGTATAGGGAATTCTTGTTTAGGTGAGCAAGTAAGTTTGTAATCTTCTTATTCATCATAGTGAATTCAGGATACTCTCCCCGTGGATGTACACAACCCTTGTTGTGGAACCACGTTAAAACTTGTGTGTGTGTTTTCGATCTCGTACTGTTTGGTGTGTTAGCTTCCGCAACAAGCAACTCATTAGTATCAACTGAGGACTGGTATCCCCAACAAGTGGTATCAGAGCTTCGTTAAGAAGTCGATCGTCATGGGAGAGAAGTCTAGGATGTTGATACTGGATAGCACCAATTACAACAGTTGGAAGGGCAGGATGATGGATTTGCTGGTATGCAAAGATTTGGACTTGCCTCTTCAAGAAGAGGGCAATCAACCTGACTCTTACAGAGAGAAAGACACGGAATGGAATTCATTGGTGAAAAGGTCTATGTGTTACATACGTCGTTGGATTGACGACAGCATCATTGGGCTGGTACAGGATGAAACCACGGCATATGGTGTCTGGAGTAAATTGGAGACGATGTACGCAGGAAAGACAGCAGGGAATAAAGTCCAGTTGATTAAGAAGATCACTCATATGCGCTATAGTGATGGTTCAACGATTCCTGCACATCTCAATGAGTTTCAAAAGGTAATTTCTCAACTCACAAAATTGGGAATTACCTTTGATGACGAAGTACAAGCTCTGTTGGTTCTTGGATCTCTTCCGGATAGTTGGGAAACATTGAGCGTTTCTCTAAGTAATTCCGCTCCAGGTGGAAAGGTAACAATGTCGATCGTCACATCCGCATTGTTAGGGGAAGAGCTAAGAAGGGAAAGCAGCGGTTCTTCGTCAAGGGAAGAAACTTTGGTGACTTCCGAAAGAAGGAAGACTGGTAACTCCAGTCGTGGCAGGTCAAGAAGCAAGTCACGGAGTCCAACCGGGAAGACGTTCCCATGTTACTATTGTGGGAAGACAGGACACTTCAAGAAGAAGTGTCACGAGTTTCTGAATGATAAAGCCAACGGTTGCTTGAAGAAAGACAGGCAAGATGATGAGGAAACTGCGAATATAGTTTCAGATTCGGATGGCGATATCTATTGTTTATCAGACTGTGGTGGCTCATGCTTGAGTACATCATCCTCACAAGGTACAGAATGGGTTGTAGATTCAGGTGCATGTTTTCATGTGACGCCGCATAAAGAATATTTCTCTACTTATAAAGCCGGTGTTTTCGGTGAAGTGAGAATGGGCAACAACGGATCGTCAAAAGTTGTTGGTGTCGGTGACATTGTCCTAGAGACTAAGGTTGGTGGAACCTTAAGGTTGAAGGATGTCAGACATGTGGAAGATTTCTGGTTTAATCTACTTTCTACCGGAAAGCTCGATGACGAAGGTATGGTTAGCACTCTCGGTGGAGGTGCTTGGAAGCTTTGCAAAGGTTCCCTAGTCGTTGCTAGAGGAAAGAAGTGTTGCTCTCTTTACAAGACTAGTGCCAAAATTTGTGTTGATGCGGTTAATACCATTGAGGGGGAGCCCCCTATGGAGCTTTGGCACAAGAGGCTTGGGCACATAAGTGAGAGAGGACTCGATGAGCTTGCAAAGCAGAAGGCGTTCTTTAAACCTAAGGGTACGCATTTAAGTAAATGTGTACATTGTTTACTGGGTAAACAAACAAGGATAACCTTCGCAAGGAGACCAAGTCATCGAAGGGAGAATGTACTTGATCTAGTACATACGGATGTCTGTGGACCTCTAAAGAAGAAGACTCTCGATGGAGCGTCCTACTTCGTCACCTTCATAGATGATCATTCCAGGAAGCTATGGGCTTACTGTTTGAAGACCAAGAATGAAGTACTTGGTGTCTTCAAGACTTTTCACAGTATGGTGGAAAGGGAGACGGGGAAGAAGTTAAAGGTTCTCCGGTCAGACAACGGCGGTGAATACATTGGTCCGTTGGAAAAGTATTGCAAGACCCAAGGAATTCGACATGAGCAAACGGTTCCCAAGACTCCTCAACACAATGGCGTAGCCGAAAGGATGAATCGCACCATTGCAGATAGGATGAGGTGTATGTTAAGTCATGCAGGATTGTCAAGGTCCTTTTGGGGTGAAGCATTGCAAACGGCAGTCTACCTCATCAATAGATCTCTGTCGAAGCCATTGAATGGCGAAGTTCCCGAGAAAGTATGGCGAGGAGGTGATGTCTCCTATGAGCACTTAAGAGTGTTCGGCTGTAGATGTTTTGTCCATGTTCCAAAGGATGAAAGGACAAAGCTCGATGATAAAGCTTGGCAATGTATCTTTCTCGGGTATGGTGATGAGAAGTGGGGTTATAGACTCTACGATCCCATTACAAAGAAGGTTCGTCGCAGCCGTTATGTGGTTTTTCTAGAGGACCAAACGGTGCTTGATTTTATGAAGGGTGAGGAACTAGATAACTATATTGATGATCTAGTGACCTTCAAGGAACCGGTCATGCCAAGTATTGCTCCTACGGGGGAGCAAGCTGAAATTGAATCCGATGATGGTGCAAATCATGAGCCGCATGATGATGTGGGTGCTCAAGGGCTTGGTGACGATCAAGACGATATTGCAGACCAAGTGGTTGGTGAATACCTCGGTCAAGGATCGGATGATGAAGCTCATGAAGAGCTCGATAATGAACCTCAGGAAGTCGAAGGATTGAGAAGGTCAACAAGGAACCGAATTGCTTCCACAAGGTATCCGGCAAGTACGTACACACACTGTGTTCTACACTCCGATGGTGGTGAGCCCTTAAGCTATGAGGAGGCTCTTAATGATGATCACAAGAAAGAATGGGGTATTGCTATGAAAGAGGAGATGGATTCTCTCTACAAGAATCACACATTCAAGATTGTTGATAGGCCACCAAAGAGGAAGATACTGAAGAATAAGTGGGTGTATAAGATTAAACAAGAGGACGGAAAGTCTAAACCGAGATACAAGGCAAGATTGGTGGTGAAAGGATTCGGACAAAGACAAGGTGTTGACTATGATGAAATTTTCTCTCCGGTGGTGAAGATGACCTCAATTCGAGTATTATTGGGTTTAGCCGCTTGTGAAGACTTAGAGGTGGAACAAATGGACGTGAAGACGGCATTTCTTCACGGGGATCTTGAGGAAGATGTTTATATGGAACAACCTCAAGGTTTTATCGCCAAAGGAAGGGAGCACAAGGTTTGCAAGCTAGAGAAAAGCTTGTATGGATTGAAGCAAGCACCTCGACAGTGGTATCGAAAATTTGAGTCCTTTATGACGAGTCAAGGTTATAAGAGGACAAGTTCGGATCATTGTGTGTTTGTGAAGAATTTTTCTCCGGAAGATTACATTGTTCTTCTCTTGTATGTGGACGACATGCTCATCATTGGAAAGGATATGATGAGGATCACCAAGTTGAAAGAAGACTTGGCGAAGGCGTTTGAGATGAAGGATTTGGGACATGCAAAACAAATCCTTGGTATGCAAATTACTAGGGATCAGAAGAAAGGCAAGCTATGGTTATCTCAAGAGAGTTATGTTGAAAAGGTTCTCAAAAGGTTCAACATGGATCAAGCGAAGCCGGTTAGCTGCCCTCTCCCTCCTCAAACCAAGTCAAGCAAGAAGATGTGTCCTACAAGTGAAGAAGAAAGAGCTAAGATGAGCAAGATTCCTTATGCCTCAGCGATAGGGAGTTTGATGTATGCTATGGTTTGCACAAGACCCGACATTGCTCATGCAGTGGGTGTAACAAGCCGATATCTAGCTAATCCGGGGAAGGAGCATTGGGAAACCGTGAAATGGATAATGAGATATCTAAGAGGTACTTTCAAGTTATGTTTGTGCTACGGTGGATCGAAACCAATTCTAGAAGGTTTCTCCGATTCCGATTTGGCGGGAGATGTGGATGGTTCAAGATCTACGTCTGGGTACTTGGTCACTTTTGGTGGGGGAGCTGTGTCTTGGCAATCACGCCTACAAAAGTGTGTTGCATTATCTACAACGGAAGCCGAGTATATTGCAATTACTGAAGGTTGCAAGGAAATGCTATGGATGAAACGATTGTTCGGGGAAATTTGATTAAGACATGGAAGGTATGTGATTTATAGCGATTCTCAAAGCGCTATCCATGTAAGTAAGAATCCAAGTTTCCATTCTCGGTCCAAGCATATACAAGTTCGCTATCATTGGATACGCAAAGTTCTCGATGAGAAGGAGTTGTTTTTGGAGAAGGTTCACACGGATGAAAATGGTTCAGATATGATGACCAAGGGTTTGCCAAAGAGTAAACATGAAGTGTGTTGCACCAAAGCTGGACTCAGTTTGGTGCGTTCTCCCTATCACTGAGATGTGATGGAAATCCCCTCTCCTCCATGACTCGGGAGGGGGAGATTTGTTGGGATCCCTCGATGGAGGAGATCAAGTGGGCCTGGGTGATCGAGGTCTGGCGAGCGGCCCATCTCGATCAATAGTGTTCTATCGAAGAGTCTCGATGTAAAGCGTCTAGCGAGCTTCGCTGGAGGAAGGCTTTGACTTCGATGAAGGCTTTGACTTCGATGAGTCAGTACATACCAAAGAAGGAAACCAATACATATACGGTTTTGGTTTCATTGGGGAATCCGATTCCTATTTGGATTATGTAAGTCTACATACCTTGATCTATAAAAGGAGCATGTAGGCATAAGGAAAAGATAGAACAGAGATCACAAGTTGAAGATAGAACATAAGTTGAAGAGCATTGAGAGTTCTTCTTTCTAGCATTGAGAGCTAGAGGTTGTTCGTCTTTCTAGCATTGAGAGCTAGAGGTTTGGTGAGGTATAGGGAATTCTTGTTTAGGTGAGCAAGTAAGTTTGTAATCTTCTTATTCATCATAGTGAATTCAGGATACTCTCCCCGTGGATGTACACAACCCTTGTTGTGGAACCACGTTAAAACTTGTGTGTGTGTTTTCGATCTCGTACTGTTTGGTGTGTTAGCTTCCGCAACAAGCAACTCATTAGTATCAACTGAGGACTGGTATCCCCAACATAGAGGGTCTGTTTTTAACTTGTGGACCCCTCATTTTTTAACAAAGCATTCTAACATATTCAAGGTGAACAGGTGCAGGGGAGCCGACGTAGCGGCAGAGTTGCTCTAGGTGATATCAGAGTATACATGTGATATTAATTTCTCTTACCAAATTCTATATACATGTCGTTGTAGGCTTGTAGCTGAGCGAGTCACCAAGTACTAAGTTGCTAGCTAGTACGTAATTAGTAAAGGATTTAATCAATAATTATGTGTTAGTTTTTGGGTCGGCGAATCATAACATGGTGATGGAGTATGGGCAGCTGGTTAGATCCGCTTAGCTAGCATACATTGATCGTTGTATCATGATAAAATCTTATACTAATTGGGAGGACAATGTAATACATCGATCACAGAAACTTCAAACAATGATGTTCTCTCTCTCTCTCTCTCTCTCTCTATATATATATATATATCACTCATATCTTTAATTTTCGTCAACTACTATTTCACTTTTGTTTCGAACCTCCTTCCATGTTACTGCCTTTGTTTGCCAACGCTTTCCGGCTCTTCTGAAGCTCCGTCGGGAGCTTAACGTCGGTCGCCAAACCAACCATTTCGAGAAATCTAATTAGATACCAAGTGATATTGATCTGCCACCATTCAAAACCTTGACGAGCTGAGTACTCAAAAGCATGGTGGTTATTGTGCCAACCCTCTCCATGACCTAGCCATCCAAACAACCTAAACAATGCAAGCAGTGGTTATGCAAATTGGTTATATATAATTAATGTCCATTTAACAAGGTTTGGACTATTATGAATGATAAGAGAGCAAAAGTTAAGTCCCAGATGTTTTTGGACAAATCACCTGTACGTATCCCAGACTTGATTTCCCCATATGTGGCAAATAGAGTTTATTGAGAATGTTACATGGAGAACAAATATGGTCCTCACGGCCTAACCAAACATAACTAGTGGTTAAACATAATCTCATGCATGCATTTTGGGATTTTAATATTGAAGGAGAAAGTGTTTTATTACCAGCGCCCAAACTAAATAGGGCATTCCTCCGAAGACATACAGTACCACACCACAAGCAATACAGTGATAAGGGTAAGTGTAGTGAAGAAACTTATAGAAGCTTTGTCTTTTCATATCTCCAACGTTGTATAGTTTTCCGTCATACTGCACAGGTTTCAAACAGGGTTTACTTTTTCCCGGTAGAATCATTGTGTACCAAATGGAAGTGAGGAGAAAGAACGATTTATACATACACTTCCAAAGCGCTTTCGAAAATCAAAGATCCAACCAATGTGACTAAACCAGAAACCCTTCAAAGGAGTATGAGGGTCGTTTTCCGTGTCGGGAAACTGATGGTGACTCCTGTGAGAGCTGACCCATTCCAGTGGACTCCCCTACAATACCATCACCATAACATTATACTTATTTGGTCACAAGAGCTTCCGATTCACAGCATCATAAGTTTCTAAAAAAAATAAAAATAATGAAAGTTCGGACATCAACCTGAAGTGAATGAACGGCACAATAGGCAACACTACTGGAGAACAGCTACCAGGCGACAAAGGTAAAGAACAGCTACCAGGCGACAAAGGTAAATTCATTCGTCGTTAGAGGCCCATTGAGACGACGAAGAATGCATTGGTAGCCTCAGAAATATCATGCATCGTTTTATGATCCCTGAGACTACCAATATTTTTCTACGTTGCTTCATAAACATGATATAACCAAATTTAGGTATCTGAAGCGACGAATAGAAACTTGGTCGCCTCGAAGAGATTTGATGTGACGAAGATTGATCAATATTCGTCGCCTCATTTTTTTTAAAACTGGATCTGTTCTCCTTCTTAAAGTCAAACCCTTAATAAGGTTGAAATTTTGGGAAAATAAGTCTTTCGCGTTTTGGAGCTGTTCTGGGACGATTTGGAGAGAAATTTGAAGAAATTGAGAAAGAATGTTGTTCTTGCCATCCATTTAACTCTTAAGTAAAGTTAGTTTAATTTTTATCTATTTAACCCTCTTTATGACCATATTATATGTTAATTGAGAAGTGAAATTGATGTTTATGTGAAATTTTGGAAGTTGAATTGAATTTGGTCTTATGTTGTAGTTTTAGTGTTTGAATAATTGAATTGTGATAAATCATTTTATAGATTCATCAATAATGTTTGAATTTTTGTTAAATTTAGTGAAACTTGTGATGATTAGTGGAAATTAGGCTTATTGGCCACAATTAGTGGTGTTATTTGTGTTAATCATGAAATCGAGCGTAGGGTTATATATAATTTTAGTGTTTATCAATTTAGAACTCCCGTTTGAGAATCAACAGCTCATCTAGTTGATCGAGATGAGTTGTTGATTCTCGAATTGTTCCATTTTTGGACACTTTAGGTGAACACGTTGTTGATCATTTTGCTATTCATGTGGTTTCAGTTAGGGGTCGGCAAAAGCCCGGCCCGGCCCGGCCCGGCCCATGTATAGCCGGCACGGGCCGGGCCGGGCCGGGCCTCAACAACATTTTAATATATGCGGGCCGGGCCGGGCCGGGCTTTATCTTTTATATAAGGATCCGAGCCCGGCCCATTCAAGCGGGCTTTGCGGGCTTTTGCGGGCTTTTGCGGGCCGGGCCTTTGCGGGCTTTTGCGGGCCGGGCCTATCGGGCTTTAATTATTAAAAAATTAAGACATTTCAAAATAAACGTAACCTTTATCCATGCACTGGGGTTTAAACGTACTCCGACGAGTCTAAATTTTACGTACGATGTTTATCACTATAAGATGGAGTTTTCTACATGTCCTCGTTTATTATGAAAACATATTTAATTCTTATATTGCTTGAATTCTTCATATGTATATTAATATTCTTACGTTTGTTCATTTGTTATATGGAATGAAATACTTTTGTGAAACTTAATCGGACATGTTTAATTATTTTATAAAATTGACCATTAGATTGATTGGTTAGAATATTATAACCATGCCTTTAAAATTTTATAAATTTTGGACTTGATTTAGACATCGATCCATGTATTTCGCCAAATGTGACCATAGTACTCTTACAACTAAAACGGAAATTACCCCTCCCGAAAATAATTTTTTAACATCAAATTTTGGACACATACTCTTATGGAATACATATCTATCTCATAGTATCAAAAAAATTGACATAAAAAATTGATTTATCTACTCCCCCCATAGGAAAATAAGGAAAATAAGATGAGTGTATTTTAGTGTTTTCACAAATTTTGTTTAATTGTATTGACTGGGATCCAAACGTACTTCGATTAGGCTAATTTTTACGTACGGTGTCTTTTATTACAAGGTGAACTATTATATATGGCCTTCTTTATTGTTAAAACATTTTTAATTCCTATATTGCTTGAATTCTCTACATGCACACTAATGTTCTTACCTTTATTCCTTGGTTATATGGGTTGAAAGTCCTTTGTGAAACGTAATCGATCATGTATCATCATTTTACAAAACTGACTGTCAGATTGGTTGTTCATAATATTCTAAGCATGCCGTTAAAAATTTATAAATTTTGGACTTGATTTAGATCTACATCTATGAGTTTCGCTAAATGTGACCGTAGTACCCTTACAACTAAAACATAAATTACCCATCCCTAAAGGAATTTTTTAAGATAAAAATTTTAACACACATTCTTGTAAATTACATATCTATCTCATAGTGTCAAAAAAATTGATATAAAAATTTAATTTATCAAGTTTCTCCATGGAAAAATAAGCAATATATAAGAGAAGGGTATTGATGTCATTTCACACACTCTCAATTAAACTCTCACCATTGAAAAATTACAAAATCTAATCTGAACCATCTATTATATTTACTGTTTTACAGTGTAAATCGATAAAAAAATTACAATGAAACCCTAACCCTAAACCCTAACCCCTAAACCCTAAACCCTAAACCCTAACCCCTAAACCCTAACCCCTAAACCCTAACTTACTCTAAACCTCAAAATTCCTAAAACCTAATTAAAATCAAACTTACTCTAAACCTCAAAATTCTTAAACCTTAACTTACCCTAAATCTCAATCCCCTAAACCCTAAGTTACCTTAAACCTAAACCCTAACTTAATTATCCTAAACTTTAAACAATGATTTAATAGTAAAATAGATACATAAATATAACTATATATGGAATTCCAATATTTGATCAATATATGTATATGTAATATATTAATATAAACATACACAAATATAAAAAATATATATATAGTACTAGTCACTATATTATATATATAAGTGTAGGTATAATGATATACGTACTACTATCTTATATATATAAAAAATTGAATGTCGGATTGGTTGTTCATAATATTCTAAGTAGGCCGTCCCTAATTTTTATAAATTTTGGACCTAAACCCTAAACCTTAAAACCTAAACCCCAAACCCTAAACCCTAAAAAAATTACAATAAAATCCTAGAACCGGAACCCTAACTTACCCTAAACCTCAAATTCCTAAACCTTAACTTACCATAAATCTTAATCTCCTAAACCCTAATTTACCCTAAACCTAAACCCCAACTTATGCTAAACTTTAAATAATGACTTAATAGTAAAATAGATACACAAATTTAATTATATATGGAATTCAAATATTCAATCTATCCATCTATATGTAATATATTAATATATATACACAAATGTAAAATATATATCTATATAGTATTAGTCTATTAGACTACTAGTCACTATATTATATATATATATGTCAATATGTGTGTAGGTAAACATTAACTAGGTATAAATTGTATAATGATTAAAATTCATTAAATAATTTAATGATATATGTCAATATGTGTGCGGGCTTTGACGGGCCGGGCCTAACGGGCTTTGACGGGCCGGGCCTAACGGGCCTTGACGGGCTTTTGGCGGGCCGGGCCCGCGGGCCGGGCCGGGCTTTAGATCTCTAAACCATGGTCGGCCCACCAACCACCTTGGCGGGCTTTTGCGGGCTTTTTTGCGGGCCGGGCCGGGCTTTTAGCCCACGGGCTTGCGGGCCTCCACCGGCCCACGAGGCCCACGGGCCAAATGATGACCCCTAGTTTCAGTTTCAGTTTTGGAATATGGTTTCGACGGTGTCTCCTTACAATGTTCCTCGAGTGCAAATTATGTTGTTTAGATATGTGTGCACTTGGGGAACTGTAGGGAGAAGCTGCCGAAATTTTCCTAATTAAACTGGAGCTGAAACCCATGAGTACAAGAAGGTTGACAAATGTCGTGTTCTTTTGAAAGGGATAGGACCCTACCCGGAGGCATAAGGAGAAAAAGTGTGGGGACAGGTTTTGGTTGTATCATAAATGTGGTATGGTAACTTTATTTATATTGATTGTTTGTGTTGACAGAAAACATGGAAGGACATCCAGACAAAACCAGGATGACATATCCTCATGCTGATCCAAAATACATCACAGGCATATTCGAGTTTATGAATTTTGCCCGACGACATAGTAACGGAGCCGATTATCACTTCTGCCCGTGCAAATGTTGTAAGAACGATCCGTTCAAGATTCCTATGGATACCATGTATCATCACTTTTCACAGAGTGGTTTGAATCCAGATTAATTATACTGTCTAGCATTTTCATGGGGAAGTTTCAAGTGAACTGGCAATGCTCTGTCTCCGAAGACAGTGGCTTGAAGACAGAGTCGGTCCTTCTAGTGGTGCTGATCCTTCAGTGAACCTGCAGTTAGAGATTCTACATGATGCATATCCGTATTATCCTGGATACCATGCAGATGCACCCCAACAATTTGTGGAAGATAATTCTGGCATCAACTTCAATGACATGGTAGATGATGATTATGAAAAGTACGATAGATTATTAAAGGAGCCACAGACCCCATTATATGATGGCAGTGAGGAAACTATTTTGAGTGTCATATTAGACGCAATGAAAATGAAAAATAAAAATGGATGGTCGGACACAAGTATTGACTCTTTATGTATTTACAGTAATAAACTTCATCATAAAGGGCACACATTCCCCTGCTCATACTCGAGAATTAAAAAAATCTTAAGTGATCTTTCGCTTGGTTATGAAAGAATTGATGCATGTGAGTTCAACTATATGTTGTTCAGGGGGGCGCTTGTAAACGAGAGGATTTGTCCAGTGTGTAATTGTGAAAGATATAAGCCATATACGGATGACATTCCCAAAAAAAATCAATCGTTACTTCCCTCTGACACCGAGGTTGAGCGTCTGTTTATGTCACCACACACTGTCAAGCATATGCGATGGCTTGGGGAGAGGATATGCGTGGCTGGTAGCCTCAGCCACCCAGCTGATGGAGAAGTGTTTTAACATTTTGACAGAACATTTTCAGGTTTTGCACGGGACTGCAGAAATATGCGCCTTGGAATTGCAACAGATGGTTTCAATCCATTTGGAACAATTAATGAGAACTTTGCATAGTACATGGCCCGTTATTGTGATGTCGTACAATCTACCACCGTCGATGTGCATGAAGAAGGAATATAACATGCTATCGGTGTTGATTTTGGGCGCTAAATCTCCTAAAAAGTGCCTTAGTGTACTCATAGAGCCATTGATTGAGGAGCTAATACATTTATGGATTGTTGGAGTTCATACTTTTGATCGAGTAGACAATGAGGTATTCTTGATGAAGGCAGCGATGATGTGGACTATCAGCGACTTTCCTGGTTTAGGGATGCTTGCTGGATCAACGGTGAAAGGGTACAAGGCATGTCTAATTTATCTAGATGAGCTGACTTCAAAGGATATATGTGGGAGGATAGTTTATGAAGGTCATCGAAAATGGCTCCACCAGGACCACCTGTGGTGATTGAGTAAGGCATTTAACGGGAATGTAGAGTTTGGTGGAAGACCGTTCAAAAGAATGGAGATGAAGTTTTGGAGGACGTTAGATCACACACTTACCCCATTCTTAGCCAACATGACAACTTGAAGGTGCCGTACAATCCGAATAACAGACAGTGTTGGACTCACAAGAGCATATTTTGGAAGCTGCCTTATTAGTCATCATTGAAGATCAGAATTTGCTTAGATGTCATGCACATTAAAAAAAATGTGTGTGACAACATCCTTGCAACCATTTTTGCAATTGATAAGAAGACTAAGGATGGTCCAAAAGCTCGCGCTGCTTTAAAGAAGAGGAATGTGCGCAAAAACCAATAGCAAAGAGAGAGTGACGAAGGGATGGTGAAGGTTCCTTATGCACCTTTTTTTAGTTAAAAATGATGCTCTAGAAGATGTGTTCGAGTGGTTCAGGGATGTTAAGTATCCTCTTGGTTATGTAGGAAATTTGAGAAGTAAGGTCAAAGTTGCACCCCCGTCAAAGTTTTATGGATTGAAGACGCATGATTGCCATGTATTGCTTCAACGTCTTCTTCTAGTGGTTATCAGAGGTTAATTTCCAGATAATGTTGTGAAGCCATTGATAGCACTGTCAAATTAGTTTCGTAAATTATGCGCTAGGGAGCTAAAGAAGGAGGTTGTGCATGACATGGAAACTGAAATAGTGTTGATTCTCTGCAATTTGAAGATGATTTTTCCTCCACTTTTTTTTACATCTATGGTTCATCTCATGGTTCATCTTCCTGAATACGTGTTGCTTACATGCCCAGTACGCTATATATGGATTTATCCAATTGAAAGGTATAATACTTTTACACTGCTAATATAATGTTAGTTATGTAATATGTACTAACCATTTAGATGATATTCCAGGCAATTAGGTCAATATAAAAAGTCAATGAGGAATACACATTACGGGAGGGTAGTATTGCAGAACAGTACCTCGTACAGGAGTCGGTGACATATTGTAAGTCTTATCTCAGACGGGAAAACCACGAAGAAATTGACACTTCTCCACAGTGGAATATTAGTAGTGTTTCACAACAAGTAAGACCAGAGATTATCGAGACTCGTAGTCTGTTTAGGTTAACTGAAGTAGAGACTCATGAGGCTCACTGGCAAGTTTTGGTGGAAACAAATGAAGTTAAACCATACTTAGAAGAACATCTCACGAGGTTCAAGGTTAAAAATGGTGAAAATTTCAACGACCTTCGTCGTCAAAGAAGTTTTCTTCGATGGTTCTTAACATGGGTATCAAAACTAACACTTATCTTTCACTTATCTTTCAGGTGTCTCTCAAGGATAAAAATAAGGGCCAGAGCTTGGTGCCAGGGATAAAGTCATTAGCCCAACAACCTCAGCAATTTCGGGTTTTTAAGTCATGTTATGTGAGCGGTGTCAAATTCACATCATTTGATATAGATCAAAGAACCGTGACTCAAAATAGTGGTGTCATGATAGACATGGGTTCATCCAAGTTCTACGGCCACATTATCTATGTAGTCGAAGTATTATATGCAGGCCATATGCCAGTGGCTTTGTTCAAGTGCACATGGCACAACTTCGAGGATGAGGACGAATTTGACACCGTGAAGTTAGATCATGGACTAATATTAGTGGATACAAACAACAATTACTATGAAGATTCACCCTTCATTATTGCAACCAAAGCAAAACAAGTATTCTACATGGACGATCCAAAGGCGGGTGGTACTTGGAAGGTAGTACAAGAAATGTCGCGCTGAAATGTCTACAGTGCCAAAGTACTTGCCATAGATGAAAGCAGGTCGCCTACATGTAATCATATCACCAAGCCCTACCAAGAGGACACTCCCACGGTGATATAATTTTACAAAGATCTTTACCTAGTTTTGGATGAAGAAGGAGACGAAGATGACGACGAATCTAACGAAGACCTATTAGAGCAATATGAAGACGAAGACGAAGACGAAGAGAATGATGAAGAGGATGACGACGAGGTAGACTAAACTAATATTATTATATTTTTGAGAACTAATTTCGTATTTGTAAACTATGAATTATGTATTTGAAAATATTAAACCTAATTTTAAAAAGAAAACAAAATGAGGCGACCAAAAATTCAATATTTGTCACTTCACATTGTAAGAGGCGTCGAGAAACTTCAATCTTCGTTGCTTGGGTTAGGGTTTTTAAAATATTATTTGTTCATGAGGCGACCAACCCTGTATCCCCTAAGTAACCCTGTGAATAAAAGCTTCGTTGCTTCATTTTTTTAAGAGGCCAAGAAAGCTATGTTCGTCGCTTCAGAAATTTCAGGCGACAAAGAAAGTAATTTTGGTCGCTTTAGAAATTTCAGGCGACCAAGAAATCAATCTTCGTCGCCCCAGGCCCATTATAATTCTAGACTTGCACAGTTTGTTTCTTCTTCTTTGTTTCTTCTTCGAGACTCGCCCCAAAATTGCCTCCGCCCCCTAAATCCCCTCCCCTCCCCGAAACCCTAAATCCTCTCCCTCCCGCCCCTCAATCCCTCCCTCATAATCCTAAATCCCCAAATCTCCACCCTAACCCACCGACCCCGTACCCGAAACCTCTAAATCCCGTCCACCGCCTACACAGTTTGTTCTTCCAGGTATGACTGCCTATTTCTCTCTCTCTAACTTAAGGATTGAAACTGAATGTGATTATGTGATGTGATTTTGTGTTATGAGTTTGCCATATCCAGACGGTCTCATTTCGATTTGCAGCGGTTCATGGTTACATATAATATTGCTGGAAAGTTTTGTTCATGTCTCACTTCGATTTTTTGCACCGGTTCGGCTAAGAAGAAGAGTTTAATTATGATGAAGTTTTTGCAGTACTACCATTACCATCATGCACTATATATGATTCTTTTGCCACCATATTCGCGAAACTGAGATTTAGATTCCAAATATTGTACGTAACTATGGTATAATCACGAATGTGTGTGCGTTAAACATATTTCAAGCTATATTACCATATTTCACGAATGTATACATATATACATCTTTATCATTCTCTAGTTCGACGACACTTCATGAAATATCACAATTTTTAGCAGGTGCTTGTATGTTCATACCAACCAAAGTAAGATATATAAGAATGGAGTAATCCTCTTTTTGTAGATATATATAAGAAAGTGGTGCGGTTTTGATTGCTAGGAAAGGGAGGTGGGAGAAATAAATGAACTGTTTATGCCTATACACTGTTTATGTGTATGCTTATCGTTTGGATATATCTGAATTAAAGAGATTGGTTTTTTTTGTTATTTTTAGCATGTGCAAGATCAAAATTCACCTAATTAATGCTTCAGTGTGCATTGTCATGGTGAAATGTATGGTTGCTTATTGTTTATCCTTTTATGTTAGAAATTGTAGAATGGCTCCCGGGAGTACAGCGCACCGGATGAGGAGAGCGGCACTCGAGCATTGACAAGCTGCAGCGGTGGCTGCGGTATCCATCGGCCCATCCAAACCTCCTATGCAGTCTCATTCCCAAAAGGAAACACCAGCCCCACCGCTCGAAGACACTTTTGAGCAGACGAAAAACTGCGTTGCGGTATCCACCGGTGCCATTGCCGTCTCCGGTAACTCAAAGCAGCCGCCCGCCCTCAGCATCTGCTGCAAGAAGACTACACTTCCAGGTCCACTGCTTGTCTCTCAGTTTGATGGTTACTGATTTAGTTTGGTAAATGTATAACGGTTAATAACATTGGTTTGAGTAGACATGGTGGACATGGCAACCGGAAATGCGACGAGGATGCGCGGGGTTGTTGTCGGCACAAAGACTGAGTACCTCGTCCGACTGAACAACAACAACGACTACAAGGGCCTTACTCTACACGACATCGAGGGCCTACGACGAGAGAGTGGAGAAGTCTGATGTCCAGAGACATTGGCAGCATTATCCGCAGCAAAGTTCCCATGCTTGCGCCTAACTTTTTGGGACTTAAAGATGAGCACCGCGACATCGTCAATATAAGTATTGAGGTATACTTTCTGTGCTTAGCTAAATTTGTAAATTTAGGGTTTATGTATTTAGTAAAGAAAATTAACATATTTTTATTTTATGTGCTAGACGAACTATGACATCTATGTAACCGAGGTGGACATGTAGAACTTCATAGACTTGACGGCGCAAATAATATACAAGGACTAGAAGTATTATTGCCATCAACATTATCTCCACTTCAGCAAGGAGACTCCTGCCAAGTTCCTAGGGAGGGAAGAAGAATAAGAGTGGTTAAAAGGCCACTTCGAAGACCCTGATTACCTGGTAAGCTTCATAACCTATTTGTAGAGTTCTTGATCATGAATTTAAATATAAATATTTATCTATTAATATTGTTAAATTATTGTTTTGTGTGGCAGAAACTGTGCTCACTGAACCGGGAAAACAGAAACAAAAACAAGGAGCAGCAGCTCAACCACCATTCGGGCTCCCTCGCACTCTCATACCGGAGTGAAGTGTTGAAGAAGAAGGGTCATAAAGCCCCAGCCATCTAGACTTGGATCGATGTATATGAGCCGGACAAGAATGCGGCTAAGAAAGTGGTGAGCGGAAATATGTTAAATTACGTTATTACAATTATTTTTGTTTACCATATATTTAATATTATTTAATCATTCTTTTTTAATTGAACAGGCGGCAATCAAGCGAAGGCTTGACGAAGTGTTGTCCCAACAAGATGATGCAGCGACCGAGGACAACTACGATGTGGTTTCACGAGAGTTTCCTCTTCCTCTTGATACGCAAATATATATCATAGAGGAAGAGATGGGTGCAAGGCCCGGGACCTCTATAAGAGGTAATACATAACATATAGTTGTTTATCTCGATTTTTGTGCTTGATCATTTTTCCTGTATGATTGATACATATTTATTTGTTCATATTTTTCATGACAGGGGTGTGACGCGCGATCACACGCGAACCCAAAATCAGAGGAGGCGCCCGGATGAACAACAATGCTAAGGAAACCGAGATGCTGAAAAGGGAGGTAGCGGAAGCGAAAGAGGTGGTGCGCAAGTCGAGATATGATTATAATGTGCTCACCGGAAGGATGAGAGAAGTGGAGGCCTTAATATGATCTATCCAATCTGGGGGTCAACAAGCTGCAGTTCCTTCCCCCGCTTCTGGCACCCAATCTAGCTGCAATTTACGTGCCGACCAAGACTCGAATTTGTGAACAATGGTAGAATGTATTTGTATAGACATCAAACTACTACGTTTAGATTTGTTGTTAATTTTTGTGTATGGATGATTGTGTGTGTTGAATGAGTTTATTTTGTGCATATTGTGTGTCGAGAATGAATTTGTGCACATTATGTGCATAATTGTGCATTGTCGTAACTTGGTGCGTAAAAACTAAAATAGTTTTTTTTTTACTGTCATCAAATGGAGCGACGAAGATAGATTAAACTCTGTCGCTTCATATAACACATTTAGAGACGAATATAGGTCAAGCTACGTCGCTTTATGTAAGACCCTATAGCAGACCTTGGTCGCCCCAACCTCATCAATATTGGTCTCTCAATTTAGGAGCGACAAAAAATTCTCCTCCTATCTTCACTGCAATATTATTTGGCGACTAACTTGACTTCGTCGCTTCAGTAATCTCTAGCAACGGAGATTTATAAAAGTACGTCACCAAAGGGTAGAAAGACGAATATGATGCGACGACGCTTAAGCGACGAAGACAAAGTCACTAGCCGTCGAGGCGACCATTATGTTGCTTGGGCGGCGAAAAATCTTCGTCGTGTAGTTTCCGGCCTGTAGTAGTGCGAAGAAGTATTCGAGCCATTTGGGAAGTTTGAAGCTTTTGTGAGCTAGATTTCTATGGAAGGACAAGGTTACACCAACACCAGTGACGTAGTAGAGTGCTAAACCCAACCAAAACGCAGACCATGTGAAATGAAACGGCGCCAGAAGAGCAAGGAGATGTATAGCACCAAGGGTGATAACACTGGCTATGTCGACGCGTTCCACTGCCTCCCCAGAAAGTACACTAGTTTCTGCACCACCCAGAGAAGCCTTGCCATGTTCTACTATACCAACTAAATGATCGAGTCCTCTGTGTGTCAATGTGTGTGTATATACACACACATTAAGATGTACATTACAATAAATGAATATGCATGGAAACTCTTATACTAGTGCATTTACTTCTTCGTGATCATACCCACCAGTGAATTGATAATGATGGCCTTTTTTTTTTCCTTAGAGAGAAGAAATTTATATGAATGAACTTCTATAACGTGCCGGTCCAATATGAGATTTACACATATATATCGTAAAATTATTTCTCGGTGATTCATTTCTTTCTTTGTTTGAGATATATACAAAACGACTTCATACATTGTCTTAAAAACGAGTTGAGATTCTGGCCATGGCTTATCTTTCATCTTGGGGGAATAAATTGCAGTTTGCTTGGCATGTACAAGTGAGGCTGTAGTACTGCATGTGTTATTTATTTTCTACAATTTCTATATTTGGTCTTCTGTCTTCATCTATATCTTCTTTTAGGGCTGAATGATATATATGAATACGAAGGATTTTAAATAGAAACTAATGTGCAGTTTGGTGAGTCATTACTGGTGTTAGGTTGTAAATTGCACGGAAGAAGAAATTGGCACTTATAACTCCATAACTTAGCTGGATAAATATGGTTGGTAGTTAGCTGGTTGGTCGATTGAGATTTGAGACTGATCATAATATCGATTCAGAGTATGCATGTTAAAGATTACAGATCGAGAGATAGATCGATCTCCTTCTCCATTCTTCTACAATATATGTTAATTACCAACGTTATGATCTTGTTAATCACCAATATTGTACCCAGGAAAGAGGCCGGAATTTGGCGCCAGGAGAGTATATAGTACTTCCCCATGCATGTTAATCACCGTTCATCAATAAGTTTAGGTATATCTTTTTGTTTATGGCATTTTATTTTATTTTGATAAATTCTTGTTTCAGATTTGATTGATTATTTTTTAATTATATTCGATTGGTAACCCCAGATAATGTGAGCTATTTCAGGTTATAGTATCAACTGGCCTTTGGTTTAACTGTTTTAAATAACCTACACAGTCAAAAGTCCCAACCATGCATATATGGAAGCTAAGTCAATTAATTGAGACCATTTGAGGCTTTGAGCTGGAGCATATTAATTTCTGGTGAATGAATTCTACAAAGTGCAGTTATTCGGTATGGGGCGTACGTACTCCGTTTGCCAGCTAAATTTACTCAAGAGTACATGACAATCAGTGGGTACGGTTGTTTTATTGGTAATTAAGGAACGTACTGTACGTACTACTTCTACTTGCTTTCGTTTTCTTCCATCAATATATATTCATGGACATCGTGCTGTAACGATAAGTTTGAAGTACGAACCATCAATTTCTGACCTGCAACTCACTCAATTGAGTTTAATTCCACTGGGATTTACTCGTGCAAGAATTTATTCAGTGAACTTTCACAGCCGGACACAAGTCTCTTCGTGAACTCTGACAATACAATCCCGTCGAATTGAAGACAATGAAGGGCCAAAGGAAAGAAAATATTACAAATTGCAAACCAAGAAGCATTCTTTTTTCAACTAAGAAAGGTTCGATCATAACAAAGCCAATAATTAACCGAGTGTTTTATTTCAAAGCCAAAATGCTTTCAAAGGGCAATACAAGTTCATATCCATTCAAAGAAGACATAAGTGGTCGCAGAGGTTGTAGATCGAGTTGGCATTTTTGTATCACAAACAAGTGACTCTTAACTTGCAGGACCAGCCGGGCAAATGTAAGTTGCGAGGACGACCTTCCTTGAAACTTAAAGCAATATAGCTTTGGATTTTTGGTTTAGGATGATGATGGTGCTGAACTGATGGTGATGAACAGTGATGATTAATTTGTCCATAATAAATTCGACATTCTGACCTGAAGTATTCTCTAAATCTAAACTTTTTTTTAACATAATGTTAGAGCAACTCTCGTAGAAGAAGGTCTATTTGAGGGTGTTATCCTTATTTTGGCGCCCTTTGATCACTATTCATATAGCATTACACTCTCTTTTCAAATAGTAGTCTCATTTAGGGATGTCTTTCAATTTTTTGTTTGTTTGTTTGGACAAATAAAATTAGTGGCACTTCATTAATAAATATTAGTAATAACAATTATTATACTAAATTTTAAGAAATATTTTTTTTTCTCACACTACTAGAATACACGACTTAACAGACAAAATAATTAAGGTTTCGTTGAAATATTATTTTATTTCATCGCTTGAGTGATACTGAGACAACGAAACAGAAAGTGACGCCTAAGACAACAAAATTTATCGTCTAAAAAATACTTAGACGACGAAAAAAAGCGTCGCCTAAGATAGAAAAAATATGTCGTCTAAGTAACACTTAGACAACGAAATAAAAAGTGTCATCTAAGAGAAAAAATTCATCGTCTAATGGTTAGATGACGAAGGGTCCCTAATTTGTCATCTAAGTTCATACCCTAACACTAACCCCTAAACCTTGACCATAAACCCTAACCCGTAAACACTTAGACGACGAATAATACCCATTTCGTCGTCTAAGATAATTTTATTGCCTCCGATCAAAGAATACGATCATGTATACCATCTTAAAATGTATATTTTTTTCATCGAGTGCATAAAGTAAACAATTATTGGACTATAAATGTCAACGATTCGAAAATCGAACTTACAAAGATTTGTATATCAACGTTTTCGTTTCATTGAAATTTCGGTTTTATGTTGATTACGTTGATAAAACCCTTAACAAACTTCGTATTTATTGAAAATGCGTCCACTTACATATTATGTTGTGATGAATATATCTAATGGTTGTTTTGTCCTAATTCAATTTCGTTAATATTGATGTGGAGTGAATATAGACATACAAACACTTAAGTTATACAACATTAGTAGATATAACAATTTTTTAGTCTTGCATCAACTTTTTATGTCAAATTTCAATTAATTTCTATCTAGATGATAAATTAAGCTTTAACGACAAGACAAACACCCGTAATTTCGAAAACAGATTCAAGAATTATATTTTACGATCGTTTCCATCTTTTAACTATTTTTCTATAATTAATAATTTTAATCGATCGAATTCTAAACTAATCCGAATTTGGTTGAATTTTTTTCCTACAATATTAAATAAATGCAATGATTACATCTAACGGTTGATTTTTGATGATTTTTAAGCAACTGACCAAAATTAATTTTTTAAATAAAAATAAAATAAAATTCACTTAGGCGACGAAACCTATATAGTTTCATCGCCTAACTGATTTTTTTTTAAATATCTGAAAAATAATTATTTTTTGCCAAAATTTTGGAAAAAATTTAAAACACTGAGACGACAAAATCTATATAGTTTCATCGCCTAAGTGAATTTTATTTTATATCTGAAAAATTAATTTATACCGCCAAAAAATTGATAAAAATTTAAAACACTTAGACGACGAATATATTAAGTTTCGTCGTGTAAGTAAAAAAATTATAATTTTTTTCCGCAAAAAATTTGGTGAAAATTTGAAACACTTAGACGACGAATTCTTATTTATTTCGTAGTCTAAGTCGTTGAAGTAGGCGGTTTTATTTTCTGCCAAAATTTAATATAACTTAGACGAAGAAACTTGTTGGTTTCGTCGCCCAAGTCGTTGGCTATAAAACACAGCGAATTTACCATTTACTCTCTCTCTCTCTCTCTCTCTCTCTCAAACCATCATCACCTTCACCTTCACTACCACACGGCGCCCCCCATCACCTCGACACCACTACCACCACCACACAAAACGCCACACTTTTTTAACCACCATCACCCACTACCGGATTATTAACCATTGTCGGCGACTTTTAAGTCGCCGGCAATGTTTTTGGACATTACCGGCTATTTTTGCCGGAAAAATCGCCGATTTTTGTCGCCGGTAATGTCCGTCGCCGGTAATGCCTCGATGGTAATGTAAAAAAAAAAAAAAAGACATTACCGGCGATTTCATTTATGTCGCCGGTAATGTCTTTTTTTTTTTTTTTTTACATTACCGTCGGCAATGTCTTTTTTTTTTTTTTTTACATTACCATCGAGACATTGCCGGCGACGGACATTACCGGCGATTTTTTGTCGCCGGTAATGTAAAAAAAAAAAAGACATTACCGGCGATTTTTCCGGCAAAAAGTCGCCGGCAATGGTTAATAATCCGGTAGTGACCACCACCATTTAAATTAATATTTTGCATTTAATGTATTTTTATTTTATTTTTTTATAAAAAAATTCTACACTTAGGCGACAAAAATGACAAATTTCGTCGTCTAACATGAACAACTTAGGTAACAAAATTGTTGTAGTTTCGTCACCTAATTGGTGCATCTTAGACGACAAAAAATTTCAATTTCGTCGCCTAAGTGGAAGCTCAAACGACAAAATTTTTCATTGTATTTGTTCATTCTATTTCGTCATCTATAACCCTAAACGACGAATTCTGTTTCGTCATCTTAGTGTTCATTTAGATGACAAAACTTTTTAAAAACATCGTACTTGAGCGACGGCGTTTGGATGACGAATCTTAGATGACAAAATTTTCCTCGTCTAAGTACCTAAGAAACGAAAAATGACACTTAAACGACAAAATTTCTTTATCGTTTTAGTCGTGTACTCTAGTATTGTCATGTTTTCCTCTCTTTTTTCAAATTTTAATTGAACTTATTTGATTATATTGAATAACATCCTTTACGTTTTTATTTTTTAGTAATCTGATCATTAAAATTACTGAAAATAGAGTATATATTCTTTCTCAAAAATTAAGTGAAACTTGAACATGGTCGTTGATCTTCAAAAAGTTACACAGTCGTTATTTTTCTACAATTTAGAAGAATTGTGTGCATGACATAAAAGGACTCACGCTCAAACATGTGAGTCCTCCATTCACATGTCTTCTTTTTCCTCTCTCTTGGCCTTACTAGCAAATGGGCCCCACATGACTATTTTAACTCTGGTGTGGAGTTGGGAGTTTGAGAGTAGTCTAAATTCTAACTTCGGGGTAGCATGCCCAAATTTTAATGTTGAGACGAAATCCAAGACCAACCCCTCTACTAGAGTTGTTCTTATCTCAATCAAAATTATTAAAATTTACTTGGTGCGTTTGACATACCTTAATTTGTTATACACGGATTTAAATTTGTATATATTTTTCTCGATTACAAAATTAATAACAGAAAATTTAAAACGAAAAGTAGCAAAAATAAAATCCCAGGCAAACGCTACGACATTACGTATCAGATAAAACTGATAAGTATGGTCAAACGTAGGAGGAAGAGAAGGATACCAAAGTTACCGACCAAGTTAAAATTTTGACTTCTCCAAAATTAAATTTGTGCATTTAGCATGTCAGATCTTAGACAAATTTTGTATAAAAATATAAGATTCATGATCCAATGGTATGTAGTGTAATATGTATGTACCGTATATATATATATATTTTTGATTGAAGTAAAAGTTTATGACTACCTTAAATTTTATTAAATTTTAATTAATAAAATAATAGAATACAAAGAAGGATATATGTACCGTAACTGTATTTCTATGCATGCAGCATACTGACCCAAGCTTGCTCAGCCGTGCATTATAAACTAGCTGGCCAGAGGGCCAAGCAACTACGTACTACAAATTATTGTTTACAATTAAGCTATGCATGCACGTACCTAAGACTCGGTCAACAACCAAGTGCAAGTCACGTCCACAAAAGAACGAGAATCTCTAGGCTAAGCTCTTTCTTCTCCATCACCACCCAAAACTATTGGGAATCCTTTCACCACCTTCATTCTCATTCAAAACTTAAGAAAGAAGAAAGAGAGTGGTGATTAGCTTCATGCACAAACAACCATATCCTTAGCTAGCTCGTTATCGAAATTAATCCACAGGATTAGGTTTGATCATAACAACCAACGCCAAGCAAGTTCAAGAAGGCAATCGGGGCAGTCAAAGACCACACGAGCATTAGCCTAGCCAAGGTCTCCAATAGTCCAATTCCTCCAACTCCGCAAATCTCGAAGTCACCGTCCTCAAGGACACCTCCCACGACGTCGCCCCCATCGACGACAAGTACGTCTATGAGATCCTCTCCCTCATCTCCTCTTCCAAAACTAACACCACTGCCTGCGCCGCCACCATCGCCAAACGCATCGGGAAGACACGCAACTGGATCGTAGCTTTCAAGTCCCTCATGCTCGTCCTCCGTGTCTTCCAGGACGGCGACCCATGCCATACTTCCCCATCGAGGTCCTCCACGCCATGAAACGCGGCGCCAAGATCCTCAACCTCTCCAACTTCCGCGACGACTCCACGTCCTACCCTTGGGACTACAGCGCCTTCGTCCGCAGCTTCGCTCTCTACCTCGACGAGAGGCTCGACTGTTTCCTCACCGGTAAGCTCCAGCGAAGGTTCACGTACCAGCGCGACCAGGAGTGCATTATCATCAATAACAACAACCACCGCAGCTGCCGAGGAGGAGCCAACAACAACAACGAGCCAGTGGTGCGCGACATGAAGCCGGCCATGCTTTTGGACCGGATTCAGTTCTGGCAGAAACTCCTGGACCGCGCAATGGCCACTCTCCCGTCCGGCGCGGTCAAATCGAACCGTTTAGTCCTCATTTCTCTCTACTCTATCGTCCAAGAGACCTACGATCTGTACCGAGACATTTCCGACGGGTTGGCTTTGCTTTTAGACAGCTTCTTCCACCCCCAATACCAATCGTGTCTCAACGCTTTCCACGCTTGTGTCAAAGCCTCTAAGCAGTTCGAGGAACTTTCTAGATTCTACGGAACATGCAAAGGGTTAGGGGTTGGGACGACGTCTGAGTATCCAAGTGTGCAGAAGATCTCGGAGGAGCTGATCGAGACGTTGCAAGAGTTTTTGAAAGACCAAGCTTCCGTCCCGCAGAGCAATGTGAAAGGGACGCCCGGATCAGATATATATGAGAATGCGGTTTCGGAGCCGATGGAGGGTACTGTATCCGAAAGAGGCTCTATGTTTAGTTCGGCTTGTACGTCTCTTGAGGATTTGATGAGTTTAGGTAATACAGAAAGTGGGGCTAGTCCATCGTGGTCCGAGGAGCAATCTTCCGTGAAGACTGTGTCACCTCTACAGTCACCATTATCAGAGTTTCCTCTTGGTACTAGGAGTAGTAAAAGATTGAGCCAATCTTCGCCGCATATTGACCTTCTTGATATGTGGCCACCTCAACAAACAGATCAGGCTCAACAACAGCAACAGCAACAAGAAAAACAACAAGAATCTCAACAAGGAGGTGATCTTGGATGGGAGCGTGTACTTTTTGGGTCTACAAGCGAAAGTGGTGCAGTCGAAACATCACCAATTGCTTCGCCTTCCCTCAACTTGTTTGCTTCTCCATCTATTGATAACATGTCTCCTAATTTGTTGGAGAGATCCTCTAGTCCGGACTTGGATTTTTTCTTTCAACAATCTTCGGCGAACAAGGCCTTAAACCAATACAACCCATTTCTTGATGACAATACTCCAATGGAGAGCTATGCAGTTCCCACTTCCAATGAGACAAGTACTAGTTTTGGTATGAGAAGTTTTGAAGACGATTTGTTTTCATTCCCTTCTACATTTCAGGCATCAGCGTCACCTACATTTTGAGCACAAAGTTAAGATGGGAGCAACATGGCGCCAACGTTTAGGGTCCAGAGTCCAAAACAAAGGACAATATCACCAACATTTTCTGCACAGAATTCACATGGGAGTACAATACCGCCAACATTTTCAGTCCAGAGTCCGAAACAAAGCACAATATCGCCTACATTTTCTGCGCGGAATTCAAACGGGAGAACATGCTCACCAAGATTTTGTACACAGGATACTGTTGATCGCACCGTGGTAACAACATTCCAGGCATCAAACTTAAAAGACAATGCAATGACACCAACATTTGTAGCTCAAAGTCCCAAAGGAAGCTTAGGCTCACCAACATTCTGTGCGCAAAATATACTAGAGGAAAGATTAAAGCTATACTAGAGGAATCTCATCATTGGAGTCTCCATCCTCATGATCCCAGGCTTCAACAGTATTCTTCTTTTTCTTCTTCTTGGCAGCAGCAGCCTTCCCAGCAGGAGAGGCAGCAGCGAAACTCGCACCCATCAGCTTGTTACGCTTTGAGATAGAAGCAGGAGAAGTACTGATCTCTCGCTGCTTCCTTTTCTGGCCCATCTTCTTTTGAACCTTGTTGCCCACTGCCTACCTATCCACAGTTTTCTTAAAATAATCAAGAAATGAGTTAGGAAGATGGTGCGAAAGACTCCAGATTTGGACTGCTCCCAAATTTCTCCATAATGATGCTTATTCCACTCATGATAGTCCTCAACAGCATAGTAGGTTATACAAAGGGAGCGCCAACGGAACTCTGATGGGTCCAGCAAGGGGAAAGTTGGAGTAGCAAGGTCTCGAAGAATTGTTGCAGAAGTCTTCTCTACACAAGTCCTGTACGAAGTATAGCCGTTGCGAGATTCTATCAAAGGGCCAGGAAGACCTTGTTTGCACCCAAGCTGACGAGCGAAGTGATTAGGAGCATACATCTCAATCCACAAGACCGCATCAGGAACAATGATGTCTGCACAAGAGACACATTGAGCAAAAGGCTTCCTCGCAGCAGGAGCCTGGTAGGGAGTCATTGCGAATCCAGTAGACAACTCGGCAGGGAATCTCCTCGTTACTACAAATTCGGCCATATTCTTGGGGAAAAGCTTATGACCCCATAGATAATTGAAACACTGCGAATAACTCGAAGGTTCCGTCTCCCAGGCAAGAGCCAAAGACCTCCCTAACAGTTCCTCAGAGACAAACTCTTTGTGGTGGGGACTGCGAAATTCAGGAAAATAGACCTGCAGCCACAAAGATAAAATCCAAACAAGACTTGCAAACTTAAACTTGAATGGATTCAGCGAAATTCACCCAATGTCATGGTATAATGCGCCTAAAACAGGCTGTGCAAGGCCAAGATAGTGGTCATTATACACCACTTCAACTGCCTTAGCGAAAGTGTTGGTAATTTTGTCCGCGGCAACGCAAAATACATAGTGACAAAGCCAGAATTCTAGAAAAGCAATGCCACCATAGGCATTCTTTACCCGTTGATTGTCAGAGGTAGGGGTGGCCTGAAACTCCTCCGTATTGTAGTGCTTATGCCAATTGGAGTAAGCAATGTTAATAGTCAAGCACGCAGGATCCATGGAGAAAGGGAAGTCCTTACTATCCAAAGCACTGGGAAGAAAAGGCTCATCCGCAGTGGGTAAACAGGTAATAGTGACAACATCAAGTAAGGTAATTCCTAAATGACCAAATGGAATGACAAAGCTATTACTACTGGTTTCTCAATAGCACAAAGCAGCGATGGCGGCAGCACGATTCCCACCTTGGGGAAGATGAAAACATAAATCCAAAGCGTGCAAAATACCAACTTGTTGCCAGAGTTCCTCATTAAGGGACTTCCGCTCCTGGTACCATTGAAGTTCTTCGGCTCTGGTGTTGGGTCATTTCTCCAATTTAACGTCAAGTTCCTTCTGATCCCATTGGAGAAGAGCAGTGGCTTCACCTCGCATGACTAACGAAGGATGACGCACAACCGAATCAAGGATAGAAGAGGCCCTCGTGGTACTAGTAGTTGGACCCAGTATAACCTCATCTCTCTTCGTCAGATCAAGCCACGTATAAGGAAGGTCTTGATCTCGATGAAGGCACTGGTCCATATAAGCGCGGAAGGCTTCCACATCCTTCTCAGAAACATCTAGGCAAAACCTTTGATAATGAGCCATTTTGAAGGAGGAGGAAAAAGGAAAGTGGGAATCTTGAGAGGGATTGAAAATTCAAAAATCTTAGATTACGAAAACTTCTGAAAGAAAGTAAAGAAGGTGAAGACGATCGAAGAGTATAAGGGGTTGAGAATAGGCGGCACAACTTTAAAAAAAAAAACACTTCGATTGTGCCGCCTATGCGAGGCTATTTCACTGTCCAGGAAGCGACACGTCACATCCAAACACTCCTAAAAAGACCCATTTGATTGTCCATGGGTTAATCTCGAAGTCTGAGGGGCAATGTTTGGGCCCAAAATAAACATAACATTTATTTTGATACTTTTGGGCCTCGGAGACAAAACAGGCCGACCATATGCGGCTCGATTAGAGCTGTGAATCGAGAAAGGATAAGCCTATGCGATTTCTAAGTGAGTTGAAAAAATTCAGAGGCAAGATATTATCCCTTTCTTTCCTAATCGCTGATGTTACCTTATCAAGCCAGGAAAATTGGAGCACCAACCTCTATAAATAGAAGAAGCAAGGAAGGGTTAATGATCTACACATACGTACAATTTGCACTCAAGCAAATCTTACTCCGCTGCGAGTAGGGAATTCGAAGATTCACTCGAGCTACGACGACGGCAATTGGAGGAGTCAAGTTCACCCGATAGAGCGTGGGGATTCTAAAGGTCCACGAAGTCACCATATCCTGTGTTCTCAAACTTTGTCTCGAAGATCGCTCTACTTTATAATCGCCCAAGTGTGTAAAGCATCGACTCTTTATGGCCCACCAGAGAGACACGCCCTCTCCTGTGTTCTCAAAACTTCGTCCTTAGGATTGTTCTGCTTTATACTTGCCCGAGTGTGTAAAGTATCGATTCTTTGTGGCTCAGCAGAGAGACACGAAGCTTACGCCTTGCATTACATCAAGACAAGTAGGGCTCAACGAGAAAGGTTGGTGCTCTCCTTGCTCCAATCGCTTGACAAGAAGCAGAGCTGAGACTACACGACACACAACACAACGACATTCTGCCATCGGCAGTGGCAGGCCTCGCCCACAGCACATCTACAACCGCGGATCCAAAAGAAACAATTTGCGACATCTTCGATCGTAGCAACCTAACTGGAGAAAGATTGAAGCCAAACAGAGTACAATGGCACCAACATTTTAAGCAAACTTTTCAAAGAATACGACTACGGAACTCTCATTTAGTGCTGAAAATTCTAGACAGAGCACAATATCGCCAACTTTTATGGCTTTAACTCCTTATAAAGAAAGCGTTGCACCTTCCTTCTGTGCTGATGAATCTAATGCATCCATGACACCGCCAACTTTCAGCACCAGGAGTTGGGACAAGGAGATACCAGGAGAGTTTGGTTCACCATTTGCTGTGCAAAATGACGACCCGTTTGGACCCTTCTCTAGCGTAACACATACTAGTGAACCTATGTGTAATGGAACAACGAATCAAGAAGCTGTGTTGCATCAACAAAGACTCTGGTTGGAGCAGCAAAACAAGATTATTGCTAAGCATTGGACTTGATTTGGGAGCTCTACAACCAACTCGTCCAACTGTAATTATTTAGCTAGATATTCTCAATCAAGTTTTACTAAATTTGCGATGGGAATTTTGGACCGCCACAGACCTACTTGCTCTACTTCTCAAAATCTCACAAGTCTAACCTAATCACCTGGCAGAAACCCAACATTTTTTGGCCCGTAATGTTGTGCATACTTGGAAACTGGAATAATTGTTCATCAGAGAAGCCTAACAATTAAGCACTTTTGGATTGACCAAGAATATACTTGATAACTAAAACATCACAAGGGTGCTAATACTTCATCATTAAGTGAAGCGACTAATTGTTATAGAAGCGGCTTAAGTTTTCATTATTCAACGAATACTTCAACGCAATGCTTACTCAATCCTCGATAAAAGTTCAACGAAGATAAAGTCTAGTCTATATCATTTATTTTGTTTCCAATTTAAGAACATGTGAATGATATGATTATCAATTTATCATAGATTATGTCTATATGTAAATAATCTATTTGTAACCTTGCACTAAAAAGAAGAATTTCATGAAGCCACCAAGATCTACAAAGGACCAATCTATTTTATGTCCCTCCTATTTATTCAAAGCTCTCATTAATCAAAATTAATCAAAACTTGAAGACTATCGCACTATCCTTATTTTCAAAAAAAAATACCAAGTAGACATAAACTCAAGTCCACTTAGAGGTACATTGTTCTTCTAAAACAAAGCACGATGTAAGGCCTGGTTAACTAAACCATTGTACGATCCTAATAGCCGCACAATGGTGGCTAGAAATGGCAGAAAAGGGCCCACAGTGAGGGGGTGAGAACTGAGGAAAGTTTGGCTTTACCGCTAAGTTAGTTGATACAGGTGCTCAAGACTTTAAAGAGTGAGATGGAGATATCACGGGAAAGATATATGACCCAGCAAAAGTCGTCAACTTTTCTTTGGTAGGCATTGCTTAGCATCGGATGCAAATGCAGTAGAGGATAGGTAGGAAACATATAGTAGGGTATAATACAGGAGAAGAGAAAGAGGAAGTGGTGATTGGTGATTGGTGAGGGGAGGCAAAAAGAAGCAACGACATGTGAAGCTGTGAAAGAGAAAATGGGCCACACATGACACATTCATCATAGTTACATTATTCTCGTTCATGGAAACATTCATGCCGAGTTAGCTCCCTTTCTCCATTCAACAAAGAGACTTGCAATTCTACCATAGGCTGGCATGGCATAACATACGTAATTTGGCAAATACATTTTACTTAGCTGGCGTATAATACAAAGATCTATACTTTGCTTGGATGTTGTTGGCAGAAATCTTGCTTTCCCATGTGAGGTTGGTGATACGTTCTACTAGGGACCCTCACTTCTTGGCTCTCTCCTCCATTACTCAGTCCCCTGTCTTCCCTACGTGTATGCCCTTGCCTAGTTGCCTTCCTCCACTACCCATTTTTCAATTTTTTCTAACCCTTTACCAGATCCTCCCTACCAATTATTCAGTGCCCTTTTTTTCTCTTCTCCCAAAGGCCAAAACAGAACCATCTCTCTCACTCATCTGTGATGTGAAGCTCAAGCTAACAGGTGCAAATGCAGACTATATGAGTGTAGTGGGCTACTGGTTTCTGTGGTCAGTTTGGGTGATCAAACTCATCATGCTTGCCGATTCCTAACACAAGCCTGAAATGAGGGTCCCCACTTTACCCATAACCAAATCTGCTGAAAGAGAGGGGGCCAACTCACTAGATCACTAGTGTGATTCAGAAACTACAATCTTTTTCATCATTCACCTCCATTGATGATTCTCATTCCCACTACCTCAACAGAAACACAGACAGCAATGTAAAAATCAAAATCTAATCTCTAAAAGCCTCGGAGGGAATGGGGGCGCATAATAATAACATAATACTATTGCAATGTACCTATCCTACGCTAAACAAATCCACATCCACTATCATCACCATCATCATCATGAAAAGAATCAAAGAGCTTAGTTATATAACATTTTCATAAGATCATTAGTCAAAAAAGCACACAAAAAACAGTTGCACTCTTTCTATTCTAACCGAAGAAAGACCATATCGTATCCGTTACGAACTATGGCTTCTTCAAGGAGGATGTACATCACCAAACAAAAACATGTGCTAATGCCAACCCTCCTAAAAAACAAAATGACAATGTGCTTCATCTTCATCATCATCATCATACTGAAGCTCATTACAGCTTTCACGAGTGAATCAATAAACAAAGACTAAAAAAATGACTAAAACGCTACAGAAAACCAAGGATACTCCCTAAAAACCGCATCCATGCTTTTTTTTCTTTCTTCACCGATATCTTATATAACTTTATCCTAGATTTTATATAAACTACTAGATAAATATTAGCATTAGGTAAAAAATAAAAGTTGGGGTTATACGATGTGTGTGTTTGTTGCTAGTCCCAAGCATTGAGCCTCGAGAAAAGGCTTTGTAGCTTCTCATTCCTTCGTCGGTTAGAACTTCAAAACAAACTCCTCCTTTAACCTGTATTACCATCAAAATTTCTATTCTCATCAGCCAAACTCCAACACCCAATTACCCAAAATAGTAAAAGAAACGAATAATATAACTTGGGTCAATGCTTCCGTAAAAACTATGAAGGTTGAAAATGTAATGGACCTTCTAGATGGGTCTGTGACACTTTAGCCCAATTACGCGCCAATCAAGGTTACCCAATTTTTTAATAGCGAGACTTAAATACTCACGACCCCGACTCCAGGGAATAATAGGATTCCTGTGACTGGACCCCACCGGGCCAAACTATCAATATTCTATTCTTGGGTATAGTTTCCATGACGGGATATTGGAAGGGTCAGAAATGTCCTTTGACATGCCAGGTGGGAAGCTTTTACGTGCACATACAGGCAGGCCGTGCACAGTTGTCATACTCTAATTTGCTAGGCGGAGTCAAAATGACAGTCATCAAGTCAAACACACTTTACAAAGAGGGTAAATCTCGAGACTAACCTTATCGTTGGCGGGTATCTCGGTCCGTTATTCCCTCCAAGTCAGGGAGAAAATAGTCTTTAACCTATTTCCGGAGAGTCTCTGCAGCGCCTTCTTCGCTCCGGCGACTTCCACCTCCGCCAGCTTCACCAAATGCGGCTGCGCTCCGGCGGCTGAAACCCTCTTCCGGCACCCCTGACTCCAGCCGGAGAGCGCCGCCGACACCACCATCACCGGAAACTTGTGACTCACCGCTTCGTTTCTCGGATCCAACATCTGAACCAGCCTCATCAAACTCTTGTCATCCCTAACCAACTCTTTCCGGTTCGACCGAACCGTCAAAAGCGAAACGAGCGCTTCCGACGCCGAGTCTTGCACTCCCACCGGCTTCGGCGACTCCATGAGCTTCACCAGCGAACCCATACAGCTACCAATAGCTCGTTTATTCCCGTCGCTAATACTAATCGATAAGCTAGCAAGTAATGATACCGATATTTGCTGAAGGACTGGGTTACCTTGTCTGATAAACTCGGCCAATTGAATCAGAAACAAGGTCGAAGAGGCTAGGATTCGAGCGCATGGCTCTGAAGCCGAGAGAGAAGCTATGGCGCGGAGGACATGTTCCAGTGTTTCTGAGCTTAGTAAATCCTGGATCAAATGCATCAGTCTCTGCAAGCCACGCTCTTGGATTATCAAAGCTCGGAAATACTCGTCGGTAGAGGCTAAAGTCGCTAAGCAATTAGCTGATTTCTCTTGAGAGGTGATGGTGCCGGAGATGAGGAGTTGGAGTAGTACCGGTACAGCGCCTTCTTCACCCAAAGCGGTTTTGATCTCCTCCACGCTCGCCACGTTTCGAAGAGCACCGACGGAGTGAGATTGCGTCGCTGGGGTTCCGGATCGGATGGATTCGATTAGTACCGAAACGCCGCCGTATGCGGAGACGGCCCACGCGTTTTCCGGGTCGGCGGTGAGTGCTTCCACGGCGACGGCGGCTTTCTCTTTCAACGCGGTGGTTCCGGATTCGAGTGTTCTCAACAACGGGCCTAACCCGCCTTCTTCGAACACCGCCTTACGCGACTCGTCGTTCGCGGCGGCAAGGATCGACACGGCGGAGGTGGCCTGCTCTCGAACCCAGGGCTGGATATGGAAATCGAGCAAGTGAATCAAATACGCGACGTTTCCTTCTTTAACGACGAGACTCGCGGCCTTGTCGTCGTCTTGAAGAAGCTGTAAGAGCGATTCCAAGGCCTTGTTCTTGAACTCTGCGCCGCCGATTTGGAGGCGGGTAAAGAGGTCGCGGATGAAGAATCCGAGATTCTCTTTATCTGACCCGGGACCCGGATGCGACAAAACGATGGCGTTTGACTGGTGGAGGACGCCGGATCTGAGGAGGAGGTCGAGGTCGCGGAGCTGGTTAGATAACGCGGCGGCAGTCATGTCGAGGTCGCTCTGCATGTGGAGCTTGCCGCGGGCGGCGGAGAAGGACGAGTCGTTGTTGCATTGGTCGGAGAGGGCGGTGAGGCGCTGGAGAGTGGAGAGGAGGTTGGGGAGAAGAGTGTAGAGGAGGGGATTCTCGGACCAGTGAGGGGAGTCGGAGATGTCGGCGACGGAGGTGCGGAGGGAGGTGAGTTTTGAGCGGAGGGGATGCCAGCGACTAGGGAAGATTTTGACGGTGAGGGAAGTGCGGAGGAGGAGAGATAGGGTTTCGTTGATGAGGTCGAGGAGGGTTTGGAGTGGAGAAGAAGAAGCAGCTGCGGTGGTGCTCTGCATTGGACAGACTACACATGAAAAAGTGTGCTGCTCTGACAGAGAGAGAGAGAGAGAGAGAAGAGTGTGTTCTGAGAATATGAAGAGAGGAGCCGAGTGGTGAGAGTTGTGTAACAGCCTTTTTTGTTTTTCACTTTTGATTCTGGGCCTGGGCTACATGGGCCGATGTTTCAGCTAGATTGCTGGTTTTGTGGGTGGAATGAGAACATGATGCAGTACCATGAGTCCATGACTAGACTAAGCAAACCTGTGAGGCGTAATTTTCTGATCTGTCCGGGCAACCTGGATAGATGATTGTATATGAATCAGGTGTCTTAATATTTTGATCATTCCATGGAAAATTGCACTAAAAATACAATGGTTTTACAAATATGATGATAAGTGAGGCCATGGAAAATAAATCACAGGCTGGAGCTACTCCTTTGCCGCACCGGTATTGTTGCAAAGCTGAGTATAGTACCACTCTTTTATTCACTTTGCTTTCGGTAAAAAGATACAAGTATGTTATATGTTATATATGGCGGAGCCGCTTTTCTCCACCGGTCGTGAGACTTCACAACCACAAGTGTGTCTCACAACTCAATTCTCACCACAGATTCAATCAAGCTCTCTCCATGGTCTTTGTAGCATAAATTTGCTCAAACTCTCAATTACTATTATGGGCACTCTCATCTTCCAATTCTTTCTCAATCCCCGCCGGACCGACAATTCCCGCCGACCATTTTGGATTCTTCAACACTTCCAACGGCGACGCGTCCCTTAAGTCGACCGGGTCAGATCTGATTCGGACAGGGCCCAAGCACAAGAGGAAGACGGGTAATTCTAATTCTTCTCAGTGGGAAAAGTCGAAAGGAGCTTTGACGTTGTCGTTGTTTAGGGAAGAGGAGAGAGACGAGCAGGCGCGTCAGGATTTGATCGGGTTGACTAAAAATGAGGGATTGGAGAGAAAGGCGTCAAATTTGAATGGGGTATGATTTGATTTCGAATTTGTATGTTCATAATGGGTCGAATTTGAATTCAAAATTGAGCTCAAATGGTTTTGATATGAAGCTCAATGGTTTGGATGGTGTTAATGTGAGTTAGAATGGTTTTGAATTTAAGGGTCTGGCTTCTAATGGGAGTTCAAATTTGAGTGCGGCGGCGAAGTCGAATGTGGAGGAAGGAAATGGTGATTTTGATGATGAGGATGAGGAAATGGTTTTGCAATGATGGTAGTAAGGTGGTTTGTGATGACTGATGATGGGTGGCGGGAATTGCAGTGACATGATGGACGGTGGGGCGCGACTGCGTGATTTGCAGCTGCAGTGGAGATGGGACAAATCTGCTACAGAGAGCATATAGAGAACATGATTAAATCGATGGCTCGATGTGAAGCATGTTGTACAATAGCGTTTATGAAGCTTCACAGCCAGTGGAAAGAAGTCTCTATGATGTCATGGCATCAGGCTTTGTTACCAAATAGTTGCGTAGCCTCAAGACTTTCTATTAGAAGATCGAAGAGTCATCATGAGTAGGGGACGAATTGACCAAATTGGGATTATTGTTCCAGTAATTCTCGTTATCTTCATAATAGTCACTTTCGGGCACTGCCATGCACCAATTTCCGAATCACCACCGCCTCCATCCACAGACTCCGGTCACGATCCATGGAGTTAATTAAGCAACAGGTTGGTAAAGGAATTTGGGGTAAATTTTCTAGGACCACGCCCAAATCGCCAACTCAACCTCTATTATCAACCAAGTGATTTTTTTTGTTACGAAAATTTTCATATAGTGTATATATTAAACTGGTTAGATACACCGAAAAACACCTAGAATAACCATCTTTTGTAGAGAGACAAAACTAAACTAGGCAGATGTATCCATAAAAATTTAGAGTTCATTGTAACCTATAATACTAGACTCAGGTCAAAGCTCGCTAAACTTCTACTATAGTATAAAAGACATCTAAAACTTAGAAAATGCCCACAAAAGCCAAAATGAGAAGCCCATAAGATGAGGCTCAAGGCCCATCCCAACAAGGTCATCCCTAGCAAAAAGCTCCATCACCATAGCTGCAGCAGCAGACCAAAAAATAAATCAACTTTGCCTCTAAGATGTTCATTGCAGACCGCTGCCAACAGCTCCTCCACACAAACCAATGACACAAGACCGTATCGTCGACACCACAGAGCCAAACAACTAGCAAAACAAAACAACCCAAAGAGCACACCTTCATCGGGAGCGAGCCACCGGAGCAATCCGAAATCGCCGACCAAATCTAGTACACCACCCGCCTTCATCATCGCTAGCAAAACACCATGTCAATCAAACCATATACAACGACATCCAGTAAAGCTACGACCCAAAGCCTCACCCCAAATAAAACTTCTAGATAGAAACACCAACAACAAACCAAAGGCGATGACATGGGCTAACGACCATTCAAGCCTAGACTGCCACCGGCAGGTGAACTAGGATATTTGGAGAAACCTAGCTAGAAAAGTAGAGAAGCAAGTCGGAAGCAAACTGACTCTTCCTTATTATCGACTAAGGGGGGTGTATTGTATCTGGAATTAGTGGCAATTTTAAACAAGTCCATGGAATCTGAAAGTCCAAGTGTATTCAAAACAGATTTTTAATAGTCCATAAAAGTCTAGGTGTATTCAATTAGGATTTTAAAAAATCCATATGAAGTCCACCAAAGTCTAGCGGTATTCGATTAGGATTTTAAAAAATGAATAGAAGTTTTAGGGTATTCAAAATTTCATTCATATTTACGGAATTAGAATGTCAAAGAAATTTGTGGACTTTGTAGGGTTTAGTATAAATAGCAGACTTCAACAATTTGCCAGCTGCTAGGGCAAAGATTTTGAGCGTGGGAAAAGTCTATCAAAGTTCATCCTTCTGAGCGTGCAAAGAGGTTGGTTCCCATCATCTTGTTTTCTTGATTCTTCTCTATATTTGTCTAATTTCTTGTGGTATCAGAATTCTGGGTTATGTTAGTTTTTGTTGCGACACTATATATTGATCGAGACCCCCATATTGATTCATGTTCAAAGTTTCAAACGCACGATGAGAATGACAGTATAGAAGAAACTAGAAACTATATACAGTATAAGCTAAACTAATCAAAGGACTTTTTCTAATCTAACGACTAAACTAAAAATTAAGCAAGCTTTCCATTTGTCTTTATCTCTCACTCCACCTACTACCACTGAAAACAATAGGTAGCGACTGCCAAACTCACCAATAACCACGACGACCACGTTTTGATCGATATATCTATATCTATCCCCCATTCCTAGTTGCCGAGTTATCTCAAGCTGTCTGCACGTCAAACCTACGTCACCCGATCACAATCCCTTCTCGTATATTAATTTATGTTAATTTTAATTTAATTTACTTCATCATACACTAGTTTGTACTGTTACATTGCTATTCTGGTTATGGATTTGCATAATCATTATCAGCTGCTATTAATAGAGATTTTTGGTATTAATCACAATGTGTTGTTTGGACCTATAGAACACTTGTGCTCTTTATGTTTGTTTCAAGTGTGTTTATTGGTTTCTATATACTTGATTGATCTCAAATAAAGTAGTTTGGCTTTTGAATGTCTTTCCTGGGTGTCGCTGTAATCAAGTAGTTTGGCTTTTGAATGTTCTACTTTGAGTAGCTAAATAAGAGAAACTTTTGAATCATAGATGGGAGATTCACAAGGAAGTGGTAAACGAAAGGATTATAAAACTTGGACCGCAGAAGAGAGCAATGTTTTGCTTCAACTCATGGTTGAAGGAGCTAAGCTTGGGTTCCGTGATATTAATGGTGTAATAAGCAAAACAACAGTAGAAGCAAAGTTACTTCCTAAGCTTAAGGAAAAACTTGGTTATGATGTAACTTTCAGCCATTACCAAAGCCGAGTGAAATGGTTTAAAAAATAATACACCAATTACTCTCAGCTTATGCGTCACAGTTCTGGGTTTGGGTGGGATCCGATCACAAAGAGATTCACTGCCGCTGATGAAGTATGGGCTGACTATTTGAAGGTGAGTTTAATGTCTTGTAGTTTTATTTTATTAGATTACTAATTATTTTGAAGGTTTACCATATTGACATTTTTGTTTATTATCTTTCAGTCACATCCAACCCATGCACACTTTCGGACAGAAGTATTTCCAGACTATGAGGATTTGAAAATTGCAGTTGGTAATGGAACTGCAACTGGGATGGGCTCAATCGGTCTAGGTGATGATACAGATGCCACAACATATGAAGCAGGTGAGAACGGGTCTTGGGAAGTGGGTGGTATAGAGGACTTGGTCTTTGATCAAGATAATTACACATTTGTGCCAAATGAAAATGAGTCATTGGACCAAGAAAACTTGCCATCTCTTTCCCAACAACGCACCCCAGCCAACAATGCACATGCTTCAGCACATAGCAGGGTTCAAGGGAAAAGAAGTAGAGCTGATTATGAAAAAAGTAGCAGCTCAAAAGGGGCAGCATCTCAAGCTGAAGTTCTACAAAACTTGTCAACTGGCTTTGGTAAAATTGTCACCACTTTTGATACCATTTGTGGCATAATGGAGAAGAGAGAATCAAGAGACACTGAATGTTGGATTGCTGTTCAAGAGACCCCAGGATCGACTGATGAAGCTAGCTTTTTTGCGCTTAGGTTTCTTAACACTAAAGCAAAGCAAGACATATTCTTGAAGATGAGTCCAGACCAACGACATAATTGGATCACTTGGGAACGAAATAATGCATGAGGCTAACAAGCACTATGCTATGGCTTGAAGATGTGTTTTTGTTTGAATAAGGATTTCTTTGAACAATTATGCTTTCTTTAATTTATTGCAACTTGAGGTTTTTCTGAATAATTATGAGTTCTGGTTTGCTTTTGAATGGATGATCTTATGAATAGTAACATTGTTCATTTTAATTGTTTAGGTGCTTTCTCTAAGCGCGATATCTGAAATGGATGTGTGTGGATTTGATGAAGAGGAAGAAGAGTTTTACGAGGTCATTAGAATTTTGTTAATGGCAATACAAGCAGTTGTTTATATGTTATATGATCTTGTGCGCAGCATACTTGATGAACGTATTAGACGTCCGTTGACTCGACGACCAGTGACATCACGTGGATACATATATATGGATAAGATACTGGACAGCGACCCTCGTATGTTTCGGGAGGTTTACAGAATGTATCCTGACGTATTTCGAAAATTGTGTGCCATCATCAAAGAGAAAACACCTTTACGAGATACCAGATACATTTGTGTTGAAGAAATGCTTGCTACATTTTTACTTGTTGTCGGTCAAAACAATCGATATAGTGAACCTCGGATGATATTCGAGCGATCTCATTTCACTGTTAGCAGAAGTTTCAACAAAATCTTGAAGGCCTTAAATACAATAGCTCCAGAGTTTATGGCAAAACCACTGCCGGCTAATACCTCACCACCTAACATAAGAGAAAGCACAAGGTTTTATCCTTTCTTTAAGGTATGCAAAGCAATATTTCTATCAGATTAAATCTTGTATCATTTTTCTTTTTTATATGTTGTATTGGAGCTATTGATGGCACACATATTCCTGCAACAGTTATTGGACGTGAGGTAAGCAGATACAGAAATCGTCATGGGAATATATCACAAAATGTGTTAGCAGCTTGTGACTTTGATTTACAATTCATATATGTGCTTAGTGGATGGGAGGGTTCTGCTCATGATTCAAAAGTGTTAAATGATGCTATTTCTAGACGTAATGGACTCAAAGTACCACCAGGTATGGTTTTACATCCATGAAAAACTTTAGCAAGCATGTTTCAGTTTGTGTCATAAATATACTTACTAATTACATATGTTTTTCATGATTAGGTAAGTATTACTTAGGGGACTGCGGATTTCCAAATCGACGTCAATTTTTAGCTCCATTTCGAGGTACTCGATATCATCTCAAAGATTTTTGTGGCGGTGAAGGAAACCATCCGGTCAATGCAGTTGAGTTATTTAATCTTCGTCATGCTTCTCTGAGGAACGTAATTGAGAGAATATTTGGTATATTTAAGTCGCGGTTCACAATTTTTAAATCAGCACCACCATTTCCTTATAAGACACAAGCAGAGCTAGTTTTGGCATGTGCAGGATTGCATAATTTTCTTCGTCAGGAATGTCGTTCAGATGAATTTCCTCCTGAACCAGAAGAAGATGATCATGTAGACAATGGAGAAGATAATTTTGAATGGGACGATTTTCAAACTCAAGAGCAGCAAAGGGATAACGCTAATCAATGGAGAATGAGTATTGCTAATCAAATGTGGGCAGAAGCTCAAGCAAACGCCAACAATGTAAACGATGCAGAAAGTAATCAACAAGAAGGAGAAGGATGATCATATCATTGTTGTTAAGGACGTCTGCTTTTCATGTTAAAGTTTTCATCAATGTTTTTTCATTCTCATGTTCGACCATGTACCTTTCAATTATTTTAATATATAACGTAAATTTCCCTTTGAAATCTGTATAAGTCGTTCATATAAAGTCTGTGGATTTTTATAAATCGTAAGAAAGTCTGTCGATGATTTTAGAAATGCTTAGAAGTCTGTGGACTATTTAGAAGTGTCTGTGGACTATTTAAAGAGTCTGTAGACTTTTCTAAAAGTCCATGGATTAAAAAAACTCCATAAAAATCCATAAAAATCCAGATACAATACACCCCCCTAAGTGTTGCTCGAAAAAATGAATGAGCACGCATCTCCCATTTGGGGGCTGTATTGAGTTATTGATCTTAACAACTAAAGCCATTGTACAATGAGAATTTTTTGTGCATATATGTAGAGGGAAATTTTCTATCGAGAACTTTTACGGTGAGACTTGGTGAGTACCTTCTTAGAAATCATAATTTTTAATAATATTTTAGAAGATCAACCGTTGTATGTCTAGTTATATATACGTAGATTATTACTATAAATTTTAATCCAATTTTAAAATCGTTAAGGTGTCGAACAAGATGAAATAAATGAACGTTCTAAATTTATCAAATTTGAACCGTTCATATTTATAATTGTTAAACTATGATTTTGAATCCATTAACAATTTTCAATTTGGTTGAAAAAATACTTGAATAATCTACTCATATATAAATAAACATCCAACGATTGATATGTCAAAATATGATATAAAAAAATTGAGACTTATAAATTATTGTATAGAAAGTACTCACCGAGTCTTTATCATAGAGGTCCTCATTGGAGAAGCTCCCCATATGTTGAACCCTAGCGCCATTGTACAGATATCTACCTCTGTATAGCCAACAACTTCTTTTCTCCAAATTTCTCTACGAATTATATAACATTCACAGATATAATGGAATAAGGATCTTCATCCACCCGCATGAATCTAAACCCTAAACAGCTCGAATTGATGCAGGAGTACTACAATAAGTTCAAGTATGTTAAAGACAGACCCATACCTGAGATGAGACGAAGGTTGCGGCCGTCTCGGGCACCAAAATTCCGAAGGGTCTAATTATTTTAAACCTCTCCGAAACGAAAACATTTAAGTAATTTTGTGATATTTAAAAAAAAAAATGTTATGACATGTGAATTATTTTCTTCTTTTTATTTAATATTGTAATGAATGTTAGTTTTCTTTTCATGTAAGGTATTACAATAATGTTAATTGTATTATGTACTATGTTGAAACATCAATATATATATTTAGTTTGGGTTATAAATGAGTATATGTTTGTATTTAAATTGTGATTAACAAATCAAACATTTAGTTTTATTTTTTAATATATTATATCGAAACATTAATTTATATTGGTTTTATTTTGAAATATTTGATTATAGTTTTATATTTCATGTATGAGTAACAAATCACACATAAATATTAGTGCACGGTGATTTAAATTTGTTTTTGTAGATACAAAAATAACATAAAAATAAATTGATTTGGATATTTATGTAATATAATTTTATATATTTATCTTTTTTCTTGAAATGACCATGAAAAATGTGTGATGCTGTGGAGAGAAGAGAGAGTGTTTACTCGGAAAGGTGAGAATATGAATGGGGAGAGGAGTGGTGGTGAGTGTTGTGCAAGTGTAATAATTTTGTTTTCTTTTCTTTTTTCACTTTTGATTCTGGGCCTGGGCTACTTGGGCCTATGTGTAGTATTTGGTTGCGGGTCTTTTGGGCCTACTTTTTTCACAGTCATGCAGTACCACGAGTCCATGACTCTTGTGAGGCTTTCTGATCTGAAGGGGCAACCTGGAGGGAGGATTGTTATGAATCAGGCCTCTTTCCAGACCAATAATAATTCTTAAATTTTCAACATTCCATAGAAATATTGCCGTAAAAACAGTGGTTTACAAATATGATGGATGATAAGGGAGGCCATGGCAAATGAATAACAAGCTGGGGCTACACCTTTGCTGCACCAGTATTGTTGCAAAGCTGAGTATAGCATTACTCTTTTAACTCGATTTGCTTTCAATAAAACATCAGTATATTGTGTATGTGCCTGACCAGTCCAAATGCTTCGTCGAATCTGTTCACATTGAAGAGACCGTCTGATAAGGCATTATATGTGGTAATAATGTTAGAAACACCCCAATCTACATGTCCATCTGCACATAAACCTTTGACAAATGTATTGAACATAGTTGTACGTACAGTATTTGGAGGACAACTTCCAGCACAAGAATGAAGCATCTTTCTCCCAAACACATCACAAGAGTGGTGAAATCCAAAACCCAGCTGAAGAAAAGATTACCAATTTGATCACGATTAAGAATAAACACAGCTGAAAGATGAGAAATTTATAATAAAGCCGAAGACTAGAGAAAGTTTCGATTTTGTGGTTTAAATGTAAATATAGAAAAAAGAGACTCGGGCCACTAAACCCTGCTAATACCCCCAGAGAAGAGAGAGAGAGAGAGAGAGAGAGAGAGAGATGGCGAACAAACCTTGGCGAATCATCCCAAGGCCATTGTTAGAAACAGTCCTCAACAACCACGCTCACCACCACCGCGTCCACCAGCCTCTAATCCTCCACGGCCCACGCGGCTCCGGCAAAACCACTCTCATCCTCGAACGTAATCATTTTCCTTGTACTAATTTCATTACCTTTGAATGATCTTGAATGTTTGAATCTCTACGTCCAGGTCTGCTCGGCGAGTGGAACAGCGGCCCCCACGTCACCGGCTACGTGGACTTCGCGGAGTCAATCAAAGAACACCACCCCCAATTCGGTCAGTCGTTTCCATGGACTTCCTGGGCCAGCTGTCCGCCGCCGTCACTCTCCGATTGCAGAGCCAAGCTCGAAGAATGCCTCGAATCCATGGCCCACAAGGGAGTCCAGCTCGGCACCATCAGCTCCCACCAAGTCTTCTCTGCTCTCAACAAATGGCACAATCTCAACACAGCTCTCCGCCGCCTCATTCACAACACCAATGCCAATGCTGCTGCTGTTTCGGATAAGGTCTCCGGCTCAGTGCTGTGGGACAGAGCGGTTTTCGCTCTCAGTGCTCGGTTGAATGCTGTGGAGATCGATGGAGTTTTGGGGCTGAGTGATAAGAGGAAGAGCTTGTCACTCGAGGAGGCTTCGTATTATAGGGAGGCGATTGTGGCGTTGAAGTTGGCGAAAGAGGTGATTCAGGTGCAGCACAGCTGGAGAAGTAATGCCATTGTGCATTTGAACAGGACAGGCGGGTTTTCGAGGTCTTTGGCGAATTCATGTACTGATTGGCCTTGCTTGTTGTTGGAGTTGCTGTCGCAGGCCGCTGAGATTGATCATTTTCAGGTAGATTTTAAGTTCAAAACGTTTCGCTCTTGCTTTTACTAGAATTATGAATTGGAATTTGACTGGAAGAATGTTTTGACATAACATTGAGCAGCCGAAGCTGGTGATAAACAATATCGAAGTTTTGAAGAATGTGATTCTGTTGGATGAGAAGTCATCGGTTAGTGGATCAATGTACCATGACAGTTTGATTTGGAGAACGATTGCTTTAGGTGCAAATGAGAGGTGCTTGCCTGTAGTACTTGTAACATCAGATAGGTGAGCTTCATTTTTGGTAAACTGTAACATCACTTATTTCATTTCATGTTTGCGTCATTAGTAAGGAATACTAATTTCACTGTCAATGCCTCAGTTACTATTCGTATCGAGCTTACATGGATTTTGGGTTTCCAGACATATTCATCTCGCGCGAGGTACTAAATTTGAAACCTTGAAATGATAATACTCTATGGTCACCGTCTATATACACAATACATTACTGTTTCTTACTTTATTACTAAACTGATAGTAACACTAGTTTCTTAGACTAGCATGTCATACACCACATATTGTCATATGCCCCGCCTATTTTTATTGTGTTGTGCACAAACTAAAGGACCCCATTTCACACCTTTGTCTTCTGTAGTTTTACATTCCTCGATGAAATCTTGTGTTATTGTTTTCATTCTGGTGCATATCAAGCTTTAATCTTTGTTCGTACAGATCTTTGGGTGGAATGTCCAAGAAGCCAAATTGCATATGGTTACTGATTACTTCAGTCAATCAGAGGTAATAAACTTCTCCTATTTTAGATCAACTTATTTTCTTATTACTTAGTTTGTGTGTGTGGGAAGGGGAAGAAAAAGTAATTAATTTCCCAATGTTTGAAAGTAGAGTTCTTGCTGATCTTCACTTTTCTTGTATAAACTTTTTTCTTTGTTTCCTTACATTGTTGTAAATGACTATTGGCATTACTATTACCATTTCGCAGTGGTTGGTAATTTCTGAGGTGCTTGGCCCAAACCCACGGCACCTGTTCGAGCTATATGCACTGAAGCAGGGTGATTACTATCAGAAGTAAGTATCATATTTCTTTTTGTACCATCTCCTATAACCTTGATACATGCTGTTGGAACTAGCAGCTGAACTCATTTCTTGAATCAAAACAGATACGATTTCATTATTTCTTTTATATATTAACACTAGTTTCGGAAGAGATTATTACTGTTCTACATAACATACATCAGTATATGGGGCCACCTATTGAGTAAAGAATTTCCGATGAGTCAAGATATATTTTTCTACACATTATCTATGTACGTTTCAGTTACTCTACAGATGCACGACGTCGTGGTTACAACTTAAACTCCTAAGTGGGTTACCAGTTACCTCTGTTACATTCACCATCTAACTAGATGTACATAACTTTGTGGTAACAGATGCGGTGAAAAGAAATATGCATGTTTCATCCTAGACAGCCAAATCTGCATATAGTTCTTGCTCATGGATTATTCTGTATGTAATGGTTGTTGTATAGTTTTAACATATATTACTGTTTTGGTTCATCTGAAGATTGGCAGACAACAAAGATGGCACATTTGAGGACATCGTGGATTCATATTTAGCATATTTGCAAGTAAGTTTATATAGGGAGCGCTCAAATGAGGAAACAAGCATTATTTTAATTTGTGTTTCATTTATTTGAACCGCCATGTGGCTCTTATGCTTTGATGATTGCATGAAAGTTTCACAAGATATATTACATGACACTCACCAAAAATGCGAGATTGGGTCACTTCATTTTTGTCATTTTTAAATGAATTTACATTAGGCCTACCAGCTAAGTTCCTGTCAATACTATAGTTATCCTTTTCTTCTTGTTCTATTCCTTTCATAATGTAATTTTTAAGTGCTCAAGTGAATTCCTCTCTTTTACTTTGCGCTTCGTCTTACTTTCTCTTCAAGTCTTTTCATTCAGATTACTGTAGTCAATCCTGCCATGGATAGAGCACTGGAGATCCTGCAGAAGTTTGCTGTTGATGCACACAAGGGAAAGATTTCAAAAGATAAATTACGCTTTGGTGCACCTTGGAGACATCCTCCAGCAACTGATGACCCCACCTTGTGCACTGATTGGGCAAAGGTCCAGCTGATGGATTTTGTGCAGTCTCTCATCAATACAGAATTTGGAGTACGTAGTCTTTCGATTTTATTGTTTTTTCTCTCTTGTAGAATTCTTGTTTTGCAATTGGAACAATAACTAAATGGTGTTCTTAAAGTTGTAGTTATGCCCCTCCCAACACTTATGTAATTCTCTATAGATGAGGAAAAGAGAGAAGGTACTTAACCTTAGCTTAGGGTTGAAAAATGCATCAGATCATATCATCGTAAGATTAGCATTGCTGTCAATGTCTTTTTCCTCATTTTTGGTTCTCTCTTAATTTGGTTTGCAGATATCAGTATTGTCATCATTAGTCATCTATCCTCAGTGAAGCGGTATTCTAATTCCTAATTACCTTTTGTAGGTTAATTATCTAGCTGATTGTAGCCTTGAGATCTTTGACGATCCTTCTGCTGTTGCATTGGTGGAGGTAGATTCATAGATATGTTTATGCTTTCCTGAATTAGAAATTCTCTAACAAATCTTCCTGGTCAATTTTGTAATAATATAGTAATTGTTAGTAATTCAGAAGTCACAGTTGTGGCACCTGTATATTGGAATATTATGTATTCTTCATTATTGATTGGATTGCTGAAAGTTTTTTAAAATTTTGTATTGGATAACAATTATATACGCTGCCATAATAAGCTCATGTTTTCCTTCTGATCATTAGGTTGGCTTGCTCTATACTCAGCGTGACCCATCCTTCATTCGGCCCGTATCGAAAGCCATTGAGCGGTGTCTTGTAAGATGGTAAGCCATCTCTTGCAATGAATGTACTAAAATGATCTTGAAGGCTCTAACTGGCCATTATTGTTGTCCACTGATCACAGGCATGTCCAAGAGAGATTAAAAATGGGTTTCCTGAAATCGCTCCAGTATCTGTGGCAACGTTTTATACGAGGCCGTAGCTATCGTCATTTGATGCTACAAATAGGCTATAAGTAGAGCATTACATAGGTAATCCGCGTAAACTGCTCAATCAAATTCCATTACTACATGAAGAGATAACCTCCATCTCTGTCACCTGACTGGAGCTTATAAATATTTTGGCTAATTTGAGCTTTTTGGTTTTCCATCTGGTGCTTGGATTAGGTGTCAGATATTGAATTTTGCTTTACTGAATGTTGTTTTAGTGGAGGGATATTTGAGCTGCATTTGCCTATGAGCCTATGAAAATGATGATGTTTACCTTTCAGGTTTTCCTTGACAAATTCATCTTTCAACTGGGGAGTGACGCCTTTACATCAGGTTCATATAAATAGGTAAGCTCGTATTTCTGGTTCGAGCCTTTTACTGTTTTTTGTTCGTCTTGTCCATATCAATTTATATACTCTGTTGGCATCACCATCACTGTAAATGTAGCATTATTCATTTACCAAGTCAAGCCCAGCTTACTGCATTGTGTAGCTCTTTGTATATCTATGATACAGATGTTCCTGTCTTGTTATTTGAATGCTTCTGTTATTGAGTATCTAACCTTCTTTTCTTCCGTAGCTATAACAGTGTGCAGAGATGGGTAAAATCTTCAAAGCTGTATTCAACGAGTTTATCTAGTAAGAATTCCCTTCCCATGCTTCTGTTAAGTTACTTCATGCATCACTCTTTGTTTAGTGGTTCACATCTCTTTAAGTTCCAAGTGTCAACTACATGCTGACCAAGCATATAAAATAAGCTACAATAGTGTACTACTTCCACTATAAGAAACTCTTCCTTTTTTATGTATCCACTATTGAGTTGTAGTGAAACTGATCAACACAGATGTTTTTACTTCAACTAAGTGAGTAATATAACTGAGATTTGTTATTTGTTAGCAATACCATGGCTTGGTTGTTTGCTTCGGGTCCCTACCATTTCACTATGACATTACTGCTTTCCAGCATAACCATAGCTTCATCAAGTTTCTCCGTGTGCAGGATATGGCTATGGAACAACCCTTTTTTTAAGATTTGATGTTGAAGACTACCAAAGATGCACAATGGATACTTGGACAAAGCTTGTAGGATACACACTGACCAGCATCCTTAAAAATTGATTGGAAGCATTTAGCTTCTTTCCCCTACTAACAATTTTCAACAAAAATTCCATAGCACAGTATAGATACTGCCCATAATGTGACTGCCCTACTGTATGTTCTATCAATCAATCGTTTTATGCAAATCTTCTGTGTTTTGCTAGAAACTTCATCTGCTAGCTAGCTACGTTGTTCCTGGAACTTGTTTCCAAAACGTGACTTATTACCAGTCATGTCTTGATATTTCTTGGAAGAAATTTCTGAGGATTAAGAATAGATGTTCACTCCAAAATGTCCTAGTATTTCTTGGTCCCCTTTCTTGAATGTTGAATCTTATTTTGTCCCCGGAAAATAACTCGTCACCTGGAGTCATACATCTGCCTTGACGCTTAGATAACTTCTGAAGTCGTTTTATATGTCTAAAACTTTTCTGTTCTGTCAAAATTAAATACCAACGGTGCATATCCATTGTGATGGATCACATGAAATGTCCATGAAGCCTCTCTGATAATTTCCGTGCTGCATTTTTCTGCTTAAAAAGAGACCCTCTCGTTGTAGAACACAAGATGGGGGATCTGTGTCAGTTGACCAGCTTCTCTATTTCCTTCTTTGTTCGCTGTTGATGGTTATGGCTCAATGGTGATCAATTTGAAATTTAAGTGGGTGGTCAAGGGTTAACTTCACCGTGTGCATGGTGTTTAATATATTCTTATCATTAATTGGTAATAGGCGCTTATAGGCCCATATCCAGCCTTGTCATGATGGTCAAGTCATAGCAAAAATGTTCAATACACATGGCCCATAGCCACCGAATTCTTGGCACATTTACTACTTATTTCTCTTATGGATGGATCTTAGTGATGAATTGAGAAGATTTGATATGAGATGGCTAATGTTATGTTTATAGAGATGGGCGTGCTTGCTTGCTCAGCAATACAAACACTACGTGTGATCCATTACTTAAAATGTAAACCATTCCATCTAATAGATTAGACTTCATTCAAACTAGGGAAAATTAATTAATTGGAGTTTGGCATGGTTTGACCTTTAGAGCTTCGTGGTCGTGGTCGTAGTCATGCATTACATTTAAACTATGTAGGAGCCTAATTAAACTTTCTTATTCCAAATGATGAAATAATTAGGTCCGGTTGAAGTTTGAACGCTTTATTTTAAGCTTGCTAATTACATAGCATTTACAATATTATATCACACTACTTGGGTCAAAGTAGTATTCTATTGCTGTTGATATTGCCACTAAACAAACTTAAGATTTTTCAATTTTCTTAGAAGGGTGGATTCGAGCAATTCCTAGTCATATTATATCGTAGAATTGTTTTAGCCATCGTTGAATTATAGCTGGTGTAATTCTAACATTGTAATTGTCATGAATTAGGGTAACTGCGATCAAATATCACTATTAGAAAAACAAGCTACTGCACAGCACGGACGAATTCACACGAACTTTCACACGGATTCGAATCTGTGTGAAAATAGTTTCACACATAATTCTATATAAAAAATACATTCAATACCCTCAACAAGCCAATATAAATTCTAGTAGTATACCCTAATTCCTCAAACCTCTTTGGATCCCAATAAGTATTAATTAAACTTCATCCTATCTCTCAGCCACTGGAATGCATGATCTAATGGTTCAGAAGTTAGCTCATGGATATGCCAGAATTAGCTACTTGCATGCATGCACACAAATCATATATATGAGGACGTACGTATATATATATGCCAGAACTAGCTACTTGCAACTCAAGCTTTTAAGCAAGGTCGAGCATTTTTGTTCCCATATAACAGGACGGAGCCAAAATTCTCGGTTAGAGGGAGTTTAAATGAAAAGTTTAAAAAATAGTTTTGGTTATGGTAGTCAATTTGATCTTGATCTGTATATTTTGCCAAAACAGTCTTAATGTGTTGTTTTTGGTTTGATAAAACATCACAATTACTCGCAGCCTGATTATGAGTAATATTTGATCCTCCAAAATATGATATTATTGTTTGTTTCTTTTTCCAATTACTGAATCTATAACTAGCACCAACAAAAGTTTCACCGTTACCTTGTTCTCTAATAGCTTGTTTGAAAAGATAACAACATAAACAAAATGTAGTATCTTCTTTAATACTGTACTTTAACCAATATAGAAATTCAATAAACCAATCACAAATAAACCTTCTTTTCTTCTTCTTTTTTCCCTAAATTCCGTGAAAGGAAAAGTATGATTTTTAGGTTGACAAGGGCATTGTTGTAGATAACACCTTCGAACTTCTTCTTGAATGTTAGGATGATAACTTGAAATTGGTGGGCGTTTAGCGGGATCCGATGGATACTTTTCTGTAATATCTCCAGCACGAGACTTTTTCATATTGTTACTATTCTTTTTTTGAATTTTCGTAGGTGGTTGCTCATCTGATGTTGGAATAGAAGAAGAGGGTTTTTCTTTTCTTTTAAAGTATCTCTCTATATCTAATAAACTTAATAAATATGATTGTATTTTAATCTCAGGAATGGTAGAGTTTTTATAAAGAAAAAAAATCATAAAATTCTAAACCTGGTAAGAGATTGAATCCTAAGTGACCTAATACTTGGACTTCATTATTGAAATAATATATAATAATATTCTTACAAAGTGGTCGGATTTGAATTAGTCATGCACTCATACAAGTCATTGAAGTTTAGATATACTTAAAATAAATTATAATATTTATATTATATAATAATAATAATATATTAATTATTTTTTCACATAAATTTGGAGGAGGGACCACGCCCACCCTGTCCCATGTCCCTCCGTCCTGCCCATATACCTACACGCTCGTGTTTAATTTCAAATCTTGACCCATCAATAATCAAGTCCCTCTCCCTGGCCTCTCCCAAACCATAAGCCAAAAAATCTGGTTCCACAAGTTGGGAGAGATTGATATTGATAGCTAGCTAGCTCGGGAAAGATCGCAACGCCCACATTGAATTCTTATCATCAAGAATTTGTTTGTAGTTTTCTCAAAATTGGACAGATCGAACCTGCACTAAAAACTCACCAACAATGTGGTGGTAGGAACCACCCTGTTCTTCAAATTCATCAATTATCGCAAGCCAAAACTTATTATAGCAATTATATCATGCATGGCATGTGCAGTGCAGTGCAGTGCTTAATGCTTTTTCCCAAAGTTGTTTTGTCGAATTGGATTTTTATGACTCGAACAAACTTATATATAAGCACTCTTAATCCACTGAGTGTGCCTCAGCATTTACCGACCATATGCGTGTGTAGGCTTCTCTTGCTTGCTTATGGCATGGCTTTGTATATACTTTTCTTAAAGAAAAAGTATATATTAGACTTTAAGTTATTGTGATCATGCTGAATTGGATTGTGAGAGGAACCTAATTTAAAGTTCTTTTACTTACGAAAATCATAGTGTCTTCCACTATTAGCTGAGAGCCTGGGACACATCAGGTGCATGAAACTAACAAAGTTATTAGCTATTTATAATCATTCTCAACTATTTTTATTGATCGTCAAATCTATCCAATTAATTGGCTACATGAATAAATAACTAAACTGACCTAGCTTTGGCTCAGAGAGCACAGTGACAGTACGTACTCATGTCTCCTATCCTCAGTACTTTGATCAGTGGATTTTTGATGTTTCCAGGATTCTGCAACTCAACTTTAGATTCATTCATAGAAAGTGTAGTATGCAAGATGTACCGAGTTTAATTGGTAAAAACAGATATATATATATATATATATATGAGTTATGGGGTCTGACTACGCACTCAACCTTTTGCTATCTAATTTTTATGCTTAATTAGAAGACTAAAATTATACTAGTTCTTCTGTTGAGTATAACTTCACCCAAAAAAGGAACAAAGTAAACCCAGTATTTTTATTATTTTTTTAAGCTTTTCAGGGTTTGTTAAAGCTAGTGCCATTCACGTGTAGTAGTAGTAGTCCGGTAGTCCCCCCACAGCATGGACCAGTTTCATCTTTGAATCTTTTTTTGGTTTCCTTTTATAGATCGAATTACCTGTAGCACTAGCTACCAATTGCTTTGTATTTATCTATGATTGAGAAACAAATATAAGAAAATGGTGAGTCGGGGTCCTAAAGATCAGATTCAAATGTAAACCTCAATCAATTTTGACTACTACATATTATGAAGAATATTCGTGTAATTTTAACCTCTTACCGTTCAAAAAGGACGGATGAGTACGTATAAGACTAATCGAACCAAATGAATGTGTACATTTTCCATATGAGTTTTAATTTGTAAACCTTCTCCATCAGCCTTGATCGTATGATTCGTATCCAACACAAATTGATAATTATCCATGATATTTAAAAGCAACGTCCGAATATTTTTCTCCAACTACACGAAATTGCTAATTCAAGCTTTATTGGAAACCGCCCACGTTTTGTTTTCGGATTTTATTTACTAAATGCATGCATGCAACCATATATGACGTACCAAACACATAATTACCTTGAATCAGGTTGCAAACTATAACTTAGCCAGAAACTCCAGAAAGACCTGTCGATTTTGTTGTTCTGCAAATACTGTACGTTTTCTTTCGCATGAAGATACGTGTTCAATCTCGAACTCCAATTAATTAGGTGAACAAAGGGTACAAGGGAAATTAGAGATACAAGAACTAGAAGCAGTAGATCGAGTAGGCGCGCCTTCCTTTCTTCCTTCTTCGAATCTTCACACAAATATCCAAGAACGTAGGGCCTGAAACTAGCAAGAGAACAGTGAAATCCAGTTTACTGGTCAAAGAGGCAAAGAAGTTAGGAGCTTCCAAGCTCGGTCGATCCTGTGGTTGAGAGTCGAGACGGATTAAGGAGAACTGTTCCATATTTCCAAAAGAAAGAAAAACAAACTTATTGATTTCTTTTTCCTATTTTTATCGTTCCTTTTTGTTTGTTTTTCGAATTTCGACTAATTATATTACTAACGGGAATGGAAGAGAGAAACGAGAAAGTGGAACAAGGCAAAACAGCGTGGAGAGATCGAGCTAAGCTAGGCAGCTTGATTCAATGAACATGTCAAATCCATCCATGTGGAGTACGTAGCTCAGAGATGGGGTTATAGAGAAAGATGATTGAAGGCAGCACACGTACCTTGACACATATTGAAGCACTACAACTCAGATGAAGCATGATCCAATTCTTTCTTTTTTTGGAAAGAACGAGTGATTGGCATTTGTTTGCATTGTAGCTCAGAATCATGAACAATTTCTTGAACTTGAAACAAATTAACATAAAAAAAATTGATATAAAAAAAACTCAATTAGAGAGGCAGGAGAGCTTTCATGTCTTTTTTATCTTTCATAATGTTTCATCACATTATATATAGACTACATAATTTAACCATATTATATGATATACCATATCTTAATTATGATCAATAATTTGTATCATATTGGTATAATGTGTGAGTAAGATAATATGGTCGGTTTGTTTATTGAACAAACTCATTAACTATTTCATACGGTTTTTTTTTTTAAACTACTATTTCATCGCATGTACTATTTCATACGGTTGTACCGCTTTTGGTTACTGTAGGCTGTAGGGACTTGCCCAATTTAGAGTTTTTTTATGTCATCACGGCATCTTAATTATTTGTTTTTAATTTCTTTTGTTGACTATTAGTCCAGAGTGGCATTTGAAACCTCTATAAATACCACACACCAGACCTTACTCTTCAGCAAATAATTTAGCCAACACTACTTGTTAAGAGAAAAAGAGGGAGAGAGAAAAGAGTGAGAATATTGAAGCCAAGAACAATGGTAAACTTCCCGATCATCAACATGGAGAAGCTCAATGGTGAAGAGAGAAAAGCTACAATGGAAACCATGAAAGACGCCTGTGAGAACTGGGGTTTCTTTGAGGTAAATTATCAATCTGTAGAGATCATATATATGCTAAGTTAGATCTCTGTAGTACGTTAATTTCCTACAAGGATCTTATTTGTTTTGTTCATAAATATTGCAGCTGGTGAATCATGGGATACCCACTGAGTTTCTGGACACAGTGGAGAAGATGACCAAAGATCACTACAAGAACTGTTTGGAGCAAAGGTTCAGGGACTTGGTGGCCAGCAAAGGCTTAAACGCTGTTGACACTGAGGTCAAAGACATGGACTGGGAGAGCACCTTCTACCTCAAGCACCTTCCTCACTCTAACATCTCTGAAGTCCCAGATCTTGAAGATGAATACAGGAAGGTCATGAAGGAGTTTGCTCTGAAGTTGGAGAAGCTAGCAGAGGAGCTCTTGGACTTGTTCTGTGAGAACCTTGGTCTTGAGAAAGGGTACCTCAAGAAGGCCTTCTATGGCTCACAGGGTAGTCCTACCTTTGGCACCAAGGTCAGCAACTACCCTCCTTGCCCCACCCCTGACCTTATCAAGGGTCTCCGGTCACATACCGACGCCGGCGGAGTCATCCTCCTCTTCCAGGATGACAAGGTCAGTGGCCTTCAGCTCCTCAAAGATGGGGAATGGGTTGATGTCCCCCCAATGCGCCACTCCATTGTTATCAACCTTGGTGACCAACTTGAGGTACTAACACGTTTCTCTTACCAAACACTCTCTCACAAATTATGTTAGGCATGCATTGACGATAGTTTACATGTATGTTATGTTGTCGGTGAATATATTACATAGTTTGACATGTAACGTTACATACTACATATTTGGCAAGAGCATTACTCATATATATACACTCAAACTTTTTAAAATGTGTATAGGTGATTACTAATGGGAAGTACAAGAGCGTGGAGCACAGAGTGATTGCTCAAACAGATGGTACCAGAATGTCGATAGCTTCATTCTACAACCCTGGTAGTGACGCTGTCATCTACCCAGCACCAACTCTGGTGGAGAAAGAAGCAGTAGAGAAGAACCAAGTGTACCCGAAATTCGTGTTCGATGATTACATGAAGCTCTATGCTGGCCTCAAGTTCGAGGCTAAGGAACCCAGATTTGAAGCCATGAAGACGGTTGAAGTCAACCCCAGCTTGCCTCCAATTGCCACAGCTTAAGATCGAGCGATGACTGTTTGCTCAAGTTAAATGGGTGTGCTAAGTAAAGTTCTTGCTTGAAGTAGATTTTAAGGTTTACTATTATCAGTTTGTTGTTTGTAGAGTGTGATTACCAAGGTGACTATTCCGTAGTAATATATGATATGACATGAGAAATATGCTGTATAAATATTGAGTCGCAGATCCCAAAAGCATGAATCTAAACCCAATTGAGCTTTAACTAGATTCGATCTGTAAGTTCTATAATCACTAAAGCTTCTCAATTTATGAAAACAAGGCCTCCAAAATCAGCGATAAACTATAAGCATGTATATATACTTACGGCAGCAACCACATGCCGACATGGTGGCCCGTGAAGCTAATGCTCTTTTATAAATCAAAGCATCGGCTCAATTCCAAGCAATAGAAAGCTAGCACAAGAAGAGGAGGAATATTAAAACAAGAAAAGGGTAGCTTTCGAAATGGGAAAAGAGGGCTTCAAGTGGCACCAAAAGGATGTTTCCATCTTTTCCAAGCCACTGGTATCAGGATGTGGCCAACAGAACAAAACGAGTGCTTTTGACTTGAAATTTTACATTTGACAAAACGAGGAAGCTCGGAATGGGAGCTTAACTTTGTTCCAGAGAATAGTATGCTGGGCAATATAATGAAATGTTAACGGTGAAACCATCAACATGCATGAGAACTTTATCAAGTGATTATTTAGCATTAGGATTCTTTGTGAATGTTGTAATACGCCATCAGAATCTATTTTGATGAGTATCAGAAATACATATTTAGGAACGAAATCTTTATGATTTTGTTTTCAAAGTGAGACTTAGCCGACGAAATATTGTTTCGTCCTTCAAAAATATTTTTCGTCGGCTAAATACCACTTAGGTAACGAAACAAAATCTTAGTCGCCTAAGAAATTTCTTAGACAATGGATCACATAAATCGTCGCCTACGTGTATATTTAGACGACAATTATTATTTTTCTTCGTCTAAAATGCACATTAAGACGACGTATACTTATTTTTGTCCATTAAGTATGACACACTTAGACGACGAAACGTGTGTCGTCATCTAAGTGATCATTAAGACGATGAATTTTTTAAATCGTCACCTTAGATTTAATAACTTAGACGACGAAATACGGTTTCGTCGCCTAGGTTCACACTTAGACGATGACATATGTGATTCGTCACCTATGTGCTCACTTAGGCGACGAACCTGTTTCCGTCGCCTAAGTGTAAACCTAAGCGACGAAAATTTACAATTATTTGTTGCCTAAGAAAACTCAATTATTAGATCAGAGTCATTTTTCTCCTCGGACTATCTCATCTCATCCTCTCAACTTCTCTCTCTCTATCTCCTCACTCAACACAACACCCACCAGACCTCCACTGGCCGGCAAAAATTATTCAAATATCGATTTTGCAACCCATGAAGTTCTAGTTTACCCATTTATCTTCTTATCGGTAAAGGTATTATCTCGTTTCTCTTGATTAATTTTTTTGAATTTAATACCATACGTAAATTACGTACGGTGATTGATTTTTTCGGCAAATATATAGTACTTTCCGTCGACCTTAGCTTAATTACTTGTTGTATTGCATTGTTAATCTAAATTGTAATATAATTAATTGGTTAGTTAATTAGTATGTTTAATTTTATTAATTAGTTAAAACATGTTAGATTAAGCTAATTGGTTATTTAATTGTTAAGCTAATAGTTTAAGCTAGGTAGTTAAGTTTAATTAATTGCATGTATGTTTAATATATTGTTAATTAAGCTCATTGTAATTGTAAAGCTAATTAATAGTTTAATTAAGATAATTGTATGTTTAGGGATTTATTAAGTTAATAGTTAATATATGTTAGAATAATTAGTTGATATATATAATATGAAAATTTTAGCATTTATATAAAGTTAGTAATATAATATAATATAATATTAGCTAGATTAATTATAGTATAAGATTGATTATAACATATATATATATATATGCTACTTAATTAATTGTGATATGTGTCCCTTGATACTATATATAGTATATTAGATTAATTAATTATTAGTTAAAAAATTATATAATATGATAATTATTAACTTACGCAAAAATATGGACAATAGTTGGATACAGTTGGTGAATAGAAGTGATGCACGGTATATGGATGGAATCAGAGAGTTTATATTGTTTACGCTGGAACATGGTCAGTGAAAGAAGCGTTATAGGTGTCTCTGCAGAAAATGTCTTAACCATCAGTTTGTAGAGATTAATGTTATGTCTCAACAGTTGTATGACCAGGGTACAGTGTGGAGTTATACTTCGTGGAGTGAGCACGGTGAAGTAGTAGACTTCAGCTCATGGTACAGTTACCAGGGTGCCTTATCCAACGGCAATGGCGCCCCTTCTTGGAACCCCACTGTGGATTTGATCCATGATGTTTTTTTTTGAGATTTAGTCATGGTAGACACCAATACGTAGAGGGAGGTTACGATGCTCTTCATTATGACACAATCCCCGCTCATTGGCCACTGACACTACTGAGATGGATAAGTACAACAGGATGCTACTTCAAGGGCAAACCCTGATGTACCCTGGATGTCCAGAGAATGTATTGCGATATTTATGTAATTGAGGAAATTAAGATAAAAGTGAAGAACAAAATGTCAGAGCATGCCTTTGATGAAAAGTATGAGCATATATGTAAGTTGCTTTATGATCATCACAAACTTCCGGATACCCATTATAAGGTTAGAAAGATCTTAAGCAGCATCGACCTAAAGTACAAGCAAATTCACACGTGCATAAATGATTGTGTGTTATTTTACAAAGAGTATGCATATTTGGAATACTGTTCTGCATGCAACCAATGCAGATATTTGAACCGGGAAAGAGGGAAGAGTTCGAAGAAGCAAATACTTGTGAACCTGTGAAGGTGCTTCTGTAATTTTTTGTTGATTCCCAGACTGCAGCGTCTGTGTATCTCTACACACAACATAGGCAATGAGATTGTACGTGAAACAAAGAATAGACGATGATGTACTCAGACACGTGGAAAATGGGGAGGCTTTTAAAAAATTTGACAGTGAATTTCAAGACTTTGCAGTAGAGGTTCGAAATATTAGAATCGGACTTTCTACAAATGGATTCAAACTTTGGGGTGATAATAGCGATGCCGTCAACACTTAGCCAATAATTCTTATGTCGTACAACCTACCTCCATGGATGTGTATGAATAAGGAATTTAAATTCCTTACTCTGCTAAATCTAGGTCCTAAATCTCCAAAAAAATATTTAAATGTGTATCTTAGACCATTGATTGATGAACTGAAACTGTTGTGAAAAAATGGAGTCCCAATGTATGACAAATTCACTGACACAATGTTCATGATGAGAGCATTTATAATGTGAACCATCAACGATTTTTCTGCGTATGGGATGTTGGCATCTTGCACAACCAAAGGGTACAAGGCATGTTCTATATGCTTGGATGACGTCAATGCTAGTTAGCACGCGGGGAAGGTGTGTTACATTGGTCACCGTAGATGGCTTCCTCATGGTTACTTTTGGCGACATGCTAAGGATGATTTTCACTGGACTGTAGAGGATAATCCGATACCCAGACAGTGGTCTGGTGAAGAAATTTTTGAGAGGTTAATCGACTTTCAATTTCGGTGCATTGAGCAATAACGATGATGTAAAGAAACTTAATCCGGTCCCTCCAGATGAGCTTAAATATTGGCACCACATGAGTATCTTCTTTGAATTACCTTATTGGTCGAAGTTGGAACTCAAGAACAACCTAGATGTTATGCACCTGGAAAAGAATGTGTGTGATAGTATGGTGGAAAAAATTCTCGGTATTAAGTTCAAGACTAAGGATACTACCAAAGCCCGAAAATATCTTGACATTCACAATTTCCGTCGTATCTTGTGGTTAAAGAGGGATGGAAATGGTGTGTACAACAAGATGTCGGATGCACCGTACACAGTGAAGTCTGCACAAAGGGATATTGTATTTAATAGGTTTAAAAGTGTTCGTTATCCGTCTAATTATGCAACGAATATATTTGGTGTTGTCAACGTTGAGCAACACAAGTTCATTGAACTAAAGACATATGACTATCATGTTATGCTGCAACGTCTTATTTCAGTGGTCATTCGACCATTTTTGTCTCGTGACGTCGTCAAACCAATAATAGCATTGTATAGATGGAGGCAGAGGTTATGTTCTAGAGAGCTGAAGAAGTAAGATGTGGTCGAACTATAATATGAAATTGTATACATCCTTTACAAATTAGAGAGGATTTCCCCCCTGTTTTCTTTGACATTATGATTCACCTCACGATCCACCTTCCTAAACAAGTATTGCTTTCTGGTCCGGTCTACTACACTTGGATGTATCCTCAAGAAATGTACAATTATTTGTAACCAATTTTTCATCACTTACATATATATTTTCAATTGTTTCTACTATTTTTCATATAATTAATTGTTGACTATTTTTTAGACAACTCGGACAGTATAAAAAATTTGTGAAAAATAAATCTGCCCCGGATGGCTCCATAGCAAAGACATACCTAATGCACGAGTGTGTTACCTACTACGACAAGTACCTCAAGAATCCAATCCAGACCACCTCTTCCAATCAAAATGTCCGCAATAATCTTTTAGTCGTCACAAATGTTGTACGATCTTTTAGAGGAGTATTAAATGAAAGATTAACTAAATAAGAATTTATTGAAGCGCATTAGGTATTGTTGCAAGACTGTGACGAGGTCGACCAATACATAGAATTTTAAAGGAAGAAAATTCATATAGCCAAACCGGACAAGTGTCCTAAATTGGTTGAAAAAAGTGTTTAAGAAGAAGTTCCCTGATTATTTCCTCAAATGGGTACGTATGTTTAATTAATTTAAACCATGCATGCATATAGGTTTGTGATTAATTAGTTTTTTTTTTCTGAAATTGAGAATTCCGGATGGGAATAGGTGCCCACGGTAAATTCTAATGACATGTGGTGTTTACTTATGCAAAGTGGATTACCCTAGTTTCTGCTTGCAGGTTTTTGGTTACCCTTTTTTTAGGGAAAAATATATCAAATTTTTGGAAGAAATTAAATACATATTTATATATCTTCTTAACATTTTTGCAGATGATTGATCTGCAAAAATCTGGTGACCACGAGGGGTGGTGGTCATGACAAAAGCACTTGTTGGCGCATAAGCCAGTTCAACATTATATTTAGGATGGATATTTTGTCAAAGGTATAAAGTTTCATTCAGTGGTTCGGGATGAATGAAGAAGAACACAAAATAGTGGGATTGCGGTTGGGGAATGCGCTGATGTATATTACGGGGTTCTTGTTAATGTTGTGCAACTACATTACGAGAATGATATTAACGTTTTTCTATTTAAGTGTAAATGGTTCAAGTGTACGAAGGAAGATCTAGGCATTTTATCAGTAGATACAAACTCAAGCTGGTATAAGGATGATTCATTCACTCTTGCCACCTTAGTTAGGCAGGTGTTTTATCTGGATGATCCGAAAGCTGGTGAATGATGGAAAATTGTTAACCATATGTCTCACCGAGGAATATGGAGTGTCACCACAGTTGAAGGGACGTCAGCAACTGACACTGAAGCGGAGAATGACAATGCAAATCAAGAGCTTAATACTTCTATCATCCCCAACATAAGGGAATTGATTCGGTCTAACTAACACTTACCCATGCTTGATGGCGCCACAAATCTCTTACTCAAGAAGAGATTGATGACTTAGGGAAGAATGCCCCTCAAGAGTATATGGAGGATGACGACAACGGCAACGACGTCAGATACGATTAAGACGATGGAGATAATAATGATAAGGAGCATTCAGTTGATAGAGAGGAGGAGCATGATTCAAACGATGATGATTACGAGGATGAGGATGAGGAATGATATATTTATTTAATTTACATATACGAAGTACTCAATAATAATTAGTTAATTATACTTAATTTTTAATTAATTAATTATATTTAATTAACAAATATAATTAAATATTAGTTATGTCAACTAACAGGAACGACTTAGAATCAACAAATATAAGATCATTTTCCGTTATAAAGATGACATCTTAGACGACGAACTTATGTATTTTCGTTGTCTAAGTGCGACTTAGTACACGAAAATATTTCGTAGTTTAGGTGAACCCTAAACTCTAACACTAATTCATTTATCCTAAACCCTAAAACCCTTGGACAACGAAGGTATTTCGTTGTCTAAGTCACATTTGGACGATGAAATGGTAAATTTTCCTCGTGTATGTAGGTTTTCATAATCTGACCTCCACTTTTGTGTTAACCGATCAAAAATTAGATTTACGAAGATTTGTAAATTTAATCAACGTACTTTTCCATTTCGGTCAAATTACTTAATTAATTTTGATTATATATATATATATGCATGCATGGTTGACTACACTAATGAAACCATTAACGAACTTCATAATGAATGAAAATTCATCTACTCATATATTAAATGGGGATGAATATATCTAATGGTTATTTTTTCCGAATTTTAGTTCGTTAATATGGATATACAGACACACGAACACATATGTTATTCAATATTAGTAGATGACATAGATAACGAGTATTAACTCGTCAAATTAACTTTTAAATCAAATTTCAATAAGTTTAAATGTAATTGATATATAAAGTTTCAACGTATTACAAAATGGTTGTCACGTCAGATCAAAACAATTTTACGATTATTAATATTTACAATCATTTCCGTATTTTAAAATTTTGTTAATATTCACAAAACAACTGTATAGATCGAATACCAAACTCTACCGAATTTGCGTCAATTTTTTTTAAAACTATGATATAGACGTAATGGTTATATCTTACGGCTAATTTCTTTCTGTTATTAAGCATATATATACAAAAATTAATTTTATAATATCTCAAAAAATATTAAATAAAATATCACTTAGGTGACGAAATCATGCATTGTCGTCGCGTAACATCAAAAATTTGGCGGTTCATTTTTTTGCACCAAATTTTTCAGAGCATGTTTAAAAACAACTTAGACAATGAAGGTTGTTGATTTCATTGCCTAATTTCATCGATACATTCCCAATTTGATCGACCTTCTCTCTCTCTCTCTCTCTCTCTCTCTCTCTCTCTCTCTCTCTCTCTCTCGGCCTCGTCGGATTCTCTAGCACCCCCCCCCATTTCACTGTGATATCTCTATCTCTTCCCGACGCCTCTCCTTCTCCCTCCGCAGTCGCCTCAGTAGCCTAGTCGAGTCCACCACGTCACCGCCTCCCCGTCCCCTCCACCACCCCGTCGGTATCTCTCTCTCTCTCTCTCTCTCTCTCTCTCATATATATATATATATATATATTTCTATATATAAAAATAAAATTTGTATGTGGATATATAAATGGAATTGTATGTTGATATTGGATATGAAATGTGGATTTTTCTAATTTTTAAATAAAGTTGGTGAATATTAGATATTGGATGTGGATATGTGAAATGGTTTATATATATGAAATTGGATAAATTTGGTGATGATATATGTATATTAGACATATAATTTGGTGATGATATAAGTATATGGATAAAATTGGATAAATATGGTGATATGTATAAGAATTTGCGAAACAACGTAATTTGGATGAATTATGATGCCGATGAATATTATATTGTTAATATTTAATTTTTTTATAACTTAATTAAGATGCCAACAAGGAAGAGGCGCACACAAGAAGAGAGGGATGTCGAACTCCAATCCATTGCACAACAAATGGGTTCGAGGCAAACCTCGGAGGAGACCATTTCAGCTCCTTCGAATTCTTCGGCTCTGGCAACTGGCCTAATCTCTCATGCTTCAAAAGACTGGCCAGTTCCTATACCGACAAGCCACTCGTCACCGCTTCAACAACAGTGTCAGAGGTCCAGAAGAGTTGGTCAACGAATTAATTCTATACAGCGCCCGACGCAAGCCCAGGAGGTAGCCATCAGACTCGGTCCCCAAAAGGACTCGGGAACTTGGAAAGGGCACCAAAGGTAAGCGCATAGTCAAGTGAACAAGGAAAAAGATCAAGCTATCGTTCAACGATTTCACCCGAGGCCCTCCGTCTTCGCAGCTCTGCAGTCTGACCTCGCACAACATTGGCTCAATCATATGGAACAACATCTGTATGGTTGCCCCTTCATAGAAGAAGCTGTCGGAAGCCGAAAAGTTGAGGGTGTACCGTGAACTCTCGGTAATACTATTTAATTTTTTTATTTTTATAACTAATTACAAAGCATAAAGGCATAATGTATAGGTGTTTAATTTTTTATTTATTTTCCTTGTACATTTTGATATCGATGGCCGACCCGAGATGATGGAGCACATCGATGCCATGACCACGGACATTTTCAAGGATTGGAAGTACGACCTCTACACGTACTATCTCAGACACGGCGCATTGCCTACCCCACAGGAATTGCGGAACGAAAGGGAAGAGGAATGACAATGGTTGGTCGGACACTTTGAGTCCAACAAGTATAAGGTTCGTCTTCATTTCCTATAAATTGAGAAAATTGAATAATTTTTTATTTTTAACCATTTATTTATTATTTAATGATCTTCGTTGTGAAATAGACAAGGTTGTAGGCCAACAAGGCAAATCGTGATAAGAAGACCGACCACCATTCTTCGGGCTCGAAAGGGTTCATCTACATCGCAAAGGAGCACAAAGATGCGGGTTCGAAGCATTATATCCTTGATGCCAGCGTCACAGCTTATGTCAAGGTCAGAGTCGTCAATGAAACAAGTGAACGCGGCGTAAGTAACTCATATTTCTAAAATCAATTGACGTTAATTGTACTTCCGAAATGTATCAAAATTTAGTATAAAGTTACTTGCATTTTTAAGAAATTGAATTATTAGTTAGGTTACATTAGTTAGGTTGTGCTCTTGAAATATGATTTTGAACTTGAGTTAGGTTAAGATTTGGTTGGTTAAATTATGATTTTTAACTTGAGAAATCCGGATGGGAATCAGTGCCCACAGTGAATTTGTGTTGTTGAAATTGGTTATTCGAAGTGTTTTCTTTCCTGCAGGTTTTTGGTTTCCTCCAATTTTAGGAGAAATTATGGCGAATTTTTTTTACGAATTAATATTTACATATTATTCACATGATTAATTTCAGGCAAGATTGATAGAAATGACCCAGGACTAATTGGCAAACACTCAGCTGCAAAACCCGGAGATGCCGCCTGAAGAGCTGCCTCCTCTATCGATGGAGAGCCAGATCATTATTTTTGATGTTGTTTACGGTTCGTGGGCTTGGACGGGCGGTCTAGAGAGATTTGTCCCAGTCATCTGCATCGTCTACTAGGCGCGGTAGGGAGGATGCCGAGGTGCTCCAAGCCGCCCTTGAGCATGGTCGATTAGCACATGAGTCGACCGATCGGGCCTGAGAGCAGATGAAGTCGATGCAGCAACAACTTGACACACAAAACAATAAGATGAACGCCTTCTTCATGATGTGCAGGAGCATGGGGTTGGCCGTTTTTGATGACGAGAGTCGTCCCCCCACCCCCCCCCCTCGGGCCCGACGACAACGATCTGAGCGACGGCGGAGGACTTTCTGGCTTGTCGACTCCCAGTTTTTTTTCGTAATTTCTTTCGTTTGTATTATTTCGATCGATGCACATACACTTTTTAAATTTGATGAATATTTTATTATTTTAATTAATTTTATATTTTAAATTTAATTTATAATTTAGAAAAAAAAATTGAACATAGACGACGAAACATCCTTGTTTCGTCGCCTAAGTCATTCACCAAGATGACGAATGGTTTGTCGTCCTAGTTTAATCCCTAGACGACGAACATTGAACTTCGTTGTCTAAGTGGTTAGACGTAGACGACGAAGAATAGGTCGTCGTTGGAGTGGATCACTTTGGTCGTCGTCTAAGTGATGAACTTAGACGACGAAAATAAGTCGTCGTCTACGTCGTAATACTTAGTCGATGATTATTGACTTTCGTCGACTAAGATAACTCTTAGACGACGAACGTTGTCGTCGTTTAGAGAAAGAATTTTTCGACATCTAAGTACTTAGGTTACGATTGTTATGAGACGAACTTTAGGCGACAAAAATTTCATCGCCCAAGTACTCCACTTAGGCGATTAAATTACTTTGTTGCCTTAATGTGTATTTCTGGTAGTGTTGGAAGGGGCGGAAGGCTTTCAATTTCCCGTATTGTCGTTGTCATGCAGCCTGTTTTGTTTCTCAAGCAAACTTCATTACTAAAGCATCTAATTCGCAAATGTATGAGAAGAACCAAAGGAAGAAATTATAGAAATCAGATCTTATTGATTTTGTAAATATTATTAGCCCTACATTGTCAATGCAATCCACAAAGCTGTTCTTCTTATGTCATAGAGTTGCTTGAACGTCTACACAAGGATGCAACTTGTATGAGTGGGATATGGAGGATCTAATATAAAACATAACAGAACAGAAGAAGATAAGGTAGGAAGATCCGAAGATCAAATAAACCTACTTATTTGAGCTGAAGTCATAGGGAAGGATCGTGGAACCGTCTCACTGTCTCAGTATCTAAGAAAGATTTAGGCGACATGAACAAACATTCCTTTTAAACAGTTTATAATGCAATAGCTTTATGCTAATCTATGTCATTGTTTTACCAGCTACGTAGAAATAGAAGAAAAGTACTCAGTTCAACCTTAAAACATAACCCAAGTTGACCTTCATCACATTTTCTAATATGATTGGATAACAACTATAACACCACGAATTTCCCATCATTATAATCTTGGGTTGAAAGAAGGGAAACCCTTTTGTTAGTTTATATGTGGACAGGTTTGGTGATGTTGGTCACTATAGTCAGTAGTGCTTTCCATTGTCAAACTTTGTTCTAGAAGGAAGTTAAGCTTATACTAATCACTGCCGACGTGCCTTTCAGGTGTCACTAATTGCACTTTGATGTACATTGTTTGGTTTTCGAATCAGATTATTGGCCAACTGATTAAACTGAATTGAAAAAATACAACACTAGCTGTGAATTTGAAAAGTTCTACACAGATGTCTGCACGGACCAAAGATAATATAGTACGATTGGTACCAGACTGTATTGAAAGAGACAAGAGAGTAGTATCGCAAGAACAAGTTCCGGCTCCATCATATCCACTCATGACAAACTTGTATAAACTACCAAAATCAGAATCAGGACATTTCAATGTCCCAAAGAAGTTGCGTTTTCAAATCCTTGCAGAAACAGACTACCCATTCAGGAGTCATGGTAGCTAGCCTCGCCTATGATCATCAGTTGGAAGGAAAAGCTGGAGCAGAGAAGAGCTGCAAACTTGATTTGTAATCGCAAGACTTTCTGTCGCATGATCAATCTTATCCTTTGTAATCGAACTAACTATTTGGACTCTGAGAACAACTCCAGGCATGTCTACTATCCACAACCACACTCTTAATTGGCACATTTTAAATTTGTAACGACATGAAAGCAAGAGGAATGGGATAACTAGAAGTCAAAAAAGAAAATGGGAAAATGGATAGAGGTTGAGTGAAACACAACGAAAAAGGGGTTGTAACACTCAAAGCACACGAAGTACTATTATGTAGGATGCTTTATTATTTTTTGATAAGGAGGATGCTTTATTATTTCAATAAGGAGAAAAGAAGAATAACTTCTTCCTTAGAATTGCATACTAGAAAGTAGGAACTCATCACCTTACCAGTTTATTCTACAGTAAAGTCCTAGGATTCTTCTTCGCCTGAAGAAAGAAGAAGCAAAAGCCGTTCAATAATACTGGTTGATTTTACCTCTTCGAACAGGAAAATGGCATCGGAAGATGTTTCAAACTAGAAACATCAAACATCTCCATAAACCTCTGATCTGCAACTCTGGCTTTGGCAGCTGCAAAACGCTGGTACTCATCAAAAACGGATGAGAGGCACCATTTCTGCAGTTTTCTCAAACATCCCACCACACAACCTGTTCGATGCTGAAAAAAAATATAAAAAATAAACCTTGATGTAATCAACTACTCAAAATCATGGAATAGGTATAGAGCAAACCAACAGTGCATACCTTCCCTCGTTTACAATGGATTAAGATGGGGTGATTCCTTACATCTGCATTTGAACAAGTAAATAAACGTAGGCAAATCATATAGCTGTAATTCTGGTGACTCAGTCAACAAAAGTAAGATAGTCAATTTGTTGCAGTACCAAGGACAACTTTTAGTGCCTCACGTATTGTATCCTCTGGGATGTTTACAAAAGGTTCCTGCAATTCACAATTCACAATTTTGAATATTAGTTTACAATAATTGAATCACGTTCATACTTATTATGAATTATATGAGCTCATAGAAATTTCAAAAAGTAGGATAATTCACTCTGTCATTGTAACTTGTTTCCATCCTGGCTAGCTTATTGTCCTACCTCTAAAGGATTATTAACATGGATAAGTAATCTAGAGCCTAAGACAACTAAACTATATCACATTATCACCCTCACTTGCAAGTAGCAACAAAAAATAAGAAGTATACTCTGCTTTAAAAGAGAAAATGTTTATCTAGGTAACTATACTTTCCACATTTCCTATGCTATGGCATATGTGTTCAGACCCAGAATCTTTGCTAGAAGAATACAAATTCAAATTTCATCAAATGAGGAAACAATTCTGGTCACCAAAAAATTCCCAATAGAGAAAACAGATCGATGGATTGCAATAAGTATACACGAAGAATGGAAGATGTTACAGAGCTAGCTACAACGTAATTCTACTGATAACCACAGAAACACATTAGTGATCTTTGAAACGATTTGAAAGATAAGATTGCACAATGCACACAGCACACTGAGAGCTTCACCTCAAAGAATGATACTTAAAGTAAGCATACTTAGATTTCGAACAATTGAAATATGACAGTTTTGAAAGCTATCAAAGTTGGCTTTCACCGAGATTACTATCATTTAAATGTCAAGATTACTGTTTTTCATCAATATTAAAAGGTCAGTTCAGTGTCACTATTGCAGTCAAACTGTCAAAAAAAAAATTGCCCCCAAATTCATATCTATTATTAGATAATTTCACTCTTGAATAATGAAAAGAAGAACACATGTGGAAATTTGGAATCAAACAAATAGAACAGACATCCATGTGATATGTCTGAGATGAGAGGCAAAGAGAGCACACTCATCCTAATTTCCTAACCAAGATCCAACCCCAGAAATTATTTTATTTTATTTTTGTTCATGCAACAAACTAAATTATGTAATTGACTAATTATTGAACTTAATACTGAAAACAACAGCAGGAAAAAAAATAAATTATAATAAATGAGCTATTATGATTCAACCACTAAAGTTTCTTGATAAGGAGAATCAATCGGTTGCATCAACAGTGTACATGCAATTATCTATTATCAATTTTGTATATATCAATTTGGTACAACAGAATAACAGACCATCTCTAATTCATCACAAAGATACTAAGCAAACTAACATTTTTCGGTATCATTTCCAATTCGTGGCCGTTGCCACATATGTTTCCCAAATGTAAGCAACTTATAGCAGCCTACCTATTCCACACCTTATCTATTTCTAAAGAGAGCACTAGAATCTCACAATTCCAAAGATTCGAATCATCAGCAGAATCATATATAGTTTACTTAAAAAGCAGCAAATTGTGTCGCCAGGAGATGAGTGAATCAACTACCTTATAGCCTTCGATCCCAAATTGAAAGAGCTTAATCCCATTCGATTTGAGAAACTCCATGTTCGTCTCTGGATACGGCTCCGGACACATACATCTACAAATCAGATACACGAATCGCATAAATCTCCACTTCAATTGTATTATAGTTCAAAATTCAAACAAAGCTGACTGTAAGTAAAATAAAAGAGAAATACAGAGAATGAAGGAGAAGCTAGTTATACATGATGGAGCGGAGGCCTAGGGTTTGGAGGAAGGAGAAGTTGTCGGACTCCGGGAAGCCTGATCGGAAAATGCCGTTATCAACCATGGAGAAGTTGAGCGGAGGAATGAAGAGGTCATCAGCGGCGCAGTTTTCTGATTTTGCTTCTTCTGGTTCAGCGGCGGCGGTGTAGGCGGCCGGAGAGAGATGTACTCCGCCTCCGTCGACTTCGATTGTGCGGCACATATCGTCGGTGTGGTGATTGAGCTCCAGTTTCATGTCCAAATTGAAGAGACAGAGAAAGAGAGAGAGAAGAGAAGATGACGAGTGAGGCGAGGTATTTATAGATGAGATGGAGGGAGGAAAGTCACGTTGGGGTGGGGGAGGGGCTGATTTGGGATATTCTCGGCCTTTGATTTTGCTTTTGGGATGCGAAACTTTACCTCGCTCTTTTTTTTTTTTTTTTTATTTTTATTTTTTTTCCGTTACGCCCCGGAGTCGAGGTGGCGTGGTTTGTTAAGTAATTAAATTAAGTTTAAAACTATTAATGGAGAGAATTTTCTTTTCTCTTTTTTATAAAAGAGAATTTGTGATTTACGTAACTATGAAATTAATTAATTAATTAATTAATTAATTAAGAAGTAGAGACGGCGTGAATTTAGTGACACAACGAATTTAAAATAAAAATAATTTTCTTGTGCTTGGTAACTTTTGTTTTAGAGGAACCTCATTTTGCCATAATCAATAACAAACAAGTCATCATTATTTTTTGTTACATTAAAGTCATACACTCAGGAATGTTTTTGTTAAGCTTTTCTTGGAGCAGGCCTTCATTTCTTTCTTTTGTTTTCTACATAAAATATATTTTAAAAATAAAAGAAGTATTTTGTATGAGAAAAATTATGCTTATCTCTTTTCACACAAAAAAATGCTTGTAACAAGTAACAATAATTTTTGTAGAGATATGAATCTCACATTGGGAAATTGAGACTTTGTCTATGAGTTTATAAGAATTTAAGTTATTCTAACCATTCTCAATTATGTTTAGTATGGAACCCCAAATTATTTTATCAATTTTGACCCTATAAATTAATTGATGCAGACGATAAATTAATTGATGTGTAGGTGTAACACTGAATATTGAATAACACTTTCATTTTTTATCCTTTAGTATGCTTTGACAACTTCCATAATAATAATTTTAGTACAATTTAATATTAAAATGTATATAGCAAAGTCAAGACATTTGTCTTCTTTGATAACGAGTTGTACATGTCTCGAGAGAGAACATTTATATTGACTTGGATGGAGGAGAAAATATCAGGCAAGCGATATTGTAATCTTCCCTCATAACAGTGACACAAATATTGGGATCAACACTTATTTGTTAGACAGTATCAGACAACTCTACACAAACTTGACCAATTTGATGATTCAGGATCGTGGATTACATTATTTTTTTAAGAGACTCATTAACTATCAAAATTAGGTAAAGCATGTTATAACAACTCTAAAAGATCCAATCATATAATTTCATGACTAATGCACTTGCCATGCCACTTTATATTCTTTGAATATTTATCGAATATTGCTCCTGACCAAAATAAAGATATAAATCTTGGAAGAGGCATATGAATTGGTACATTCGAAGGAATATGCGAAATTCAGAGTGTGTAATGTTTTGTATTATAGTGGCTTGCAAATGCGAGGTCCGTGCGCCACATACAGTATAATTTCGTCTTATTATTAATTATAATAATTGGCGGTAAAGTCACTCCGCTACAAACTACAAAAGTTAGCCCACTTACTCTTCTCAATTACGTCGTTGCTGACTGGGTTTTTCTAGAAGTTCATTGAAGAGCTGTTACCATATTGGGCCACTCCGGCGGTCCTCAGACCTCACAAGCAATGTAGCAGCACTCCATCACTTTTTGTTTCAATTATTACATTAATTATTAGATATTTGGTCTAATTTTTAACCATTTGTAAATAAATTTTGACGTCACAAATGACTATGCGCCTCTGTGTGGCTATAGTTTCATAGAGGTTCATAAGAGAACAAACGGGCATGTGTGTTGGTGTTTTCTTCAAGAGGACAAGGTCAGAGTAATTTGTCTAAATTCGTTTCGTTAGTCTATTGTATATTTATATACCGTATGTCATACATCATTGGACTGTTGGAATACGAATTGTTTTAAGTTGGGAGTCAACTTCTGAACTGTACTTTACATAAAATGCGGCTAATTTTCTTATAACTTTTTGAGTTGATATGTTATATGGAGTTTTGTACCGTCAAAACAGTCGAGAGGTTTAAGAGATTTCAGGGAATACATTAATAGTTTGTAATCTTGAATACCCTGCACTTAATTGTAAGCTGGATTGATCAGTCGGGTTAACGAGGAGAGTGGATCCGATTCAAGTCCTATCCATTGTACCATAAAACAGTTGTGTTTAACTTTATGTAACCGACGTATATTCAATCACATCGTCCACTAAACAACACTGCATACAGAACAGGGTCCCAAAAATTGAAGCAGTCCAAAACAGGCCATAAACATCAAAGTGATCAAACATGGCATGGAAAAAAACCTTGCGTGCTTCAGAACATGTCAAATTCCACGTTAGAGACCCCACAATGCCAATATTGAGTCTAATTGTCATATCCTTCAGGATATTAGCGAGTAAACTGTAAAACTAATAAGTTCTAATAAGCACCGAAAGTGTTATAAAGAAAGGATCAGCTGTTATGCACTTCAAGACTAACTTTGACTTATGACATGTGGCGCAATTTGAATGGTTGGTTTTCTCAATTGTTTTCAACTTTGACTGAGCTTATCATAAGATCATGCTCCTTGCCCACTGCTTTCTCTTTCCTCTTTTCCCCGACCTTCCTCTCTCGCTTCTCTTCTTCGACTCCCAATCCAAAATCAGTTGGCCGATCCAACTCAGCTCAAGCCCCACGACCCACCACGACCTGCTTCTTCGCCACTATCTCCGACATCGAAAAAGTCGTTGCTGAAAATCCCTACCTCCTCCTCGTACGACCTCTGATCCTCACTCAAAATTGTTTCCGATCTGCACCAAGTTTTTGAACAATTGACCACACCAAATATCAGGTCATCAATGGCGTCGGTGAAAGGACCCGATCCCAATTTACTTGCCTAAATTAGAATTAAGCTTAAACAACCCCTGAGTCTACAAAAAAATTGTCAAAGTTTCTTCTAAAACCAATAAACTCAAAAACCTGCAAGTAAAACACACTTCTAAAATGTCCACAAAGACAAACCGTTGGCACTAAATCCTATCTGGATTTCTCAAATCAACAAAATTCTAAATTTACTATATATATACACTGTGTTACAGAATGTGATAAGAAATCTGAAAACTGTGTGGAAAATAAAACACAACAGAGTCAAACTCTATACAGTATTTAGAGCGACTTCTAATATATATATCATACAAGACTAGCAGGTTAAGTTGGGAACCTACTAGAAGAGTACAATAACACAAACTCTACGCCTTTGTCTCCAACGTGCAATCACAAGATAACAACTGCAAACTGGGCGGAGGACACCGAAAAGCCCAGGAAAGGCATATAAAATAACAAAAACTGTTAGAGTGAGTGGACGAAAATAATATTTCACTTTTTAACTGAAACTGTAAATAATATGCCTTTCATAAATAATGTACACAAGAATAATGTGAGTCTAAAAATAAACATCTAAGTACACCTAGATATTGTAAAATATGCACAAACTCCGACTCGGGTCACCCGACCTCAAGTAGGTCAGGTTCTTGGGCCTCCTAGGTGCTGTAAAATATATGTAGGCTACGACTCGGGTCATCTGACCACAAGTCCTAATACAGCCCAGGTCAGGTTCCTGGCCCTTGTGGGTACTCAATAAATCCCCAGGTCAAGTCCCTGGCCATCTAGAGCATATCGGAGATCAGCCGAGAGGCAGTGCATCGATGCAACAACAGTGACTATGTTATGTGTAAAACAAATCAAATATGCCTCCAAATACAAATACATAAATGTAAATGCATAACTATAAAATATATAACTGAAGACTCACATAACAACAGTGAAATAAAATATTCACTCACAGTACAGAGGCTAGCTTCGTGGTCCGGCGGAACTTCACTCGCCAAAATCTCGATCACGATCTCCTGAGTAAATAACACATACATTTAATATTGGAATTCGATAAAACGTGCGAAAATTAACTCAGAAACTACCCCGAAAATCCCTCGGATATTTTAAGAATTTTCCCTCCTCGGAGCCCCGCCGTGGGTGCCGTGCATGAGCCACACGCCCCCCCCCCCCAACCGAACAACTCTATTTGGAGTGTTCGACCCACCAATTCGAAGATCTCCTCGAGCCCAACATTTTTCCCTTTTACAGCATCCACAAATTCTAACCATATTGGCCGGAAAATCCCTCGAAAACTGGTGGGTCCAAAACCCGGCCGGAATACTTCTGTCATCGAAAAGCCGGCTACGACACACGACAGACCTCGAGGTTATGAGGGTTTGACTCTTGGGGTGAAACCCAGTCGATCCCCCCCCCCTTTCGCCGTCACCAGAAAAAAGACAGCGCGTCGTCGCCTCACGGCGACCATGGATTTCGCCACTAAACCCGTCCGGGATACCTCAAATCGTACCTAAAAACCACAATAAAGCACATCAAGCCACTCATGGGCAAGAGAGGATGAATTTTCTTACCTCAATCGCCTAAAACAGTGGCCGGACGGTGAAGTTTTCGGCGGGTCACGAAAACGGGTCGGTCAACGCCTGATCAACTCATAGTCTGACTTTCTAAATCGAGTAAACCGGCTATTTTTGGAAACGTGCTATTATTCGAATTTATCGCGATCGTACGGCCAATAATTAACCGATAAAAATAAGTTTCTTTTCGATTTATCCGTTATGACAATTTCTGATAAACATCGCGATAGCTATTCAAAAACAAAAAACTCATAATTCATAATAAATAGCTCATAAGTATGAAAAATTCTCCAAAAATTCCAACGAGCTCGAAATTAAATATTCTACAATCTCGTGAAGAAAATCAAGTGCAATTCTCGTCCGATGAAAAAGTCGTTAATAACTCACGCGATACAACTAATTCGCGATAATACTGTTTCGTGCTGATTTATACGTGAATTTTGGTTCGGGATGTTACAGTCGGTCTTGGCGATGCTGAGTAGGTCACTTCAAGGCGAGGGTGTCGTTGGCCAGGCCACGTCTTGGATTAAAAAATAGGAGGATGGTTGGTCGGATTTTAGGATAGCGACGACGTGAGCTCTGGATAATTAGAGAAGAGGAGAACGAGGAGGAAGGTGGAGGGAGGCGTGGCTGAGAGGAGCTTTCGAAGTTGATGACGAACGGCAAGAGAGAGATAAAGGCGACAGAGGTGAATTTTCGATGAGATTTCTCTAGGGAAAGATTGGGATTACGTACAGTTAGCTTACTTTAAGCTCAGTCAGTTATAATAAGTTGAAAATAAGAATCAATAAGAGCATGACATGTGTCACTTTTGGAAAAAAATAGTCTTCGGGTGCTTGGCCTTGGTGAACATTCCAAAAAGTTTCTTAAAGAAAATCAGTTTGGCTCCATTCCAGCAAATTAACGATGATTAATTTACAATCCTATTTCGATCGACCGATCGTTTTCGAAGAAAGATACCCATAAATCCTTTTTAACCAGAAGTTTCAATCGTCTAAGTTTCAAAAAGTGGTTTGTAGTAGAAGTGGCATGGCCCTCGATCGTTCCCCTACAGTCCTACTGGATTTGGTGTTCCACACTTCCACTCACAGAGTCACACAGTAGATAACTACGAAAAGTTATGAGTTGTCTACGTACCTTTTTGGCTTTCTGTACAACCAAAACTTAAAGCAACAGATCGAGAGAGGTACGTATCGATCACGTACAAAGTTTTGATAAGTCGAGCGAGATATTATCTTATTTGACAACCGTTTAAAAAGCCAAATTTGTGCTAGAGAAGAAAGATCCACATTGGAAAAGAGGCAAGTATAAGATGACTTATAAGTAAATGGATTATACCCAATATTAATTGAGGTCTTTTGGATAAAACTCAACACCTTAAAGGTGGTTCAAGTTGGGACAATATTGGTTATATTTGAGGTCCCATATACCACACTTGTCGTAGTTTAACTTTGTATCAGAGCTAGGTTCCTCGTCCAACTTTTGTCCATCTTTCCTGTCATGTCTCCGCTTTCGCTGTAAGAGAGGTTGTTGATGTCAGATCTGTCGACTCTTTCTCGTTGTGACCGAGAGGATCATTTGGATTTGTTGCACGTGCAAGCCTGAGCAGATGTGTTGGAAAGGAAAGATCTTTGACTATTTGTATACTATCAGTAATTGGAAAACTAGAATGTCACTATATAGATGCATAGTTCGAAAAATTGTCTTAACAGCTGTTTAAACACAAAACTAAAGCATGCAATACATCAAGCAAGTATGAAATAAAACACATATTACACACAAAACACATTAAATGGAGAAAAAATAAACAAATAAGAAGGGATAAAAGAGCAAATTTGGTAGCCACGCTTCTCAATCAACACAGGTTGTCTCCTATGTAGCGCTAAGTTTAACGTCTTCAACCAAACATCTTCAAAACCATCAGGTGGCTGTGGTCTTGGCTCGATCAAGTGTTTGGCCTGTAATAATGTTGAATTGGCTCTCCCAAGCTAATTGTACAACTATTAAACAGCCAACCGTTTAATCGGTAATTAAACGATCAGACTTTTTTTCTAAATTTTTTTTAAAAATATTTGAATAATTTAAAAATAAAAAGAAATAATGAAAACCAAGATTATTAACAAGAAGAAAAAAAAATGAGAGACCTACTACTTGCAAGTGATGTTGGCTAAGCACAAAGATGGTTAGTTAAAAATAGTGAGGATGATCCTAAATCCGATCTTACATGAGATGGAGATGGTGTCAAACAGTCTACAAGGAGAGAAAAAAAAGATCTTGGTGATGATGATTTTATTTATGAGGATGACGCCGATCTTGATAATGACACATTTGGAGGATTCGACAATATGAGGTGATTTTCTTGTTTGAAAGACATTTTATTATATTTATGTGTTGAACTATATGTTTAATTATTTTGATCATTTTGACAATATTTTATTTTTACTTAATCATTTATCTTTTAATTAATGATATTTTATATTATTACTATTATATATATATATATTTAATATTTAAATAATGATAATATTTCTTTTTTAATAAAAATACCGTTTCTGTTTACTCCGGTGTAATCACCAAACAATTTCGTCCCCGATTATCGTTTTTTTTAAACATTGTATAGATGTGTATAACTTGTTTAATCCCGGCCACTAGTAGTGTGTATTTGATCGAGTTTTGACGACGAAAAATGATATTTTGACGACTAGATTACTTCGTTATTTAAGTCGTGTATTCTGATAGTGTGTATAGCTTGATTTAAGTATACAGTACATTATATATTTAATTATATGGAGAGCTCATTTCAAGTTGTTCGTTTATCTGGCAGAGTTCAAGTTGTTTGTTTGCCTAACTTTGGTTCAAGTATATAAAGACATGACTACAAGTTGTTTCTTATTGACATCAAGAGAAACTTTACTGCTAGAAGCCTGGCAAAGATCATATCAACTTGAAAGTTTCACATAAAATTTTGCTGTAAAGTTTAATTTTAAAAAAAAGTAACAATGTAATTGAATCATATATTGAAATCACTATTATATATAGTTTTATTTCGGTGTGAAGTTTCTTAACTATTATATATATTTTTGTTTTTGCTTTTTTTTTTTAGATCGTCATCTTCTAGCTAGCTCATAGTATTCGATCTAACCGTACCCGGTAATAATAGGAAATATAATATTTATATGGACTTTTAGATGTTTCGTAACACATACATCATTGGAAACCAAACGGACATAATTGGAGTTGAGCATTGAGCGATACACTGATACACAGTGTAGTAGTAGAAGGTTTGCTTCTGCTTTACGTACGGGCGTGGTTGCTTGTTCAGACAGTAACCTGGCCAACTTGTTAGGTGGGAAATGTATGTGTAGGGGACGGGAAAGTTCGCTATACGTGGGATCATCTGATGCGGCTACATTATCTTCATGATATCGATATGTGAATTTTGGAGTGTCGATTTGTAAAGCTAGGTAGTTAATTAGGCAAAGTCACACCAATAATTGGCATTGGAGAAGTCTTACCTCCATCGATCGATCATGCAGACTTGTGGTATAATAGACTCCTCATAACTCGAAAGTCTGATCTTTACGTTCAACACATTATAGTTTTTCAATATCTGTACGTAACTATCATTTTGACATTCTTGCATCAGAATTGTATGACATACATACTGACATCTAGCCCCAACTGGATATGTCATGTTAATTGATAGGTACGTAGTTAATATATTGGTTTCATCTACTAATTTGAATATATGGTTAATGTTATATAACCATGAAAGCTATAGGGCCGGGGATTCTTTGATAGCTCTACCATGTTAATTTGAATTAAATGAGTTGGCCTTCATAACTTAAATCCCAAATCTGATCGACCAGTTGCCCCATATGGGAAAAGGGATCATAATTATAGCCAATGGTGAAACACAAAAATGGCACCACTGCACACCTGTAAATCGAATTCCCAAGTCTTTCTCTGACGGAGCTCACGAATTAAAAATCGCTCCAATTAAAAATTGAAAAACATCGCAATTTATCGAGGATATTTTCGATATTGATCACAGATACTTCGTTGATCAGCCCAAATATCCTTAAGGCCCGACAACCAGTTTTGAGATGGCCATCCCACTTTGCTGAAGGCACAGCCCAATCCTTTAACTCCTCAAAAAATCACAACAAACTTTCCCATATAAACAATGATCGAAGCAGCAACTTACTAATTGATAACAACCAGTCAGCCAACAAAGCTAGAGTGAGTTGTTGTCTATTCATACACATATTTATATATATATTCTAACTAGCCATTGAGCCCGCGCTTCGCAGCGGGAGATAAACTTCAAGTACTACGATTTTGTTCAATATAAATTACACACCATTTATGACATTATATGTGAATAATGAACAGTGAAGAGAAAAGATTGAAAGAACCACATTCATATATCAGACATAATCAAAGACAAATGAGAATAGCTCCTCATTATTTTCTTCTACAAAGTAATTAACAATTAAACTTCCACAAAGTAGGAGATTAGTTGTTTTGGTGTATGTATTCATAAACTTTGAAAATAGATATCTACAATTACAAACTTGTATAGATCTTTCGCTCTGCTATAGTACAGCAAGAAACAACAGACTTATTGATTCCGCGAGAGCAGTTCCAAATCTTCCGTTTGAGAACAATTCTCATATTAATTCTGCAAAAAAATAAATAAATAATAAAACAAAATAAATTTAAGCACAAAACTTAACATATGAACATATCAAAAAGAACATATACATGTAGGAAGGCGACATGATCAGTAAGCAATTTGTAGTGATGGTCTCCCAATTTCTCCAACTCAGTTAAGCTTAATTGTAAAACACGAAACTATGTAACTTAGTTTGGATCGAATTATATATTGTATTTTGAGTTCCGCCACATAATGACAACTTTTTTTTCATCGAATTGATATATAAATATTGTGTTTGAGTTTCATCACATAACCACGAACAATAATTTTTATCAAAAGGAAAAACCACAAAACAGAGCAACTCCATTTCCACCAGATGAAGCAACAAATTTATTACAGATGATCAACGTCTAACTAATCAACTAATTTCACCTCATAACTTATTGACAATTTTAGTTTATAACACCAAACAAATAGAGAACTTGAGAGACATTGAAATACAAACAGATAGATCCTAGGCATATTATCCTACTAATTAATTAGGTGATGAGTTCCATCAAATGGAACCATGAAGCAATTCCTTGACCTAAACGAAATTGTACTTACCAAACAACGTAGTTAGATCGAAAATACATCAACATGTGGTAATCAGAAATAAGCAATTCTACTATTGGCCTCCCTTTAAAGGGGTGTGCATTTTATCAGAAGGCAAACCTAAATAGAGTCATTAGTCCAATTTTTCATTGTCATCAAAGTGACCAAACACATTGTCCCTTTAAACTGCACAACTTTAAACAAACAACCCCTATTTGAATAACACATTCTAAATTCAATCCACACTTACCATTATGGAGATCAAAAGCTTGCAAGAAAGACTAAAGTACTGCATTATATAAGTTAATTCACAGAACAAAAACACTATATGTATCAATATGTGCAATTGTGCACATGATTATAATAAACTTGATAATTGCGGCTTTGTTTTGATCTCTGCTAGACATGTTATCAAGTCTGAAACCAAACTGATAGGGACAAATGTCTAAGCTTTCTACATAGACAGATTAGAGCACACCAAACACTAAAGCCAGGTCTAAAGCAACGCACTCTTCCATTCTAACTTAACATCTCAACATCTCCAACAGGACAGCAGAGCAGCATACATAAAAATTGAAACACAACCAATCAAGACAGTTGATATCTCTGGATTACTTGTAAGTGTTTGAAACCCAGCCAGACATATTAGAATGGATCGAACCCAGTGTTCCAAATCTCAGCCATAATGAAACCAAACAAAAGAAACAAACCGACGATAATAGATCGCCTAGACACAGTCAAAAAAAGAAGAAGATCGCCTAGACAATAGACCACCGAAACCAAAGGGGAAATAGATCGCCTAGACACAACCAAACAAAAAAAAAGAAACAAAACCACACAAACCCACCGATGATAATAGCTCTTCTTAATCTGTTCATACCCAATCTTCAAAGCAAAACCCTTTCGATCTAAGGGTCTCTGGCACAACATCCCTTTTGTACCAATACGTCTCATCATTCCCAGCACACTCTTCATACCCAAATTTCAAAGCAAAACACTCTTGATCAAAAAAGAGAGGAATAAAGACTACAAACCTGCGATAAGCAAGACGCTGGAGACTATCTAATCGAAAATAGATCCAATCGGTCCTGATCCAGAACAATGGTAGGAAGAACAATGTATCTGATCGAAGCTATATGATCGGTTCTATCCAAAACGATGGTAGGACAAACAATCGGTACAAAGGAATTAGAAATCTAGTAACAGATTGATTCGACTGCGAGAGAGCAGTAGATATTCGGGAGAGAAGGCAATCAAAAAAGCTGAGCTTGGGTTCTTATCCAAAGTATACTCGGAGAGAGAGTCTAAAGTAAGAGAAGAGATCTTCGCACGGTTCGCGTTCCCAGCACAGTGAACAATGCTTGTGAATAGGAAAACACGTTATGTATATAGTAAGGACCACGAATGTTATATAAGAAATATCTATTCAATAAATTAGAAAAAAATTGGTAAAACTCTGTCACAAATGACTTGTCAAGGTTTTGTTTTGAACCTTGTTCCTTTTTGGCAACTAAACTTTTTTACTAATCATGTTACAGTTGTTACATAAATAAAAGTTTTTTTTATATATATACCTAATTAGTGGAAGAGTTTGATAAATGTCTAATCCATATCTAATTTTTATTTACCTAAATTTTAATTTTAACCTACTATTCAAGAATTTATCCTATAAATATATGTATTTTCACTCAATTTATTACACCATTCATTGATCACAACTTCTTTCTCACAAAACAAAATTCTTATGCACTTGAAATTTAAATTATAATACATGATAAAGTATGTAATTATAATTTAGATCACATATTTCTTCTATTTATTGCAAATACAAATTTTTCCTAAATTTGATCTTGATATATTATGTTAAAGTATTTAGTTTTTTTTAATGTCTTAATAAACTCCTACATAAACTATATATGTACGTAAGAAAACTATCATGTGGACTTTAAAAAAAAAAACTACCATGTGAATTTTTTAATAATTTTTTATAATCAAGTCATGTATTATAATAAACATACTTTGTCCACATTATATTGATTAAAATTTAGAATTTTTAAATTTTATTAAATAAATATCAGTATTTTGCACAAAATAATTCATATAATATTGTAACAAATTGATATATTTTTAATTTTATCAATATTTTATTCTGATATAAAATAATTAATATATCATATAACAATGTCAAAAAATTTAATACAAATTTATATATATATTTTTTAATTTTTATAATCTTTGTCAAAAAATTTGATAAATAAATATTTTATCGATAATTTAAACATTAATATTTTTTTGATTTGCGGTATTTTACTGGTCGGAAGGATCATGATGGTCAAAACTGAAAACACGTGCTACATGATACTTCAATGCATGGTTAGGTCCCCTCATATCACATCACTGTAGGTGACATTAGCATGACGAAGTAGGCTCATGATGATATATATCACGTGACGAAGTAGGCTCAAATTTAGGTCCCCCCATATCACATCACTGCAGCAGTATCATTCACGGGTTTGAGTCATTGAATCAGGCTTGAATCAGGCCTGAAGGTAGAAAACATATCTGGGGTTCATAGCAGCTCGGTGCAGTCGAGTATTAGAATTTAAGTCTTCGCAGGGTCTCTGAGGCAAAGATATATCTGTTTCTATCAGAAATCGACCAAGAATTCAAAGCACCAACCATGAACATGGTTACCTGGGGCCGGAGGGCCGTGCCTAAGATTGACTTCGCACGCACTACTGCGATCGATACTGCATGTATGGTGAGGCCAGCTAGTTTGGTTCGGTATGACCGCACGAGAATTTACATAAGACATGAGAATTAGGGTTTTGGTCTTGTGTGAATCTGGAAAGAACTTGCAGAGATCGACAAAAGCGGAGGGAGTGAAATATATATGAATAGCGATCGAGTAGTATTTAATTTGATGAAGAACGAGAGACCTACCTAGAGCTTTGTGACAATGTTATTTCTCTATCTCGATCGATGGAAGAGGTCAAGAGACTGACTTTAGCAGATCGATCGAGTTTAATTTGTAAGTAAACTTCAAATGGTCAAAGCTATATATGCTTGCAAATTACAGCCTTGCAACACCGCGAGATAAAAACTTGCATTTTAATTAGCTGCTTAGATTGACCTAGGTAACATGCATGCATGGTTAACTGGCACCCTTTAAAAAGATCTCAAATCTGGTAGCAGAACAATGAATTAAGTCAGCAGTAGCTAGCGAGCTAGAATTATAAGACAACAAGAAGATGAGAACAAAGTAGTCCTTCATCTTTGAAAGAAAGAGAGTAAAAAAGTTTGAATCCCAAGAAAACAAATCATCATTATGCCTAGTGCCTCTCGACTCAGTCCTATTTTGAAAAAGACCCATCATCTTGTTTTTCCATTAAACCTCCGTGAAAACCAACCCAACCGGCCTTTATTTCCTTCTAGCCGTGACCGTTCCTCACTATAAATAGCTCTACCCTGGCCTTCATCCCAGCTCTCTCTCTTCCTCAGTCATTACCAGTCAACTGAACCCAGTGATATATATACAACTGAGCATATAACTCCTTCTCCTTCTACCTAAAGTTAGCACATCTTGTCGACCTGTTTCTTTGTGCACTCTCGAGTCCTGGCCATGGTTCAGTTGGTGCATGAACTCCCAGTGCTACTGTTGTTCATGGGAATACAAAGGCAGAGAGTGTTACTAATGCGCGGGTGTAATTAGAAGTCATGGCGATATCTCTCCTGAGCTTATTCTTGTTGTGTGCATTCTTTTCTTTTCTGAATTTAAAGAAGAATGTTAGAATTTTCTTGACCTTGCAAGCCCGAAAATTATGCGCTTTAAGTCTAAAAATATCTCTTTTTCCTTCAAAATCTAAAGTATACAACTATTCTGTCACAGCACAGGATGTTATTCTCTCCCTTCTATCCCTCTTGAGCTGGCTATATGCAGATTGTGAACGAAATAGAAAATTGTTCTAGTTAATTTGTTCTATGCTTGGTTTGATACTGTTTTTTGAATGTAAGAAACGATCTACATACACATGCACTTTGTAAATTGTTGTATGAAATGAAATTCTTCCCTGGCTAGCTAATTGAAAGGTTTCTTCACTCTCTAACAATTTTTGTTTAGTTATTATTTTGGGCTAATAATTGAAGGCCTATTTTATGTACTTAATTTTGTGAACAATTATGGGGACAGTTGCTTAAGCAAAATGAACGATATTGTTTACACAACGAGTCAATGAGTTCACGTACTAAAGAAGAATACGTATGTACTCGATCTAGTACAGTGGTACTTAACTATAACAAACATAGAGCTAATTAGAAACTAGCTACTAGCTAGTTATAATTTTGCATGCTCGTGTAACTTAGAGGTATCCGGTGCATGGCACAATATTTCTTTTTGTATATTTACAAACATATAAACATAAATCTAACGATGGGTTAAACCCATCAATATACTATGGCTACGCCCTTGGGGTTTCTTGTTTGAACTTTGAAGTAATAATCGATTATGAATTCCTGGCAAATAAGATCATGAATCACAAATTCACAAAAAGTCACAACTTCATGTGGGATGGACTTTGGGCCCTCCGTAGGTTGCTGTTGGCTTGGGTTTTGGCTCAGTATTTTTCTCCGACGCATTACAATGCCAAGAAGTCCATAGTTAAGAAAAGGGTGTGACAGGTTACAGTTTCCACCACACGAATTGCTTTTTTCTCAAATGTAGTTATCTTAAGGCCATCTTCAACAATGAAGGTGTTATAGTGGAGATGTTATACCTCAGTAAAACTTTTATAATTTTTTTTATCTCCAACTCATTAAAATTTTAGTCTTATATTTCAAATTTTAGTCTCGTACTATATTTAAAGTTCTAAAATAAAATCTGATATGAGGTATAAGATTTTGGTTTGATCAGTGGGGTAGAAGAAAAAAAAGCAGCCAGAGAGAGAGAGAGAGAGAGAGAGTGACGTGTTGATGCATTACAGGTGGTGGGAGCGACAAGGATGCTCTGCGAACGCTCGAGGATACTTAGCGTATTAAATAATACACGTTTTTATATATTTTTAAATAAATAAATGAGAATTTTATTTATATATATAATATGTATATATATATATATTAGGAAATGCAGATGTTCTTGAGTTTGTAAATTTTTCTTTATATAAACAAAAAATAGAGAGGTTATTATTTGGAACCTTAGAATAATGATAACGAATGTGCAACTAATCATCACATCATAAAACTATATAATTTTTATGTCTTGTTTAAATTCTTAATATTATTTTTAATGACATATGAATTTTTAAGTTACATCATTCTTTATATTTATATTTATGAATAATTTTGATTATTTTATTTAATTATTAAATATTTAAATTTAAATTTAAATTTAATTTAATTATTATGTACCTATAGTGTCTGTATTTTATTTTTTAAGATTTTATCGTATCCTACGTGTCTGTCTCCGTGTTTCACGCAACATAACTTCTCATATCTCATATAAGCTAAAGCTCTCACGGAACCAAAACCCACAGAGAGAAAACAGAGGCTTATATACAGAAAAACAAAACACTGTCCTTTCTCTCTCTTTCTTTTTGATCTTCATCCCCAATCTCTCTTCTCACAGTTCCCAAAAAACCCTAGCTGAAGCTTTGTTCTTGTTCGTTGACGGTACCCTTCTTGCTCTAATCTTTGCTATCTAGCTCAGCATTACTTGATCTTTCACTCTTGCTTTGTGTAATTGGGTTCATAATTTTGATACTTGAAAATGCCTTGGAAAACTACTTTCTGGGTTCTATTGTTCATTATCTAAGAGAAAGGTCTCACCTTTATGAACATATGTAGTAAAGATTTGATTTTTAAGTTGTCTACTTGTGTTTTGTTAGTCATCTATGTTAAGTACAACCGTACAAGTGTGTGCTTAGTCTGAAGTTGTTATCCTTGAGTTGTGTTGGTCTTTTTGGTATTCAAAGCTTGTTTTGTGTGCATGCATGCCTTGTTGGCTTCGCTTTGCAAGAGGCTTAGACTGTAAATCTGTGTGTGAAGTATGTGTGAACTGTGAATCTTTGCTAAACTGCTCCCTTATGCTAGAGTGATTGGTATCTACATGCGTCTTAACTGTACTGTGAGAAAAATATAGTGTATTTGATACTAAGTTGGTGAATTTACCTGTTTTTTGTTTTAAGCATGTGGTTTAAATTCTATTTACTCTGTTCTGTTGTCATAATCTAAGAGAAAGATCTCACCTTTTTTAACATCTGAAGGTAAGATTTGATTTTAAAGTAGTCTACATCTGTTTCCTGTCAGCCATCTATGTTTGATAAAGTCATACAACCTGTTTGCGTAGTTTGGGTTGTTATCTTTGAGAGTCAGTTAGGAGTTTGGTTCAAAGCTTGAAATTCATGTCATGTACTCGAGGCAGTTCTAGTCCATTTAGCAGAATATCCAAACCTTGTTTGTCTATGTTTGATAAAGTCATACAACCTGTTTGCGTAGTTTGGGTTGTTATCTTTGAGAGTCAGTTAGGAGTTTGGTTCAAAGCTTGAAATGCATGTCATGTACTCGAGGCAGTTCTCGTCCATTTAGCAGAATATCCAAACCTTGTTTGTCTATTGTTTACTTGGTTCTATTTCATAATACAAGGACATACTCTAATTCTTTTTTATTCGCACATCAGCAGTTCATATTACTGGTGATGGACGATTTGCAAGGTTTACCCCCGCCACCTCCAGTGATACCACCCAATGTGAAGCCAGAAGTTGTGGCTTTGGCTCCCCCGAAGCACTCAATTATGACTAGGCCACGTGAGAGTGGAACTACTGGCCGGCGCATTCAGCTGAGCACCAACCACTTTAAAGTTTCTGTAAAAAATCCTGAAGCTGTTTTCTATCAGTACTGTGTATGTTTTGCTTCATTCTCTTTTTAGTCCCCTGGAGTTTATTTGACTACTTTGTACCTGTTTATTAATGGCTTACTGCCCTTTCAGGTTTCTATCACTTATGAAGACAAGAGACCAGTTGAAGGATTGGGAATTGGGAGAAAGGTGGTGGATAAGCTTTCCCAGACATATGCTTCTGAGCTTGCTCGAAAAAAGTTTGCTTATGATGGAGAGAGGGCTTTATACACAGTCGGCCCACTCCCCCAAAACAAGTTTGAGTTCACAGTTGTGCTTGAGGAATCATTTGCCAAGAGGTAGTATATCTATCTAGTGGCTTTTTCTGCCTTTTGGTTAATAAATTAAAACTTATGTTATTCCAGCTGCCATTGTTTTTGCTATGCTTCAGTGAAAATGGGAGCTCTAGCGAGACTGACAAAAGGTTGAAACGCTGCTCCAATCGGTCAAAGAGTTTCAATGTCGAGATAAGCTATGCTGCCAAAATACCTCTCAACTCAATTGCTCTTGCCCTACAAGGAGCTCAAGTAGACAATTCTCAGGATGCACTGAGAGTGCTTGATATAATTCTGCGGCAGAAAGCAGCTAAGATGTAACTTTCCAGTTCTCCCTCTATTGTACACGGTGGACGTTTCTTTTGTCTTCAAATGTACAGTAATTGATTTTCATCTGTGGCCAATTTTTTATGCATTCGCAGGGGATGCCTTCTAGTGCGACAGTCATTTTTCCATGATGACTCCAGGCACTTTGTTGAAATTGGAGGAGGTGTAACTGGTGTTCGGGGATTTCATTCCAGTTTTCGTCCAACTCAGGGTGGCTTGTCCTTGAATATGGGTACAAAGTTTAGTTGTTTAAGTAGTTTTCGATACTAACTACAGTTTTCAGTAATTTGTTAGTAATCTTAGTCAGTAATTTTGTCAGTACTTATGCTTCCATTTCTTTGTGCAGATGTATCTACAACGATGATTGTCACCCCTGGACCTGTTATTGATTTTCTGTTAACCAACCAGGGTATAAAAGAACCGCGCTACATTGACTGGGTTAAGGTAAGAAAACAGAAATGCTAAACCTCACTCTCGAAGTTCAGATTTCCGCAGACTATAGTCTCTGTAAATTGGATGTCATGATAACACACAGGCAAAGAGAATGCTTAAAAATTTGAGGATCAAGACCAGACACCGGAATACAGAATTCAAAATTACTGGCTTGAGTGAGAACCCCTGCAACAAGCAGTAGTATGCGCAAATTTCCCCAAGTACTTTTGTGTCGGTTCCATTTTCAACACTCTTGTAAGATTTTGTTTTTTGTTTTTTCCTGAAGCTTTTCTCTGAAGTTAAGAAGTGCCGGTGGTACAAGCGAAGGGGAGACAATAGAGATTACTGTGTATGACTATTTTGTCAAACACTGCGGCATAGAGCTCTCCTATTCTGGAAACATGCCATGCCTTGACGTTGGCAAGCCGAAAAGGCCCACCTATGTTCCAATTGAGGTCTGCAGTTTTCTTATTCGTATTAATATGGTTGATCTTATCTAAATGGCTAATCTTATGTAAACTTTTGAAACACCTTTCTGAGATCCTTAATTATCGTTCCTCCCTCCTGATTTTAGCTATGCTCGCTTATATCACTGCAACGGTATACTAAAGCTTTATCGTCACTGCAAAGAGCATCCTTGGTCGAAAAATCCAGGCAGAAGCCTCAAGAGAGAATCAAAAGTGTTACTGACGTAAGTTCACTATGTCACCATTGGTCAAAATGCCCCATTTCTGTTCTATGTTGCAACCGTCTTTTTGATCATTTGAAATTGCAGGCTTTGAGAAATTATTGCTATGATGATGATGCAGTGCTTGCCGAATGTGGTATAACTGTTGAAAAGCAACTGATTCAAATGGATGGTCGTGTTCTTGAGACTCCAAAGGTAAACATGAGGGACTGAGGGTGTCTTTTCACTTAATTGAACTACTTTCTGATGCACTTTCTTTCAATAACAGTTAAAGGTAGGTAACAGTGAGGACATGATGCCCTTCAAGGGACGTTGGAATTTCAAAGGAAAGGTATTGTTTCTCCACTTTATAAACTACAATTAATACTTATACAGGTTTTGCTGAGTTTTTTCCATCATCCACACAACTCACTGATTTCACCTTGGCTATTACTCATCTTTGGACCAGTCATTTTTGGAACCTACACGCATCAACTCTTGGCTGGTGGTCAACTTCTCTGGACGCTGTGACATTAGTCAAATCTCAAGGGAGCTTATCAATGTCGGGAAGAAGACTGGAATTGTAAATTTTTTATTGTAACACTGTTTGAACACTCTCTCTATATATAAATATCCAACATCATTGTAGGTTACACTATCTCATTGACATTAGTTTTGATGTCATCTGTGCAGCATATTGAGCGCCCCACAACTCTCATTGAGGAAGATCGACAAGCAGAAAGATTAGGCCCTGTTGCTAGAGTGGACAAGATGTTTGAACAGATTCAAGCTAAGCTTCAAGGTCCACCTGAGTTCATTCTTTGTGTCATACCAAAGAAAGGTTCTGATATATATGGTATGGCTTTTATTAGTACAATAAATTACATGGACATTCTCTCTGTCCCTTCTTTGATCGTATAATCAGTTTATGGTCCTTTTTTATTGTCTAGGGCCTTGGAAGAAGAAAACTCTGGTGGACTGGGGGATTCCAACGCAATGCATTGCCCCACCCAAGATTAGTGATCCATACCTTACTAATGTCCTCATGAAAATCAATACCAAGGCAAACCACTAAAGCTTGAAACAATTTTTACACTTGGTGAATTTAAACACCAGATACTGATATTCTTCCGTTTGTTCACTGTCATAGCTTGGAGGGATAAATTCTTTGTTGGCACTGGAACACTCATTATGTGTTCCTCTTGTAAAAGATACTCCTACTATGATTTTGGGGATGGATGTCTCTCATGGTTCTCCTGGCCGATCAGATGTTCCTTCAGTTGCTGCGGTACTTACAGATTTTTTTTTCTCCAATAAATCATTTATCTACCAAGTGGTTCTTGGTTTTAATGTTGTTATTGTGGTGGAGCTTTCAGGTTGTTGGCTCTCGAAGTTGGCCTCTAATATCAAGGTACAGAGCAGCTGTCAGAACTCAGTCTCCTAAGGTGGAGATGATTGATGCTTTATATAAGCCACTTCCAAATGGAACAGATGATGGTATCATCAGGTACTGAAACTTGAACTTTACTACATGCAGCAGTAGAACACATACTTGGGCATATAATGTGTGTTAATAGTTATGAAAATCTCTATTGTGGAAATCCTATGAGATTTCTAATTTCTTCACTCTCAAATGTTTTACTAGTAGATATCATGCAATTAGCAACAATATGCAAATTCGTAATTCAATTGATCGATTCCAGTTTTATGCTTAATACAGATACTTTAACTTTATTGCGTTGCAGGGAACTGCTTCTGGACTTCTATAATACAAGCAAAGGACGCAAGCCAACTCAAATTGTTATTTTCAGGTATTTTTAGATGTCTTATTAAAATGTGTTGGTCAGTCAACATCGGCGTCCTTCAAATGGAAACCTGAATATCATCATAATAATAATGTAAATAATCTTTTTTACTGCTGTATTATCGAAAGATTTCTGGAATTTTCTGTTTCTGGGTTGACTCTGGTTGCATTTTAAGGTTATTACATATGAATGCAAAGTGTCAAGTGTGTACTGGAGTAGTGTTAATTCGTTTTTACATGGCGAATTACAGTTATCTATTTGCATAGTTTTTTTCGCTCTCAGGGATCAACTTGTCCAAGCTGAATTTAAACAGGCTTTGTTGAGATCAGTAGTAGTTATGCTTCACTGCATCAGTTTCATTTTTTTCACATTATATGTGGTAGATTTAAAGATTTGATCTCTTTTATTTCAGGGATGGAGTCAGTGAATCACAATTTAATCAGGTGCTGAACATTGAGTTGGATCAAATCGCAAAGGTTCGTCTGAACTTGAAATTTTTTGAATGGGCTTAATTTTCAATGGTTTGAAGAATGGATTACTCCCTTTCAAAAAACGAAGAAAGAATGGATTACTCTGTAAGCTATGTATAATGTTACTAGCTATTTTCCAAAGTAAAGCTTTTTGATGAAAGTGCAAAGTACAACTAGGAGACAATAACAAATGAATGAACCATAGTCTCTTAAGTCTTAACATATAGTATTTGATAGTGCTGTTTATTACATACATCTGAATCTTTTACTTTTATTAATTCAGGCTTACCAGCACCTTGGGGAGGAAGATATTCCAAAGTTTACTCTGATTATTGCTCAGAAGAATCATCACACCAAGCTATTCCAAGCTAACAACCCTGACAATGTTCCACCAGGTCTGCTACATTGTGATTTTATTTAAACATATTAAAGCTTATGTCATATGTCCAGGCGTCCAGCTTTCTCAACCTCCCTTTGCTGTTTCTCGATCTATTCTCTGCAGGGACAATTGTTGACACAAAAATTGTGCATCCAAGGATCTATGATTTTTACATGTGTTCTCAGGCTGGGATGATTGTGAGTCCCTTGTTGCCAACTCTTCTTGAAAGAAAACTCAAAGAATTATTCTTCTGCAGCGGTATATGCACTGTTCATTTTCCAACTTCAGCAGACTTCTGAATCCTTTTTTTTTCTTGCTCTTCTCAAACAGGGAACTTCACGGCCAGCACACTACCATGTCTTGCTTGATCAGATTGGCTTTTCCCCTGATGACCTGCAGAACTTGATTCACTCCCTTTCTTATGTGTAAGTTTTTATAGTTGTCCAATCGCTTTCCATTTGACTTGAGTTGAATTAAGAACCACTCGATTCTCACCCTTTATTACATATAAGTTTCTCATTTTCCAATCACTTTCCGTGTGTGGACTTAAAACAGTATGCTTTCAACTGAATTGATCCATTAATTTTCTGTACACATTGCAGGTACCAAAGGAGCTGCACTGCAATCTCTATTGGTAAGTTGAACACACATTTGTGCTTTTAACTATTTTTTTTTCTAGTCGAATTAGACATTCGTTTTGAACTTGACTTGAGCTATTGCAACCATTTTCCTGTCCCAGTGGCACCCGTATGCTATGCACACCTTGCTGCAGCACAAGTGGGGCAGTTCATAAAGCTTGAAGATCTCTCAGAAACTTCATCAGCGAAAGGTAGTGTCACTACATCAGAGAGCATCCCGGTTCCAGAGCTTCCTAGGCTTCACAAAAATGTCCATGGCTCCATGTTCTTCTGCTGATTGTCCTGCTGCTAACCTTCTTTTGTGGATATGTCTGATGTTAGTAGCGTTTTGAGTACTCCTAGATCTAGGACAAACCCCAGCTTTGGTTGTGTCAAATAGGCGGTTTAGGCATCACAGGTAGATTAGCAACCTTTTGTAGTCTTGTTGTGGCTAGCGTATGTAGGCTGGCTTGGTTGTGGCATATTATTCTCAACAGTTTTTTTGGTCTTCCCTCTTTCTGGGTTTGACAAAGAGCAACAGAATCCTGATTGTTGTACACTTAACTTCAGGAAATGCTCTAATGGTTATGATGATTTTGCAAACTTGAATGTGGTTTCTACCATTCTCATCTATTTCAAGTCTCTCTGCATTAGATCGTTTTTGTTTTTGAAGGCTGCTTTATGACAAGGCCAAAAAGATCTAGTCCAAAGAAAAAAGTGGTTACCCTATTGGAAAACGATGCACTCTTTTTTTTTCTCTCTCTCCTGCCGCCGCCGATTCCTTCCTTATTGCGCCATACAAAATCGAATCACTAATCCATCTTTTGCATGTCAATTATGGACACTTTTGCATGTCAATTATGGACAGGGATGAAGGCCTTGAGCCGAACCCACCCGTATCTCCTCTTGCACCTCAAGCTGAACCTGGGTTGTCGGCACCACAAGACGAGGTCAACCTCACTCATTCGGACGTTGATGATGATGACTAAGTTTGGTATTTCTCGATTGCCCGACTCTTTTTCCTCGCTCTGCTCGCCGTTGATCGGGTCCAAGCTTTCAAGATGCGGATGACTGGTTTGTGGCATCATGCAAGCGGCATAAGTATCATGGGCTTTACCTGAATTAATTATGATTGGTTCATATGCAAATTTTGGTCACTTGTTGATTGCCGTTGTGCGATTGCGAGTGACCCTTGGTATTTTCATTCTACAACTGTTGTTGTCCAGATATGGGGGAGTTTGATGACCCATTTGAGATCCCTGCAAACCGAGGTCGAGTTTGGACTGTGGTTCGGCCAAGGCAAGTCGGTTCACGGTTGGGGTCTTGCAGGAGAAATGGTGCGGTTAGATCGGTGATGTTGTAGGCCACTATGTGGAGTTCACCTGACATGCACTGTTTCATTGTTCAGAGATGAAGATTTAGATTGAAGTTGATTTCAGCAAGCCTCTGGTGGTAAGAACCTGATTCCGATTCTTTGAGGCTTATGCTATAGATGTTTTGTTGTTGTATGAAAAGATATGAGGTTATTGCAGAGATTGTGGATCTTTCGTACATGGTGCGGAGGGTTGACTTTTTGTTTTGAGTACAAGATCTGAAACTGTGGCAAATGCTACGATGCTGACTTTGGCCATTCAGGGTTTAGAGTCGTCAGTAGCTACAACTGACCATGGATGGAATTTGAGTCTTATTTATGGCGCTTCTAGAGCTGCTACAGGTATTGGAAGAGCTCTGGGGAATCCTTCTTAGTTACAAGTTGTTGAAGGCGATGGTTAGTCTTCATCTATGATGACACTTCTAGAGTCAGTGCAGCGGGCTCCAAAGCCTTTTATTTCAGTGTTCAATCAGAGCGACACATCTTCTGTTCTGGCACCTGCTTTTGGGGCTAGTAGTGACCCTGAGGCCGCCAAGATCTCGCCGTTGGAAGAACCAGTAGCAACTATAATGGACAACCCTCTTTATGGAGAGTGTCCGACTAACCATATTATCTTTTTACAGATGGAACTCTTAGGTCAGATACCAGTCTCATAACCTTTTGATCGAGCCAAGAAGTCGGGGCTCACTTGGAGGTAGTTGTGATATCCTGAATATTTCTTATAGTTATTCGTAATTTTTACGATATTTATAATTCGATTTAGCGAGCACGGTAAATAATGTTTATTGATAGTAAGAATTGTGGGATTTACGGTTGACTTTTTATCTAATTGTCAAAGTTGGTTGACTTCAGTTAGAAATTGTAAAAATTTTCGAAACAAGTTCACAGATGCGAGAATTTTTTAAATCGGAGTTACAACGAGAAAATTATTATCAGCGAAAATTTATCGGGAATGGAATAGTCTTAAAAGTGCAACTATAAATAGTGATTACCCGTTTTGGAAAGTCAGACTTTCATTTTGGGGAAGTTGACCCGCATTGACTGGGTCTCAGTGGTGAAAATCGTCGTTGCTTCTGTCTGTCGGTGGCACAGCACCGTTCGGCCACGATTCCGGTTGGAATTGAACGGCTTGTTCATCCTGCTTCTTTTCTGGTGTTTATTTTCGACGTTGGAGCATGGTGGAGGATGAATCGATGGTGAGAATTTTTAGGGTTTCGGGTTATTCCGGCGCCTGCACCGGTGACTCCTCCGGCCACGTTAAAGGTACAATCCGATTCCTATTGATGTCTTGAGCATATTGGTGTTGAGAAATTTTGGGTTGCAGGTGATTGAGGTGGGATTTGAATATAACCCAATTTGAATTTCACCGCCATTGTTCGACGCTGTTGTGGCAACAGTTTTAAGCGGTTGTGACCGTCATGGATATAGGAGTTTTGCTCCCCTCTATCTCCTGAATCGATTGGTATATGCCTCGAACTCCGAAATGGCTCGACGGAGGAGATCAGTGCCATAAAGGATTTCTGGTTGGGTTGCTTTCAGAGCCGATTTCGACCAAATGAGCCCGAATCTGCCTAGGGTCCCTTGAGACAGATTATTGGGCTTTTCAAAAAAATTCTAGTGATGGGTCAACCTTCACCACCGGCAATGGTCGCCGATGGTGGCGCGTGGCTGGAAAATTCTTTTCGAAAACTTGTCGTGTTATATGTCATTAGATTCGTATCGACGACCCAAACATAGTGGTGAGGTTAATAATGCATTTAGACTTTGTCGACCTAGTGGATGTGCTGTGGTGACGAGGATCTCCATCAGTGGCGGTGCGGCCGACGAAGAAATTAGATTTTTCTTATATCATTACGACTGTTTGGTCGTAACAAGTGTATCAAATATATTCTTCGACTAGATTAGTCGAAATTAATTTTGGATCGAGTACCTCCTCGATTTATATTTTTATTTATTAATTATGACAATTTTGGACAAGGGTCAGGTTGTCACAAATGGTATAAGAGCGCGGTTCAACTCTTGGACTTCGTTTTCTTGTGTTTTGTGTTATAAAGTTAGTTGTGAAATATGAATCGAGGAATTTGTGAAATTGTATCCTTGTGATCGTCGCGAAGATGGTAAATGGTGGTCATGAACGAGCAGTGGTTACGTATTTGCCGTTGCTGGACCTTAGGTACGCGGTTATTTACTTCTTGTTGTAGATACAGTTTAGCTTATCGATATACTTTATTTTATTTTATTTTATCAATGTTCATTTATCGATTATTTTGATATTCCTTTATCGTTACATTTGATATTATATTGTTATATTATGCTGACACGATCATACAATACAACATGAAAAACGAGACCCGTTACAAAGTAGTAACGGAACGACAACATTGGTTGTCATACGAGAACGATAATGATGATTAACGTATCCATAATTATGTGTTTATTATGTTTCTAACGTCATGCTTATTGCTTGTCTTTTATCAATAAAATATCGTTTTTATAATGTTTCCTTGTTATGCTAGAAAAGTGGGAGTTGACATGGAAATGCTCTAAGAAATGGAAATTAATCACTTTTTAGAGAAGTCGAACGCATTTCCAAAACCCTTGGAGAAGATGGAGCAAAAGCGAGAAAAAGACAAAAAGTCAATGTCGTTGTCGTTCAACGATCAACTCCGGCCGGTCAACGGTCAACTCTGCCAAGTCATCACCGGTCAATAGCATCGTCAAGTCAAGGTTTGGGCTAAGGCCTCAAGAGTCCAATCCCACATGAAATATATTTTAAGAGATGGATGCACATGCAAGTCACATGACTTGGGGTGAGTCACACATTTCGACTACCTAAAAGCTTAGAGTTTAGGATCATGTCTAAGCATCTAATTTTGAATTTCATACACCAAAAATATCTCTTTGAAAGCCTTAGGGTCGAGCTCCCCTCTATCCCACACACACATGTCACCTCATTTCTCACTTCTACATAGTTTTAGTATTTTTTTTTCTTAGCTCCCAACCTTTCCATATCCCTTTAGCTCTCTCCTCCACCTCAAACACTCACTCCATCACCACCAAATTAGCCCCTTAAGGTGGAGCTATCTTGCTTCTCTTAAGGTCTCTCTTCATTTCCTCATCCTCCTTACTTGATTGTACACCTTCCTTTGTGCAATTAAACTTTTTTCCCTCTTATTGTTGGAGAATGTATTGTAAAAACTCATATTAACCATTTGTTTTATTATTATTACAATTATGATAATAATAAAAAACCAGCAAGTCTACAATTGATAGAAGTAGAGATCGAACAAAACAAAAGAACACATCTTCTGGGAACAGAAGAACACGTCTTCTGGTTTTTCAACCAGAGCGACCAAAGCTTTGCTACTATTCGTCAACCGTCATCAATCCTCTTTATAAGGACGACCAACCCAAGCAGATGATAAAACGATGGAGAAAGTGCTAAATAAATTTGGATACTAGGATGATAAAACGATGATGACTCCATTTGATCCAATGTGTAAGCTTGCAAAGAATAATGGTCAAAGTGTGTCTCAATTAAAATACACACAAATAATAGGAAGCTTGATGTACATTATGAAATGCACAAGACCGGATTTGGCTTATTCAATCAGTAGATTAAGTCGATATTTAGGCAATCCTAGTATAGACCATTGGCATGTTTTGATAAGAGTACTAAGGTACTTGAAGTATACAATGAACTATGGTCTGCGTTACACAAAATATCCTCCTGTCTTGGAAGGATACAGTGATGCAAATTGAATCTCGAGTAGTACGGAAAGTAAGCCCACAAGTGGTTATGTGTTTACACTTGGTGGAGGAGCTGTGTCATGGAAGTCATCCAAACAAACTTGTATAGGACGATCTACAATTGAATCTGAGTTCATTGCTTTAGATAAAGCTGCTGAAGAAGCCGAATGGCTTAGAAATTTTGTTAAAGATATTCCATTATGGCCTAAAGCTTTAACACCCCTTTGTATTCATGGTGATAGTATGGCTGCCCTACATCGAGCCAAAAACAAAATGTACAATGGGAAATCTAGGCATATAAGGCGAAGACATGCTACAATACGATAGTTGCTCTCCAGTGGAGTTATAGCATTGGATTACATCAAATCAAAGGAATATCTAGCCGATCCTTTGACTAAAGGCCTAACTAAAGAGCAAGTCGTATTTACATCGAGGAGAATGGGTCTTAAGCCAATACAATGAGTCACTAGTTGGCGGAAACCTAACCTAACAACATTGGAGATCCCATGGTCTAGGTTCAATAGACAAACTAGTTGAGGAAGACTCAAAAACATAACACACATATGCATATTCCTAGGATGTAACAATGTGTGTTTTCCATTAACGATTAAGGGATGAATATTAATTTATTCTTAATAATGTTAATAGCTTTATAAAGTGGGATGAAACAAACTATTCGTAGTTAGCGTTACCTATATGAGAGTGAAATGGGTCGCATCCATGAGAATTGATATGGCTAAATTCTCTAGAGCTCTCATGAAGTTGGGATATGTTCGGGACCAAAATGAACACAACCCCATTGACGATTAAGGGATGGATATTAATTTATTCTTAGTAATATTAATAGCTTTATAAAGTGGGATGAAACAGACTATTCTTAGTTAGCGTTACCTATATGAGAGTGATGTGGGTCGCATCCATGAGAATTGATATGGCTAAATTCTCTAGAGCTCTCATGAAGTCGGGATATGTTCGAGACCAAAATGAACACAACCATATAAACTCAAAATGTGAAGATGATATATATGTGATACTTGTTGTCTCGTATTACTACCATATAATGAACAGTTCAAGATGAAAGATTTCATTGTTTCACTAGGTAATACCGATAAGTTATCACTAAGAATGGTTGAAGTCCAAAAGACACTATCTTCGACGCACGTTGATTCTATTTTCTTTGAAATGACGTTGAGTTACAACGACAAATTTTTGTAGCTTATTTTCTATTCAAATGTGGAGCATTGTTAGGTTTGAATAAAAATGTGTGGTATTGTTAGAGAATGTATGCTAAAAACTCATATTAACCATATGTTTTATTATTATTATTACTATTATGATAATAATAAGAAACCAACAACTCTACAATTGATAGAATTAGAGATCGAACAAAACAAAAGAACACATCTTCTGAGAACAGAAGAACACGTCTTCTAAGTTTTCAACTAGAGCGACCAAAGATTTGTTGTTGTTCGTCAACCGTCGTCAACCTTCTTTATAAGGACGACCAACCCAAGCAGATGAATATATTTGATTATCCTCTCACGTCTCCCCTTACTATTTTTGAGAAACAAAAAGTAGAGTTTGCCAAGGATTAAATCGAAGTGCATCGATTGGATTTGATAGTTGTATCCTGCAAGACAGACGTCCAAGATCTACTTGCATAAGAGTATGGACAAATTTCTGTTTTAGGAGATTGTTGCAAGCAAGCCTCTATCAAGATCTACAAGTTAGTTCTCATTGTTCTTAACATTGTTTTGATTTTAATTCATTCTTTCAATTGATATTGCTTTATAAATAGAATAGGAATTGGGTTTTATTTCATTCACATTTTTATAGATCTTTGGTTAATTAATCTATGTTATTCAACATCTTGTGATTGATTGAGTTGTTCCATCACTTACTGTGCCATTGTTCTAACACTTATCTCACCTCTACCTCAATTTGGATGCATTTAGATCCTATAAGATGGAGCTTAAAGACCAATGATGACTTAGCTTGTTTGGAAGTTCTTGGGTTATCTCTACATTTCTCTATCTCTTCAATTATGTATCTAAACTTGCTTTACATTATGCTTAGTGAGTAGTTGCCTTTGAAAAAAATTTGATGTACATACAACTATGGTTTGAGTTATGAAATTAAATTTGGTTTGGAGTACTACGTGTTGTGAATGTGTTTGATAGCTTGTGATGTGATTGTGGTATGTTTGCATGTTGAAATTGATTCAATGTTTTCATATTCATGTCTTAGCCATGACTACGTTGAGATATGTTTAGGGAAGCTAAGAATGAACCTATGTGAACTAGTCACTCACCTAAGGAAGATAAGCATGTAAACATGACTGAGGTTGCACTTGAGAAGATGGGCTTAAGGTTTGGTTTTCATTGGGCTTGAGCATTGACCAAACTCTTCTTGAAGTTCAAATAACTCAAGGAGCTTCAATCAAGCTTACATTGACTCGAATGAGCTTTGTTGCTAATCGTTACTTCTTCTAATTCATGTTCTAAAAGGTGTGGATTAGGAAAGTAGTAAACAATTAATCAAGCTTTCATTTTTACCACTCATTTTAGTTCAACCATCCCTTGCAATGCTAAGTCTCCAAAGAACTAGCCTTGTGAGATACACTTCCACATCTTGCTTTAGTTTTAATGTCATGTTTTGTGTCTAGTTAATCCGTGATTTAAAATTCTTAATCGAGTGAAGCTAAGGAGTTTAAATGGTCAATCCTAGTGTGTTTGACACTCAACTTTCTTACAAATACTATAACTTGACCCCGTATACTTGCGGGTAGGGAAATTCTTTTACACTTATGGATAGATAATTGTACACAAAGTGTAAGGGTCTAAATTCTTCCCAACAACAACCACAGAAACCTCATTCATCTTAACTGACCCAAGGTTAGTGGCAACCTTCCATTTAGCTTTCTGACGCTTGTCAGCTTCCATCTTGACACTTCCCAACATCACATTATCACCAGACATAATTGGTGTGGCCTTAATATTATCATTAGTCATATGATCACCATCAGAACTAGTCAAAACATTGAATCTAGATCCTGAATTAGTAGCATTGCCAGTACTCTTTGATGAACTAGATTTCTGCTTATTTTTATAATTTATTAACATCCAGCTCCCAATGTCCTCCTTCTTGACCCCCGAAACAATGGTACTGTCATCATCAACCATCATCTCCTGCTTAACTTTGCTCTCACCAACCCAACAAACTCAGGTTTCACCTCAGTAGTATTAGCATTAAAGTCTTGCACCATGGAATGACACTTGTCCTTGGCATGCCCAAAGCAGCCACATTCAAAACACACCAGAGCAATCCCCTCATACACCACATGGTAGACTACATTTTCAACCTTAACAAATGGTCTCAAAGGTTTAGCCAAATCAACTTCAATACAGATTCGTGAAAATTTGGCTCTAGCTTGCCTCAACGTAATAAGATTCACTTTAACAACTTCCCCAAATGTCAAACTAATCTTTTCCATGGTGAATTTCCTGAAATATTTCACAGGCAACCCTTCAATCATTACCCATAAAGCCATGGAACCAATTTGTTTAGTACTAGGATCAAAATTGCTATGCCACTTCCTCACCACTAAGGTCTGTCCAGCCAAAATTCATGGCCCTCCACATAGAGCATATGTCATATCCTCCTCCAGAGCAAATTTAACAATGTAAAAGTCATTGGGCAGATCAATTAGCTCTCATCTCCCCTTAGTCTGCCATTTCCTCTTCAACCCATTCAACATAAAGTTAAACGTGGTCGATGATTTCAGTTTTCCCATTAGTTTCACAATAACTGCACATCTCCAGTCTAGATTCAACTTCGAACGAACCTTCTTTGAGAATGAGACATTTTGACCATGATTACACATAGTAAACAGAACATCTTCATCCATCAACTCAAAATCCTGGGTCATCAAGTCATGATACTTAGAGATTGGACTACGCAAAGCAGCAACATAGCTCGGGGTCGATTTCAAAGGCGAGCTGGGAATATTAGAAACCGAGTTATCAACACTCAGCTTTTCCAGATATGAGACCAAGTCTTCACCAGAACGAGTGTGTTTCCTCTGCGAATAGTTTAGTTCATCCCCTCCGCCATTTCTCTTAAGAAGGGCGGAGAAAACAAAGTTTCCTGTTGTCGCCACAAAGCCAATAACAGTCACCGAAAAATAAGATCACCAGTACGGACAATACCCAATGAGCGTCGACGTTTGACAACGATAATTTTTGGACAAAAATCATGCGCGTGCAGCGCATTCAAAGCAAGTGAGCTTTTTTTGCAACCAGATTTTATAATATTTTCAGAAGAGAAGATTCTTTTTCGCAAATAATTATGATAATTATTATAATAATTATCTAATAAATATTGCGCCGAAGAATACATAGAGTTGAAACTATGCTTTCTCTTTCCCTCCATATGCTCTCCCTATCAGTCTCAGTCTCGGTCTCAGTCTCCGTCTCTCTGAAGCCTTGGACAAAATTTACGAACACAAAAGGCTACTGGCGTTTTCTCTACTGAGAGGCAAAGACCCATTCGAATCTCTCTTCAAGGTTATAACTTTCTTGCCCAAGATTTTGAATTCTCGCTCATCTTTTTGCTATTTGATCGCTCACCCAAACTGGTGGCTGTCTCAATTGGTTTTAGGGTGCTTTAGTATTTGCATATTTGGCTTTGCATGAAGCCCAGACCCTCAAGCGTGGGAGCAATTGTGTTGCTTGCTACACATTTCGTCTCTTGATATTTACAAAGTTGAATGCTTGATAGGAATAGAGCGACGATTCATAGCTAGTATGCTTTACAATGTATATAATGTGTTTGGGGAATAGCTGTTTTGTATGGTTGAATTGTGATTTTACACAAGAAAATAATATGATACTGAGGAGATGGGCTTTGTTCGATAGTTTAAAAGAGTTAACGGAAGATGTTTGTTTACTCAACCCAACGTAGAAAGGAGCCAATTCATGATTCATTGATACATTTTGGCTGTAGTGGGTCTCTTTGTATGTTTTGATATGATTTTGTCAATATCTATAGTCAAAAGTTCATGAATTCAAATCTATTTGATTCTGATGCAGTTGACATCTTCACATGTAGATTGTACATTTAGAGTGAATGATGGTAGCTGGTGAGGCGAATCCCGGTGGGGATGGTTTGCCCCCACCGTCTCCAACCACATTGTCCAATTTGAAGCCCGAACTAGGAACTTCTATCAAGTATTCTATTATGACTAGACCACAGGGGACCGGAACAACTGGACGTCGGATACCTTTGCTTGCAAACCACTTTAAAGTTTCGGTGAAAGATCCTAATGCTATATTCTACCAGTATTCTGTACGTGTGACCTCATCGTGACTGACATTTCATTTCATCAGTTTATGGTACTACTCAGTACCAATGTGATAATGCCATACTATTTGCAGGTTCATATGACTTACGAAGATGAGACAGTTGTTCCTCCAGGCACAGGAATTGGTAGAAAAATGTTGGATAGGCTTTATCAAACGTACTCTTTGGAACTTGGTGGCACAAAGTTTGCATATGATGGCGAGAAATCTCTTTACACAGTTGGTCCTCTCCCGCAACAGAAGCTCGACTTTACAGTTGTGCTGGAGGAGTCATTTTCAAGGCATATGACTTTGCTGCTCCTTTTCCTGTCTTGGTTATTGAGAATGTATTGTTTCTCAACTCTATTTTGTCATCCAACCTGAATTTCTTTTCTTTGCGTATTGTTTAAGTGAAACTGGGAGCCCTGGTAGGACCGAAAAGAGGTTGAAACAATCTATTCAGTCAAAGACTATCAATGTAGAGATAAGTTATGCTGCGAAAATACCTCTGAAGCCAGTTGCTCTTCCATTCAAAGATGCTGATGCAGAGATTGCTCAGGATGCACATAGAGTGCTTGATATAGTCTTAAGGCAGCAAGCAGCAAAGAGGTAGCTCGATGTGTTCAGTAGTTTAATTGTATGTGTACTGCTCTGTGCATTTTAACCTCATCTACTATGACCATGACACATGCACAGGGGATGTCTTCTAGTAAGACAATCATTCTTTCATGATAACTCTAAGGACATTAAGGAAATCGAAGGAGGTCTAAGAACTGTTCAGGGATTTCATTCAAGCTTCCGTCCCACTCAGTGTGGCTTGTCGTTAAATATGGGTACACCATTTTTTTCTGTACTGCTTGTAAGTGACTACACTTGTTGTCACATGCTTTCTAATATGGTTGAATTGATATCAATGTTCAGATGTTTCTACAACAGTCATCCTAAAGCCTGGATCAGTGATTGAGTTTCTGAAAGCTAACCAGGATGTTAAAGAGGCCCGCTATATTGACTGGAAAAAGGTATAAAAAATACGAAATCTTTTTGCTGAGGTTGGATTGTGGCCTTGACTTTCGTGTTTAAAAAGTTGATTTCCTGGTAACATACAGGCAAAGAGAATGCTGAAAAGTATGAGAATTAAGACAACACATAGTTACATGGAATTCAAAATCACTGGCTTGAGCGAGAAGCCCTGCCATGAACTATAGTATGTCCTTATTTTCTAGAAGTGACTATTCTTTTGGTTTCTTTTCATTGTAGCTGAGTAACTAAAAACTTATTGTCATTCCAACTGTTTTGTTTTTCTTCTTCAAGTTTTCCTTTGAAATCAAAAGGTGATGATGGTACTAATGAAGGGGGCACTGTAGACATTAGTGTTTATGAGTATTTCACCAAGCATCGTGGCATAGAACTCACTACTTCTGCATACCTGCCGTGCATCGATGTTGGCAAAGCAAAAAGGCCCAACTATTTGCCAATGGAGGTCTGTTTTTTAATTGTTTACTTTTTTTTTATATGCCTATTATACTAATGTTTCTAGCTAGATCTCAGTATATATGATCTTGACATGGTGTTTTCTCTCCCCTCGTCTCTTTATTCTTTTTTAGCTCTGTTCCCTTGTTTCGCTCCAACGGTATAAAAAAGAATTATCTTTAGATCAGAGAGCTGCTATAATTGGAAATTCAAGGAAGAAGCCTCATGAGAGAATAGAAAGTGTGACTAATGTGAGTTTTACATATCATCATAATGCTACTTTCTTCTTTTCTTCCGGTGCATGTTGTAGTATTCTAATAATCAATAATGCAGGCTGTCAAGAATAACGACTATGATGATGATCCTGTGCTTGCTGCATGTGGTATATCCATACAGAAGCATTTGACTCAGCTAGAAGGCCGTGTTCTTGAGGCTCCAAAGGTAAGAACTGCCGGTGTCTCCTTTGTTTTCAATCTAATTCGTTTCTTGATTCACTCTCTTTCCACACACAGTTAAAGGTGGGTAACAGTCACGATTGTATTCCTTCAAATGGAAAATGGAACTTCAACGGAAAGGTATTGTATCTATGTCTTACAATTTATACTTATCATGTTATCTTTCTGACAGGTTTACTCGATTCTTTTACCTTCCTGACATCTGCATAATTGACCTCCTAATTTCCCTTGTCCCAGACATTTTTGAAACCTGAACCCATCGAGAAATGGGTTATTGTCAACTTCTTTGCAAGCTGTGATATCAGTGATATCTCTCGGAAGCTTTTAGACTGTGGGAGGCAAAAAGGAATTGTAAGTTACATCTCAAGGAAATATCAACTATTCTTGTATTTCTTTTTACTGATGATTAAATGAACCCTAACTCTCTCATGTGTGCAGCGTATTGAGCGCCCCTACACGTTGCTTGAAGAAGAACTACAGTTTAGAAGACAAAGCCCTATTGTAAGAGTTGAAAAGATGTTTGAACAGATTCAAGTTAAGCTTCCAGGGCCACCTGATTTTATTCTTTGCGTTTTACCAGAGAGAAAAACTTCGGATATATATGGTATGGATTTGTGTTATTTATTGGTATTCTAGCCATCTCTTGCTCTGATAAAATAAGTTTGTTAAGCTTGTCTTCATTGACTAGGGCCGTGGAAGAAAAAGTGTCTTGTTGATTTTGGGATTGTGACACAGTGCATTTCCCCAACCAAGAAAATTTCTGATCAGTACCTCACTAATGTGCTGTTGAAAATCAACTCTAAGGCAAGAAACTAAACCTTGAAATCTGTCTCTAATTTTGTTATCCTTCAAGCATTACTGATTTTGTTAAATTTTATAGCTTGGAGGAATTAATTCTCTGCTGGCAGCCGAACACTCTGGACTTGTTCCTCGCATAAAGGATGCTCCTACGATGATCTTGGGTATGGATGTATGCCATGGGCCTCCTGGCCGATCAGATATTCCGTCAGTTGCAGCGGTACTTACATGTCTAGATTTTCTCAACATATCTTTCATTGATTTGGACTTGATAATCATGTTTTTTCTGTTACAATTCATTGGAGATATCAGGTTGTCGGATCGTTAGAGTGGCCACTCATCTCAAGGTACAGAGCAGCAATAAGGACACAAAAAATTCCCAAGGGAGAGATGATTGATTCTCTGTACACGCCACTAGAAAACGGAGAAGATGATGGTATTATGAGGTAGTGAAACAAGTAAATGATTTTACGTTATGTTACTGGCTTTTTTATGGGCCTTTTTTCACACACACACACACACATATATATACAAATAATGATGTATCTAAACAATGTGGAACTTTTCTTGCGTTACAGAGAACTGCTGAAGGACTTCTACTTAACAAGCAAAAAACGCAAACCAACTCAAATTATTATCTTCAGGTGTATACAATGGCATTCTGTTATTTAAAAATTTGATCTACAATTTTGAAACTTTATCCTTGTTTTTCCTATTTTAGTTTCCTAAAAATATTCCTTCAAAGTAAATGTGACGTGTCGTAGCTCTGTAGTATCTTGCCTGTCTGGTTTTAGGCTGAAACTTACAGTGATATCCTTCAAAGTAAACGGGACCTTAATACAAAAATATATTTCTTATGCGGCCTGATATGGCATACTAGTATCATATATCTTATCTGTATAAGAAATTGATGGTGTATTAGGAATATAATAATCCCGTGTCATCTCGATTTAACTTTATAGTTTAAATCTTCAAAATGATTTTTAATTTTCATTTCCGAAGTTTGTTCTGTTAGCTCAGGTTTTTCCGCAGATTATGTTTCACTTGGTTAATGCTCTCGATCTGGTTGTGTCTAGGGATGGAGTCAGCGAATCGCAATTTAATCAAGTTTTGAATGAAGAGCTGAATCAAATCATTAAGGTTCTTCTAAATTCTAGCTGCCTTGCTCAATAAGCCTTTTTCTGGCATGCTGAATTTTTGTGCTGTTTATTCTCAAAGCAAGTAGGTAATATCCAATATTGCAGGCTTATAAGCACCTTGGGGAGGTTGATGTCCCAAAATTTACTGTAATTGTGGCGCAGAAGAACCATAATACAAAGCTATTCCAAACTGGTTCTGCACAAGACAATGTTCCACCAGGTTTTGCGCTTTCTGATTTTAGTCTCACATTAATCATCTATCCAGTTATCTTATTCTTGCTCCCTCTAATCTTTGTCTCTAGGAACAGTTGTGGACTCAGATATTGTGCATCCAAGGAATTTTGATTTCTACATGTGTGCTCAGAAAGGCTTGATTGTATGTTCCCAACGCTTTAAGAAAAAACAAATCACAACATATAATTGCTCTAATATTTTCTAGTTGCCTAAATTGGATTCTTCAGGAAGCATGATCTCATTTCTGTTTCCATTTCTTTGTGCCCTATTTATGACAGGGAACTTCTAGGCCAGCACACTATCACGTGTTGCTCGATGAGATTGGCTTTTCTGCTGATGAACTGCAAAACCTGGTCCACTCCCTCTCCTATGTGTAAGCTCTCCATTTTCAAAACTATCAAATTCTCATAATGCTTCAAATAACCTATCATTGACATCATTTTGTTACTATATTGCAGGTACCAAAGAAGTACATCTGCAGTCTCCATTGGTATAACAACTTCTGGTGTTGAACTAATTTTATTCCCTTCCGACTCTTACAACGTTTTCTTTCTTTCGTTCAGTTGCACCGATATGTTATGCCCACCTTGCTGCCGCACAAGTAATGCAGTTTATCAAGTTTGATGATCTCTCGGAAATCTCATCCTCCAGTGTCACTACATCAGATAGTATCCCAGTACCTGAGCTCCCTCGGCTTCATGAGAATGTTCGGAGCTCCATGTTCTTTTGTTGATCAGATCAAGACTGCTTCATTTTATTATGTTTAGGGCCAGTTTTGGGAGAGCGTAGAGCAAACGGCTTTAGTCTGAGAGCTAAGTAGTCCATGCATGTGCAGCTGTATATACCTAAAACCTCTCAACTAAATAGGCTGCGTGGTCTACAGGTTCACCTTGTACTTGTAGTCTCGATCAATTTTTGCTAAAGCAGCTTCACTTCTCCTCGTCTCAACATCCAAACAGACCTCCCAAGATTTGCTTAATACGCCTATGTTCGACATTACGACACCTAGAATTGACACTTGAGTTAACAAATCACCATCAATGATTCTTATTACTTTTTGAAATCAATCGAGAACTTTAGTTACATCGTTTTTAGTTTGATGGAAATCATTGAAACTTGACTGAAATTGTACTAGGGCACTTGGACAGTGACAATTGAAAGGCAGCGGTAAAATTGGGGCATGTACTGTTACTGGTTACCGTTTCACCTGGGGGCCAATCAAAAGCCTCCACAGGTCTAAAGGGAAAGGCTGTGGACCCCACTGGGAATGTGTGAGAAAATGTGCAGTGTTTCTTGGACCAAAATTAACCACGTTGGACCATCGTACCCTTGCTCGGTCCTTTGTACTTAAATTTAATTTAATTACATTAATTCTGGTCAATCCCACCGGTCTTCATCGTTATGTGTTATAGTCTTTGACGACTACGTCTTTGTCTCCTCACCACCTGTTTCGGCGGTCAGAATTTAATTCGAATAATATCTACAATTAGACGAAATACACTGGTTAAGGGACGACTAATTATTCGAGCAGTCGATTACTAATGACATCTGTATAAGTTACTTTATTCGATACAAACTATTCTTTGCTTCGGAAATGAGACTCCAGGTGATGATCATCCAAACATGACCATAAATTAATGTCATTCTAGGTTGAGGTTAGGCTAATAACCAAAACGGGAAGGTGTAGGTTAGGTTCCTCGCCGGAAAAAAAAAATGGTTTTCGTTGGGTTGCACAGCTCAAATTAATCCAAATTTGCTAACGAGGGCACTTTCGTCCTTCCCTCCCTTCGGGGCCACGTTTTTGAATACCAAACCCGACTCCATGTTCACATCCGGGGGCCCAAAAACCCACTTCCCCATGTTTGTTTTCCCAATCCCTTTGACGACGACGATTTTTCACAACCTCAAACGACTCAAAAGACCAAAACACCCTTGGCGTCACTCTTACGACCGGAATCTCTCCCACCGCGGGGAAGAACGAGGCCTTGCCACCATAGAAGCTTCTTTCCGACCGATCTCACAGTCAACATCTCGCCACGCGTCGCCTTAAGATCTCTTCCATTTTAAAAGACGTTAATACCCTTACCGACTTTTCACGGAGGACGTTTTTAATTCGACAAAGCAAACTTAATAAGTCTCAGAAATAAACCGCCGTCGCGACACGTGGAGGAAGTTTCGGTCTTTTCAAGCTGTCAAAGACTATTAATTATTCGTACACGAGGGGGTTAAAGAGAAAACCTTTTTATTAATTATTTTTTTCTCGGTTTCACAATCCGAAGATCCTCCTCTCGACTTTTTTTTCCACTTCTTTTTTTGTTTAATAATAATAATAATAATAATAATAATAATAATAATCGGAAGTTTTCGGGAAGACATTGTTAGAGTCATAATTTTCCTTTTAAGATTTGTTTTTAAAAGAGCGTGATTATCATAACTATATCTTTCTCTCTGATTCTTCTCAGTCCCTCTCTTTTCTTTAATTTTCAGGAACCTTTTTGTTCCTTTCTATTCTTCCTCTTCTGTTTTTTCTCACTCTCTCTCTTTGATCGCCACATCACATTCACACCCTCTCTGTTTTTTTTCGATTCTCGATTTCTTGCTGCGAGAAATTCCCAAGGTTTTGTTTTTGTTTTTCTGGGTTTGATTGATTGCTGGAAGAGATATTGGGTGTACGAAATCTCTGTGCTACCACCGATGCCAGACACTCGTCAGGCGCAGAAGAATGCTGTGCCTAATCAATCCGATGGCAACGTTGAAGGTACCACCGTGTTGTTTTTATGCACTTGTTGGAGAGAGTTTAACGATCTGATGATGATGGTTTGTTTGTTAATTTTGTGATCGAGTGTTTTGGTGATGATGATGATGATGATGATGATGATGATGGAGCAATGTGAAATTACTGAATTGTCTGGCATTTAGGTTGTGGAAAATATTTTCTCAATTGTGTAAAGTTTGTAGCCTTTTCTTCTAGTTTTTAGTTTTTAAGAGCTGAGATGTTGATCCGAGTAAGGATTGTATTTGAGTTTTGCTTTCTGTATTGTGGATCCTCAATCATTTTAACTTGGAAAGACAGAATTTGTTTGATCGTAATCAAAATTGTGACCTTTATTGTGTTTTTGAGGAGCTTAGGTGGACCAAACAATGTAGTTGTTTTGAGACTTGAAAGATTTGTTTCTTAATTCTTATGCAGAGGCATTTTGGCGATTGACGATCAATGAGAATCAAGACGGGGGAGGTGTGGCGCAGTCAAACCCATACCCTGATCGCCCTGGTGAACCTGACTGCATATATTATTTGAGGACTGGCATGTGTGGTTATGGGAGTAACTGTCGTTTTAACCATCCTAAATATGCTTCACAGGTGATTGAGAATGTCGTTTTACATTGAAGTATTTATCAGGATTTTCTTTGACATTCTCTCAACTTGACAGTGTGTTTGTCAACTGATGCGGCATTGTTATTATGTGCAGGGTGCTCAGTATGTTGGAGAACTCCCTGAAAGAGTCGGACAGCCCGACTGTGGAGTAAGGCTTTCTTAGTTGCTCAATTGTATCCTTATTCTGTTTTACTTCTGTTCTTTTATTGAAAAATGCTCTGACAGCTATGTCATCTAAGATTAGGAGTTTGACGGGGGTATATTTTTGCTTTTATAGATAAACTCAGCTTATGTAAGCCTATTGTGTACACGGTTTCTATTATCTCAACTTAAAAATTCATTTGGTTATAATTTATTTGATTGATTGTCCTAGCAGTGTGAGCTTGTCTGAGCCCAGTTAAACTGGTATGTAGTTAACTAAGGTCTCACCAGGTCTTTTTATCTTGAAATGTTTATCACCTAAAACCAGAGGGCAGAACTACATTCTTCAAAGGATCACAGCTGTAAGAAGATTGTTATAAAGATATTACAGTTATGGTCACTCGCTGCCTACATCTCATATGGCCTTGAGCAGTTTTACCATGTGGTTGTTTTTGTTGATGTGCTAATCATGAGGAAGCTTGACTTGTGTCCTTAGTTATAAAAAATGGGGTTAACACAATGTGGTTTTAGTATGTAAGTTTCCATTGAATCAAAGAGCTCTAATTCTTAGATTAGTATTTATGCATTAGTCAGCAGAATTTGAGGATTGGTATTCTGTACACATTGTGTTCATGCACTTCAATCTATCTCCTTCCTTATTTTACTTGCTTTTTTTCCCTTGCTATCTAGCATATAGGAGTAATAGGACTGATGCCACAAAATTTTACTTCATTGAAAATTTGTTAAAATTAAGAGGACAAGATGGTTGTCATAATCGTGTTCACCTGGATGTGAAAGATATGTTGAGTGGGAGAAATCTCCTATTTATGTTTTTTTTTCTGGTATAATTCTGATGTGGCATAAATTACTATTCACGATTGTTTGGCATTCTGTGGACATGGAAAATGAACAAGCTCGGGTTGACATATTTGTGACTACTTTCCCAAACATATTTGGCAGTATTTTCTGAAGACAGGGACTTGCAAATATGGAGCAACATGTAAATTCCATCATCCAAGGGACAGGCGTGGAGCTGGACCAGTTTTATTCAACATTTTAGGATTGCCTATGCATCAGGTTCTATCTTTCAGCCTTTGTATAGTCTATACAGTGCCAATTGCTTATTCTCAAAAGTTTTCTTTCATTTTTTCAATTTCTGCATTGATTACTCTCTCAGGAAGAAAAATCCTGTCCATATTACATGCGAACTGGATCATGCAAGTTTGGACCTGCTTGCAAGTTTCATCATCCCCAGCCTCCATCACTTGGAACTGCCTTACCTGCTTTTGGAATCCCGGGCACAACAGTTGTTCCTTCTTCAGGTCTACCTTACGCAAGTGGAGTTTCAGAATGGTCATATCCAAGATCACCATATGTATCAGGTCCACGTTTAGCAACCCCTCAACCCTACATGCCTGCAGTTGTTCTTTCACCGCCTCAAGGAATCGTACCTGCCAATGGCTGGAATACCTATGTGGTGAGTGTTTCTTTTTAATAGATCAACAGGTTGCATTATGTCCAAATGTCCTACTAGTGTTATGCATCGTTAGGAACACCTATGTTATGTCCGTTTAATTTCTGGTATCAAAATTTGTGCAGAGCCAGATGTTTACCTTTGGAAAAATATAGCTTGTTCTTCTTTTTCTTTGAGTTTATATAACAAGGACAGTTCCACTATTTTTCATGTAACTTGGCAGAAAGTGACGCATTGCTGCTGCAATTCTTTTATTGTCCTTGTGTTTATTTACCAGTTGTTTTCTTATAACAGTAGTAAGATATACTCTACTCATTGTTAATATTGCGAGTTCAAGCTTTTGAAATCAATCAGGAAATGCAGGCTAGCAGTGTCGTGCATCATGTCATATATCTTTTTCTTCTAAAATAGCTACATTTATAGAGCATGATTGCTTGAATGTCAACTTTTAATTTCTAAAATAGTACATTTATATAGCATGTTCAAAAGAATGCTAGCCTTGACTTCTTCGGTTATATCAGTTTATGAAGTGGTTCTGGGGCAAACTTTGCTTTGTTTCTAATGTTGATATCTATATGCTTTATAGGGAAACCTGAGCCCTGTGTCTTCAACTGGCATTCTTGGATCATCAGCTTCCAATGGGCAGGTTCACTTGTCATCAAATTCAAGTCTACCACAGAGGCCTGATCAACCTGAGTGCCGGTATTTCATGTACACTGGGACATGCAAATATGGAGCAGATTGCAAATATCATCACCCAAAAGAAAGGATTGCAGTATCCACTGCAAACCCAATTGGGCTTCCCTCAAGACCTGTAAGTTGGATTTATAGCTCACTTGATGTGTAGTGTGCACCTCAGTTCTTACAACTGAGAGAATACTTTTACAAATTTTCATATTAGCAATTATTGCAAGTCGCATTCTTAATGTTCTGGTATATGCAGGGAATACCTGCATGTTCAAACTACATCATGTACGGAATCTGCAAGTACGGACCAACATGCAGATTTGATCACTCCTTCATGGAACATTCAGGTAACTATAGTTTTGGTATGCCTATGGTGAGGCTCGATTCGTCTCCACTCAGTTATCCCGGAAGCTGGGTAGCTCCCCAAGGATATGAGACTTCCCCCTCTACATCATCAAAATCACCTGATGAAGTCCAAAAAATGGAGAACGGAACTGATAACAATTCAGAAACAAAGGGTCCAGAAGTATCCACCGAACAAGTTAATGGCTCTTCGCCACCTTCACCATCTTCCTCAGAAAATGTACAAGACCATTCTGGTTGAAGCCCCGAAATATCTTTTGTTGGTGCATCTTATTTTTTTTTTTCTGTACCTTGAAAGGATGAATATTAATTACACGTTATTTCCTGCCCCCCATTTTCACCTGCAAATCTGAGAGAGGTTGGTTACTTGGAGATGCATTTGATGAGCAAAAGAGCTTGCTGGGGGGCATGGAAGGCATTTTTTTGTGGTGAATAAAACGCAGGTGGAAATGTGTAATATTCTCTTTTCTTTTTTCGTCTTTATCTCATTTTAACGCTGTCTTTGTTTGAATGACATCTTTTTTTCTCTAGCAACTTCTTCTGATCCTTTAGTTTGATTTCAAATTTGATTCATATATTTCATCTTTTGACTTATGCCGGTTATGCTCGAGCTATTTGAAACCAAAATACTCGGTAAAATTGCAGTTGGTTGTCTCAATATTTCTAATTATTTGACATAATTATCAAACAGAAATTCAAAAATGTAGTTGCATTGTCACTGGACTCTCTTTTTTTTTAAAAAGGGTGATGCACAGTCCTCAAATCTTCATTGATGAAACAATTGAATACATATCTGGGGTACATGATACCTAAACCTCGTATTACAATAGACTCAAAAAAGAGTATCTTGAATAATAACAACACTACTCCAACCACTTATGCATTCAATTTCGCACCTATTAGCAGAGAGTGCACTGTAAGCAATTTTATCCACTTTGCAATTGAGGTGGCACAATGACGAAAAAATAACGCAAAGGCGATGCATCAAGACAAATTGAATAGCTTTCCTACCATATTGTTGAACGATGATTGAGTCGTCAGCACTTTGTTTCATCTTGCCACTAAGAGAAAGCGTCCATCGAACCATGACATGCCTCCTAATAATGTCAGACCAGACGCACAGGGTGCACACACTGGCAAATCGCTCAACTATTATTAACGACATACGATAAATAAACTGAAAACACGTGAGATCTAGAATAATTAACATCCAACCCACATATTATCGAGATAAATAATAAGGAGAATAAACCAAACCCAACTTTTCCAAGCCTAAGTCCTTTAATTTGCTCTCTATCAACAAACCTTGACGGCACACCTCAGCCACAATTGCATCAAACATACACATTTGCTTACAATTGTAATGAAGTTTCTCCTTTGTTGTCAACCAAAACATTTGTTGCACCACACTTTGTATAAATCTTAGTCAAGGCCTTTTCAAGTACGCACTGGTGAAGATCTTCGTACATTAAATCTCAGCCCCAATCCTTCGTTGGGTAGGCAACCTTTCTCCATCTCCGACATTTTTTCTAATCTAGAATCCACTCCTCATCATCGATATCGATTTATTACTACAATAAGAAACTAAAACAAACTTCCTACATGAACGACAACATGTCGACCGGCCGCACCTCAGCGAGGTAGCGCGGCTAGAGGCCGGCACCTACACCTTGGGCCACCGGACGAATGATTCTCAAAGACACGCTCAAACTTTTTTTGATAACTGCCGTAGAGAGAAAAGAGAGATAACTGTCACCTTGCCTACAGTAATTCTCATGTCACTGCACATTTATGAACGTAAAATGGTGCCTTGGAAGGAAGTGTACATGCTTACATGTAAAAATTGGTTCTCCCTAACAAGAGAAAGACTGTTGTTTGGTTCAAGTATTTGGGGGAAAAGGAAAAGAATATAAATTATTTCCTTTGTTTGGAATGTAAAAAGAAGGGAAAGAGTCTCCCATGGGAAGAGAAAATTGGGAGAAATCTGGTTCCTCTCAAAAACTCTAGGAATCATTTTCTCTTCCCATCTAGTAATCATTGCACAATCATTATTTATTGTAATGGACAATAATGTCCTTATTTAAACCATTATCAAATTCAAAATAAGGATATAAATGTAAGGAAAAACAAACACAAGAAAAAAAGCACAACATCATTCTATGATTACTTTCCAAAGCATTTCCAAATATTGGTAAGGAAATCTATAACTAAGTTTACTTTCCCATAGGAAATGAATTACCGAGGAAATAGTTTCTGTTCCGACAACCAAACGAGGATATAAATGTAAGGTTGCTTTGATTTCCATTCCTTTCTAGATGAAAAACAAACACAAGAAAAGAAGCACAACATCATTCTATGATTACTTTCCAAATATTGGTAAGGAAATCTATAACTAAGTTTACTTTCCCATAGGAAATGAATTACCGAGGAAATAGTTTCTGTTCCGACGACCAAACGAGGTTATGGTGTTTGGTTCTAAATTGTAATGTTACTAACTCAAAGGCCCAAGCACCGAAACCATCCCAATAACACTCCGGTTTATGCCTCGTAACATTTAGCAAAACACTGCACTTGCTTGTTAATTGATAGTAGATTCTAAAACCAACACCTCTTAGTTTAGCTTTTTCCATTTTTCTCATCTGATTATGTTGTATGTAATATGACACCGTGCAGTTAATTACATATATTAAAAAATAAATTAGAGAAAGAGTATATTTTGTTAGAAAACGCAACAACCAGTTGTGAGTGTCACACCACATGTCATATTGCCATAAACAAACATGTAAGCTTCTTACCACACAGTCTTCCTATAATCTTGTTTTCATGTATAAAAGTTTCACTACAAATGATTGATAATACATACAACGGTAAACAATTAATGACCATTTTTATTCGAAAATTATAACTAAACCGTTTTTTTTGGTTGATCATACTCAAAGGATTTATTTAACATTGAAAATATATCTCCATTTGGTTGAGTGTAAACCCACCACAACATATACAAATAAGCATATTTCGTGTTAGGTTAATTATCTAAAAGTCATTTAAAATTAACAATGTGATCAAAAAGTCACCATATTTTTTAGAAAGTATCTATAAGTCACTCAACTATAGTTTTAATGACCAAAAAGTTACTTTAAAGCTTTCACTTTGAAATAAAAGTCTTTTTCTGCGCACACAATTTCTCTTCCTGTTTTTTGTCCAACTTTTTTTTGTTCAAAAAAAAAAGTTCGATAAAAAAATATATTTTTAGCCTCATTTTTTCCTTTAACTTTTTTTTTGGAAAAAAAATTGTTTTTCATTTTGTGCTTCACGACTCAACACAAACTCAAAAAACAAGGATACTACCTCCAGTACATAATGATACCAACTGTAGTTTATAAAGATACCAACTCGAGTTCTTAAAGATACCATGCCTTGTTTTTCATTTTTTTTTCTTCGCGACTTAACACGAACTCAATCAACAAGAATACTATGTCGCGTTCATGGGATACCATGATGTTGGAGAGAGAGAGAGAGAGGGGTACGTATGTCGGGTGCAGGGTGCAGGGTATAATGTTAAGGCATATGGTTTACGGTATATGGTTTAAGGTATAGGGTATAGGGTATAGGGTATATGGTTTAGGGCCCTAAACCATAAACCCTAAATCACACTATGACAGTACCCTTACGATGCTGTGATTGTGTACTTCAGACACTAACAGTTGCCTTAGGATGTTGTGCTGGTATACTTACGACACTGTGGCAGTACCCTTATAACACTATGATGGTACACTTAGAACGTTGTGATGGTATGCTTCCAAAACAAGCATACAATCATAGTTGCATAAGTATACTAAGCTTCCAAAACAAGCATACAATCACAGTTGCATAGGTATACCAAGCTTTCAAAATAAGTATACCATCACAGTTGCATAGGTATACCAAAGTTCCAACATAAGCATACCATCACAGTTGCATATGTATACCAAGCTTCCAAAATAAGTATTTCATCACAGTTGCATAGGTATACCAAGTTTCCAACATAAGCATATCATCACAGTTGCATAAGTATACCAAAGCTAACAAATCGTAAAATTGAAGCTCAAAAATTGCCAATAAGTGAAAGGGGAGCATTGTGGCTGGCAACAACGGCGATTTTTGAGGGACGATGAGGCGCGACGTTTATTTTGGGCTATGGCGAGCTTCGAGGGACGAGAATGAGCGATACTCCTAGAATGTTGTGATGGTATACTTAGGACACTGTGATGGTATTCTCAGGACACTGTGACAGTACCCGTACGACATGATGCAGATATACTTAGGACATTGTGACAGTAGTCTTAGGATATTGTGATGATATACTTAGACTTGGTACCTTTACATAATAGACTCGGTACCTTCACACAATGAACTTGATATATTTACATAATACACTTGGTCAATTTACACAGTGAACTTGGTACGTTTACATATACAGTTTAAAGGTACCACCTTTGTTTATCAAATATACAATTTATATTTTCAATAAAAGATACTACGGAAAATGATTAGGAAATAAAAAAAGAAAACAAAAATACTACATTTGAAAAGAGACAGAAAATGCTCCGGGAACCCAGATCGAGGCTGCCAAAAGATGTCATCGTCGGCCCTAGGTTGTCATCGTCCGCCATGGTTATCGGCGTTGGCCAGAGGTCGTTGTCGTCCATGGGCGTTGAACCACGGCTCGTTTCCCTTCGTCCTCTATCACGGAGAAAACTCTAGCCGATCTGGTTCAGGTAGATCGAGGCCGGATTTTCTAGGAGAGGACGTCAGCGTAGCTAGCGACAGTGAGTTATGGTGGGTCGGTCGATGAGCGACGAGGAGACCACGTCGATGAGTTTGTGGCGAGTGACGACGAGATTAACGTCCTCTGACATCGAAGCTGGGTTATCGCATGTGAGAGAATCCAGTGGCATGCAATGTAATTTTTGTGAAGTATGAGTCAGGGGCAGCGCATAATTTTGTCAGACTTGAAGGCTTAATTGCGTGTGTTTGCAAATTAAGTGATTGTTGGATCAAAATATAAATTTAGGTGATTTTTTTATTATCATTTTTAGGCTTGAAATGATTGTTAGGTCAAAACCTCCTTCGTTTTTCTAGTCCATTACATGCATAGAACTCAATTTTGTCATGAGTAACTAAATTGTGCAGCCACACTATGCTTCTTCTGTGTGACAAAAGATGCTCCATTTTGAAACAACCTGAATACAGTTTATATAAGCTTGTACTGCTCCAAAGTAAAAAAGTTTCCACAAATCGAACTTGGCATGGTCTTTCTGACCTGTTGATTTCTAGAACAAAAAAAATAGAGAACAAATTAAGAAATGAAACCTTCATAAAAAATCAGAGGAAAATCCACGGAAGGGCATAAAATATGCCACGTATATAGGTGTGGGTAATGGCATCAATGTCATTTCACGCGCCTAATTTCTTTTTCCGCTACGGACCTAAATAATAAAGCCACAGCGATAGCAAACGCAGGGAGAGAGAGAGAGGGAGAACCCAAACCCAGAGAGAAACCAAAATCAAACCATGGAAGAGACCCAACAAAGTTGAATCCTTCCCATCGTCCCCTTCTAAATCCCAGAAACCCTTAAAGGAGGTGGTAGAGCGGCCCTAATCCATCGTCGTCGTCGTCGTCGTCTTTATCCATAGCCCTGTCAACCTTCCTTCATCCATCTACCTACCTACCATCTCCTTTTTCTTTCTTGCTCTGATTTTCTCATCTATAGAGTCTCCTCTATAGTCTGCGTCCTCCGATTTCCGATCCCATGCGGCGAGCAGGCAGAGCGACCGCTGCAGCGAACCACCACCAATCCCTGCCGTCGCCGTCATGCAAGAAGCCGAGAGGATCCGCCGCCGCCGCAAGAACGACACAGTCGCCACCGCAACAACAATCGCAAATCAGATACCGCGGTGTGCGGAAGCGACAGTGGGGGAGATTCGCGGCGGAGATCAGGGACCCGTGGAAGAAGACACGTGTCTGGCTCGGGACTTTCGATTCGGCCGAGGACGCGGCGAGAGCTTACGACGACGCCGCCCGATCGCTGCGTGGTCCCAAAGCCAAGACCAACTTCTCTATGCCGCCGTGCGGCGGCGGCGGCGGCGATCCGTTCGATTTCAACGACGACGCGATTTGCTCTAAGATCGATGTTATCCAGGCCAGCCGGCCGACCTCCAGCAGCCTCAGCTCCACCGTCGAGTCCTTCAGTGGTCCCAGGGTCAACAACTCCTCCACCTCCGCCAAGCCGCCGCCGATAATGAAGCCGGCGCAGCGGAGACCGGTCTATCCCGACGACTGTCACAGTGACTGCGACTCGTCGTCCTCCGTCGTCGACGACGGCGATGACTGCGTCCTCACGTCATCTTTCCGGAGAGTTCTTCCCTTCGATCTCAACATGCCGCCGCCGATGGACAGTCTCGCCTTGGACAACGACGACGATCTTCGAGCCACCGCCTTGTGCCTCTAATATAATTTACATGCATCATCTGATTACGGGTTTCTTTTTAATTTTCATGAATCTGGTACTGGGTGGGATGAGAGAAGAATTTGAGTTTTTTTTAATATTTTTTATCGCGTTGGTCCAAATCTAGAATATATTGTGGTTGTTGGTTGTTGTAGAATAGCATCTCTTTCTTCAAAAACATGATGGGGCCTCTGGAATATCACCATCTTCATCATCTGTACTATCAAAGCTAATATAGATCTGGTTACAAATCAGAGATCTGGATACTGGGTTTCTTTTACCCTCTTGATCAGGTCCTCTTACAGTCATCATCGCCCATCTTTTATGTTTTGGTTTTCCTGTTTCTGTACAAAAACCTTATCTAAATTAAAAAAAAAAACTTTTAATATACTAATGCAATACCTCTTCATCTTGTTTCTTTGTTTATACATCAATCATAGATCAAATTAGTTCAAATTAGCTACAAAGTGATTATGTGGAAATGGAGAAGAGGGGAAATGGTGTTGGAGTAATAGAGAAGTGAAGAGAAGAGAGGTGGAAGGGGTACTTTGTTTGGTGAGGAATGCAACTTCTTTCTTGTTGATAGGGTTTTTGATAAGAACCATTAATTGCACATGTGATGCAGATACTTTAGCACCACCTTGGTTAGGTTGACAGGTTGAGTATCAAATATCAAAAAAATATACACATATCCCACAAAACCCAAGAAGACCTTGCAGACTGCACCACCCTCCCTCGCTAACTTTTGCAGAATAATCTACAGGAAGAGGAGAAGGGGGTGTGTTTACTATTTAGGGTTACCTCCCTCAGCTCGCAAGGCTCACATGGCTTTTCCTTTTCCTTGCACTCTCCTCCAGAAAGTTAAACTAAAGAAAATTGAGGGGAGAATAGGAAAAGTAAAAGAGAGCATTGTCTATGACTTGCGTTTGCGACCAAAAGAAAAAGGTTTATGACTTGCGATGGTTGGGCTCCGGAGTTCCGATGCTCAAAAACACAAAGTTAGACTTCCAGTTTATCCGTAGAACTTCCAGATTGTGTATATGATTTGTGTGCCGTATAGAGTAAAAGTATAGAAGTCGGAATTTACATGCATAGATGCTCTCATTTAGGAAGTATTATTGGACGAGAAATTCTCATTTCAGGAATTTCTGTCATTATTCGGCAAATAAGATATCATATTCATGTTTTTTGCGCAACAATGTAATAAATAGGAATTTCTATTACTGTCCATCAATTATAAAAAATTATGTTATTTAATTATTAGTAATATGTTCATCCAATAATTAGTCGACACATGTTATTATCGTATACATTATTGATCCAAATTTCCGATAACATTTCTGACGAGTCAAAATGTGACATGTGTCACTTTCAGGTGTCATTGTTGACTAAATTATTGATGAAGGTTTTCGCTAGGATTTTTTACGAGTTGAAATGTGACACGTGTCACATCCACGTAACGTTATCGGCTATAAATTATTGACGAAGATTTCCGGTAAGATTTCCGACCAATGAGGATGTGACACGTGACACGACCACGTGTCGTTGTCGGCTAAGTTATCGGTTCAAGATTTTCGGTAAGATTTCCGACCAACGAGGATGTGACACGTGTACTTATCCTTCAACATCAGATCCTCCAAATTTTTCTATAAAATCATCGTCCACGGCTCCTTGAAAACTCACAACATCTACAAGTCACTTGATATTCTACACCCGTAAACACATATCTTCAAACATTTCTTCACATTTCCTCATCCAAAAGATGGATCCTAACGATTACGAAGAGTTTTCCAGGAGGAGGCGTCAACAACGACTGCAAGCTGCCACAATGATGAATTCCTCCGTCACTGATGCAACCATAGTAGTTGCAACATTTGATGATGAGCCACCTCGCCGCCGCTGTCCAAACCAACAAAGGCAGAGGGAACCGAGGGGTCAGAATCTGCTGGAAGATTACTTCGTCGAATGTCCTGTTTTCCACAAGCAAGATTTTCGCCGGAGGCTCCGAATGAGCACGCACTTGTTCAACCGGATCAAGACAGAACTCTGCAACCACGATCCATTTTGTCATCAAAGATCAGATGCCACTGGATTGCAAGGATTCCTCTCCGAGCAAAAGATCGATGACCGGTGCTCTACGAATGTTGGCGTACGTGAAATGACCCAACCCTGATTTAGTTGCCTAAACCGAAATTAGGCCATAACGACACAATAACTTACAAATTTTTCGCCAGAGTTTACTTTATAAAATGTACAAACCAAAAACCTACAAGAAGACTACACTTCACAGATAAATTTCCAGACACACCGTGGACCACCATTGTCCATCCGAATTTCTCAAAATCCACATATATAATAAAACACAAGGTTTACAAGAAATCCAGAAAGTATTCAGGAGTATAACTCAAACTAAACAACACTACACAAGTATTCAGAGCGACTTCTAATTACAAAATATACAAGACTAGCAGGTTACATCAGGAACTTACTAGAAGGAAAGTGTTATTTGAACTCTAGGTCTCCTGCGATGACATGCAACAACGAGAAAGATACTGCAATCTGGGCGGCGAAAACTGAAAAACCCAAAGAAAAACATAGAAATAATAAAACCGTTAGAGTGAGTGGACGTAAATCAATATATGACGCATAAATAAATCCAACATGCTTTTCACAATAAATGCACATAAAATCATGCGAGTCAAAACAAACAAACCCAGGTCAAGTGCTTATAAAGACGTAACTCTCCTGGGTACTGTGTGTGTGGAGGCAGTAACTTGAGTACGTTTTCCTCAAGTTGTGATACGCCCTGGTCAAGTGTTCATAAAGACGTAACTCTCCCGGGTACTGTGAATCACGGGTCAGGTGCTCATATAGACTTAACCCTCCCAGAACATCTCAGGGATCAGCTGAGAGGTCATAACATCGATGCATCATATATCCATACTTAGCGTAAAAATAAATCACATGTGCCTCCAAATCAATGTATGCTCATAAAATGCATAATCATAAATGCACACTCGTAAATGTATAATCGTAAAGCATACTCATAGACTCGCAAATCCACTGTGAAAATCAAAGTATAAAAATCAACGTGGGATAAAATGTCTACTCACAGATAACAGCTAGCCTTGAGGCCCGGCAGAAGATCCCTCGTCACAAACTCGATCACGATCACCTGAATAATAGGGATACGATTAATACATATCCGATTTCAACATACGGAACAAATACGTCAAGAACCCCGCGTTCTCGAAAAACGTATCGTTCGAAATATCGACGAGGATAACAAAATTTTCAAAATACACTCAAACAACCCTCATCTCAAGTTAACATACTCAACTCAACTTGAAAACCTCACGACATAAAAATCTCCGAAAACTAGAAAAGTCAACCCCTTGGTGGAGCTCCGCCGTTACGTTAACGGGGACATTACACCAAAATCTTCCTCTCCTCAAGCCCAACCAAACCCCCAAAATCATATCTCCATTCAAACACCACCGTGGCCGGAAGTCCCCTCAAAAATCTCGCCGATTTCTCCCTCTCTGGTCACCACCACGACACCTCTAAAACCTTCTCCTTAACCCAAATTAAACACCCAGAAATCTTCAAGGGGTTGAGGGAAACCAAACCCCCAACCAACCCGACACCAAAACTCGCCGGAAACCGCCACCCAATTCTGACAAAATCCATGAATTTCAACGAGTTCGAACTCCCTCAAAACTCAACCAAATTTCACAAATGAATACATGAATCAATAGGAAATCAATAGAGCTTTCTAACCATACCAAGAACACGACCGGAGTTGGCCGGAATCGGCGGGTCGGACGGCGGCAACGAAACGGGTCGGTGGAGCAAAATGGGTCAACGGGTCAACTCGGTCCAAATGTGTGATTTTTTGATTTTTACGACTATTCGATATTTATACGTCGCGAACCGGCCAAAACCACGACTCGGATAACTCCAACACAATCGGATAAATACGATTAACTCGACGATAATTTCAAATATTCATTTTATATTCTCCGATTATCTGAAAAATCCTCCAAAAATAATAAGTAGAGACAAGAACGCAGATAATTTTTCATGCATAAATCATAATAAGTACGTTATGAAGCAATTTCAATTTTGTTAGAAATTTGTCATTTGTGCATAATCATTCTCGTACATAACTAACATCTTTATACAAAATCATACGAGTAACATTCTTGAACATAAATCATTATATATATATATATGTTACAGAGCGTTACAATATTGTTAGAGCTTTTTTGTTTTTGTTTTTGCTTATAATCTCAATATTCATAAATAGTTAGAACATCTTCAATAGTTCTTACAAACATTCAATTATCTCTGTTATATAAGTAAAACACATCTTTTTAGCTCCAACAGTTCTTCTAAACTATCTTGTATTTTATAGAAAACTCAAAATTTAGATTAAATTATCTCTATTCTATAAGTAAAACACATCTTTTTATCTCCAACAGCTCTTCTAAACCATCTTGTATTTTATAGAAAAATGAAGAAAAAAAATGGATAAAGAATCCCTAAATCTATAAAAAAACTCAAAATTTGTATATTCATAAGAAAAATTGTAAAATTTAATGCTTACCTAATATAATTCTCTCTCTCTCTCTCCCTCTCTCTCTCTCTCTCTCTCTGTAAAAGAATTAAAAATAGAAAAGCATGAGATTTGGTTTTATTTGGTTTTTTGAAAATAAGGCATGAGATTTGGTTTTATTTGAATAAATAAATCATAGTCATATTGATTCATTAAATTATGCATGAAAACATTTAATTTTGTAGAATAAAATAAAAGAACTATTGGAGTTGAGCTCCTCTTTTTGTAGAGGTTTTGTGATTTCATCTTCTATAATTTAGAATTTGTACAAGAGCTGTTGAAAATGCTCTTACATGAGCTTACGGTCTTTCATAGCGACTTCTAATTTAGATAATATACAGGACTAACAGGTTAAGTTAGGAACCTACTAGATGAGTACAGTGGCACGAACTCTATGCCTCCATCGATGACGTGCTATCTTAGGATATAAATTGCAAACTGGGCGGAGAAAACTGAAAAGCTCAGGGAAAAGCATATAAAATAATAAAACTGTTAGAGTGAGTGGACGAAAATAAAGTTTCACTTTAAACTGAAAACTATAAATAATATGCTTTTCACTATAAATGTATATACAAATGATGCGAGTCTTAAAACATGATTATCCAAGTACTTCTGGGTACTATAAAATATGTGGAGGCTACGACATGGGTCACTTGACCTCAAGTCCTAATATTGCCCAGGTCAGGTCTCTGATCCTCCTGAGTGCTTTATAAATTCTCGAGTTAGGTCTCTGGCCCTCCTGGAGCGTCTCGGGGATCAGCCGAGAAGTAGTACATCAATGCATCAACTGTACTATGCTCTATGTAAAACTAAATCATATGTGCCTCCAAATGCAAATGCATAATCGTAAATGCATAACTGTAAACTGTATAACTGAAAAATGCATAACTGAAGACTCGCAAAACAATAGCGAAATTGAAGTGTCCACTCACAGTACACATCTATCTCCATGGTCCGGCGGAAGCTCCCTCGCCAAAATCTCGATCACTGTCTCCTGAATAAATAACATAATCATTTAATAATGAAATTCGATAAAACGTGTGAAACCAACTTAGAAACTATGTCGGAAACCCTCCGGTCAATTTTGGATTTTCGCCTCACTGGAGCCCTGTCGTGGACTCACGCGCCTTTGGTGCAAACTGCTTTAATGAGAGCGTTTGACCCCTCGTTGAAAAGATCTCGTCGAGCCCTACAACCTTCCCAACTAGTCCAAAATCCAACTCGCCTTCGTTTGGCCAGAAATCGGCCTGAAAGCCCACGACCCGAAAATCGCCGGAAAGTATTTCCAGTCGATTTCGACGTCGTCGTCGCTCCTTGGTCCTCCAACCCACAAGGGTTCGACTTTTGGGATGAAACCCAACCATTTCCACCCCTAGCCATCACTGGAAAGTGGCCGGAGCACCATGGGCGAACGAACCAGTAACCTAACCATAAAAACTCATCGATTCGAACCTAAAATCAACCCAAAAATCAACAATCCCTAGATGAATCAAAAGAGGGAAGCAAGAGCTTTAAAACCATACAAAAAATGTCGGCAACGGTGGCATTTTTCAGCAGGTTCAAAATCGAGTCGGGTCAGACGACGATACGGGTCGCAGAGCAATACGGGTCGAGCTGAGGTATTTCTGATTTTCTAAATTATTTTCAAAGTATAAATACCGTATTTATACCCACAAAGCACCTGATCAGATGAACAACTCAGACTTGATCTGATCAGGATCCAACGGTCTAGATCAAAACGACTTAAATAAATTATTTTTTAATATTTTCTTCACGCAGACTTCCAAAAATCATAAAAATAGCTTGCTTATCCAAAAAAAATTTCAAAAATTTCTACGAGCTCAAAATAAAATACTCTACAATTTTCATGAAGAAAATAAAGTCTAATTTTCGCTCGGTGAAAATGTCATTAACAAACTACGCAATACAACTAATTCGCGATAAATCTAATTCATACCGATTTGTACATAATTTTTAATTCAAGTTGGTACACATGAAGCTAATAATGTTGTATGTCATTTGGCACACTTTGCTAATTCTAGTAGTATAGATGAGACGAAAGCACAAGGGAAAACGAATGTAGCCGGAGTCGTTACCAAAACAATCACAGTCACTCTCAATCGAAAATATCGTACGGAAAGACCCAATAACAAACAAGCTTTTACAGCAGATAAATTTTGGGGAAAACATTGCACGTGTGAAGCGCGTTCTCCAAAAATTGCTTCAATCTTTGTTTAAGTTTTCGTAGTTTTATTGACAAGTCTCTGAACAAGAACTTTATATCTATATATTTTTTATATATTTTATCTTATATAAAAATTTAAAAGAAAAAGGAAGTAAGCAGAATAAATGACGAAAGCATTAATTGACGGCCCAAAATTTCACAATGCAAAACTGAACGGTCCACGATCGTGTTGCCTCTTTTTCATTTTGCCAGGACACTAGTAAGCTTCGACCTCTAAAACCTATTCGTCCCTCTATTCCCCCTCTCAGAACTTTGATTCTGGGTTTTTCTACCCAGAATCGTCGTGTCGTGAACTCATCGATCTCAACTAGAATGCGCCATGAATCGGATTAAAGGCTCAGGAATCTTTTCTCACGCTCTATGCCTGAAATAAAGAGCAAAATTAGACACAAAGCTTTGAGATCATGGACTGCTGTTCAGGACACATATTTATCAACAAAGGTTCTTGCTTTTTCTTTCATTCCTAAGGATTTTTTCGTTGAGTTTTTGTTGATGGGTATCTATAAAAATGTCATCTTTTGTGTTTCTGAATGCTAATTTTGCAATTCAGGATGTGTTTGAAAGCCATAAGGTGGTGTTCACAGTCGGGACTTCTATAGCTTCAGTTGCAACAGCGTGGATTGGTGAGTTGTTACTTCTTAGTTAGCTTTTTCTGCACATACATGTATCCTTATGAATTATGATCACTTTATTTGGGGATTGAAGTATTGGCAGATGGTGAGGTGTTAATACTTGTTTGAACTTTGAAGTGTTTGTGAACTTTTTGGATTGAGGGTTTTGTTTGGAGGAGCTTAAAATTCAACCTGAGTATCGGATGTTACATTTGAAATTTCAAGTATATGAGCTTTTCTGGTTGTAGGTGGCTTATAGTGCTACAGTTGTGTCAAACTTTAGGCTGTGGTATTATATGAATTATAATAAATTTTTGATATGATGAATTTGTGAGAATGAATATGTAGCTATTTGTTCAACTCATTGATAAAATGTTCTAACATGTTCGAAATGAATGTCTTATCTAATTATACTTTTGCCGATGGATGCAGGATATACTGTACGGCATTTACATGATACAAGAGTTGATAAAAGGCTTGAATCAATTGAAACCACTGTAAGCATAGTATTGAAATTTGTTGGCATTTGGCTTCTATAACCTGTATATCTTGTAACAAGGATAATATGGTTCAATACTTTTTAAGAAATGCTTTAGGTTGGATGAAAGATAACATTTTCCAGTGAGCTCAACTATACATATTTGTTTTCATCACCTTTCTATCTTATAGTTATTAGAGTTGGATAAAGCATCATATAAGCAGGCACCCCATATTTATATACTATATATATAGTTTAGTTTATTTGTGCACGCGGAATCTACATTTACTTGATAGTTAGGTTCACTAATGCTGATTAGTATATGTTTCTCTCTACAGCTCACCTTTTCTTGTATCTCTGGCAGATAAAAAACCATAAAAATATTGAAGGATCAGAAATAAAAGACGTCATCGGTTCCGGAGGAGTTAGTCTTTCTTCTTGCATAGCCACTGCTGGAACCACTTTGATCATCGGGTTTGCTCCTAAATCTTATTGTGAAACTACAAATGCGAAATATTCTGGGTTCTTATGTTTTGTATTACTTTTTGTAGTAACTAATCAAAAATTTATGAGCATTAAGTACCCGTGGGGTATTTCTTTGAGTCTCACATGAAGAGAGGCCACCTAACAATCATGAGACACTTTTCAAAGAGCTTAAACAGTTAATTGTGAGTTATGGTGTTCTTGGAAAGCTAATTAGATAGTTTTGTCCTTTTGACAGATAAGATAAACTTTGATTTCCTGTGGTATACTACTGTTACTGTCTAATCTTTATCTGCCGCTGCTTTATTGATTCCCTCTATAAGCAATGATATCACTTTTGATTGCGGTAGAGTTTCTTATGCTTTCATTCTTTAACTGAACTGCAGTTATGTTTTGGGATGGCGAGGTGGAAGGTGGTTTGCAAATAAGCAGTTCAGAAAGGAGCAGATGAAGTTGCTCGGGAACATCAAGCCTAAAAGATGGCAATTGCTGAGGCAGCGAATGATACAACCTGCTAGATGGCAGTTCCAATTCAAAAGACCATCACTCAAACACAGAACACCAGACAATGCAATCAAAAAGTGTGAAAAGATCACTAAATCCGGGCATAATTTGGACAATTCTGTAGATCTTGTTAGTAAACAAATGTCATGACAGGTTCTTGGTTTGCTGGATAGTTGCGCAACTTGTGTAAGGTCCATTTTTGATGCTGTATATTGATGTTTAATTACTCATAGCAGAGTATAAGCTTTAAGAATCATAGGAATTGAACTGTGGATTGTCTTATTCCATAAAAAGAAAGAGTAACTCGCTAATTTTGTTCCCAGGCATTGCACTTGGGCAAACTTCTTGAAATACATCCGGCCCATGCTCGTTGTCAATTTGGTTTCAGTAAATCTAAGTAGCACTGCTATTTGTACCCCCTTTTCAATGTGGCATATTCTTCTATCACTTCTTTTCCATATGAGGATGAGTCTGAGTTTTCTAAGCCTACATTGGCAGGACGTCTTCATGACTTCATCTGTTCCCAATGAGACAAATGAATCAGTACCAACAAAGTACCAACTACCAAGTACAATCATCTGATGAAATATCTTGTTTGCATACTTGGATCACTTGCTTGTTTTAGATTGAAACAATCGAGGAAATGAAAATGTTGGTGGCTTTATATACCTTTGCTCAAGACCACTGAGCTATCTGTTCAGGAGAGGTGTATAACTGTAAGAGTTTCTCATGTGAATGCACACTTGCGTAGTTGTTTTTATCTGTTTTTATGTACTATAAAAAAATAGCTTGATTACTATAGCAATTGGAAATGGCGAACATTTTTTCTTCTACGATCGTAGTTGTTCTTTTCTGGGGGATTGCAGTTGCAACTAGAACAAAGCTGTTCTCTGAAGAAGATAGCATTGCTGCATCGGCATTGGCTCCATCGGGTAGTGATGGTATCTGTGCATCAATGGTGCTTGCTCAAGGCTATCCCTGTGAAGAACACACAGTATGTGCTGCCTTTCTTTCTTTTCAGTTTATCAGAGTTGTGAATCATTTACACACTGAGGGAATTTAAGTTGTTGCAATTGGCATTTGGTTTGCAGGTGACAACACAAGATGGCTATTTACTCAGTATGCAGAGAATTCCAGGTGGGAAGAGGGGAGAGACATCTGGGCGTAAGATACCGGTTCTTCTCCAACATGGGCTCCTCATGGTAAGTAGTAAAGTAGAGAACTGGTGTAGTAAGATGAATATTTCTCAAGCTCAATTATACCGTAATGAACTGACATGTAACCGTTTTTATGTGTCTTGTAAGCAGGATGGGATAACTTGGCTGATGCTACCTCCGGACCAATCTTTGGCATTCGTCTTGGCGGATAATGGGTATGAAGTTTGGATTGCTAATACTCGCGGAACTCAATATAGCCTTGGCCATACATCACTCTCTCCAGATGACCCGGTAACTAGATCTCATTCTCCTTATCAGAATTTCCTTTTGTTGTCCGTTTTTGATTGAAAAAGTTTCTTTTCTTGTTTGTTTTTGAAGGCTTATTGGGAATGGTCATGGGATGAATTAGTCGCCTATGACCTCCCAGCCACATACCAATATGTGCATAACCAAGCAGGGCAGAAGCTTCACTATGTTGGACACTCACTGGTGAATTTCACAACTCTTGAGTTTTGCAAATTCTGTTATATTCGGTGATTTATTTGAGCATATATACAATGTAGACGACATTTCTCATAACGAAATGTGGGATTGTTATGTAGGGAACTTTGATGGCTCTTGGTGCTTTTTCGGAACACCAGCTAGTGAACATGTTGAGATCAGCTGTCTTACTTAGCCCAATTGCTCATCTTGGGCAGATAACCTCACCCCTTGCAAGATCTGCTGCCGGAAACTCTCTTGCTGAGGTGAGAGAAACTCCTTTTTTCCATTTATTTTAGTTTTGCAACAGGATCATACTCTTAAGACAATTTAGTATCCTCCTATGACAGGCTTTATATAATGCTGGATATAGAGAATTTAATCCAAGATTGTAAGAACAACACTCGTTCATTTGTTTGTTAAAGTTTCAAACTAATGTACATATAGTAAACCTGTCTTTTTCTTTTCTAAAAATGTTTCTGCTTAATAGAGAGGTGATAAGCAAATTTCTTAATGCGTCATGCTCGAAGTCAGGCGTCGACTGCACAAACTTTTTGACCTCTTTCACAGGTAATATGAGTGTCCCTATCCCTACTAGTACTAGCACTTATACAATGTCTCTCGACTTAAATTTTGGTAACTTGTAGGCCAGAATTGCTGCTTAAATCCATCCATAGTACAAGTCTTTCTAGCTCATGAGCCTCAGGCAACTGCGACCAAAAACATGATCCATATCTCCCAAAGTAAGTCTCTCCAATTTCTGGTTCATAATGAGATTATCACTGAGAGACAAGTTCTTTTGAAACTGAGAGCTATGGTTTCTGGACAGTGATAAGAGATGGAAAAGTTGCCATGTTTGATTACAACGATGACAACCAAAAGCACTACGGGCAGGACACTCCTCCAGAGTACAGAATGGAAAGTATTTCGCATGACCTTCCTATCTTCCTCAGTTATGGAGGGGCAGATGCTCTTTCCGATGTCCAAGATGTGAAGCTGTTGCTCAACAGCCTCAAAAATCATGACAGGGACAAGCTTGTGTTTCAATACAGAGAAGATTATGCGCATGCTGATTTTGTCATGGGGGAAACTGCTAAGCAAGATGTGTATGATCCTGTCTTATCTTTCCTGAAGACTTAAAATGAAAACATTACTATAAAACATCTCCTATTAGTTTTTACCAACAGATGTCATTATACTGATACCGAAATGTAATAACACAGTCATCCACTCGTATCGAAATCTAAAAATATACAGATTCTAAACATTGAAAGTGTTTTGCATCTTTTCTACCCTAATCTTCCGCTGAGTCATAGTTTGATTGCTTGAATTTGATGTGTATGTTAGTGAATGATAATGGAAAGACAATGTGAAGAGATTCTTAGTCAAAAAACTTGTAAGTGTGATATAGTTCCTAACTGAGATGTGAGAGTTTTACTCTTCTTCGAGTATAACAATTAAAGGAGATATTTTAATGGTTAGACTCGAACGCGACACAAAGTTAACAAGCTCCTTCTTCATTTGTGTTCATAACACAAATACAAGTTTTTCTTTTCTTCTACTTAACTAGCTAGTATTTATCTCTAAATACAGAATGAGACAATACGCACTGTTACAAAGTTACAAGAAGTAGCTTTGTTTCTGATAAAAATGATGGTCAGTCACCAGCTGTGGACAAGCTATGCTGGAACTATGTTCTTGTTTGTGTTGTTTCATTGACTAGAATAAACAGACAAATTTTTCTCCTCACCTCTTCACAACAGAAATCTTATCTTATCAATTGCATTCTATTTAAACAGAAACACCAGGGGAAAGTTGTTCCTCCGGTACCAGTTAATAGAGCACCAATTACCCTAACTCAAAATGCTGAAGTACCCGTCAGCTAGTACTCTTCTTCTTGTGGCTCTACTTCATGTTTCAAGAGTTTCTCACAACATCAATGGTCTTGATGACAATAGAATCTGCAAATCTCTGGTGGAGGCACAAGGCTATACTTGCCAAGAACACCGAGTAAATAATACTTATTTATGCTAATTCACTCCGTAGTTAGATTGATATGCATTGTTACAAAGCCTTATGATTATATTTCTTTTCTTTTTCGATATTTTGATATGATCATAAAATATATCAGGCAACAACAGAAGATGGTTACATCCTCGGGTTGCAGAGAATTCCATTTGGACTGTCTGGTAATAATTTGACTGCAAATGAGAAGCCGCCTGGTCTGTTGCACCATGCGCTTATGATGGTTTGCACCATATGTCTGAACTATACATTTCGCGAGCCTACATATACCATATTGTTAGATTTACATGTCACAGATTGTCCAATTGAGATATAATAGTGTGTCTGTGTGTGCTATAACAGGAGCTGCAGCATGGCTACTCAATCCACCTGATCAAGCTTTGGAATTTATCTTGGTCGATAAAGGGTTTGATGTATGGCTTGCTAATGCTCGAGGAACTGAGTCTAGATGTGGACATGCTTTTCTTAGTACTAATGATCGGGTAAACATATCGCTTTTTGGAAGTGTTAGTGACCACTATCATCATAATTTACTAATGATACATATATTTCCCTGCGTAGGCTTATTGGGAGTGGACATGGGAGCAATTGGCTGCCTATGATCTTCCTGCTTTACTTAATTATGTGAACATTCAAACAGGACAGAAGTCACACTATATCGGTCACAGATGGCTCATAATTGAGTCTTTGAAGTGTTGGATTATAGGGGACTTTGACAGTACAATCAGTCTACTCCTCCGGCTTACAACATGGCAAACATTCCAAAAGATTTTCCAGTTTTTCACAGCTATGGAGGGAAAGATGCGCTGTCGGATGTGAAAGATGTCAGGGCTTTGCTCTACGACCTTAGAGATCATGACAAGGACAAGCTTGTGGCACACTATATAGAGGAGTATGCTCATATGGATTTCATTATGGGTGAGAACGCCAATCAAGAATTCTATGATCCTCTGCTGGCATTCTTGAATCAACACTGAGAGTTACAATGAATCCCAACACGAAAAAAGTTTACAAGATGGCTCAAGCTTCCTATCTAGCTAGTAGAAACTGCTTGTGCCTCTTGTCTGTTGGTGTTTTTCATTTGCAAGACAGAAATGTTATTGGAAGCCTTAATGAGATCTGTTTTTTGGTGTCCATGTGATGTCGAAAATAAAATTAAAAAGATGGACTCATTACTCTGCAGAACCCTTTTCCTTAACCCTAGACCCTAAACCCTTTTTCCTAAATAGCTCTAAGCTTTATAGTAACAGCGAAGAATAAAAAGGACCGATCTTTGACATGATCTTTCTTTGCCAATGATGCGTCTTCATAAATCTAGTTTAACTCTTTCTTTGCCAAACCAGGGTGATGGTCATAGCTTTCTATCTATACCTGCATTGGCAGCGCCTCTTCGTCTCTTTGTTATGAGACAAAATAAACGTCTTCGTATACTTGTAATGAGACAAAGTTGTAAGGAAGTATAATTCCCTGGTATGAACAAGTTTTTGGATTGCATACTTGGATCACTTGCTTGTTTATTCTTGTTAAATTATGGAATCGTGGCAGAGGTAAAATCCAAGGTTGATGTAGCTCTCTAATGTTTTTTTTTTAATAGAAAAGGGTAAGATGAGATGCCTTTGTTTAACATATACTTTACAGAAGTACTAAGCAATCTGTTGATGGAAGGCCTTTGAGATCCTCATGTGAATGCCCTATTTCTGTTCTTATTTGTTTTCTGTACCTATAAAAAATGGCATAACATTCATTGTCATACCAACTTACCAAGTTAACAATTGAGGATGGAGAACATTCTGACTTCTATTGTTGTAGTTGTTCTGTTATGGGGTTTGGCAGCGGGAAGTAGAACAAAGCTGTTCTCTGTTGAAGAAAGGGTTGCTGTTTCTGCATTGGCTCCATCTGGTAGTAATGGCATTTGTGCATCAATGGTGCTAGCACAAGGCTATCCTTGTGAAGAACACACAGTATGTACCTTCCTGTCCTTCGGTTCAGTGACTTCAGTCTAGCTATAGCTGTGATTCATGTATAGTAAACGCAGACTTATTACTTGGGTTGTATCTGCCATTTGGTTCATAGGTAACAACACAAGATGGCTACATACTTAGCTTGCAGAGAATACCATCTGGGAAGTCAGGGGAGACATCCGGCAGTAAGATTCCGGTTCTTCTGCAACATGGGCTTCTCATGGTAAGTAATTCTGTTGTAGGTAGTTGAGTTTTCATTAGTACATTTGTATGAACTGAGATATGTGACAGTTTATATGATGTATGTGAACAGGATGGGGTAACATGGCTACTACTACCTCCTGACCAATCTTTGGCATTCGTCCTAGCGGATAATGGATACGAGGTGTGGATTGCCAATACTCGTGGAACACAATATAGCCTTGGCCATACATCACTCAGCCCCAGTGATCCGGTAGCTACATGTCGAACATTTTCCTGATCAAGATTTCCTCTTGCTTGATCACTTTGCTATTGAATAATCCTTGCTCTTTCTTTTCAGGCTTATTGGGAATGGTCATGGGATGAATTGGTGGCTTACGACCTCCCAGCCACATACCAATATGTGCAAAATCAAGCAGGACAGAAGCTTCACTATGTTGGACATTCACTGGTAAATTTCAATAGCCTGCAATGCTACAACATTCGTTATGTCCCAGGATTTATTTCAAGTTACAAAACAGATTTCACCTAACAGAATGTGGAATGATTTTGTAGGGAACTTTGATTGCTCTTGGTGCTTTTTCGGAAGATAAGCTAGTGAGCATGTTAAGGTCAGCTGTCTTACTTAGTCCAATAGCTCATGTTGGTCAGATAACCTCACCGCTTGCAAGAACTCTTGTTAAAAATTTCATAGGCGAGGTGAGAGCAATTCCTGCCATGCATCGCAATTGTGCTCGAAGAACTAGTCTTTGACAGTTTCATTGTCTTCTTACAACAGGATCTATACGAAGCAGGTTATAGGGACTTTGATCCAAAGGGGTAAGGAAAATACTTGTTCACGTGCTCATTATGTCTAAGACAATCAACACATACTAAATCTGGTAACTTCATTAAGTTTTCATTTTTCCTTCTTGTATAGACCAAAGATAGTCCAAGTTCTAAAGGAAATCTGCTCAGAACCAGGCGTTGACTGCACACACTTGTTGACCTCTTTTACAGGTAATAGTGTACTACACTTATTTCTACATGACTAGCTACTAGTGTACAATCACTTAACATTTTTGGTTAACTTGGAAATTTTAAAAAATTGTAGGCCAGAATTGCTGCCTAAATTCTTCCATAGTGGACATTTTTCTAGATCATGAGCCTCAGGCAACTTCAACAAAAAACATGGTCCACATCTCTCAGAGTAAGTGTTTCTAATGTCCAATTCACAGTTGAATTATCACAGAAGACTACAGCCTTGCTCGAAATATTGAGTTTCATGGTTATATTGCATAGTGGTAAGAGATGGAAAAGTTGCGATGTTCGACTACAACAACAAGGACGAAAACCAGCAGCACTATGGGCAGGACACTCCTCCGGAGTACCAAATGGCGAGCATTCCACACGACCTTCCTCTATTTCTAAGCTACGGAGGCGCAGATGCTCTTTCGGATGTCCAAGATGTGCAGCTATTACTCAACAGCCTCCAAGGTCATGATGGAGACAAGCTTGTGGTTCAGTACATAGAAGATTATGCACATGCTGACTTTGTCATGGGTGAAAATGCTAAGCAAGATGTGTATGATCCTCTCATGGCCTTCCTAAAACTTCAATGAACCGATTGTAAATTGCAAGGCCAATAGTCTTTGTTACACAACTTTGAATCGACATGCATAGTTGAGTTACCGAATTGTTACTGTAGATTCTATTTGTTAACAGAAAAAAAAAAAGTGATACATGCAGTAATCTAATTCTATGTGTTACCATTAGAACGGAACGTCAACTTCTACCAAAACTTTAGGGCTCATTTGTAATTTGGTGGCTTGAAAACCAACTTCTTGTCCTTTGCAAGTCTATTGTTCAATTTTTAGAGAAATTTTAATCGAGGTCATAGGTTCAATGTTCAATTTGGTGCGGTAATCAAATGACATCCTCCGGCACCATCCATTTGCTCAAGAGATAAAAAGAAACGACTACAAATCAAATAGTTATAAATTTGAATATAGAGTATTAGTCGAGTGGTACATCCGACTCATCACTTACATTCAAAACTTCGCTCCCCTATTATCGACTTATCAAAAAAGAAAGAAAAATGGTTGCAAATCCAAACCAATATCAAAATACGAGACGACATTGAGGAAAAAGATAAAAAGAAACAAACCTATTTATAGTTTTTTGTTGCTTGATATTGAATTTGATTTTAGCCGGTGAGTTACATTGGAAATGGATATTCAGTACCCATTTGTCTATTGATTTGTTCAATTTGGGTATACAACAATTTTATTTTGGAGATCTAGAAATTTAGTTACAAAACATTGAATTGACATTAAGAGACACATACGTTTCACTTTGATTTTGAACCTCACATTCTCTCTTACATATATATGTAACTCAACTATTTATAGGTTTACTACGGTTTCTGTTCATCTTCCCCAATCTCCATAACATTGATTCTCATAAGTTAAAAACAATAATTATAACTTGATAGAGTCAACCGTGAAAGTCATTACGTTTTTGAATAGAAATTTTGATACTGAAAGAGTCGGGCTTGTGAGAGCGTGACCTGTGCCATTTTGGGACAGTGACGAAACCAGAAACTTGGTCTCAGATGGGTCAAACAAATAGACAATTACTACGACCACAACAAAAAAACCAAAAAAATTATCCAATTCTGGTAGTAATTTTTCTAACAGGTAAAATATAAATGCTTCTGGAGAAAACTTTAGACTGGTTTGCTTAAACAAATAAATGGACATTGACTACTGTAATCTCAAAGTGAAAAAGGGGACATTATACGAAAATTAGGAACCTGACCACTTTCTTAATTAATTAAGTAATAGTTACTTCATACCATGGCAAAAAAAAAAAAAAAACTGTGAAAGTTTGACCTGCATTTACATATACGTTAATGTCTCATCCATTTTCGTTACCGAGGGTTACTGTAAAAATTTAATACTCTGATCACTACACGCATGCAGTTTAAATACCACAATGTAGGCAACCATAGTCTTCACAAAATAAGCAAAGTAACCTTGCTAACTCCGAATTGGCCAAGTACCACCACCCTTCAAGCCCTCTAGTTCTTCTTGCTCTACTCTCTGCTTTTGCATGCAGCTGCAGTAGTTGTACACAGTCTTGGCCTTGATATTTGCAAAACACTTGTGCAGACACAAGGCTATCCTTGCGAGGAGCATCAAGTAACTCATCATTTACTAATGTTGCACAAAATGCTTACCTTATATATATTTAGATCTTAACGGTTTTTCCTCGCGTTACTTCTCTCCACGTGCAAAGGTTGCACGTGACAGAGAATGTTAACATGTTTGGTCTATATAATTAGCTTATTTTTAATGTATATAGAGACTTTATCATGAAAAATTAATTGTTGGAATATTTCAGGTGACGAGTGAAGATGGTTACATCATTGCGGTCTGGTATCAATTCCTCTAAGCTGCCTGTTTTGCTACATCATGGCTTTTTGATGGTTAGCACTATACTACTAAACTAATTAGGCAACCTATGTATCTGCAAATCTTGCATTACAACATGTTACATGTACATGTCACATGCTGACCGATTGACAAACATTGTTTGCCGGTAACAGGATGCCGCGACATGGGTACTCAATACGCCGGATCAAGCTTTGGGATTTATCTTGGCGGACAAAGGGCTCGATGTGTGGCTTGCTAATGCTCGAGGAACGCAGGCTAGCCGTGGATATACTTTAACAGAACCTCTACAATCTTGGTTTCCGTGAGTACCCCCCTCCAGGGTGAGAATGATATGCTTAATTTACTGCAGAAATTTCTCTGCTCACAACCCGGTGTGGACTGTTCCCATTTTATGTCCGCTGTAACCGGTAATTTTAATCATGAAATTAGATGACATGAATAAGAACAGTTCTTGTTTACTCTGCTGTTTATTGACATGTTTGCTTACCTTATATATAGGGCCAAATTGCAGCATAACCTCTGCAAGTTCAGGTACTTTCGCTCAACATTTACTATATAACAATTTTGATCCTCCATTAGCACTGTTCATAGTTCCTGTTGCATATTGCCATTTTCGTCTTTTCTCCCATTTTGTGCGAAGCGTGTGAGCCTCTCTCTCTCTCTCTCTCTCTCTCTCTCTCTCTCTCTCTCTCTCTCTCTCTCTCAGGATCTAACCTATTCTCTTCGGCTGCTCTCCTCTCTGTGGTTCGACTGTCCTCGCCGCTTCCGAGATCATCTCTGTGCCGGCTTCCAACTCCACGTTGATCCCCAAACCAGACGATCATTTGTTCGATTCTTCTTCAGTAGCAACGACCAGTGGTTCGATTCCACAATCGTCTCTTCCATCTCCGTCGACCCTCAGGTACTTATGTCGGTTATTCCACAAAATTTTGTTTCTAATAATTTGGTTTTTGATTAATCCTACGCTCATATGCTGCCAAGAATTATAATGGGTTTTGAGAATTTTTTTCGTCCCAGCTCAGATTTGGGCTTTTGGGTCTAAATTTTGATATTTTCTAGGGATTTCAGAGTTTTCAGTGGGTGTAATTTCTGGGTTTGCTGTACTTTTTCAAGGTAAGGGTTTGAATTTTTGAAGTTGTTCATGAAGAACTCGGTGTCTTTGTTTTACTTGAGGCTGAAATTATGGTTTGGGGTCCCAAATTCCCAACTACCCCATTACAATTCACTCACCAACTTCACACCAGATTTGCATTTTGTGTTACTTTCAGGACATACTGGGGATGATCTGCATGAGATATATTTCCCCTAGATAATCTGAAATTCCATCTATACAATTTGTAGAAGTTTTGAACTCAATCTTGAGATTGGTTGAAACAGATTTGTTGTCCTATTCAGTTCTGTCCTATTTAGCTATTTAGTATGAGACAAATAATACTGACAAAAAGATTGAGTAGTTCAGTAGTCCATAAATATGCTTTTGGTATAGGAATATTGGATTGGTATATGCAATTTGGCAATCTTTGGCTTCTTTTTAGTTAAATAGTCATCTACTCATATACGAGCTTGAGAATCAGAATTTGATGCTCCAAAACAGTTGATTGTCATTCAAGTTTTCGAATCCTGAAATCGGAATAGGTAACTGCAGATGTAAACTGCTGCTATGAATTGGATGACTATCTCACATGCCTCCATGTGAGGTGTGCATGTTGTAAACTTGGAGGGAATTAACTACAATAGAAAACGAAAAAGAAAACAGAACAAGAAGAACAACTAGGAACCAAATTCATGAGTCAACTTCCCAATACCAGTTTTAAGGGGACATGAAACATCATTCCCTATATATATGTTCTGATCAGAATTTTAGTTTACTTCTATCAGCCAGTTTTATTCAATCACTAAAATAAAATAAGAATGAAATTAGCTAGAGAGACAAGAAATCGTCTACGATGATTGCATAATTTGTGTGCTGATATTGTTCTTGGCGTAAGCTTAATTCTTGATTATGTCCATGATTCCAGAATGCAGAGAGAAGATTCTGTTCTCATGGGTAGTTAGTCATTATAGGATTAGTTAAGCCTGACTAATCAAATTTGGTAATTGATTCAGCTAACCCATCTGTCCTAACCAGTTCTTGCATGAGTTCCATCAGCCTTTCCCTATATCAAGAATCAAAATTTGCATCACCATGTTTACTGCATAAATTTGCATATCTAGCAATTTTGATTATATGTGCAGCTTGCTAGGCTGCAATTACCATGTCTGCTGCATAAATATGCAGCTTGCTAGGTTATATGTGCAGCTGCACATATTATATGTTAATGGCATGGGTTCACAGATTATATGTGCAGCCTTGCTAGGTTATATAATCTATGCTAGGCTGCATCACCATGTTTACTGCATAAATATGCATAGATTATATAATGTGCAATTTTGATTCTTGCTAGGTTATAATGTGCAGTTTACTGCATAAATGTGCATGAGTTCCATCAGCTGCACATTATATAATCTATGCAGTAGTTACAAATTGAATTGCAGCCAGGCCAAATGATATAGAAAGATGAGCTTTGAAAACTGAAAGTAAATGATGTCCCGATAAGATTTCCTTAGAGAAATTAAACCAAGCTGAGAGATACTTGCCTTTCCTGCCTTGCATAGTACAGCACATTGTGCCTCTGCTTCAGAAGGAGCCTGTGAAAATCAATGCATCCAAGTAAAGCATGAAAACTGTTTAAAATCTGTGTACAATCCGAAACTCCTCACATAGACACCAGTTTATTCAAAATATATAATGTCCCACCTCGATTACAGGCACACCCATGAGCCTTAAAAGCCTTCTGCAGTCTTCATTGTGCTGCTTCGTCACCTACCACAGCAAGAAGAATATGGCATTAAAATGTGTATTTCTCATGTCAGAGATTGAAGTGCAAAATACAAAGAACTGTCAACAGTAACTTTGGATGCAGTTGGTATGAAATAAGTATTATCAATGTGCTATGTGCTACCTTTACTGTCCGTTTACTGAATTTCTCAATGTCTTCCTTATTGTCAGCCTGCAATAAGTTTATAACAAGAAAGGTAGGTTATGTACATTGTCCAGTTTTCTGAAATTATTAGTAAGACAAACTAATATAGACATGCCTCCACAGCCGCTGCCAAATCTTGAGTGGCATCCACTCTCTTTGAGTAACTACATAACAAGTTTCAATACATCAGACATTAATGGACAAATGCATTGATCAACGCTCAAACTTAATGGAACTAAGCAATAAGAAAATTACCGCTTTGCCAGCTCTTGGCTTTTCAACTCAGGAGGCTTCCCATCAAAAACATAGCTGAAACAAAATAATACCAAGAAACCCATCATCCCATTGTTCAACAAGAGAGTGCAACAGGAGGAAACAACTAAAGACTAAGACTTTGGTAGAAAATAAAGTGTGGGGACAAATTACACTGGCTTAATTCCAGCTTCCAGAAGCCTAATTGTCCTTGAAAACATTCCCTGCAGATGACTACAATGAACCCAGAAGAACAAAACCCATGTCACAGTTAGAATATATAGCATGTGTAGAATAAACCTTTGTGTAAAAGCATGCTGAGATTTTGAACATTGCTATAATATATTAATATCGTGAGGCAGACTGTAGCTTTGACGACGTACCTCTACATTTCAGAAAGTCAATATAGGTTTATGCTTACCTCACCACAACCAGTCAAATCTTCTTCTCTCCAGCTGCACACAGAAACCGTTTAACAATGCTAAACACAAACCACATGCTAAAGAGATAGGAGACATCATTTGATCGAGTCATATTTGTTGCTTTCTCTTTGAACCGATAAGCCACAAGTGTGTATATATATAGGACAGGAAGCTCGATTGTATATGTATGGCTTTTTAGAAACTTAGTTTTCTGTTTGTTTACTAAATCAATTGTGGGGATTTTGTAGATCGAGTCTATCATCAAAATCTTAGGACTTTAGTAGTTTCTGGGAATCACAATATCATTTTTTTCTTTCCAAGCAAATCTGGTTCGATCGTGTTGTTTTTATTACTTATTGATAGAATTTGATGTAAGCTCTGATTATGGTTTCATTGGATTATTTTGGATTCAATTATAATTTACTATCTGAGTTCTTTTGGTGTTCATATTGGTACTTCGCAATTCATTATTATCTTTATGATTTGTTTCTTTTATTCGCTTAATGTGTTTATGCTACAATGAAAATGGTGAAAACATTTGTGTGGGTGGAAATTTGTATAGTTTATATATGACAGATACTGCTCTGTACATGTCGATGTGAGTGGAAGTTTGGAAGTTTGAATTACCTATAGATTAATCAATAGAAATATCTCACCAGCCAATTGAGGCTTCAGCAATCCCAATCCTCGGATCCGAGCATCGACGCTAATGGGCCAGAAAAAAAAAATGAATGGGCTCGAGAAGTGAAGACCTCGCCGGAACCAAGAAAAATGAATGGGCTCTATCTCCTAAAACGGAGATATTTAGAGTTTTATCGTTGGTGATTGATGACACCACGCCAAGATCTTTCTCAATTGAACGTGGCTTGAGACTACACTATGTAATTTACAAACGATTTGATATTGAATTGAGGTCCAAAGCAAATGGAACGATAATCTTTCACGCTTTTACAGTTTAGTATTGAATTGAGGTCTAAAGTTCAAACGAATGGTTACAAGAGTACCATAATTATTCATGCTCTTACAGGTTGATATGGTTGATATTGAATAGAGGCCTAAAGTTCGTTGATCATTACAATTTTTTAAGTTAGTGGTATGAGTTTTAAGTTTTTGGGTTTGGGGATTTTGACTTTGTTTAAAACATGGAATTATGATTTAAGAGGTTCGCAGGTGTATGTTGATTCACGTTACATGTATATATTATTAGGGGAGCATATGCTTTCATCTCCATCGAGTAGCCTCTTAGCTATGATGACATTAGGAGCTTTTGTCGGATGATAAGCATCCCAAAACACATACTTGGATCGGTCTCCACAGAGAGTATTGTTGGTTAGTAGATTAGGTGCCTGGACTCCATGAGGGGTTTTTAAATCTTTTAACTTTTTTTAGCTGGGTTCTGAGCTCTTTAAATATCTGATGTTGTTTTAAAACCTTAACTTTTGATACATGGGTTCTTAACTCTTTGAACATTTGATTATTTCTAGAGTTTGTTAGAGACCATTATGTAAATTTAGCTCAGAGGTAATTTGTCTTTGTAAATGGGTTGAACTGTGAGATTTTGCTTATTTATGTGCTCTTTTTTTTTCTTTTGCAGGAGAATTTATTCAGAATTTTGCATCACTCAATTTGTTGCTGTAGTCTCTCCCTCAAATCAGATATTGCGTACCCGTTTCTCCCTCGGTTTTCGATCGGTAAGCTTTGTTTTTTTGTGGATTTTTTCTTTTTGTACATTGATTCAGTATTCACTCCTTTTCCGATCTTCTCTCCGGTTCTCGATCTTCCTCTCTCATGATCTCACGATCTGCTCCATCCTCTCTTTTGCATCCTCTCTGTCGTTGTTGGATTGCATCAAATTTTGCATACCCATTATTTTTCTCGGTCTCTGATCGGTATGTTTTTTTTGTGTGGACCCTTTTTTTTTGGTACATTGTTTCGGTATTTATGTTTTTTTTGTTATCCTTATGTATCAGGTCTACCATATCGATAAATATACTAGCTTTTGCTTTTGCGTTGTGGTGCCGACAAGGCAGGTTTATTCTTTTGCTTCTGTATATTAGACTAGAAATGATCTATATATCGTTGAAATCACACTTATAGAAAGTTTGTTTGACTGAAATATCATGATAAAGTTCATATGGCTTCAATATACAAATGGTCAAAATAGATTATCTTTTCTTTGTTCGTTTTTATGTTTGTATGGATGATTCTCTATCGAGATTGTTGTTTCATTTGTGATGTATTTTGGGGATTAATATGACATGTGACCAATCCATTATACTAAATGATGATCTGTGAATATCATGTTTGTATTTGTGAAATCACACTTGGTCCGAGTCTCTCGCTCAAAACCACCAGAAGCTCACACACATACACAAACTCGCTAGGAATTGATATGAGATTCTAATTGAGATTAGATATGAAATTCTTTGATCTGAAATTCTGAGAGGAGGTAAATTTCTTCTATTTATCTATATGTGGGTTCTCTGTATCTGTCTTGATTGATGATCTTATGTGAAATTTGAATGTTGTGACTTTCTTCACCCCTTTTCTCTTTGATGGATGTTTCATTGAATCTATGCTCAAAACGGAGACTTGGGTATTAGGTAGTTTATTTTTTTTTTGTCATCTCTATGTTGTTGGTTTGGTGAAGTTGAGAATAAAAAGTTGTTTGCTTTTAGTTTGAAGATCAAGGATTTGTGTTGTTTGTGCTTGAAGCCAACTGAGTTTTGATAAATGTAAAGTAAGGGAGTTTTTCTGGGTTTGGTGGAATCACTGATGTGTTTGGTTTTGGTTTCAGGGAACAACTTCAAATAAGGCTTTGAGGCTGCTGCAGTGAGTTCTTGAGCAGTTAAAGTGAGTTTTTTTCTGGTATGTTTTTATGGTTTAAGTTGTTATATTTATTCTATTGGTGACTTATAATAGTTGGGTTTAGTGAATGAGTTTCGTTGATGTTCAATTGAATTGTTGTTGTCAATAAATTATGAACGAGGATGTTTGTACTGTAATATTGTTATGTGACTTTAAGTCAGTATATAAACTTGAACAAAGTCTGGAATCAGGCGAAAAGGGTTTCATTACACTGTTTGTGATAGTGTAAAAGTGTGATGGACTTTGTATTTCTAGGTAATCCACATTCGAGTAAGAAGCTGAGTGAGGAGGGAGGTTTGATATTACACAAAGTTAAGATTGATACTTGGATTTACCTGACGATCCTATCTTTGCTTTATGAGTATTCCCAAATAGCTGATTAGTAGTTGTTGAATTGATATTTGGGTAAAAAGAAAGCAAACTAGAAGAATTGTATTGTCTTCTATTTTATGCAACGGTTGATAATTTGGTGATAATCATATATAGAATATGTAGTCGTTATGGTGATAATCAGTTTCATATTGAATTATTAATAGATGTTATTATGTTTTCTATTTTAGGTATGGGTCGAAAGAGAAAGTTACCTTCTGTGATTGAGAAAGATCAAATGGTAGATTCACTAAGGGGCTTTGAAGAGACAACAAGTTCATCAACCACTTTTGATAATGTGTGCCCAAGTGTTGGAGATAAGCGATTTTCAAGCAAGAGACAACGTTTCTTTCAGAGTGAGGGTACGAGTACACAATTGATGGTATCAACGGAAAAAAGAAATGATAATGAGGATGATGTTGATGAAAATGTAGCAGGTAAACTTAAATCTATAGTGTTTTTTGTGTATTATAATGAAAATCTGGCAAAACTAACAAATCTATATTAATGGGAGATGTAGGATCTCATCTGAGTGTTCATGGTCAAGCATCATATCAAAGAAATCGTCGAGGTGAAATACATTCTATATTATGTTTTTCATGAGCAATAAATTTAATGATTTTCAACACTGATTTGAACAATTTTATCATATAGGTGTGATCGTAAGTTATAAGGATTCAGGCGACGATTCTTATACTTGCAGTCATTGCAATGCTCGATTTTGGCACGGTGAGGCTTTGAAAAAAAAAATCAAAAATCAATTGGTTTATACAAATTGTTGTGAAAAAGGACAAGTTAAACTTCCAATATCAAATCAAACTCCAACATTTCTTGAACATTTATTGAATCCAAACAATGGTCGTGAAAGTATACTTTTTCGTGAAAATATTCGGGTATATAATTCCATGTTTGCTTTTACTTCTATGGGTGCAAAAATTGATTACAAGATAAATAATGGCACAGCTCCTTATGTATTCAAAATCTCTGGACATGTGCATCATTTGATGGGATCGGTGTTACCTTCTGCAAATGAATGTCCTAAGTTTGCTCAATTATATGTTTATGACACGGAAAATGAGATTTCGAATCGCATTAATGTCATTGATCCGAATAATGCAAATCAAAATATTGATGTGGTAATTGTTGAAGAATTAGCAAATATGCTTGATGATGTTAATGAATTGGCCAAAAAGTTTCGATCAGTTAGAGATCAATTTGAAAATGTTTTGATACCTAATTGTAATATGACTCTACTTGATCGTCAGTCTATGGATGGTAAACAATATGAATTACCGAGTGTTTCTGAGATTGCCGGTTTAATAGTTGGTGACATTGGAGAATTTAATTCTAACAGAGATATTATAATTCGATCGATTGATGGAAATTTGAAGCGAATATCTAAGATACATCCGAAGTTAATGTCATTACAATATCCGCTACTTTTTCCATATGGTGAGGATGGATTTAGAACAAATATGTTGTTAGAGTGTACAGAAAGAAATCGTCAGAAAAAAAGAACAAAATTGACAATGATAAAATTTGTATGCTATCAAATCCATGATCGAGAAAATGATTCAAGTACTTTGTTAAAAGGCGGAAGATTATTTCAACAATACTTGGTTGATGCATATGCGACAGTTGAAGAAAATCGCTTGGAATATATAAGAAATAATCAACCATTATTGAAGTGTGAAAAATGGAATCAATTGTCTGCTTCTGTTTCAAATGGTGTTACCCGATGTTCTGATGTGGGAAAGACAATTTTTCTTCCAGCTACTCACACTGGCAGTCCTAGAGATATGTTAAATAATTATCAAGATGCCATGGCAATTTGTAGATATTACGGTAATCCGGATCTGTTTATAACTTTCACTTGCAATGTTAAATGGCCAGAAATTATGAGGTATTTTGAAAAGAAACCAGGATACAGAGCGGAAGATAGACCAGATATTGTTTCTCGAATTTTTAAAATTAAATTGAATGATATGATTGAATTCATTAAATCTGGAGAACCTTTTGGGGTTATTGATGCACATGTTTGTACAATCGAATTCCAAAAACGAGGGTTGCCTCATGCTCATTTACTATTTTGGCTTCAAAGATCATACAAATGTTACACATCAACAGATATAGATTCTATCATATCAGCTGAATTACCGGATAAAAACATTAATCTAGAACTTTTTGAAATAGTCAGTCAATTTATGATACATGGTCCATGCGGTCAATTAAACTCAAAATGTCCATGCATGAGAGATGGAAAATGTACAAAATCTTTTCCTAAACCATACATTTCTAGCACCTTATTTCATGCAATCAAGGCTCCTCAATATAAGAGACGTGATGATGATTCAAAGTTTGTGAATAAAAATGGAATTCATGTTGGTAATAATTTTGTTGTTCCATACAATCCCATTTTGTTGTTGAGGTATAATGCTCACATAAATGTTGAATCGTGTTCTCAGTCTATGTTAATAAAATACTTATTTAAATATATAAATAAAGGTCCAGATAGAGCTCGAGTGATGATTAATGACAATGTAAATGATGAAATACAAAACTATTTGAATTGTCGATATTTAACTCCCCACGAATCTGTGTGGCGATTGTTTGAATTTTCTATTCATGCCAGATATCCTGCTGTGCAATACTTAAAAATTTGCCAAACGAGCAGAGCGTTTTCTTTTATGAAGGTCAATCTCTTGAACAAGTTGTGGAAAATCCAGATGCAGAACGTACCATGCTAACTGCTTGGTTTGATGCAAACACTGTTTATAAGAACGCGGCTAAATTAACTTATGCTCAATTTCCTTCTCAATTTGTTTGGGACAATGATGGGAAAACATGGAATCCAAGAAAAAAACGGTATGACGTTATTGGCAGAATTGCTCACGTGCCACCAATTGCAGGGGAATTGTTTTACCTACGGATGTTGCTGAATATTCAAAAAGGATGTCGCAATTTTGATTGGATCAAAACAATTAATGGAATTACTTATGCCACTTTTCAGGAAGCATGTCGAGCATTAGGATTACTAGATGATGATAAAGAATGGAACGATGCACTGGTTGAATCTGCATTTACTGCGACCTCTTCTCAGATCAGACAATTATTTGTTATCATTATTCTCTTTTGTAATGTCTCAAATCCTCGAGCTCTTCTCGATGCACATTGGATAAGCATGTCTGATGATATCTTATACAAAATTCGATCGGAATTCAACATGCCCAATCTTACCATACCTGAGGATGATTTGAAAAATAGCGTGTTATACGAACTTGAAAAATTGTTCAGCATGGCATCCACTTCATTGAAAGAACATCATTTGCCAATGCCCAAAACAGAAAAGATACAAGAGTTGAGTAACCGATTATTGAGAGAGGAATTAGATTTTGATTGTGCGACACTTAAACGTGAATTTTGTGAATTAGTTTCTAAATTGAATTCGACTCAGAAAATTATATACGATGAAGTGATTGAAGCTGTGCAACAGAAAACTGAAAAATCATTTTTTGTGTATGGTAGTGGCGGAACAGGAAAAACTTTTTTGTGGAATACTATAATTTCTAAACTGAGATCTGAAGGAAAAATTGTTTTGGCCGTTGCTTCGTCAGGAATTGCTTCTCTTCTACTTCCAAAAGGCAGAACAGCGCATTCACGTTTTAAAATAAAGCCTGTTATAGAGAAAGATTTAAAATGTTCAATAAATAAACAAACACAGCTTGCAGAATTAATTGAAAAGACAGATCTGATCATTTGGGATGAAGCTCCAATGTGCAATAAATGTTGTATCGAATCATTGGATAAAACTCTTCGAGATATTTTGTCAGCAAACTCTGATGATCGAAAGACACAAATACCATTTGGAGGTAAATCAATTTTGCTTGGCGGAGATTTTAGACAGACTTTACCTGTTATAGAAGGAGGAAGCAAAGGAGATGTTATTAATGCGTCTTTAAATAATTCATATCTATGGCCACATCTTAAAGTTTTTTGTTTAACAGAAAACATGAGATTATCGTCTGTCGGATTGACGACCGCTGAAAAAGATGAGATTCAAAAATTTTCAGAATGGATGCTACAAATAGGAGAGGGTCGATTACAGTCAAATTTTCCAACAAATGACCCTGATACATCTTGGATTCATATTCCTGAAGATTTACTCGCTGATTCAACTTTAGATCCTATCAAATCAATTTTTATGGCTACTTATCCAAATTTTGATTGTAAATACAATGATACATGTTATTTGAGAGAGCGTGCCATCGTCACACCGAGAAATGCAACTGTACATGAAATAAATAGATATGCTATTAATTTGTTGTCTGGTGATAAAAAAACATATTTTAGTTCCGATTCAATTTCATTCAATTCTGCTACCTACAGCGATAATAGTCTTTTGTATCCTATAGAATTTTTAAATAAACTTGAATTTAGTGGTCTGCCATCACACGAACTTATACTGAAGATTGGAATGCCAATTATGTTATTAAGAAATTTAAATCAAATACAGGGTTTGTGCAATGGAACACGATTGATTGTAACTAATTTGTTTGAAAAACTAATAGAAGCAAAAATACTAACAGGGACAAATATTGGAGAAAAAGTTTATATTCCGAGGATTGTTTTGATTGCAAATGAAACTAAATGGCCATTCATATTCAAGAGACGACAGTTTCCTGTCAGGGTCTGTTATGCAATGACAATCAACAAAAGTCAAGGTCAATCGCTAAACCAAGTCGGAATATATTTGACTGGACCAGTATTTAGTCACGGACAATTATACGTTGCAATATCAAGAGTTACATAAAAAAAGGTTTAAAGATTATGATACATAACGGTAACAACATACCGAATAATTATACAAAAAATATAGTTTACAGAGACGTTTTTGAAAACACATGACACTTATATATTGTTTAGAATCAATACCATGTAAATAGTCTTCAGAACCTACAATTATCAAAGTACACCACAATTGTTTGGTGTTGGCCACAAATAGATGACTTCCCAATTTCAAGCACTCTATTAATCACCTCTTGCTTTTACAATATGATAAACTAAGTTGTTGGGCATGAATGTCCTCTATGCTTATTCATCTAGAGCTTTGTTCTTTCAAATAGTCTCTCTTCTTCTCCAAACCGTTTCTATACAGCCATCGATGTTGCCATCTCCAGTGCCCTTCGGCCGGCACCAGCCATCTCTGGCGTTGATGTGAAGCCACACTACAGCTCCACTCCACAATGTTGAAGAGGTTAGACCCTTCCCCCAAATACTAAATCATAACCGTTCAATTTGGGATTCTGTTTACTGAATTTGATTTTCGAGTATATCTCCGATCTGTTCGTTTCAGACGTATTCCAATGTGGTTTAGTGTCAACTTTTTGATGTGGCTCTTCCATAGTCCATTATGCGATGATGAGTTTGAGAACGTCCTCCAATACCTGCAAAACTCCCTCAAATCATAGTCAACACCTTCGTTGTGTCCAACGTCGTCCTCGCCGTTTTGATACTTGAATTGGTATGGTCAGTTCGTCAAATTTCATTATTCAATTTATCTTGACACACCGCCCCAAGGGGCGGGCGGCACCCTAGTACACCACAGACCTCATCCACATAGAACGCTGTACATTTGTCTCAAAGTATGTCTCTTTTTTCATGTCCAAAGGGTTTACTTTAAGTTACTACCTAAAATAACTGCTACAAATTTTTTACTGATATTGATAAGTTGTTATGGATTTTGGACAGTGATCAGGACTAACAAAATAGCAATGTTCGATTATGGTCCTTTGGGTAACTTGCGACGCTACAGTCAGGTTACTCCACCCGAGTACGACATGGCAAGCATTCCGAAAGACGTTCCTCTTTTCTTTGGATATGGAGGGAAGGATGCTCTTTCAGACGTTTCCGATGTGAAGGGATTGCTCGGTGACCTCAGTGATCATCAGGTTGTGGAGCAATTTCTGGACGAGTATGCTCATATGGATTTCATTATGGCCGGGAATGTCAATGAAAATGTCTATGCACCTCTGCTTGCCTTCTTCAATCAACATTGAGAAGTTTAACTGTTTATTGTAACCTATCTTTACTATTGTCTGGAGCCTAGAGGCTGTGTTCTTCCCTTTTTTAGGTGAAGTAGATTTCCATCTTTTCAAAGTAGCCTTCAATCTCATGGTGTAACTTTGGTTCATTGGAAATAAAGTACTGAAGAGCCCCTTGTCGCAGTATCATTTCCATTCTATTGTGCTTGTGCAGACTTGTTTCATCTGTAATATACTGAAATACTGAGATATATAACTAGACAAAAATATGAAACAAGCTAGAAAAAAGATTTCTGTTGTAGGCTTGCAGCAAATCGAACATCTCAGATTTTCATATTGGTAATCACAACAAAGTATATGAAGTACGTACATTTTCATATTGGTGATCACAACAAAGTATATGAAGTACATTTTACCATGATATATGAAGTCGAAAAGAACAAGTTAGCATGCATCAACTCCGCAAGTGAGTGAAGTACGTGACCAATCAATTCTAGCAACTCTCTCTTTTCTCACATATATATGTGCGGTCTATGAACGAAATGATTCTGGGCTGCAGTATGAGCTGCTACAAATGGATCATCCTCGGCGTAAGAGTTTCTTTTTCGACTAATGCTTTTTGAGGGCAGGAAGAGATCCTCGCAGCGAATACCAGAACTCGACGAAGCTGTAGTAACTTGATCGTCAAGGTTCCTACTACCAACTGGGCATCTCAACAATTTCTTCAGCGCTCTGACCAAGTTGATGAGCTTCTCCATCCTCATAGCTAGGTTCCTTCTTTGCTGCATGTGTTGCTCTTCGGCAGCGCAACTTAAAATAGCAAGCGCTTGTTGAGTTGCATGAATGCTGGCATCACATGTATTTTGTGTGAGCTTATCAAGGTATATAGAGCTGGCTAGCTTCAAGTTTACTGTTATTTTTCTCCTCGGACACTGAACCCATATATACTGCGGCGCAGCTTTAGCTTAAAAGGGTGTTGTTACGTCCGTTCAGTTTGTTAAAAGGATATATATTTTTAGGTGCATGTCTTAGATCACCTCAAACAAACAAAGATGGTTTCTTCTGAAAAGGCTGGGAGTTGTTCAAAACTCTCAAGACTCCAAGCAGATCTTAATCCTCGTACATACATGATACATGTCATGAATTTCCTTCCCTTCCCATTCCATTCTTGTACAAAAAAATATTAGAATATAAATCAACGTAAGTTTCTTAATTAATTGGGTCCCAAACATAAGGGATTTGACGCAAGATCATAAATAGTCTACCATAAGAAGTTTGATCCAAAGATTATTCAGAACGTATCTTTTGAAGATGATTGTAAGTTTGTAACTTGTCTCAAAATTTAGTATTATAACTTCTTCGATTTTGTGTACTTTTTATGTTTAATCAAAAACGGACGTGGAGATGAAATTTGGGTACTTTAAAGTGAATATTAAACTCTTTATTAAAAAAAATACTTAAAAAGATAAAGTGTAATTAGAGAAAAAATCAATAAACTTTATGAGAAATTGTAGTGAGCTGACGTGTAAACCTCTGATTGGCCTCTACACGTAGCTCCCCAGAGACGGAGGGTTTTGTCTTCTGCGTCTCTAGAGGTTTCTTGCTATTGATTCGTAGAACAAATCTTACACCCAGAGAAAAACAGAGAGAGTGAGTGAAAAACCAGAGAGAGATACAATGAGGGTGAATCAGTTTCGAGCTCTACCTATCCTGTTGTTAATCTTCTTTGTCTTCAATGGCTGTGATGCACTGTACGGACCATCGTCACCAGTCCTTCAGCTGACTCCCACTAACTTCAAGTCCAAGGTTAAAGTTTGAATCTTTCGCAGTATTTCACCGTACCCTTTTTCCATTTCTTCAATTTGAGCTATTATGTATTCCAATTCGTCAACTTTATTCTGATCGAAAGTTTCGTGGGATTGGTGTTCAATTGGGAAGTAGTTTCAATGCTCACTAATGTTTTAGTGTATTGGGTTTATGTAATGACATTGGATCCATCTTATAGCTGTGCACAAATTGGAGCTTATTTCATGATGATTTAATAACCAAGTTTGGTTCTTGTTGCATTGATTGTTTATTCATTGTTTAAATGTGTTACCATTTTTGGTTTTGTGATGATCTTGGGTGGTCAATGAAACATTGGATCAGAACAGCGTGTGAGTAGGATTGTGTTGAATTGAATGATTTGCAATGTTGGCAGGTTGTGGACTCGAACAGAGTTGTTTTGGTTGAATTCTTTGCGCCGTGGTGTGGACATTGTAAAGCTCTGACTCCTATATGGGAGAAAGCAGCTACTGTCTTGAAGGGTGTGGCCACCGTAGCTGCTCTTGACGCCGATGCGCACCAGTCCGTTGCTCAGGTCTGTCGTACTTACTTTTGGAACGATCAGTTTTGAATTCTAACACTAGGTTGACAACTCTAGTGTTCACTGGTTTTCTGTTTCCTCATGCAATCCAGCACTCCAAATGAACTACAGATATTAAGGTGATCTGGACTTTGTGGCTGAATTCAATCCTGTGAAAATGCTAATACTGTTGGCTTTGCTAAGATCTTGCGTGTCCTGATATTCTCACATTATAAAATTAAGGATATAAAGGCTCCAACTTGCACGTGTTACATCATCTGTTCCTCTCCCAGAAAAACTAGCTTCGTTTGTTCATTATTGGAGGATTGCAAGTGATGGAGTGTTTTTGGTAATATTGTTATCAGTGAAGCCACGAGGGGACATAATTTGTTTTTCTCTGTTAACCTTGTTTGTAAGTAGATACATGTTCAGTTCTTTGTCCCCTGTACTGTTCATTGCCTGATTTGCATCTGAAAGAAAGAAAGACCATAAAAAAACTGAAAGTTTATATAAAAGAAAATATAAAAAGAACTATATGGTTGTATGGCAGTTTCATATTTTGTGTGGACAAGTCAATCTGAAGATTGATTTATATCTCTACTTCATTTACTAATACCTAAATTTATATGTGATTTCTCCAGCCATATGGGATTTCCGGATTCCCAACAATAATGGTGTTTGTACCTGGAAAGCCTCCTGTTAAATATGAGGGAGCGAGAGATGTGAAACCCATTGCAGAATTTGCACTTAAACAGGTTAACAATAATCCCTCATACAATTTCTTCTTATTTTCCTATTTCCTTCCTTACTTGTTACTAGATACTGGATTGTTGCGGATGCTTAGATGAATAGAAATGATCTTTCTAGTCATGTCTCCTCCTATGTGTTACTTTGCTTTGGTTAACTGATACATGGGATGGTTAGATAATGATGATCTTTTCACCCTTGGCTATATAATGCTCTAGCACGAAATGCAATGAAACATTTGCGTACCTGACCATTCCATTGGTTTGTGTACAGATTAAGGGTCTATTGAAGGACCGCTTAAGTGGAAAAGCAACAGGAGGTTCAAGTGAAAAACCTGAACCTAATGCTTCAATAGAACTGAATCCCCAGAATTTTGATGAACTAGTGGTTAAGAGTAAGGAACTCTGGATTGTGGAGTTTTTTGCACCTTGGTAGGTGGTTTTCTCTGCATTCTTTTACGACATCTTTAGTCCGTTCTTTCTATTGCGTGGAATAATTTGAAATTATTGTAGTCAATTATTGACATTCTTCCCATTTTCTTCTTTTGAAGGTGTGGGCACTGTAAAAAATTGGCACCTGAGTGGAAGAGGGCCGCCAGAAACTTGAAGGGGAAGGTGAACTTGGGACATGTTGACTGTGATGCAGACAAGGTAATGTGGTCTCAGGCATTGACTTGTAATAAGTATTGTTGCTTGTATTACTTTGGGTGGGAAGACTTGTTGGGTCTGCATTCTTGTTGTCTGAGTTCCTCTACTGCCAAAGTTTGGTTATAAGCTGGGAATTAGAAATTCACTAGACTATTCCACTATTCCAGTATACTACTGCATTCTTGTTGTGCCTATTCCACCATACTATTAATACATAAACAGTTGAGTTGCATTCTGCCTAGCCTAAGAATTGTATATTCATGCTTTTTCAATGATTCCTGACCATTTTATATGTGGATACAATGAAGTATTAGTACCTGATTCATGAAGTGTCATGCATGGGATCTGCATTTGTTAATCTTGTGCTTGATCTTATGGTTCTAATGTGGTGCCACTTTACCAGTCTCTTATGAGCAGGTTCAAGGTTGAGGGATTCCCAACAATATTGGTATTTGGAGCTGACAAAGATAGCCCAGTCCCCTACGAGGGTGCTAGGACTGCTTCAGCCATTGAAACATTTGCCCTTGAGCAACTAGAAACAAATATTGCTCCTCCTGAATTGACTGAGCTAACTGGCTCTGTAAGCTCTTAGCTACCCTGAGTACCTGATATTGTTTGAAGGTCATAATCCATGGAACTAAAGCTTTCAATTGATTCTCCCTGTAGGATGTCATGGAAGAGAAATGTGGTTCAGCTGCCATCTGTTTTGTGGCATTTTTACCTGATATTTTGGATTCTAAGGCCGAAGGGAGGAACAAGTACCTCCAGCAGTTATTATCCATAGCAGAGAAGTTCAAAAAGAATCCATATGGGTAAGTTCTAGGATTTTCTCTTACCTTTTCTCTGTCTGTTTGTATGTGTGGTGTACCAATAAAATCTTGTTTACATTTCAAAATAATCATACCTGTAATGAGGCCTAGATGTTTTCAAACCTCTTTGGATAGAGAAGCTACATGATATTGCTACCGAGTATGAAAGTTCATGATGTTGCAGCTATGTATGGGCGGCAGCTGGCCAGCAGCAAGACCTTGAGAATCTTGTAGGTGTTGGTGGTTATGGATATCCGGCATTGGTTGCCTTAAATATGAAAAAAGGCGTTTATGCACCACTTAAGAGTGCCTTCGAGCTTGATCAGATTGTGTAAGTCTTCTAACTCTACGTCATCTTGAACCAATGTCACAATTTGCAAAGATTAAAACCAAATTAATTTTATGCAATTTCCTTTCTCAGCGATTTTGTGAGACAAGCTGGGCTTGGAGGAAAAGGAAACTTGCCGCTGAACGGCACCCCCACCATTGTGAAGAGCGAACCGTGGGATGGTAGAGACGGCGAGATCATTGAAGAGGATGAGTTCTCCCTTGAAGAACTGATGGGGGAAGATACCAAGAGCAAGGATGAATTGTGATAAATTCGAAGCATCTTAGTAGAAAAAGTATAAACGTGTATCAGGCAATGATAGATTTTGAAGCACTTTTACAAGCACTGCTGATCCTGCTAGTCACTGTGTTTTTTATACTCGAATGACAGACATTTTGAACAGTACTCGATCAACAGGTTTCTTATGAAGATTGTTCTCTGTTTTACTACGTTTATCAATTTAGTGTGATACCCCTGGAAAGAGTTCATTGTTTTCTAAAGGCATAACAAGCTACATTCAGAGATGGATTAAACAATCGATGAAATTGGATTGAGAATGAACTCTACTTACGTTTGATCATAGAACATTTTCCACAAGAAACATACTTCAACTTAACCATGAAAATCTTTTGACTATACAACACCAAATTGACCATCCACGTGGCGTCTCTTGATTCCTCACTAAAAGACCTCCTGGAACTTTTCGCAGCCAATTCCTAATCTGCTTCGGAGAGCAGAGTCCCATATGGTCTATGCTCTGTTCCAAAACCTATATATTGTATATACACACTCCTCAATCGCTCTAGGGTTTCTTCACTCTCACGTTTCCAATTTCACTCTTTCATCACTTGCCGCAATACCATCAAATTCCTAGGGTTTCTTTTCCAATCGTTTCATCACATACGCCTCCTCTGTTTCCAGTGCTCTGTTTTCACGATCGCGTTAAAACGAGGGTCTCAATCTCAAGGGCTTCCGAGTTATGCAGATATGACCGTACCTCGGATGAGCTTAAGAGCCTGGAGAAGAACCTCCGCCTTGGATTGACATTCCGTCAACTGTGAGTTGTTTTCCGAACACCGCTTTTCCGCTTCCGCTTCCGTTTCCGTTTCTTGAAAAAAAAAAGCTTTACAAGAAAGAAAGATTATCTCTCGTTAAAATTGTGGTGACGACGACGATGCTGGAGCGCACGATTTCCGATAACAGTGACTACGATGAGTTCGTGGAGCAAGATCCGACGGGAAGGTACTTCCGGTACGACGAAGTTTTGGGGAAGGGAGCGTACAAGACCGAGTACAAGGCCTTTGTCGAAGAAGAAGGGATCGAAGTGGCATGGAACAAAGTCAAGATCGACAACGAAGCCGATCTAAAGAGACTGCACTCCGAGATTAATCTCCTCAAGTCTTTGAAACACGACAACATCATGAAGCTCTACGTGGTGGATGGTCGAAGAAGACAAAGATGGTGACATTAACAACAAGAAGACTATTGTGAACATGATCACCGAGTTGTTCACGTCAGGGAGCTTGAAGCAGTATCGAAAGAAGCACACCCATGTTGTAGTCAAGGCCATCAAAAAATGGGCGAGGCAGATTCTCAAGGGATTGAGTTATCTTCATTGTCAGAACCCTCCGATTGTTCATAGGGATTTGAAGTGTGACAATGTGTTCATTAATGGGTTCATGGGGAAGTCAAGATCGGAGACTTGGGGTTTGCGTTGATTATGGACAAATCTACCCAACGTACACTGATTGGTACGCCGGAGTTTATAGCACCGGAGATGTATCATGAGGAGTAATATGATGAGAAGCTGGACATTTACTCGTTTGGGCTGTACTTGCTGGAAATGGTGACTTGTGAGTACCCTTATGGGGAGTGTAGAAATTCAGCGCAGATTTACAAGCAGGTTGTCTTAGGTGTGAAGCCGGCTTCTTTGAACAAAGTGAATGATCCTCAAGTCAAGAAGTTCATTGAGTAATGTCTAGTTCCTGCTTCGGTTAGATTCACTGCTGTGGAGCTTCTAAAGGATCCATTCCTAGCAGCAGAGGATAATGATTCAAAGAAGAACCGGAGACCTCTTCCCATGGAAATCGATACGAAGAGTGTCTCATCGTGGACTAGCTCTTCGGTTTTGGAAATGCAGAGGCGCACAAAGAGCAAAGAATTGAATTTGAAGGCTAAGAAGAATGTTGGTAGTAGTAATACTATTGCTTTGACGCTGAGTGTTTATGGCCATGGTGGGAAGAAGACTATTGAGTTCGATTTCCACGTTGATTCGGACACTGCAATATCGATTGCTGAGGAGATGATTGGGCAGGACCTCGGTCTTTAGGATGAAGATGTGTCTGTTGTAGCTGAGATGATTGATAACTTGGTAATGAAGCTTGTGCCAAGGTATACCTTCTTCATGTGGATCAAATGGCTCATGTGTCACCCTTATCCCAGTGACTACTTCTGGTCCTAGAAGCTCTGGTGATTCAGCAATGGAGTCCTCTGTCTTGAGCATGAATATGTCTAAGAGCTTCGGCAAGTCAAGCGTTTGCTCTTTCCAATCTGAGTTGCTAAGAGCGGAGCTGGATTTTATTGAGGAGCAGTATCAAAAGCAGTTTCTTGAGCTGGTGAGGATGAAGAATGAAGCAGTCCGGAGTGAAAAGGAGAAGCCGATTGCTCTAGTTCAGAAATTGTTGTTGTTTTATGTTTATGTACACATTACTCGGTTCTGTGATTCATTTGCAAATTTTGTATCTTTGAGTTCATGTTCTACATATGACATGAACTAAACCAGCAGTAAAGTTTGGCAAATGCAAATGTCCAAATTAGCAAACAAGGTCTTTGATTATATAGCTTCATAATAACCCTATAGCCTCTGAAGAGAAATCAAATAAGTCCAGAAGACTAATGTATTCAAGCATTCTTATAATAATATAACAATGAAGATTATATTCCAAATATTTGCAACTTCGTAATCTGATCTACTGGTTCCGTAACTCATATTTGATAGGAGAATAATATTCACTATACATTCTACGGTCTACCTTTTACCTACCTCAAAAGTCTCCTTAAAAAGTGTAAACAACAGTCAGCTTTCAAATCAAGCTTGGAAAATGGAATTGGGTATTTAAAAGTTGCCATGTATCCTCCTTAAGCACTCTTTTCGCAAAGGGGAGTCTTGAAATATTGCCTTGATAAAATCTTCTACCTGCCAAAAGATGGGGTATATGAAAACTATGAAAATATAAAAAGCAGACAACACTACAGAATGTGCGCTCGAGTAAAATCATACCTCTGATGATGTAAAACAACTTTGTCGCAATGCTCCACTTTCCCAAGCAGCGGTAATCGATTTCAGTGGCATATCTAATAGCTCTGAAGAAATAAACAAAAAATATCTAAAGGTATTAGGTTTCTTGCAATACATTTATTAGACTATCAAATATTCTACATAATCCAAAGTTTTAGCATCAGAGAGATTACATGCCTGCCAATTTACGAACTTTAGACAGCGACGGTATTAGAACGTCAGTAATCGGCATACCCTCTTGTGATTTCTCTACTTGCAGAGCATCCAGGGAAGTCAACAAAGATGTCAAGTTTTCCAGCATCAAGTGAATCAGTCTTTGAAGCTGTGAAAACAAAGTTTAAGATAGCTGCCAACAGATAGCCCTCAAATTACAGGAACTGGAAATGAGGATTGGGTAGATCATACCTCTAATGTCTCTTCTGCTGCCATATCATCTAAAATGAGTATGTCTCTGGTGATTCTAGAGAAAACTGACTCTAGAACCAAACACATGCTTCTCCTGTAAGTTGCAGGCAATAAGAGTGGCTCCCATATAATGTGTACTTTCTCCAGAATGAAAACGACCTGATCAAAATATATCATGTCAGACCCTGATATAAATATCACATATAAAACAGTTCATCAAGTTCACAACAATATCACCTGATCTATACTAAATTTTGCAGATTGGAATTGATGCATTTGATGGGTATTCTGGAATCCATCTGCGCCATCTAGAGCCTAATAAATTACAAACTTGCTTAACATTGAGCAAGAAATAGCAAATTCATAAAATAAATGACCTAACTTTCTGAAACTCAAGGTATTGGGACCTTTCATCATGATGTTACCTCTCTCAAGCTATGAGTAACAAGTTGTATTTGTCTCTGTAGTATTTCTTCTGCCATGCTATGAAATTTTGGAGCCATATCCACAAACACCGCGTGCTCTTTCATTGAATCTGGAAAGTCTTGGCGATACTGAGACAAAGATTATTTTTCTGAGCCAACGCGATATTGAAATTTGAAAGTATGTCAATGTTAAAAATTGTGAAGTATAACACATTTTATAATTAGATGAGTTCCACAATTAATAGAAGAATAGAATAAGCTTGGTATTGGGATCTTTTGAGTTAAATATCTCAGAAACAGTAAACTACCAGTTCAGCATACACTAGGACAGTTTTTTTGTTTCGTTATCTGGTCAATTGAACCATATCAATGAATAAGGTGGTTGTGAGAGTACTAAAAAATTACAGTAATACCATGTGCTCATCATAAATACTCATGCATACCTCAAATGCAAGCCCAAGAATCTCCTGCGATAGATAGAGGCAATCATTGTGCATGAGAACAGCAAGCTGGTTGATGCTATCAAGCAGCCTTTCTAGCTTCACAAGTCAAAATAGAAGAGGATTAATATTTAATAGAGTTATTCATATTTTGTGTACACAAGTATCACCAAATATAGGAGTTGAAAAACTAAAAGATATCATCAAAGAACTCAGGTGGAGTTGAGTCTAAAGATAAATTAGTACTTGATAAAGATTTTCAAAAATGCATTACCATAGGATGTTATATTCAATTCTGAATATTTTTGTGGTTTGTAAAGTTTATACAGATATTCATATTAAAAAAATGTTTCATTATCTTTTGTATCTTTCATTTTTGAAGTTCTACCATAAGCTAACTGATGCAGACATATGTTACCTCAAATTAAAGTCACGTATTCAAGTAGTGAAGGCTCTGAAATATCTCAGAAACTGGTTTACTATATATATCTTTAGCAATGTCACAGAGGTAATAACTTCATGACAAACTTAAGATTGACAATCAATATTCTAATTTCATTTGCACCCATCTATAGCTCATTCCATCCAAATGTGTATGTGATAGTAATTACAGACTCTTAGACTTCCTCGATGACAACACAATGACACACATAACACCAAACTCAAACTTTAGTTTCCTTAGCAACTGTACTGACAAAAGGTCTCTGAGGCAATGTTTCCAAAATTGGTTCCCGCGCACTAACCTTGACAGGAATGACAACTTCATATAAAAGTAGAGAATCCCTAGCAGCATGATAAAACTCCAACGCTACTCTAGGGGATGACAAACAGACATCCTGCACGTCCATGACAGCTGTTTCATGAAATGAATAATAGAACAAATAATAATATTCTGCAGAAATTAAGTACAACTAAGAACAATATGCCTTAATATAACAATTAAACTAAATTGCGAATTCCTTATTAGTTTTATTGAAAATAAGCATATCAGTTAATATTTCCTAGTTTGAATTATTGGAAGTCTTTTTTTTTTGTTCCTTGACATCGATGCTTTTTCCCAAATACTTTTGTGTAAGAATGTTGAAGAAACTTCTAGCTGACCGTGTTAATTTAGACATCGAAAAAAGTGCTCACAATCAAATTCTACGCATCCATATACCTCGAGTGTTTCATGCACTAATTTCATTAACTGAATTGCTGCTTTTGACACCACACATCGAAAAAAGTGCTCACAATCAAATTCTACGCATCCATATATACCTTGAGTGTTTCATGCACTAATTTCATTAACTGAATTGCTGCTTTTGACACCACACATCTCTCCGACAGAAACAGCAAGTTGACTTCTTCTGGAGCAGTCCCATCCTGGTTCCCTTTCCTCCTAGTATCCTGTGAGAAACAAAAAAATTATGTATTCTTTGAAGAGTTTCATAAAAAAAGCATACATGGTTCTTTGTCTTATCCTGAAAGCTTACTTGAGAAGCAGCAAAATCACATTGTAGAAGCAAAGTCCTAGCTTTTGCCAAGATTTCTGTCTTCTTCCTGGAAGCAAAGTGAACCTCAACATTCTCAGCAAAACTACTCAACTGGTTATCTTTATTTTCCAATACTGAAATAAACTTCATTTCCCTTAAAGCAGTCTCAAATTCCAAAGTACAATTGATGATCTTCAGGAAATCTGCAAGTTTTGATGCATCTTGGGGGACAACCTGATGCAAGAATTATGCAGAATGACAATCATGAACTGGGCCAAATTAAAAGGCACATACCAGCTGAACTTGAGTACATAATGAAACTCCACTTATTCATCAGACTGACAGCACAGTTCTAAATTTTAAATAGTTGCAAGACGACAGGGATAAATAACTTTATAATGATATCACTGTGCACTCCTCAAAATTAAATGCAGCAAACGGATTAAAACCATACCAGTGAAGCTAATAGAATAAACCAAGAGACAGCGTTAGTGTTTTCCTCTTTAATTTATATATGTTTCTGGTATCTAATACTTCAATACAAACATTTTAACCAAATAATAGGCTTGAATCAAAACATATTACACCAGTTTCTAAGGATCATAACAAATTTGAGTAAGGGAATAATTCTGAATTCTTACAGGTATTTCAATAAAGTATCATTAGAGAAAAACCATATATATTAAAGGGAAGGCTTGGAAAGAGTAACGAGAATAACCTTGGAAAGAAATTTAGAGATTATCATCTCTGATATTCGTGGCCATGTCAATCTTCCAAAGCACTGATTCCAAGAACCATCTTGAAAGCAAATGTATTTGTTGATAAACTTTATAATCTGAATAATCCGTGAATAGAGAGTCTCACCGTTTGTATTTTCAATCTATTATATAGAGGAAAAATGTCAAGGCAACATTCAGTTCTACCATTATAAATATCCAAGATAAACCATTTAAACATGAGACCAGATGTAAAGTTCAAACAGTAAATGACTTGAAGTTTCTACCTTAGGATCATTTACTGGTACAATCTTCAGTATGGCCTCGGTCATTGCTTGTGAGCCTGGACTTATTTCGGTAACAAACGACACAGGCGCTCCAGCATTTAGTGCTGGAGAGATGACATTCTTAATTATCGAGTCAGCTACTCTAGCAAGTCCATAGTCTAAAATGCCAACCACCTACAAGATCAGAAACTGAATTCACTCCGATGCCGCCCCCCTTGCGTCTAGTCACTGTCACTGTAAGTAAAAAGGAAATTAAACACAAGGTGTCGACTTTCACTTACATCCAAAGCTTCTAACACTGTCTTGAGCTCAATCCCATCGTTCCCATCAATGCTCAATACATACTTGACTCGAACACCATACAACTCCTTATCGAAACGCACTGCATTGTCCATGAACCTCACTAGCAACTCTTGCATCTACAAACCCAAACCGAATTCCTCTAAAAAATCACAGTAACGACCTCAAAAAAAAAAAATCACCACTACCACAAAACAATCACAATGTAGTAGTAGCCAGAGAGTCTACTTTTACCTCATCAAAGCAGTCAAACCAGTCCTTTCTCAGCAATCCATATACCACAGGCTCTCTCTCATCAACCTGATCGTCACCGTCGGAAACCCTAAGAGCCTTCTTAAGCTGGAAAAGCTCCTCGGCAGCGAATCTCAGCCGTCCATTCCTCAACGCGTCTCTAGCAGCCTTCAACTTCTCACTTATTTCCACAATTGTCCTCACCAGCTCCAGTAGCTCCTTCTTCTCTCGGGACTCTTTGGTGGCGGCGGTCATCTGTTTGAGAGTGTCGGCGATCTCCGCCTCGACGGGGCAGTCGTCGGAGGAGATCGAGGCGAGGAGGCGGACAACGTCGGAGGAGATCAGGTGGGAGCGCGAAACGGCGTCGTTGCAGAGGGAGAAGAGATCGGCGAAGTCGCGGTGGTGAGAGACGAGGTAGGATTGGACTTTGGACTTGATTTGGAGGGAGTGGGAGTCGAGGCGGTTGATGAGGAGGCGGAGATCAGGTGCGGATAGAGGAGTCGTCGGGTCGCTGAGGTCCTGCGCCGAGAGCAGCTCTCGGACGTTGATTGAGTCGAAGAGGGCGTCCATTTCCGGCGAATCGAACGGCCGGGGAGTGATGCAGAGGAGAGTGAGTGAACCGGTGAAAGTTGTGCGGAGGTTTTAGGCGGAGTCGGAGAGGGTGGGGGGAGTCTTGGGGGTTATTTTGGGCCTGTTTCTGTTCGTGAATGTGGGCCTGTAATTCTGTATTGAGTGATGACGTACGCGTCCATTGATTTTACAAGCCCTTGAATCATAGAGCCCAAATTAATTGGAGGACCATTAAAGACCATCTAATCAAGCTCAAGAGACTCCCGGAACCAACTACTGCCGATACTGTTAGAGCATCCGCACCGTTTAGGACTTCCTATTGACGAGGAATTCCTATTTTAGGACTTCCTGTTACTATTCAGCAAATAGGACTTCATATTCATTTTTTTTGCACAGCAGTGCAACAAATAGGAATTTCTATTACTATTCATAATCATAAAATTAAATTTGATTAATTATTAGTAATATGTTTATCCAATAACTAGCCGACACATGTCATTATCGTGTACATTATTGAACCAAATTTTCAATAAGATTTTCGACGAGTCATGTTGTGGCACGTGTCACATCCACGTGTCACTGTTAGCTAAATTATTGATGAAGATTTCCGGTGAGATTTCTAACCACTGATAATGCGACACGTGTCACATCCACGTGTACATGTCGGATAAGTTATCGATTGAAGATTTCCGGTGAGATTTCTAACCAGTGATAATGCGACACGTGTCACATCCACGTGTACATATCGGATAAGTTATCGATTGAAGATTTCCAATAAGATTTCCGACAAATGAGAATGTGACACGTGTAATCATCATTCAACATCAGATTATCATAATTTTGCTATAAAATCATCATCTCTGGCTCCTAAAGATTGAAACCTCACAACACGAATAAGTCACTAGAAATTCTACACCTGAACACAATTCTTCCGTTTTTCTCATCCAGAAGATGAATCCTAACGATTACGATGAGTCTTCCAGGAGGAGGCGCCAACAACGTCGGCAAGCTGCCACAATGATGAATTCCTTCATCACTGATGCAACCATGGTAGTTGCCACGTTTGATGATGAGCCACCTCCAAGCTGCCTTTCAAACCATCCAAGGCAAAGGGAACCTAGGAGTCAGAATCTGCTTGAAGATTACTTCGTGGAACGCCCTGTTTTCCACGAGCAAGATTTTCGCCGGAGGTTCCGAATGAGCACGCACTTGTTCAACCGGATCAAGACAGACCTCTGTAATCACGACCCATTTTGGCATCAAAGAGCAGATGCCACTGGATTGCAAGGATTCCTCCCCGAGCAAAAGATGACCGGTGCTATACGAATGTTGGCGTACGGCGCAGCCGCATATCAGTGTACTGAGTACACAAGGATGGGGGAGTCAACAACGTTGGAATGCATGAAGAAGTGGTGCACACAAGTGGTCTTGCTCTACAAGGACCGTTACCTCCGCGCTCCAAATGCGGGTGACATAACTCGACTTTTAAGAAGGGCTAGGCAATAGGGATTTCCTGGTATGATTGGAAGCATCGACTGCATGCACTGGGAATGGAAGAATTGCCCAACAGCCTGGCAAGGGGCATATTCGGGCCGAAAGGATCGTCCGACCATAATCTTAAATGCGGTGGCGTCATATGATAAGTGGATATGACACAGCTTCTTTGGGACGCCTGGAGCACAAAATGCTATTAATGTGCTGAACAGCTCGGATGTCTTCGACCAGCTCCTTGCCAGAAGAAGTCCGCTTTCGACGTATAAAGTCCACAGTATGACTTACCACCACACTTATTATATAGCAGATGGTATATATCCGAGGTATTCCTCGTTTGTCAAGACAATTTCCAATCCGCAAGATCAACCACAGAAGTTGTTCGCACGGAAACAAGAGTCATATCGTAAAGATGTGGAGAGGTGCTTTGGCATCATGCAATCTCGTTGGGCTATCATTTGTCACTCAGCCATGTGTCATCACAAATCAACATTGAAAATGATCATGTTGGCTTGCATCATCGTGCATAACATGATTGTTGAAGAAGAATTTGTGGAAAATGATTTTGAGGAGTACGAGGAAGAAGATTTACAAAATCCAGCTACTGCTTCAACAGTTTATGATGGGCCGGTGGATGAAAATGGTAACCGGATTCCATTTGAGCCAGTTGGAAGAGATCAAAATCATCAACGGTTTAGCGACCGTCTCGTCGATTTACAATCAGTGTATCTCCATAGTGAGCTTCAAAAGGACTTAGTGAAGCACAACTGGTTTCTTGAAACCAGTGAACATCTCTAAATAACGTGCGCGATATATGTGTGTTTCTCTTTTTTATGTGTGTTTGCATTTTGTATGTGTGTTTCCATTTTGTATGTGTGTTTGCCTTTAATCATGAATAAATGTAATGTGTTTGAAGATCTCTTAAATAAATAAAGTGCAATTTTATTTCTTGAAAATTAAAATTACATAATGATATGCCAAGCATAGATTTATTATTAAGACAAACTAAACTAATCACTAAAATCAACGTTGCGGGGACGATAACAATCGGTAAAGCTAGCATCGCCGACTTCTCCTTCATCGTCATCTACTTGCTGAAGGATCTCCGATTTCCGCTTCATGAAGTACCTCTTTGAATTTGGGGTCATAGCCTCGAAATTCATTGTCATGATTCTTGTTTCTTCTTCTCGTGCCCTCAATTTGTAGTTTTTCTCATCAAGTATTCGTTGATTTTCATCATTTGCCCTCGTCCAATCGGCAAACATTTTTTGATTAGCTGCAATGCTCTTCAAAGTCTCATCTCTAACTTCATTCGATGGTGTCATGGCCTTCTTTCCCCTTCTTTTTGCTTCCTTGGCCGCCTTCACTCCTTGAGGTCTAGGCAGGCTTGAGGTTCCTCCAAGGTTGATTTGTGATGTTGGCATCACTTCATCTTCATCCAAGTTGACGATAGGAGATACTTCATTAACGGTAGGTGGTTCTTCGAAGTATGAATTGTAAGAAGGTTGAGTGGTAGTTTCGACGACTCTAAAGGTAGGATGATTTTTGACCTCTTCCCAACACGCAAAGTGCGCAAACTCCTCCTTTTTTTTCCCCACATAAAACGTTTGGGCTTTCCTTAACTACAAAAAAAAAAATTACAAGTTACGAATTAATATTTCATGTTTTATATATCTCATAAAATTAATTAAAATTGAAAGGACCAACATAAAAAAATCATTACCTCATCATACACATTTCCGCCGGATTCCGGATTCCTTCTCGCGTATGCAAGAGCCGCTTTCCATTGTGACAAATTTGGCTTCAACTTAGCAAAACGGGAGGCAAGTGCATTTTGAGACCTAGGTTCCGCCCTCGCTTCACCTTGACCCATCACCCAATTTTGTTGGAAATCGCCGTGAATTTTTTCCCACAATTTGTAGACCTTTTGTTTGTTGCCGGAGATAGGCCATACACTATTACGACAATATGATATGCATAATTGTACATCTTCCGACATGAGCCAAATTGATGGACATTTTTCGCCAAAAAAATAAAGAGATTGTGAGATAGAGAGAGTAGAGAGGGAGGAGGAAGAGAATTTGTTTTGCACAAATTGGTGTGAAGTATTTGAGAAAATGAAAGTAGTATTTATAGAAAAATAGTAGGGGGTTTTTAGAAATTTTTAGAAATTTTTTGGAATTTTTTGGGATTTTTTTCGGGGTAATTTTGGGGTAGCCGTTCTGAAAAATTCAGAAATTCAGGTAGCCGTTGTGTTTAAATCTCAGCCGTTGGATAGGATTTTAGATTCAAAATGGACGGCCCAGATCAATCGGCCCGTTACTGATTTTACTGGGGCCGACAGCGTGCCACGTGGCGCTCTGTGATTGGTCAACGGTAAAAACGTAAAAAAATATATTACTTTTTAGGTTTAAATTTTTTTCGTTCCCACCTGAAGTCAGCGAGAACGTCCGCTTCGGCCATCGATTTCAAAACGTCTGGGAGGACGTTCTTCTCGTCAACTGCCGGTCTCCTCTCCCTCCCACCCCCGCTGCACAACCCCAGCATCGAGGACATCCTCCTTGCCGGCGGGTCCGAGGATTTTTGGGGAGGACGTCCTCTGTTTCAGTCCCTCGCTGCAGCTGCTCTTAGAGTGTTAGAGCATCTCTAACAGTTTTTTTTTATGATTTCTACAAAGTAGAGAATCAAAAAACATAATTTATGATAAAATTTATGTACCAATTTCAATAGATTCTCCATTTTGTAGATTTCTCTAAATATATAGAGAATATTATAAATATAGGGAATATTGTTTTCTCTCTTCTCAAATTCTTTAAAATAATGTATTTAAAGAATCCGTTGGAACAAAACAATTAAAAATTTTCTTAAAAATTTAAATCAAATATAAGGAAGATGCTGGAGTTCCTGGACTGATGTTGGTCACTCTGATATCATTTTCAAAATAGTTCAATTCACCGCATAATTGATTTCTCTGACATTCTGGTCCAGCAATATTAATTAGTCCGGTCATTGAGTTCCGTTACACCAAATTAATTATAATTTTTGCCATCTCGATCAAATATCATATCTATTCAACTAACAAGTTTATGAAACACAAAAAAAAAAGAAGTTGAATAACGCTCATTTGGTGCTCGTCGTCTCATTCTATTAAATGTACGTTATCTTCGATCACCTCAATGAAAATATCATATCGGTTCAACTAACAAGACTAGTAAACACGAATAAAATTAATGCTTAGTATTAGGCATGCCTCATGTTTCATTTCTATTTGTATCCAAAAGAAGAATGAGCAAGATTTATCTTGTCTATTAGTCTATTACTTAGACTCGAGATTTAACTAGCCATATTGCAGCCCGTGCACTGTCAATGAACAAACCTAGCTAGTTTTAGTAAGAGGGTGATTGACATCACATTTTAGCCATTACACTTAGTTTGTAACACTCACTTCGTTTGTATCATTTTTGAATAAGAACACAATTTGAAAGCTCTGTTAGCTAAACACCTACGATCCCTCCTCCCTCATTTCAATTTCCAGGCACTTTGATTTCGATGAATAAACTATATATAGTAAAGAGAGTGTTAGGACGGAGGTGAGAGCATCAAAATGGAATAAGTAACTTTCTTGGACTCATGCCATATCTGGTCAAGTTTATAACATGTTGTTGATAAATATTGACTAATTCAACGCCGATGTACATTGACCTTTGACGATTTCTACATAAACCCAAACGAATGAAAAGTTATGAAACACGACCGCATTTCTCAAATATTTGAATAAGCGTTTCTGTCACTCCATCAAACATCATCACATTCGTGGCAACTGGAAATTTCTACTCTAGAACAAAACAAAGCGTGCGCGAACTCTCTCTTTAGTCTGGAATTGTAATTTTCCTAACCTCAATCGGAAAAATAAGCATGTATATATAGGAGTGGCGCAATTGCAGTAAAAAGTGAAACTACAACTGATGAGGGAAAAACATTGAGCAATAGTACAAGAGAAAGTGAGAAACACCATTTGGTAATCCAAAAACTCAGCACTAGTATGAAAATTACACGTAAGCAATCCGGTACTGCATGTCTTTGGACTAAAAACCTAGTCTAACCCATAACGCCCATTATTTGCTTTTTAACAATGGGATTATAATGTACATAGGTAAATAAACAAAGCAAAAATGTAGTTTGCATTGCAAGATGAAAACTTATCTTTGGTGTGAAGAGAAATCGACCTCGCTAAAACCCTAATTCCAAACGCTCCATATCTTATCTCCGACGAAACTGACCAGCCTCCTCACTGAGGAAGCTTTCTCAGTCTCCACCTCACGGCAGCCAGCTCCTTCTTCATCGCCGTCACAACTTCCCACATCCACTTCACTCTTCAGCTCCTCTTTCATTGCCGGAGAATTACCAACATCACCCTTTGACTCATCCTCCATCTTCTTCTTCCTCACTTTCTTAACCTTGGGATTCTTCTTCTTCTCAGCTAGCTTTTCCTCATACGCCTCGATTAATTCATGGATCAGCTGACGGTTTGGGGACGCATCCCATCGCGCCCAGAAGCTCGTGTAGCACCCAAAGCAGTCGCAGTGCGACATCGGAGCAGCTTCATGTGCCTTCTTCTGAGCCTTGCTGTAGACGTTGGCCGAGTTGTTGTTGTTGTTGGTGTAGGAGATGAGGTAGGCGAGGACCTCTCGATCCTGAACGGATAGTGCGGCGGTCAAAGCCAAGATGGTCGCTGGAAGGAGGGCAAATGGGTCCGGGATCGAAGAAGAAGAAAGCGGCGGCGAAGGGTGGACCTTGCCTTTCTTGTTGTAGAGCTTCTTCATGGTTGATGGACTGTTGGTGTGGTTGTTGAGGGGAGTTGTTGTAGTTGCTTGGATCAGTTGTTGTTGTGTTGCTGAAATGGTATTTGGTAATGTTTTGCTTACAGAGGAAGAGAATGTGACAAGAATGACTACCGAAGGCTCTCTCTCTCTCTCTTTCTGGTTTGAAGCTTTTTATATTCTCCGGACTTCGTACCCCCCTTTGAAACTTCTGTGTTGTTTCGTGGGGCTTAAGCCAGAAAGTCTTGGAGGGTTATCTGCTCACGCGCTATATGGGGGCGAACGTGCAAGAGTAATATTTATTCTGTTTTTTTTTTAAATTTAAAATGTAATATTTTCTTATAAGGAAACATATTGAAATGCTAAAGCATACTTTCGAGGAGGTGAAAGAGTAAAGCATTTTTCGTTACACTTCGAACAATTAATGAAGATTACAAGAGGTTGTGGACACTGTTCTAAAAGGTGGCCTAGGCGACCGCCTAGGCGATGCTTAGGCGCTACGCGAAGCTAAATGAGGGAATAACCTCTCTGGGCGGACTAGGCCCTCTCAGGCGCTTATGGGCGGGTTAGGCGCTCTCAAGCGCTCTTAGGCGAGTCTAGGCGATGCTGGACGTGAAAATAATAATAATAATTTAAAACTCAAATAATTTGAGATTTGAGATTATTACTCTATATTATATATTTTTGTATGGAGATTATGACAATTTAAACTATATTTATTGCTAATTTTATTATATAAGTGTTTTAAGTATTCATTATTTCACATATATATGTATTGAATTAATACCGCCTTTAAGTCGCCTAGAAAACGTCTAATTCCGATTAATCTACGTCTAGCCGCCTAGGCGCTCGAAGGTATGTTCACCGTTTAGGGTCGCCTAGCGTTTTTTAGAACTTTGGTTGTGGACTATGCAACGCAAACGGTTTGTGACAAAGTTTGTCTATCTAAAGACATGAGTAAATTAAGCAGACTTTCTGAACAAATTTGACATTATTGAGTTATCGATTATAACATGGATGATCTATTGAGCTCTCTAGCGAGCTAGAGCTCGCTACTTTTGATTATTTCTATCGAAATATATCTCCTATAAGCATAATTATATATTTTACAGTTTCATAATTATTCAATTACCAATGTCGTCATCATAACAGATGACAAGATATCAGAAAAAACCCTAAAAGCTTAAGATCCCCGCTTATTGAGAGTTTTCTCCTGCTATACAGTGTGACTCGTTCGACGGCCCTATTGGCTGACGTTGGCCTACTATCTCGTCTAAACCATGAGGGTGCGGCCGGACGAGTGGTTGTGGCCTCTAAGGAAAGCTTCTCCTTAGTGGGTCGTGATGGGAAACACCTAGTAGTCCTGGGGTCGTACATGGTTTCAAGCAGAAGGTCGACAGCGGTAGCGGTTCAGCCTGAATCTGCTCTATACGGATTCACAGTCGTTGATGTGGATGACTGCCGGTGGGGTTTGGAATGGTGGTGGAGGCTCCATACCTCGATCCCTTCAAAGCTTGAGGTTTCTGCCATGGAGACTGTGGAAGGTACGTTGCCTGGTGCTACAGTGACGACCGGTTCTCCAGTGCGCTGGTGCGTTTGGTTTTGGTGTTGGTCTTCTTTATAGGTTTTGTGTGGTCAGTATGGGACGTGGGCGTGCGTTATAGTCCTAGGCCCACAATATTTTATGTTATGGTTTTGTTTAGTAGTTTTTACTTTTTACTGTAGTAATAAAGCTCATTTTCAATGTAGAAGGGTTAGTCGGGCGATCTTATTTGTGCCTTGTCTGTCTTAGTGAGGGTGTGAGTTGTGGTAAAATAACCACATTCTCATAGTGGCAAAATGAAACGAAGTGTCGACATTGTCGTTCGACAACATGGTAGGAAAGCCGATCAATCTGTCATGATGCGTCGTAGTAGTCGCGTAATCTTTCTGTTACCATGTCGCCACTATGGTAAAACAGACAAAATAGTTGATGTCGTATTCTTTGCTAATTGGTGTGTGTTTGAATGCATAAGTTATATGAGTTATCTTGTGATTGTCCGAGATGTTATGTTTGCGTTTATTGTAATACAAGGTTTAAACATCATGTCCCCCTCAAATATGTATTTAGCAGTTTCATTAATGAAGATTTGAAGGCTGTTGCACCGCCTTTATTTTATTTTTATTTAAAAAAAAAGCATATCTATATATTATAACCCTAGTATGTATGATTGTTTATGTCATCTACTATACAATTTACAAGGCTACATTGTTCGAAATCTTAGCATAAGATCGAATCACTGCACTTGGACTTGTACACGGCTACTAGTTACAAAAATGTGTGAATACGTACTACCAATAGTAATATATGTAAATTAATTATAAATCTTCGGCTACTGCAGAATAAAAATTCCATTTCTCTATATGGTCTATACAAACGAGATGTCAAGGCATTCCTCATGAATTTCTTTGTAGAATTTCCACTCCCTGCAGTCGTAGGCTCGTTGGGCAAGTTCCATTTTTCTACTTTATAAATATCCACTGAGCGCCATAGAATGATACGAGCTATGACTGAGAATCTGAGATACTGAGAAATTGGACAGTCCAAACAAGAAATATGTGCTGGCATGGATGGGAACGTTTTGATTCTATGGTCCTTCTACGCCGTTCTGTTTCAAGACATTAAGTACTCGATCATAGGCTATGTTCAATTGTTCATAGCTAGCGTCGTCGATATAGATCGATCGACGAACAGAGTGTACGGTAAGTGTACTAGCATATATGCATCCACGTAGATTGATCACCATGGCCATTTATCATCAAAAGGCTATATATGACAGACTACATCAATCGATAAACCTAAGCTAGTCACTCATCAGATATTCATGGCCATTTTTTTTTGAGATGACGTTAAATTTTATTGAAGGACAACAACGATACAGAGCTTCATCGAATTATCCAGTCAGATAAAAGGAAACTCTATAGCATCATTATTGTGAAGCATAATTTGGTCAATCTAGACAAACAAACCAGAGTAGTACTAGACTAAATTTTTTTTGGTGCACAACTCCTTCGATGTCTAGTCACTATCTCTAGGCAAATCGCCGGCAATGTTCCGCCGGTAATGTTAAAAAAAAAAAAAGACATTACCGGCGACTTACGCAATGTCTTTTTTTTTTTTTTAATTACCGGCGGAACATTGCCGGCGATTTGCCGGAAAAATCGCCGGCAATGTTAAAAAAAAAGAAGACATTACCGGCAATTTTTGGGGAAAAAATCGCCGGTAATGATAAAAAACATTGCCGACGATTTAAAAATCGCCGGCAATGGTTAAAAATGTGGTAGTGTTCCTTCAAAAACTTTGTCGTCGGCCGCCACCTATCTTTGTCCCGCAAACCACCTTTCACACTGCTTCTTAAACGTGACAGAACCCCCACATCCACCACCAAATGGAGTCTCGCCACAAGTCAATATTCCATCTCAAACCTACGGTCTTCCAACCCAACCCAAGTACAAAGCCGAGCCATCGAAATTCATGTTCGACCAGCTCCAAGCCTTAACGGATTGCATCTTGTCGTGTACGACGCTTGAACAAAGGAAGACATCTGCAACAACTGGGGATAACCCACCCCTTTTCACCAACCCCAAGTTGACCACCTACTCTCTTTCTCTCCACTACCACTGCAAAATATGACGAAAACAAACAAGACAACACTCTACCACTAGTTGGGCTCCAAACACCATCGTCGCCCACCACCAGGCTAAGAACAGATCTCATCCAACCACACCCTAGAGTGTTGACAAGGCTAGAGGTCACCGCCGACGTGATCCGGGCCGCCAGACGAGTGAAAAAGAAAAAGAGAAGTTTTTTATCTCGTGGTCTCTCTATTGTGTTTAGGGTTTCATGTACTTCATCTTTATCTGGACTAGATTTAGACGATTTTCGAGATGATAGATTGAAGTTTAAATTTAAAGTTCATAACTTGGCTTATTGTTTAATTTTGAGGTTTATATTATAAATTTGTTTCTTTAGGGTTGATGACTACATATGAGAAATTTTTATTTTTTTTCTTAACACTTTAGTTTAACTTAATAAAGATCAAACCCTTGAAATTTAATGTTTGGAGTTTAGGGTTTGAGATTTATAGTTTAAGGTCAATTTAAGATTTTATCTAAATTATAAAATTACAATTATTCATTTAAGTTTTTGGTTATAACTGATCGAGGTCCAGCCAACATAGTGCTAAAGTTGATCTTGAAGAATAGTGGTTAGCATGATAGATTGAAGTTTAAGTTTAAAGTTCATAACTTTGCTTATTGTTTAATGTTGATGTTTAGATTATAAATTTTTTTTGTTTAGGGTTGACGACTACAAATAAGAAATTTTTATTTTTTTTCTTAACACTTTAGTTTAACTTAATAAAGATCAAACCCTTGAAATTTAATATTTGGAGTTTAGGATTTAGGGTTTGAGGTTTAGAATGTAGGATCAATATAGCTGAGCTCCTGTCTAGCCTCCACTTGCCTCATTCACTGGTGGAGGTGTTGCTTCACGAGCAATCTTCTTCACGAAGATGTCCCATATGCATGAGGGAGGTCCAACCCTCGGGCCAGACAGGAAGAATGCCCTTTCTTCCCTTTATTTGAAAGGGTCGGGTTTCGGGGATGGTGCAGACGTTATGCAACGTTATTGACCGACTTTATATCCTAGTTAGTGATGTGATTATGGTAAAGACGTTTGACATCCAAATGAGCATATACGTACTCTCTTTTTTGAGAATGATTTGCATATAAAGATATAAAACAGATATCCACCCGACATGGCTTCAAAGTTCAAACAAGGTAAAATTAGTACATGCGTGAAATATAAGATCAAATTCAAGGAGAGGTTTAACTCCAGTATTCACGCTACACCCATCAAATTATATATGAGCTATACTGATAAAACTAGATACCGCATTACCACTCCATGGTAGAACCATCCTTGAACTAGAGACTATATTTTGCAAGCACAATGAAATCTCTGACCTACCACAATTTACTTCTAGGCAACATATTCTAGTTGCTGGGCACAAAATATATATGGAAAACACCATTTAACTTGTCGAAAGCGATGGCCCCCTGTGCTCATATATAATTTATACTACACTTATATTACTACTACTAAACTCCCATGCATGCAAGTACCATTTACTAGGATTAATTAATCATTAATGTATGCCCTAGTTTCAAGTGCTGCTACTCCATCAAAGAAACTCGGCCAGGACATTTTTGATCAGATAATCGGAGACGATCTGGTTTGCTTTCTCCGTGGGATGGAAGGAGTCCCAGAAAATGTATTTGCTTGCATCAGTGCAGGTGAACATGTTGTTGCGGTTGCATGCGTACCCCATTTCAAACATTCCTGTGGCGCAACAAGCCACTGATGTCACCTCAAATCCTGTCAATTAATAAGATGTAGAAGATGTTGAGCAAGTTACTTCAAACAAATACAAAGACAAAGGGCTGACCAAGCGACAATACTACGTACTGATGCATTTGAAAAATATCAGAACACTGATAATAGAAGTCACATGATTTTCAACCACCTAAAGAATGTGACTACATAAGTGCTAACTAAAGGGACGTATCGCGAATGGCAAGCTCGTAAAGCTTTTCATGCTGTGTAAAGTACATGGTTGCGGTGAGAAACTGAAGAAACAAAAATGATGATCGTGTTCGTGTTCGTGCAAACATAAAGAACTCGCTTACCATATGCCGAAGGCTTTTTTATCATATGGAGGAAAATGTGATAGGGATTTGAGAACACCAATCTGCTCCCAGGAAGCTCTTTGTTGAGGCTCACGGTCAAGGACTTGAGCTTGTTATTGAACTGCAAAGCCACGTCGTTGTAGCTAGAAACGCAGTCATTTCCACCCATCGTATTACTGGTTCTCTCTAGTGGTAAGCATCCCATTGGAGGAAGTCCTCCTACAGAAATTTTCCGAGCTCCGAGCTTGTAGAGTTCCTTGACGAAGTTCCCTGCGATTCCGATGAGAAAGTCCTGGTATTGGGAGGTAGTGTACTGGGATGCTCGGCTTGATGGTGGAAATGTGGAGTAGTAGTTTTCTAGAAAGTCATTGGTTCCTAAGCTCATCATGTGCAAAGCTTCGTTGATTGTTTTGTTTGCTTCATTTCCTCCCTGGTAAGCTCTCAGCTTAGTCTGGTATTCCTTGTAGAAGTTCAATTGCTTCCAAAGTGGGATCACAGACTGCAACATTCCAAATCCATTAGCATATGCTGAACTGCTGAAGTACAAGGCCTAGAATCATATGACTGGCTTAAATAGACCGAGAAAATAGTTAATGAAAATAGGACTTAATTTGTATACAAAATTCGTACACCATGCATGTCACATTATCAGGTGACTCTAAGAGCATCCTCACCCATTTTATAGAGAGGAAGTTTTATTTTGAGGAATTACTCACTCATTTGAGAAATTTCTCTTTAATAGGAAGTCATATTCTTATTTTTCGTGCAGTGGTGCCAAAAATAGGACTTCTTATTACTATTCATTATTATGTAATTTTTTTAAAAAAATCCGATTAATATTTTCACCTAATAATTAACCGACACGCGTCATTCTGGATCAGATAATTGGTAGCAGATTTCTAATAAGATTTCTGACAAGTAATTTTGAGACACGTGTCATGTCTACGTGTCGGTGTCAGCAAAATTATTGATTGAAGATATTCGGTAAGATTTCTGGTAAGATTACAAACCAATGAGAATGAGACACGTGTAATGTCTACGTGTCGGTGTCGGCAAAATTATTGATGAAGATATTTGGTAAGATTTCCGGTAAGAATTTTAATTAATCAAAGGTCGACACGTGTCGTTATCTAAAAAAATAAGGTAATTCAAAATGGCTATAAAAGAAAGAGCTATGGGAGTGGACGACTCACACCAACTACACATTACTTGTAGTTCTACTCGTATCTAAGCCACTCTAAACACTTCTTCACATTTTGGTTTCATCAAGATGAATCCTATGAATTTCGGTATTTTTTTCAGTAGGAGACGACAACAACGCCGGCGAAATGCGTTTTGGGTCTTAGTTTCCGGCATCAATTCACCATAACCTGGCTCTCAATTCTCCTTGAAATCGCCATAAACCTTTTCCTACAATTTGTCGACCTTTTGTCGATTTTCGGTGATGAAATCAACATTAAAACGACAATTGCTCAATTGTACATCTTCCGAAATAAGCAAATTTGTTGCCATTTTTCCCATAAAAAAAAAGATTTAGAGGAGAGATGGAGAGAGTGAATTTGTTGTGCACAAATTGGTGTGAGAAATGAATAAAATGAATGTAGTATTTATAAAAAAAAATGTAGGGGTCATTTGCAATTTGTTTGGATTTTTTTGCAAATTTTTTTGGGTTTTATTTTGCAATTATTTCATTTCTGACCGAAGTGGCCATTGTATTTAAATCTGAGCCGTTGATGGCTTAGATCCGTTCGAAATGGACGGCCCAGATCAACTTAGCCGTTGATCTGTCCATTGCCCAGGAACCGCCACGTGTCGCCTTCTTATTCGCTCGTCTTTTTTTTTTTACTTTTTCACCGGCGCGTGTGTTACACCCGCCTGATAGGAAAAAAATTACATCAGCTTGGCATCACCCACGTGAGTGGGGCCCACCAGGCGGACGTTCACTCGTTCTTCCTCAACCGAAGACGTCCCTCCGGTCAACGATCGGTCTCCCTCCGTTTTTTCCCCCGCTGCACCTCCCTTGCTTACCGGACGTCCTCTAAACGGCAGGGCCCATGCCGGACGTCCCCGAAATCCTCCATCGTTGCAGCTGCCCTAAGGTGAAAATATACAAGCAATACATACATGTACGTATGTATACATGCACATATTAAGTGCGCACACTGACACACATATAAGATCAGTATGCTTTGTGGTTTATACGAACTAAGCTAAAGATTTGGGACTAGTATTATACCAGGACATCTGAAGTTGCCGTGTCATATCCGGTTCCAGCAGAAGCAAATGTGACACCGGTGGCGAAGTATGATATGTTGTACGAAGGATCCAAGTAGGCAGGAATGGTTGGTTTCAGGCCAAAAGCTTTGGAAATGAAATCGGTAGGTATTCGACCGTCTAGAACTTAGAATTGATAAACAAGAACTGCAAAGACAAGAACTGCAAAGATGTTTGATAAAGAATAACTCTCTTTATTAGCTTTAGAAAACTAACTCAAAAACTAAAGCTCTCTCTTTCAATCGTCTTACTATATGCCACACATTGGCTTCTTCTTATATAGTCAAGAACATTCCTAGTCTCATTATATTTAGACAACTCCTAAATATAATCTCTACTCCTTATTTCTATAAACTTCCTAATCCTTATTGGAAGTATTCAAGCTTACTTCAACATTCTCCCCTTTAAGCTTGAAGTCTTCCTTTGCCGACTCTTGAACTCCTATGAACTCTCTCATTTCTTTGAATTTGATTCTCCCAAGCGCCTTCGTGAGTATATCTGCCTTTTGCTCACTTCCTGGTACGTGTTCAACTTCTATTTGCCCATTTTCGACGCATTCTCTTATGAAGTGGTATCTTCGGTGTATGTGCTTACTTCTGCCATGAAATACTGGGTTCTTTGTGAGAGCAATTGCTGATTTGTTGTCGATACGTATGGTGACTTTCTTACTCGAAGTTTCAGTGATTTCACTAAGCAAATCTTGGAGCCAGATTGCTTGTTTTGCTGCTTCAGTTCCTGCCATAAACTCTGCTTCACAAGATGATAACGCCACAACATCTTGTTTCTGCGAACACCAGGAGATTGGACTTTCTCCAATATAGAATATATGCCCCGTTGTGCTTCTCCCATCATCTGGATCAACATTGTGACTGCTATCACTGTAACCCACCAGACTTGGTGTTTTTGTGCATCGGTTGAAGGTTAAACCAAGGGTAGTGGTTCCTTTCAAGTACCTTAAACATTGTCTCATTGCAATGTCGTGTGACTCTCTGGGACTTTGCATATATCTGCTTAGTACGCCTACACAAAAAGACAAGTCAGGTCTCGTATGAAGTAGATACCGAAGACAACCAACATTCTTTCTGAAATCTGTAGCATCGATTTCTGTTTCACTCTCAGCTTTTGATAATGTTAGTCCTGTTTCCATAGGCGTATAAACTGAATTACAGTCTTTCAATCCTGCATCTTCCAAAATTTTAAGTGCATAGCGCCTCTGGTTCAGTGTTATTCCTTTGTCGTGTTGATCTACTTCAATTCCAAGATAGTATGTTAGCTTCCCGAGATCACTCATCTCAAACTTAGAAGCCATCTCCTCCTTAAACTTGTTAATGCAGCATAAGTTTGTTCCTGTGACAAATAAATCATCAACGTACACTGCTATAATAAGGAGACCTTCTTGTTCCTTCTTTCGATAAACAGATGGCTCCTTAGAACATTTTATGAACTGTAATTCTGTAAGAATGTGGTTCAGTTTGTTGTTCCATGCTCTTGGTGCTTGCCTTAGACCATACAAAGCCTTGTTTAGCTTATAAACTTTGTCCTCACTTCCTTTCTTCTCAAAACCCTCTGGTTGCGACACATACACAGTTTCCTTTAGCTCGCCATGGAGGAAAGCTGTTTTAACATCAAGATGGTGAATTTCCCAACCGTTTGATGCTGCGAGGTTGATAAGAAGCCGTATGGTCTCAATCCTAGCTACTGGAGCGAAAACTTCTTCAAAATCCACTCCATATTGTTGTACGTAGCCTTTAGCAACGAGTCGGGCCTTGTATTTGTTGATACTTCCATCTGAGTTTCTTTTGAGTTTAAACACCCATTTTAGACCAATTGATTTTGCTCCAACCGGTAAATCAACAAGGTTCCATGTGTTTAATTTCTCAATTGAATTGATCTCATCTTCACAGGCAAGTATCCACTCTTTTGTTTCTTTTGCTTCACGAAAGTTTCTTGGCTCGTTATTTAAGCACAGAAGTAGCATCTCTCCTTCTTCCTCAGCGAGAACATAGTCCTCAAGATATTTGGGTCTCGTTCTTTGTCTCTGTGATTTTCTCAGATTTGGTGGTGACTGGTTCTCATACTCACGCTCGTGCTCTTTACTATTGTTGACAACTTCGCGCTCATCACAACTTTGCTGCTCTGTTACGGTTTCGGAATTCTCATTATCTCCGAGAGTATCTCCGATATTCTCACTTTCTCCTTCAAGATTCTCTCTTACTTCTTGGATACCATGATTTCCAAATTCCCCGAGAGTAATGCAGAAGCTTTCATCACTGTTCTGTTCTGTATCATTGTGTCTCCAGTTCCAGCTTTTAGTTTCATCAAACACCACATCGCGACTCACTATGATCTTGCGAGATTGCGGATCAAATAGGCGATAAGCCTTTGATCCCGGTTCTGTTCCCAGATGAACAAGCATCCTTGATCTGTCATCAAGTTTTCTCAACAATGGCTTGTCTATCTTTGCATAACCAACACACCCAAATATTCGAAGGTGATCAATGCTCGGTTTCTTAGACCTGAAAACTTCATACGGGGTTTTGTCCTTGAGTGCTCTTGTGGCTATCCTATTCAGAAGATAGGTAGAATGTCGAATTGCTTCACCCCACAAATAGTTTGGTACGTGCATGTGTTTGAGAATACTTCTTGTCATTCCCAACAACGTCCTATTACGTCTTTCAACCACGCCGTTCTGTTGTGGAGTATACGGAGCAGTGAGGTGTCGTTGTATGCCAGCATACTCACAGAAAGAATTGAATTCTTGTGACACAAACTCTCCTCCTCTATCCGTTCTGAAAGTTTTGATGCTAGCTCCTGAATCTTGTTCCACCAAGCATTTGAACGTTTTAAATTTCTCAAACGCTTCACTCTTTTCTCTGAGAAGGATTGTCCACATGTACCGGGAGTGGTCATCAATGAGGACAAAAATATACTTCTTTCCTGCGGCTGTACTCGGTGTTATGGGGCCACAGAGGTCTCCATGTATGAGCTCAAGGATCCTGTCTGCTCGATATGAGGTGGCTTGAGGAAACATTTGTCTTGTTTGTTTTCCAAGTAAACAAGATCTGCATATTTCCTTTTCAAAAATAACGTGTGGGACTCCTTGAACAAGTTTTCTTTGTACCATGGCCTTAATGGTTTCGAGATTTACGTGTCCCAATCTGGCATGCCACCGACTTGACTCACTTATGGCCGTGAGATGAAGACACGCAGTGTTTTGTATGCCCATACGAACTTTGTATAAGCGATTTCTGGATCTTTCTGCTTTGACGAGTAGCTTCCCCTTTGAGTCACGCATTGTTAGATATCCTCCTCGCATCCTTATATCACATCCAGATTCTGTGGCTTGCCCCAAGCTAATGATGTTGCTTTTTAAATCCGGGATGTAATAGACATCAGACATTACGCGAGACTCCCCATTCATATCTATGAAAGAGATTGAGCCTTTTCCCTTAATGTCTATCCGAGAATCATCTCCGAATCGCACTTTGCCAGTGACAGAATCATCAATCTTATTGAAATATCGGTGATCACCTGTCATATGGTTACTAGCGCCGTTGTCGAGGTACCATATGTTCTCTTCACTGGTGTTGGTTTCATAATCACTTAGTTTGCAATGCTTCTCATTTAAGTACACCACCTCGTGCATCATAAGCTCATCTGCGGTTTGTGTGTCGGAGTTTACAGTCTCTTGAGCTTCTTGTAACTTGAGTAATCGATCGGGACAGTTAGATGCAAAGTGTCCCATCTTATCACACCGATAGCAAATTACTTTTGATGTATCTCTCCCATCAATGTAACGTCCTCTGCCTCTTCCCCTGAAGGATGAACGACCGCCTCGGCCTCTGCCTCGAAAGTCACTCCTGGAATCTCGGTATTGAGTTGTTGGAGCCTCTGTGTACATGAGTTTGCCTTGTTCATCTTGAGTTTCTTCTTTGTCTTCGGAGATACGTTCTTCGTATGCTTTTAAACGACCAACAATATCTTCGAAGCTGGTGGTATTAAGATCTAACACCTGTTCCAACGCGGCAACGATATGTATGTACTTCGTACGGGGAAGGCTCTTCAGAAATTTCTTAACCAATTTTGATGCCGTCATGTTGACTCCCAAAGCGGCTGATTTTGAGGAGATTTCAGAGATTTTCCCGACAAAGTCATCTATTGTCTCTGAATCTTTCATCTTGAGGCGATCGAATTCGGCTGTCAAAGTTTGTAGACGAGCTTCTTTGACTCTCTCTGCTCCCACATGTCTTGCTTTAACTGCGTCCCATATCTTCTTTGCTGTATCAAGTTCCCCAACTTGCAAGATAAGTATTTCTGGTATGGATTGGAAGAGTAAAGCAATGGCCATATTATTCTTCTCGTCATCGATGGGATCCGAGTCTGTTTCTATGACCTCCCAAACTTTATGAACCTTGAGTGCAATCTTCATTCGCATGGCCCACACCGTATAATTCGTTGTGGTGAGCATAGGACATACGATGGAACCTCCTTCTTTAGGCCGTGCCGTAGATAACGTTATATCACCCATCTCTATCTTACGATCGTTTGCAAAGCTCTGATACCAAATCTAGAACTTAGAATTGATAAACAAGAACTGCAAAGACAAGAACTGCAAAGATGTTTGATAAAGAATAACTCTCTTTATTAGCTTTAGAAAACTAACTCAAAAACTAAAGCTCTCTCTTTCAATCGTCTTACTATATGCCACACATTGGCTTCTTCTTATATAGTCAAGAACATTCCTAGTCTCATTATATTTAGACAACTCCTAAATATAATCTCTACTCCTTATTTCTATAAACTTCCTAATCCTTATTGGAAGTATTCAAGCTTACTTCAACAGACCGTTGGAGAACCTCCCGGTTGGCTTGCCACCAGAGAAATCACGGCCATAAGGCTGGAAGTTGCTCCTTGCAATAGTGGGAATCTGGTTGTTGTTCCCAGCATCGACGGAGGAGTCGCCGAACACGATGACTGCCGGAACTTTTGCTGCAATTTTGGTGACTAATAGAAGAGATAGGAGGAGGAGGAGGAGGAGGAGTTGAGTTGGGAGCAGAAATGAAATGTGCGTGTGTGCCATTGCTATATTGCAAGCGTGTTGGTTTTGTGACTGATGCAAACCTTGGACATGAAGTGAGGAGGAGACTTCTCTATAAATATGCATGTAACTGGTTGGAATATAATTAGTTCAAATCTTTGAATTGAGAGGCATTGGAGTAAAGAAGTTGTTGGGGGGTTTAAATTGGTTCTCTTTAGCTAGCTTTACTGAGCAGGTTGGTATAGATTAATGCGATCTGTAGACTAACTGAAGGAATTTGGTTGGCCATGCCGGAAGAAAAAAAGAGAACAAAGACAAATAAATGAGTGCCGTCAAGACATATATATGACTCATCAAATCGATTCCTGAAATTGATATATGTTTGCAGAGTGCAGATGGAAAATGTCGATCAAATTTTCAAGAAGTCACTGGCTGCAATGCAGTGCAAAACGTACCCTAGTACTTTGAAAGAAATGATCATAAACATCGTAAATTATAAGTTTTAAGATCAACGAACATTATTAACTAGAAAATAGGAGTCTAAACTTACACAGTTTTCGTCATAATGAATCTAGTTTTCGTCATACTATTTTAGGGGAAGATTGTAGTATTTAGGGGTTTAGATTGGTAATCAACTTTAAAAATGATGATAACGTATTGAAGGAGAAAATAGATATAAAGAGAATATGATCTAAAACTATACTTTATTCATTGATAGATTGCTTTATATATGCATTACAATATGTTACAATTATTATCCCTATAAAACACGGATTGAGTGAATATCTTTCTTTTTTTTGCTAATGATTGAGTGAATATCTACTTCTATACTAATTAGGATAAGACACACACCAAGATACCAGAAGTACAATATCATAAAACACTCATCCTTGTGTCGCGATTCTAATGAATGATGCATAACATGTTTCCTCACTAAAAACCTTGTCAAGCAAACAAAAAATTTCTTGGGTAAAAATAAAATTTTGGTCTAAGGGGAAAAAAATACAACGCATCAACTACATAAGCAACCACATGTGATGTAGGCTTCCCTTGATGTCTATGAAATGAACTCCCCCCTGATCAGTAACTCAATCTTGGAGTTCAGACAATCTTTGCATACCAATGTGTCTCACATGCTTTGCAAATGTAGACTTAGGCAATGACTTGGTAAACAAATTTGCAACATTATCAGTTGAACATACTTGATTCACATGAATGTTCAATAGCTGTTGTTGTTGTTGATTGAATAAGAACTTAGGTGATATGTGCTTTGTATGATCACCCTTGATGTATCCCAACTTTATTTGTTCAATGCGCCGCATTGTCCTCAAAGATACAAGTTGGTGCTGTAGTGGTGGAAGATAATCCACCAGATTCTCGAATATTGTGTATGATTGACCTAAACCAAACACACTCCTTAACCGCTTAATGTAAAGCAATAATCTCTGAATGATTCGAGGAAGTAACAACAAAGGTTTGCTTAATTGATCTCCATGAAATCTCCGTTTTTCCCATTGTGAATATATAACTCGTCTCAAAACGTTATTTGTGTGGGACAGAGAGATGCTCTGCATTAACAAAACCAACCAAGACATCATAAGGTGTCTTTGAATAGGGGACTATACTGAATTGGGGAAAAGTGCTCGTAGATAAAGAAGCGTTTGACGGGTCGAATGGAAGCTTTAGGTTAATCCATGGGACTGTTTCGACAGGTCGAGAGATCCACTCGACGGGTCAAAAATTCCAGAACTTGCATGCTGCGATTCAACCATCCCTTTTTTTAGAACTTCCCTCTATATTCTTTGTAGGGAAAGAACGAGCCCAAGTCTATGGAATCCTTCAAGTACATGAATATATGCTTTATACCATTCCAATAACGTTGTGTTGATGCAGAACTAAACTGAGCTAACAAGATCACAGAGAATACAATGTTTGGTCTTGTGCATTGAGTTAATGAAAGGACCCAACCCCGATTTAGTTTCCTAAACCGGAATCAAACCCCTTCTGAAAACATGAACCAACAAAAACCATAAAAATTTCGGCAGAGTAACGCTACTAACGCGGAATTGCCTTTACCTGCACCCGAAAAATAACACTTCATCCTATACCACAAAAGCCAAACCGTGGGCACCAATCCCATCCGGATTTCTCAATATCATATCAATAGCAATAACCAGTAAACATAACTGTAATATATAATAAATCTGGGAAAATCCGTATAAAACATGTATCACTAACGTATCAGAGCGACCTCTAGTGTATATATATATATATACAAAATATACATCAGTAGGCGAAACAAGGAATCTACTGAAAAAGATAGGTAGCTCGAACAACTAGCCTCCGACCGCGATGTGAGACAATAGAATCTGAACTGCAAACTGGGCACGGAAACCGAAAAGCCCAGGGGAAAGACATGAAAATCGTTAGAGTGAGTGGACGAAAATAAATGTCTTTCGCCGAATAATATATGTTATAATAACATATGCGAGTCAAAATGAATAAATATGATATAGTACACGAGGTGAACTCAAACTCCTCCAGCGTACAGAGCATGCATAGAAAAATCTCACGGGGTCGCTCATGGACATATCCATGCTAGTACAGTCTGAATCACGGGATCCCAGACCCACACGTGATTCTAGCCAGAAAGGCCTCAAGTCAGAGGTCTGCCCCCCCCCCCCCCCCCCCCCGGAAAAGGCCTCGGGTCAGGGGTCACAGCCTCCCCCGGTAACATCCTCGGGGATCAGCCGGGATGCAAGTGTATCGATACAACAACATATACTGTGACTGTACTCTGTGTAAACCAAATCATAAATAGTTCGATGCAAATGTATAAAGCAATATATAAATGCATATACGTAATGTATAATTGTATGGACATAATCGTATAACACATGCTCATATAAATCGTAATCTCATATGCATGTTCATGCTCGTAAAACGTGTATAAAGACTCGCGATTATCAGTGAAAAGAAATTGTCCACTCACAGGTGAGCAAAACACACTCGCGCTAATCACGTGGTCCGGCGGAAGATCCCTCGCCCGAAGCACGATCTCGATCCCCTGAATAATCATAAAATATATCTGATCAAAATCACAATCCACAACACTGTACCACACCTCGGAAATCAACCGTTCCCGTAAATATATAACACAGTGCAAAATAATCGATGAAATTCTCGAAATCTCCACTCAAAACCCTCGACTGAAAATTCGATACCCAAATCAATTCGAAAACTTCAAGGTGACGATCGGGGCACAAATATGAGTAAAACAACATTAAAATCACTAAATTTCAAAAAGTCAACGGGTCGCCGAAGCTCCGGCGTTGACCGCCGTCGGCGGCGGCGGCGCGCCGTCAACCGGAGAGATTTTCCGGCGACCGAGCTACTAAACTGTTCTCCTCCTCAAGCCGTGCAACTTTTCCCATGGGATCACCACCATCCAACCACCACCGTGGCCGGAAATCAGCTCGAAAGTTCAAAATCTCAAATCGGATGGAAAACTTCCCGGACTGATTCCGGCGCCGTCGCTCCACCTCGTCCCTCCAAACCAAAAGGGAAATGACCTCCATCCAAAACCCACCAAGAGTCCACCCCGGAAAGTCATCGGAGCGTCGCCTCCAAACAAGGTCATGACCGGCCGAAAAATCCCAAATTTCATCTCCTTCGTTCTCCTTCAAATCAACCTCAAATTCCAAAATTCCAAGTTCTAAACAGTAGGAAATCAAACAAAGATTCGAAATATACCAACCACAAGGCCGGAGGTGGCCGAAAAATGAAGGTCGCTGGTGAGTCAGCGGAGGTGGAGATTTTCTCCTCCGGTTAACGCGGGTCAACGTCCAATGATGGTCAAACGACGGTCAAACTTCTAAACAGTGCATTTTCGACAATTTTTGAATATTTTCGATATTTATACTCGCGTCTCGGGATGATTGACGGTCCAAAACAGATAACCATTACGATTCGGATAAACTCGATACGAACAGATAAACTCGTCGATATTCCGAATCTTCAAATATTCATATTATATTCCTCGGTCATCAGAAAAAATATCCGGAACCGCCCACGAACTCGTAATCATGTATACCACAACTCTCGAGAAGAGACTCAACTCAAATTCTCGGCCGATAATTAAGTCGTAATCAAAACCGGCAAACCACACAATTAACGAAAAACTGCGATTACGCGCTAACTTGTAGATTACGCTGATTACTCTACCGATTCTGGTTCGGGTCGTCACAGTTAAATATAACAAAGCTCCAATAGCACTAATGTATGGTACATCAGCTCCCAATAATTTCTCATCATCTTCTTTCAGACGGTACGAATCCTAATTGGATTCCAGACTGCTTACGACCATTGGTGTGCTAAGAGGGTATGTTTTATCTATGTTAAATCATCTAAGCATCTTTTGGACATAAGCATACTGATGAATAAGTATTCCACAAACTCGATGTTCTAATTCTAAACCAAGACAAATTCGAGTCCTACCAAGGTCTTTCATCTCAAACTCGAATTTTAAATAGCTAATCGTCTCATTGATTTCATTAAGAGACCCAATGATATTCATATCATCAACATAGACTACTACAAGGGCAAATCCTGAAGTCGTTCTCTTAATGAACACACGTGGGCATAAATCATCGTTCTTATATCCATTTTCAATTAAGTAGTTACTTAGACGAGTGTACCACATCCTACCGGATTGTTTCAATCCATAAAGAGAACGCTTCAATTTAATCACATGAGCACTTCGTGATGTAGAATTACTTGAATTGGGTATGACCACGCCTTCCAACACTTTCATGTATATCTCTGAATCAAGGTTTTCATAGAGATATATTGTCACTACATCCATCAACTACCTGTTTAGTTTTTTAGACACTACCAAACTAACAATTTAGCAGAAAATAATGATGTCCATGACTGGAGAGTATGTCTCCTCATAATAAATGCCAGAGCATTGAGAGAATTCTTGCATCACAAGTCTAGCTTTATACCGCATGACTTCATTCTTCTCATTACGCATTCGAACAAAGACCCATTTATGTTCTACCGGGTTCACATTTGGTAGGCATAACACTATCGAACCAAGAACCTATCTTTTCTTCAAAGAGTCTAGTTCGACCTGCATTGCTTCTTTCTATTTCGGCCAATCTATTCTTCGTTGACATTCAAAAACCGAGCGAGGTCATCGTCAATAATCTCTTAAGTGACGAAATAAGCAAAAACATCATCAACTACCTTGGATGATATATCCATAATAATGCATGCATCATTGTTAGTTAGTGAGATTTCACCATTCTCTGACATCATATATAGATCTGAAACGTCCTCCAGAGAAGCCATTTGTGATTCAAGAACATAACTATAATAAGGAATAATCTCATGTGAAGGATTCACAATGCTGATGATGAAATGATCATTTTGTGCCTAGATGACCTGCCTTTTCGCCGGTAGCTCATTTGTGGATTTTCTTGGTCTCCCCCTCTTCCTGGTGGCAGCCGAGGCCAATGGTACTCCATCCACATGGGCGAGAGGCACATTACTCTGCTCTAGAGTTGCGTTATACCATCTCTTCTTGGGGACTTCTAACCTTGCAAGAACATTTGCAGTAGTAATGTTTGATCTCGTGACTTTGGCAATATTAGTAAAAGAGTTAGGCATCGAGTCTGCTACCTTTTGAACATCAAGAATTCGTCGCACTTCAATCACACTCTGATATGTGCATGGATCTTCTTGAAACATAGTGAGATAAACTTTCCACGTCAATTCCTGACATTCAACCAGAATGGAGGCATTTCTATCTCCCCCTAACGTTGGGAAGTATGTTTCTTCAAAGTGACAATCTGAAAATCTTGCAATAAAGAGATCTCATGTTGAAGGTTCTAAGTAACAGACAATTGTTGGAGATTCATAACCAACATATATGCATAATCGACGCTGATGATCCATTTTAGTGCATTGTGGAGGCGCAATTGGCACATACACTGCACAACCAAATATGCGTAAGTGTGAAATATCAGGCTCATATCCAGTTAACAACTGGTACGTACTAAATGGCTAGCGTGTTACTGGTCTCAAGCGAAGAAGCATTGTTGTATGTAATACTGCATATCCCCAAGTAGATACGAAAAATTAGTATGCATAACCATTGTTGTGGTCACAAGCTGTAACTGCTTGATTTGTGCCTCTGCTAAACCATTTTGTGAATGAACATGATGGATGAGATGTTCAACTTCAATCCCAATCGACATACAGTAATCATCAAAAGTCTTTATGGTTTGATAGGTCCACAAATATCTCTATGGATTCTCTGTAAGAATGATATTTTTAGTGTTATCAACCGCAAATGAAAGACTACCTTGCAACTTTGCTAATGAACAAACTTTGTAAAATGAGCGATGAATATCAGAGATTGGCATAAATAAATCTTGTAAACCGGCTAATACTAGGTGTTGAAGTTGACTTAGTAGTCGTAACCAGATTAATAATGTTAATCTCATCAATTCCATCAAAATCGATGGGAATTGGTGCGTGCTTCTTTACTCTGAAAAATGGATGATCATAAGTGTTCTTCAAAATTTTGACGATTATATCACGACCTGGGTATCTCAGTCGGTAATGCTAAAACTGATAAGATATCGAGTCACACATAGTACAAAGAGAGAGACTACATTGAAGCCAATAATCTGAATCGTAGTAAGATATAAACCACTACAATTTGCCGCTAAATTTTCCAAGACATGTTTTCTACTGCATTCCTTAGAAGTTATGCATAATAATTCTTTATCATTCTCAGAATGAATCTCCAAGTGTAACCCGTTGGCTCTAATGTCGTTAAAACTTAGCAAGCTTCGGTTGGCCTTAGGCGCATACAATGCATCAGTGATATAAATTCTTGTTCAATGTGGTAGCAAAAATATTGTTGAACCACGCCCTTGTATAACCGGTGCAGAACAAATCATGATTGTCACTGACGATGTATATAACACAAGATCTATAAACAGTTGCCTGTTCCGCAATATAGTATGAGTAATACCACTATCTGCTAGACATTCGATTTGGCCTTCTAACATCTACAAAAGAATTTGAATTAATTAATCTTAAAGACTTCTCAAATACTTTAAGTAAAAACTTAAATATTTTCCAAATGGTTGTGACTCTTAAAGAGTGTTGATATGACATAAGAAAACCAATGTAAAATCACATCTTTATTAGTTGTAGAAATCCAGGTTGGTCGAAACTTTTTTTTGAACTTTTATTTATCGAGAAAAACCAATGTAAAAACACATTAGAAAATAGCAAGTCCGGGTAAAGCCTTCGATGTGTCGAGAATTGCATAGTTTTGTCACAGAAGGCATCCTTCGATGGGTTGAGAAAAATCTTCGACGGGTCGAAAGAAATCCTAAAACCATATTGAATTATTGATATCATTTTTCGACGGGTCGAGATGGGTCGTCGACGGGTCGAAGGTGCACAAGTATATGACCGAGGGCCATCTTTTGACGGGTCGAAATATTTAGTACACTAATTTCCATCGGGTCGAAAAGTGTAGAAAACCGTTCTAGAGTGATACCTTCGACGAGTCGAGGAAAATTCCTGACGGGTCGAAGATTCCCAGAAACAAACCATCCTCTCTTTTTGTCTCGTTTTTATTATACTTTGGTGTCATAATGCCATAATTTTATAGGTTTCGAACCTTTTAACAATATGTATGGACATAACCATTCTTAACACTTTCAATAACCGAAAGGAAGAAAATTTTATTACTTTGCCAACATCAAAAACTTACATCAAACGATTGTTTTTATTCGAAACCTATGACTAAAAATAAAGTCAAAAATTAAACTAAACTTGATTATATAGTAGAGATATGGGTCTAATACGTAGACTAATCAAAATTCGCAATCTCTAGACTTGCTTTGTTGACATTTATTACTATAAGATTGGCTTTACTAACATCATCCATCTCTTGATCCGTAGTGTAGTTGGTCTCATGTGCCAGGTACTATTTGCATCTCTTGTAGGCATTCTGGACATCTTTGGGTGCACAACATTACTTGTTTGAACCACACCTATATTAAGGTGCCAAGCTAGACGTTGAAGGAGCAGACCTTGAAGAATTTCCATTGTTTCTATAACCAGAACTTGATGGATTCTTTTTGGAGTTTTGATGGTCATTGTCTTGGCGAGTCCAAGTCAAATTTCGACTGTGTCCTCCTCATCCACGTTCCATTACCTCCTCTACCACAATTTTTTTGGTAAGGTTCAGCGCGTTGTTTCCCCTCATGTGCTTTCTTTGTACCGACTGATCTATTATTGTTATTGATAAGTATAGCACTTTGTCTTTCTTTCTTGGCCAACACACTCATAAGATCACTGAAAGATCTTAATCTGCCTTGTTCATAATGATGTCGATACTGGTGCATCAGATTATCTGCAGAAGTAGGGAAGGAGCTCAAAGTTTTCTCAACCATAGCTTGGTCGGTTTTCACAACTCCACATACAGTAAGCTCAGACTGTAGCTCCAACATATCTTGGTAAAAACCGCTCACCTTAGGATAATCCAATAACTGGATTCTATCTCATTGTTCTTGTAGCTCTGAAATCTTTGCGTCATTCACATTATTGAACCTGTCTTGCAAATTCACTCACAAATCAGCAAGATCATCCTTTAACAAATATTGTCTCCGCAGAGCGGGATGAATCTATCTCTTAAGAAACATAAAGAGCTTGAGTTTTTCTTGCTATGGTTTCATCATTGACTTCTTGACCCACTGATATTGGTTAGATTGTATCCATGAGTTATTTACCGATGAGAATATTCCTCATATCTGAAACCCACTTGTGGTATTCTGCTCCTTAAATGTCAAAGATGTCAAATTCAGGCATTGCAGGCTCAGGCTCATACCTGCATTAATCCATAATAACTAGAGGCATATAATAATTCGGGGTATTTAAATCTAAATCTAGACCTAGATCTAGGGTGTTGCGGTAATTAAGTTTTTCAACCTAATTCTAAATCGAAAGAAGTTAGTCGATTTACCTCGATGGTATTATGCTCAATATGAAAACTTCGTTGTGAAAGAAATTTGAAGAGAAACGTCCACGAAAGTCGGCGGTAGAGAGATCCGACGACGACAAGGTGGTCGACAGTGTTGATTCCGTGCAAAGGAGGGAGGCCGACAGTGGAAGATTGTAGTATTTAGGGGTTTAGATTGGTTATCAACTCAAAAACTGATGATAACATGTTGAAGGGGAAAATAGATATGCAGAGAATATGATTTGAAATTGTATTTTATTCATTGATAGATGACCTTAGCATTACAATTTGTTAGAATAATTATCCCTACAAAACAGGGATTGAAAAAATATATATTTCTATACTAATTAAAACAAAACACACACCAAAATATCAAGAATATAATATCCTAAAACATCTTCTTACTTTGGAAATATTCAAGAAAAATCACTTCGTACGTTTTCTCTGTTAATTAACTAGCATGCGCATTATTGAAGTCTATAAAGAAAAAACAGACCACATGCGCGCATAGTGGCATATATTGCTCTCTTCTTATCTGCATGAATTGGATGGTTCATTAAGATCATAATACCTGGCCCTCGAGTACTTAAGAGCATAATATGAGAGTGCATTATCTCACAAGCTAGTCACAACTACCGCCACCGAAAAATGCAGCTAAGTCTGGAAAAATGTTAGGGAGAGGAGTTAATGTGATCGAGGAGTGGTTGTAACCGTCCATGAAAGTGATGATGTCTTTACGAAATACGACTTTGTTTTCAAAGCTTTTCCAACAGAATTGGAGGTGCTAAGTTTTGGGTTTAATTTGCATATATATCTCAATGCTTTTCGAAAAATCTAGCTGCATTTATGTACATCCCAAAGCCTCAGTTTTTAGTTAGACTTTTATTATACCCTAGTTTTGGCCAAACATACTCATGTTCATTATTAAATGTAATTCTTGTATACTCCTTAGAACGCACAATAACATAACGATATAATGTAATTAATTAACAGCGTAATATAACAAATTTTCTGATAGCTAATCAAGAGTATATTAGTAGTTTTTGTTGTTCTACTTCACAAGTATAGCATCAGACCATGTTTGTTTGACAGGAATAAGTCACATAGTCTTAGCTAAAAGGTATTACTTAGTTTATCTCATGTTTGGAGTGATTTGGTACAAAGATTAATGACACTAGTTAGTACCTTCTTTTCTCATTAGTTCCCTAAAGGGGTGTGTAGGTATAAGTTTATTGACATATCTTATTATAATCAAAACATGGATAGAGATCCATATAAGTGAAGAATGGAACTGAAGAATAAGATGAAAAATCAAGTTGATCTCATGGTATCAGGTAAAATATGCATATGCATTTCATGATTTTTCACTGAGGATATCTGATTGGTTTCCTATCCCTGAGTCTCAGATTTAGCAATTTTTATCTTCAGATTCTCAAGGTACCATATATGTTTGTAAACCATTTAAAAACATATCTTTGATCAAGATATTTAATGAGTGAGTTAAGTTTTGTTTTCAAACTTATTTTAACTTAAAAACATATCAACTTCATCTTTATATCTTTCTTTGTAAAGTGAAGATATTTTCGGTTGTGTGGTTTTCAAGTTTGCTCACTTAGTCTAAGATTAAAGAGGATTGCAAAGGCTCGCAAGCGAAACGCATGCTTCATGATTACGGTTTCCTACCAAGTAAGTTTTCTATATCTTGTGACAATATGAGTGCTCACAAACTGACTTAACAACTTTCATTTTGAAAGCCTATGGAATGAAATTTGTGTGTGTTTCTTGACTTGATTACTTCTCTTACTCAATGCATGCATTTTGCACTTCTTTTTTATGGTATCAGAAGTTTACTATCTTAGTTTACACTTCATAAAAAAATAAGCATCTTTCACTTATCTTTCTTACTATCTTATTCACAAGTACGTGTGTGTTCTTTGAATACTATCATGTGTGGTCTAAGATCTGTTGTAAGACTATGTTGACAATAATTCTCACTTAGTTGGCGTTATGGGTTGCTAAAAGCTAGGCTATAAAATCGAGATGAGATGTTGAGGATATTTGTTCTTGGAGAAATTATGCTTTGTTAAAGTTATGAACTTGAAAATTAATTGCCACCTAAATGATGATGTGTTAAAAGAATTAAGAGTTGGTCTTTCATTTGGTTTCGAACGGTCCACGCAAGTTGTGCACTTTTCGCTACATGAAACCAGTAATGATCCTTGGAATTTATTTTATCCCTCAATGGGTTCGAACTTGTTACCCTCCGAGTGTCCTTGTTACACATATTGTCCTTTCGAGCATTTGCTCAGAGAGTTAATAATAATAATTTTGCTACATGAACCTAAGAGGACGATTTTTCAAATGAGCTTTTAAATAAATCAAGGAAATGATAAAAGGAAAAATGGTCTATTAAATTGGATAAATCGTTCTTGGAGCTATAAAAATGAGTGTGACAAAGTCACTTGTGTACCATATGATACATTCTCTCTCATCTTATTTGATGTTGAACTAAGCTCCGTAAGATTATCTATTTCACATACACACACATATCTTGATGCCTTGAATGTGTTTTATGGATCACAGTGATATGTGATGTCTCTCTCAATCATACATCCTTGTGAAATACATTAGTACTTGAGACATTTAATTTTTTTTTTGTATCTCACTTTGTGAGTCTATGCATAAGTTGTCTAGGTCAAAAATATGTCCACACGTGTGCTCCTAAATTAGTGTATTGTCTTTCTTATGTTTGTTTGTTTCATTTTCATGGTTTGTTTTCTTAAACAAAACAAAAAACTTTTGCTATGCATACATTTAGGGGGAGTAATCAACCTGGTGAATTCACATGAATTTCAATTTTCAAATAAAAGTTGTTAAATCTATTCTTTGAAGTATAAAAGTTTAAATTTTTTCCTTCCATGCCAAGTGATGTCTCTATTGTTGGGTTTGATTTGTAATACTAATGGGAGTTTCAATCCTAAATCTTAAAGGACTCAGATTCCACGATTAAGGGGGAGTCCTCTGATCTCGAATAATTTACATCCCTTTGTCATTCTATGACAAAAAGGGGGAGAAACACATAAAGGTTAAGTACAAGTAGAGGTTGAGTTTAAAGGTTTTGTTGTATGCTCAAACTCTTATAATATGCTTATGCATAATCATTGATGATATTATTGTTATAAGTCTGTTGTTCCTTGTTTTACTTCACTTGTATCTTGCCTTGTTGAGAACTTGTGTAGGTACTCCTCAAAGCCTTAATAAAGAGATTGATATCTCTAGAAATAGTTTGTAAAATGGGTGTTTTGTTGCAAGAATGTCAAAGGGGGAGAATGTAGGTATAAGTTTATTGACATATCTTATTATGAATAAAACATGGATAAATATCCATACAAGTGAAGAATGGAGCTGAAGAATAAGATAAAAAAATCAAGTTGATCTCATGGTATCAAGTAAAACATGCATATGCATTCATGGTTTTTCACTCAGGATACCTGATTGGTTTCCTATCCCTGAGTCTCAGACTTGCCAGTTTTTATCTCCAGATTCATCAAGGTACCACATATGTTTGGGGGAGAATGTATGTATAAGTTTATTGACATATCTTATTATGAACAAAACATGGATAAATATCCATACAAGTGAAGAATGGAGCTAAAGAATAAGATAAAAAAAATCAAGTTGATCTCAAGGTATTAGGTAAAACATGCATATGCATTCATGGTTTTTCACTGAGGATACCTGACTGGTTTCCTATCCCTGAGTCTCAGACTTGCCAGTTTTTATCTCCAAATTTATCAAGGTACCACATATGTTTATAAACCATTTTAAAACATATATCTGGTCAAGGTATTTAATGAGTAAGTTAAGTTTTGTTTTCAAAATTATTTCAACTTTAAAACATATCAACTTCATCTTTATCTCTTTCTTTGCAAAGTGAAGATATTTTCGGTTGTGTGCTTTTCAAGTTTGCTCACTTGATCTAAGATTAAAGAGGAGTTTAATACTTTTTTTAAATACGGGTTGATGTGTTGTTTGTGTGATTTTCATTATCTTCTCTTAGCTTAGGATTAAGCATTCATATTAAAATGACCACTTTTCATATCCTCTTGGCTGAGACCATTTCTTTACCTTTTATTTGGTTTAAAGAAAAAAGCTTTTTAAGTGTGAAAAGATTTTGTTGTGGGCTTCAAGTTTGCTTTCCTTGGCTTAGGATTAAACATACATATTTAAAGGCCACCTTTCTCACACACTTGCCTGAGACAATTTCTTTACCTTTTACTTGGTTTAAGAGAAACATTTTTTAAGTATAAAAAGATTTTGTGTGGTTTTCAACCTTGTTTCTCTTGACTTAGAATTAAGTCTTTATATTAAATGATCACCTTTTCACATTCTTGGCCGATAAACATTTCGTCCATATCATATTGACCCTTAAGTTGGTCTATATAAAGACCAAGCTTCACATGACTCAACCCGGTTGTTTAGCTTTATATTTTGTTTGGTTATAAAAATATAGAAACTATCATAGCATAGTTTAGAAATTATTATAGCATAGTTTCTTTGTTGAGTCTTGGTTTGTTTATATAGTCTTTTACTCTAAGTCTTCCTTTTGTGATAATAAACCTTAGAGTTGCATAAAACCTCTTTTCATACTCATTGCATCTTGCATCCATGAGATTAGATTGGTAGTTCAAGCAACCCAAGAAGTGTTCTAAAGAATCAACTTTGTGATAGTTGTGTTATGAAAATAAAGCTTTTAATATCTTCGTATGAGAAAACGAAGAAACAAGACCGAGTGTGTTTCATACTAGTAGGCAGACTAGATAGAGATAGTATTTGGTATTTCCATCCTCAAAAAGCTTCGCATGTGTACACACTTAGAAACATGACCGAACACAGTTCTTAGTCTAGCATGCTAGTTTAGATAGGATAACACCGTTCCTTGCTATTATCGGAGCTGTAGTCTTGTAATGAGTGTCTTAACATGTACTCTTGGGAATCAACTGTGGGAGTTGGATTCCGGGTAGAAGTTTTTGTAACCTTTGTTTGTAAACTCTTAGAGACAAGATGGAGTATAGTTCTTAGGCTAGTGCGAGAGACTAGATAGGATATCACCGTTTTTGCTATTATCGGAACTATAATCTTGTAAAAATTGATTTTACATAGTGGAAATGTTTGGCCTTCATGAGTAAGAGCCACACAATTTTTCTCCCTGGTTGTAGGGTTTCTACGAATAAAAAACGTTATGGTGTTATGTGTCTATTTACTTCCTTGCATATTTTCTTTATATCGTTATGAGTTTGTTATTCAGAATAGTTGCATATCATACTATCATTGATAACGAACTTTGACGAAAAAGTTGGTAAAGGCCTATTCATCCTCCTCTAGGACCTTCAGGGTATTATCTTGAGTACTTAAAATTTAGAACTCAAAATAACACTTTTTCTTTTAGTCCAACTCATTTTAGTGCTCTGCACCAAACATGAGTCTCATTCAAGGTATGTAAAATCGATATTATCGGCGATATTTCGCCGATATTTCGATTTTTTGAAGTTACCTGAAAAATCCTCAAATATATCCCTAAATTTTCCGAAATTTTCCGATTTTTATCGATATTTCCGATATATCCCCGATATTTCCGATATTTTCCGATATTTTCCGAAATTTTAGAAATTTATGTAAACTTTTCACATTTAACATTTAGTTTGGTAAATGTCCAATCTTCACATGCTCAATGTCCAATCCACTTTTCACGTGACATGTCCAATACATGCAAAATTACATGGGAGAACAATCATTTAATGATTATTCTTCACAATACACATATGATTATGCACATGGAGATGGAGAAAAAATAGTGTGAATTTCGAACCTCATAGGTCCCCTACGTGGTTTTGAAGTATTTATATATTTGATTTTGTGATGTGTGATGTGTAACATATTGTACAAAAGGCGTGATGGCCTAACCTCCTATAAGTTTTAGCTATCAAAAAATAAAAATAGAACTAATAAATTATATTTTAATAATTATCAGCACTTAACACATACTGATTCATATAGTAATTTAACAAATTCATATGTCTTGATGTTTGATCAATATTTTCTTTTCACATAAGGTAGATAATTGATCATGTAACAACCTCCAAAAGTTTCATTACAAATTTCCATGTATTTTTATTAGTTTCCGTCATTTTCGTCAGAATTTTCACTGGATCGATATTTCATCGATATTTCCGTCGAAATATCCAAATTTTAAAACGTCGATATATACTCGATATCCGATATTTTACTCCTTGGTTTCATTAACACTACTTAAGCTCACTCATGACAAGTATTGTATTTAAGGAGGTCAACAATTATCATGCCAAACAAACGCGCCCTCAGTGTTCTAACTAATACTCACGTAATTGTCATCAGCAGTGAATCCACATAGGAGTGAGGTTGGGCAACTAGTTTCTGAGTTTAGCTTGATTATATGTGCTGGGTACTAATAATTTTGACAAGAAATGGCAGAAATTTCAGCAAAATGATAGTGATTAGGCAAACTGGGAAGAAGATGAACAGTAGCTTCAAATTGACTAAACTCTGACCAACGCGACGTCATCGTTTGATTAGAAAGAAAAAAGTGAACAACTTAGACGCAACAACGTCATGGATCTTAGCGGTTTCGCATCATTGGATTTTTTCTTTAATATATATATATTTTTTTCTATAATCTCTGCTCTGCTGCCCGGATCCACATTCTCTCTTTAGCGTCTGGGAGGAATAGACTAAATCCTAAGGTCCCATATCTATTAATTAATATTTTAACCTCTCTCTATGTTTTATTATTGGTCAAACTTTCAAGGATCGTGCTATTTATCTTTTACTAGATAACTAGATTAAATTATGATGACTGATAACACTTTGATTGCTTGATTTTTGCAGACTCGTTTTCTCAATATATTGATTTCTTATATATACAACAATGGAAAAATGGAGAGGTGAAATTGACATCACATTTTTTTACAAATTATATCGTAATTTTTAATATTTTTATGCAAAAATTTGTTGAAAAGACACGCAAAAAATAAAATAGAGGATGTGATTTGTAAAAAGGAGACCGGTGTTAATATTACCTCTCTGTATTAATATTAATATGTATTACTTACATTTATATTTAAATAAAACTATCTATGTATTTAAATGAAACTATTTATGTATTACTTATGATTTTTTTATAATAATTTGTATGTTTAATCTTGCTGTACCTGAAAAAAAAAAACAATTCAGATCCCCCACTGCTTGTCATGGAAGATGTCATGCCTAGTCACTAGCTAGTGACGAGCTGTATATGCTGACCTCTAAGAGCAAATGCACCCATTGCTTGAGCAATTGCTCAAGCAATTTCCCAAACTGCTTGAGCAATTTTAAAACAGAATGCAGCAGTTCACAAACTGCTCGAGCAGTTTCTATTCGGTGACCGAATGAGGGCGTGACATGTGTTATCTCCGAATTGCGATTTCGATAAAATAATTGAAGTCGATTGTCAGTGAGATTTTCGACCAATGAGGTTGTGACACGTGTCATCTCCGGATAACGATGACGAAATAATTAAAGCCGATTGTCAGTGAGATTTCTGACCAATGAGGTTGTGACATGTGTCATCTCCGGATAACAATATCGACGAAATAATTGAAGCCGATTTGTCGGTGAGAATTTGTATAATTAAATGTTAGATTATGCCTTTAATCAGGTTTGTATGCCGGTAGCATTCGGGGGTGACCCACGTGCCAGTGGGTTTCGCCAGCAGCTCAACCCAGTTTTGATCGATCCGGAGCTCGAGCTCGGGTCAACAAGCAGCCCGCCTGGAAAAATAGCCCCGCTGCATTTCATTTTTCGGTTTGCTTGATTGGTTACCGGCGGGTCCCGCCTTTGCTCGAGCAGCTTGGCGAAAAACTGCTCACCGGTGCAGTTGCTCTAACACCTCAGATCGACATGACTACGTAGATCATATTTTGTCGTGTTGAAAGAATAGTGATTCCAATTGTTAATATAAAGGGTTCCGGCATGGATGAAACTTAATTTGCAGAAGTACAAAATGTAAGTCAAATAAAGAAAAATATGCATAATTTTATACATGTAGAAATTATATTTGTATTATTATAAACAAAACACACACCGACACGTTATTCTCCTTTTTAGTTTTATCTTTCCATTATATCCTTTTTTCAAAGGTGTAATAAAATATCTTTGTTGTAGAGAAATAATTATAATTTTTTATTGATAGAATGTCTTATATATAGGCTGATACAACCCGATACAATAATTATCCCGATAAAACATAGATTCTTTATATCTATCTATATTAAACCTTACCTAACTAGGACACGCATACACCAGAAGTTACAGATAATAAATCTCCTTAAACACTCACCTTTGTGTCGAGGGCCTCAAGAATGATGCATAACATGTTGCTTCACTAAAAACTTTGTCAAGCAAACAAAAACCTCATCGGTAAAATAAAAGCTTGATCTAAGGGAAAAAGAGTACAACGCATCAACTACAAAAATTAATATATGTGATGTAGACTCTTCCTGATTTCTACATAAATGTAACTCCCCCTGACTGTAAACTCAGTCATGGAGTTTAGATAGCCTGGGCATACCAATGTCTCTCACATGTTTCACAAATGTAGATTTAGGTAGTGACTTGGTAAACAAGTTCACAACATTATCCGCCGAACCTACCTGACTTACATGGATATTCAACAGCTCATGTTGTTGCTGATCGAAGAAGAATTTCGGCGACATATGCTTTGTATAGTCGCCATTAATGTAACCCAATTTCATATGTTCAATGCATTCCGTATTATCATCAAAGATGTAAGTGGGATCCGTCATAGTAAATGGTAATCTACTAGACCCTCGAATATGATGCATGACTGACCTAAGCCAAACACATTCTCTAACCGTTTCATGCAAAGCAATGATTTCTAAATGATTCAAGGAAGTAACAAAAAAGTTTTACTTAGTTAATCTACAACAAATCGTTGTATTTCCCATAGTAAATATAACCAGCCCGTGAACGACCTTTGTGTGGGTCAGAGAAGTACCCAACATCAACCAATCTTACCAACATATGAACCAGTACTTTGGACTAGGGGACAACAGTAAAACTGCTCGCAGCAGGTTCAACATTCGATGGATCGAACAATTCCTCCGATGGATCGAAGGCATGATTCTAGTCCATCCAGGGAGAAACCTTTGATGGATCGAGTGATTCACTTGATGGATCGAAAGCCCTGGAATCTACATGTTGCGATTCAACCATCCATTTTTCAGGAATTTCAAGTTTCTCTATGTATTCTTTGTTAGGGAAGAATAACCCCAAGTCAATGAAACATTTCAAGTACCTGAAGATTTATTTTACTCCATTCCAATAACGCTTCGTAGGCGCAGAGCTAAATCTAGCCAACAAGTTCACTGAGAAGGCAATATTTGGACGCGTGCACTGAGCTAGATATAACAAACCTCCAATAGCACTAAGATATGGAATTTCAGCTCCCAAGATCTCTTTATCGTCATCTAGCGAACGAAATGGATTATTCTTGGGGTTCAGACTGCGAACAACCATTGACGTGCTAACAGGGTGTGCCTTATCCATATTAAATCGCTTGAGCATCTTTTGGATATAAGCAGACTAGTAAATGAGAATTCCACCAACTCGGTGTTCCAGCTCTAATCCGAGAAAAAATCGAGTCATACCAAGGTCTTTCATCTCAAATTCAGATTTCAAGTAGCCAGCCGTCTCATTGATCTCATTAAGAGTCCCAATGATATTCATATCATCTACATAGAATGCTACTAGCAAATCTTGAACTTGTTCTTTTAATGAAGACGCAAGAGCATAATTCATCATTAGTGTATCCCTTCCTAATCAAGTTGTCACTAAGACGTGTATACCACATCCTACCGGATTACTTTAATCTATATAGTAAACGTCTCAATCTAATTACATGAGTACCAGGTAGTTTAGAGTTACTTGATTTGGGTATAACAATGTCATTTGTCACTTTCATGTATATCTCTGAATCAAGATTCTCATAAAGATATGCAATAACCACATCCATAAGCTGCATGTTACTTCCAAACTTATCAAGTAGCGGAAGGTAATGATGTCCATGAACGGATAATACGTCTCCTCATAATCAATTCTAGGGCGTTGAGAGAAACCTTGCACCACAAGTCTAGCTTTATAATGCAAAACATGATTATTCTCATTACACTTCCAAACAAAGACCCATTTATGTCAATCCGGCTTAACATTCGGTGGGCATAGCATTACATGATCGAACACCTTCCTTTTATCTAGAGAGTCTAGTTCGGCCTGGATTCCTACCTTCTAATTTAGCCAATCTTCTCTACATTGACAATCCGCAACATAGCAAGGTTTACTTTATCGTTATCTATAATCTCCTAAGTGACAGAATAATCAAACACATCATCAACTAATACGGAAGAGCTATCCATGAGAACATGCACATCATTTGTTCTAAGTGAGATTTATTTGTTCTCTGACATTACAAAAGGCTCTCAAGCGTCCCCCAGACATGCCATTTGTGATTCAAGGACATAACTATAGTCAAAGACAACCTCATGTGAAGGATTTCACAATGTTGATAATGAATTGATCATTTTATGCCTCGATGACCTGCCTTTTAACTAACATCTCATCAGTAGATTTCTTGGTCTCCTCCTCTTTCTGGTGGGAGCCGAGGCCAACACAACATCTTTCACATGGGTAGGAGAAACACTTCCTTGCCCGGTGTTGCTACTAACCAATCCCTTTTTCGAGATTTCTAACCTTGCAGGAACATTAGCAACAGGTATATCTGATCTCGTCACTTTAGCGATATCATCAAAGAAGTCAGGCATAAAGTCTTCTACTTTCTTAATATCAAGTATTCTTTGCATTTCTATCTCACTCTGAGATGTGCAGGGATCATGATGAGACATAATGAGATTAGACCACGTCAATTCCTGGCGTTGAACCGGAATAGATACATTCCCTCCTCCGCCTAACGTCAGGAAGTATGTCTCATCGAAGTGACAATCTGCAAATCTTGCAGTAAAGAGATCTCATGTTGAAGGTTCAAGATAGCGGACTATCATTGAAGCTTCGTAGCCAACATAAATGTCTAATCTTCATTGATGACTCATTTTAGTACATTGTGGAGGCGCAATTAGCACACATACTACATAACCAAAAATGCATAGATGTGAAATGTCAGGCTCATATCCAGTTATCAACTGGTAGGCATTGAATGGTTTGCATGCTACAGGTCGAAAACGAACAAGCATAGCTAAGTGTAACACTGCATATCCTCACGTAGAGACCAGTAAGTTAGTATGCATTACCAAAGCTCGAGACACAAGTTGTAACCACTTAATGTGAGCCTTTGCTAAACCGTTCTAAGAATGAACTTGAGGAACGAGATATTCAACTTCAATCCCAACTGACATGCAATAATCATCAAAAGATTTTGATGTAAACTATTATGCATTGGTCAATCTAATAGACGTGATTGGATGATCCGAGTGGTAAGCCCAAAGCTTAATAATTTGTGCCATGAGTTTTGCAAATGTAGCATTCCTTGTGGATAGCAAAGCAATGTGTGACCATCGCGTTGATGCATCTACCAAAACCATGAAATATTTGAATGGTCTGCATTTTTGTTTGATAGGTCCACAAATATCACCTTGGATCATTTGTAAGAATGGAATATAGGTATTATCAACAAAAAAATAAGAACGAGCATGTAACTTTGCTAATGAACAAACTTTGCAAAACAAGCGATGTGCATCAAATATTGCAATCTATGTATCTAGTGGGATAACGCACGACTCCACATCAATATTTTGTCGAGATTATGTGGCACTCATCTTAGAGACCGAGCCAAGAATGAGAGAAGTAGTCTCATCCTCCCCATCTAAACCGATGGATTGAGGTAGTCCCACATGCTTCTTGGCTCTGAAGAATGGATGATCGTGAGAATTTTTCAATATTTTGATCATCATGTCCCGACCTGGGTGTCCCAGTCGAAAATGCCAAAGCTTAAATGAGTCTGAATCACACGAAGTCTTGTGAGTCATGACATTGGATTCAATGATCCGAATCATAGTTAGATATAAACCACTATGAATACCTGAAAACTTCTCTAGAATGCGATTGTGGTCATATTCAACAAAGGTGATACACAATAGTTCTTTTCCATTCTCACAATATGTTTCCAAATGGAAACCGTTGGCGCGAATATCCTTGAAACTGAGTAAGGTTCAATTGGCTTTTGGCACATATAAGGCGTCAATGATGAATAATTTTGTGCCATGAGACAGCAGAAACTCTGTTGAACCACGCCCTTGAATAACTGGTGCTGCTTCAATCATGGTAGTCACTGGAGATTTGTATAGAAAAAGATATTTCTTCCAATTTGGTAACTCTCAGGATTTTAGTATCAACCGGTCTTGAGTTATTATTGAGGATGATCTTATGATGCCTTTCCTTTTTAGCTAGGCTATTGATGAAATCACTAAAGGTAAGAATCCTTCTCTGTTCGTACTCGATCCGGTACTGATGAGCAAGGATGCTCATGGATGTTGGGAAGGTGTTCAATGACCTTTGAATCATGTCGTTCTCAAACTTTTCCACCCCACAGAAATAAAACTCAGACTGCAGATCCAACATTGCTTGATTGTAATCTTGGATCTTTAAAAAATCTAAAAGCCTAAGATTTTCCCATCTCACTGTCAACTCAGGAAGCTGTGCATCATACACATTATTTAAGTGTTGCTTCAGAACATCCCACAAATCTAGGAAGTAATGTTTTTGAGAGTTAGATGATTATGACGTCTCAAAAACCTGAGGGCTTAAGCTTTCACTTCACTTGTTGGTAGAATGACATTTTACCCAGGCATTGCAGATTTGATGGTGTGGCTGAGTATCTTGCCGATGAATGTGTTTTCCACATTGAAGACCCAACGATGGTATTCCTTTCCTTGAAGATCAAGAATGTAGAATTCTGGCATAACCGACTCATTCGAAGTCATCTACAAAATACAAAGAGATTCGATTAGTATTGATCGAAGAATTACAATCACTAATATTAAGTTTTAATGAATAAGAACGTGATTCATGATATATGGTCATAAAAATTGATTATTAACAAACGGTGGCTCAATAACCACACCCAGAAACCGTGATAAACCATCACATATTATCGATTTCCCTTTCGTTTATTTTATTTTCTAAACCGTAACTCTCCCAGGACCGTCACTTATACTCTATGGACATAGGTCCATAAGAACTAGGGTACAGATATGCAAGAAACACAAATCACAATATCACAATCCTAAGATCTAGAGTTTTGCAAAAAGTAAGTTTTATTCCTAGATGTAAAAATTGATGGTTTAAAAAATTTACCTCTATTGGTGTTATGCTTGGTATGACCGTTATTGAGGTTGTACGATGTTTGGGAATAGCTCGTCTAACACGGTTCCGCGGTGAAGGATGCTGCTGACGATGGATGGAGGCTTAGTTTTAAATCTAGGTTTTTTTCTTTTCTATGGTGATAGCTAGCTATCAACTCAAAGCGTGCTGATAACGTGTTGTAGAAGAATAACTGAAACTGTAACTCTTTCATTGATAGAATGTCTTATTTATATATTTATACAATCTGTTACAATAACTGTCCCGATAAAACAAGGATTTTTTGTATCTATCTATATTAAACCTTACATAATTGGGATACGACACATACTAGAAATTATAGAGAATAAATATCCTTAAACAATCTTAAGATTAATATTTTAATTAGCAAAAACAAAAACAAAAAAGTAAAAATTATCCTCCACACGTATGTATGCAGTTTTCAGGGTTTTATTTTTTCCCTACTTTGTTGCTGAAGTACCGTGCATTTCATTTAACTGTCAAGAAAATTAACAATTTTTTTGCTGTCATAATTATTTGTATTTAATTTAAAATTATATTATTTATTTAATTTATACACACACGGGGTGTGTGCGCTCCCCTGGTATATAGAAAAATGTTTCAAAATTATTCGACATTAGCCGAGTTGTGGGAACAGGCCTGGGACATGCGTTTAAGGGTTTGGGCAGAAAGCTGAAACGGATCTTGGCTGATTTTTTTTTTATGAGCGATAATTTTCACACTCCCACTGAACATATTTTGCTCGACTTTCCAATTTTACTCTCTCTCTCTCTATGAAAAGGAAGGAAAACCCAGTATGAGGTGTTTTGGTTTTATCTCAGAGGTGAACTCAAAGCTGGGCTTCGAATGACATGATTGGCATCCATGGTCTTTGAATGCAGTCATGGTCTTTGAAGGCTAGACTAGCTAGCCCCCAAAACACCATAATTATTTAAACAGAAACGAACACGCATTCGTGAAAATTGTGTGTGAGAGAGAGATGGATAATTTCGGGGATGGTGGTGGGCTGGACGCCGGAGACGATGGCAGCGGTGCTGATGGTCCGCTGTAACTATGGGTTATTTGATTTGTGATCAAATTTGGGGAGCTTAGATATTTTTGTTCTGCTTTTGGTTTTGTAGCTTGTTTATCATTATTGCATGGCTGCGTGGATGGTGGATTGGTGGAGACTAGATAAATAGGGGGTATGGAGAGATTCGAACGGCATGGCTCCGGATTCGATCCGCCGGATCCGGTGACAAGGAATGTCCGCTTAAGAGAGAGAGAGAGAGAGAGAGAGAGAGAGAGAGAGAGAAGAGGGTTGAATTGGAAAGTTGAGCAAAATATGATAAGTGAGAGTGTAGAAAGTAAATTGGAGAGTGCTAAAATCAGTCCTTTTTTATTTGATATCGGGACAAAGTTATCAATTATATCTCAACTTTGAATGACATATGACATACTTGTATTTTCAGAAAAATAACATTATTACTTGAACTTTGAGTCTTATATCAATATTAGTATTTGGTGTTTATAACCGCGATAAATGGACATTATATTAATGAGTATATTTATTTATTTGAGATTTCACGCACATTGATAAAAATTTTAAAGTTTATATTTGTCAATGAAATGAACTTCAGATTTTTGAGCGAGTGAGCAAATATGAACTTTATCTCCAAATCAACATTGAAAAGTGTTTATAACCGTGTTAAATGGACATTATATTAATGAGTATATTTATTCATTCAAGATTTCACGCACATTGATAAAATCTTTAAAATTTATATTTGTCAATGAAATGAACTTCAGATTTTTGAGTGAGTGAGCAAATATGAACTTTATCTCCAAATCAACCAAATCAATGTTTGTCAGTTCATCCCATCTAGTTTAGTTTAGTTCACCTTTAAAATTAATTTTGGAAATTTTCTTTTGATCAAGCTACAAGGATGATGAATTGATGATACTTGTCTGTTCTGCAAAACTAAACAGAGCTCATCTAATTCTTCTTATTAATAACAGGATGCATGGTACTCAACATCATCACATTGGAACAACTTCACCAAACCTTAGAAACAGTTTAAAGTTCCATATTACTCCTTTCTCAATAAGCAACTGCATGCAGACGAAAGAATAGCCCCAAGCTTCGGCTTCTAATTGAAATGCTCTCCCAACCCCAAGATTACTTTGAAAACCACAAATTCAATTCCCCATATGTGATTTTCTGAGAACGTAACAATTGGTGTAAAGAAAAAAGCTAACCGAACAATTTAACAAGATCTGGAAGTAAATAGTTGGAGATGATCTTATTAGTTTTGTCAGTAGGATGAAAGGCATCCCAGAATATAAACTTGTTTGCATCCGTGCAAGTAAATGGACTTTTTTCACTACACAGGTAACTCATCTCGAATGTCCCAGTAGAACAGCATGCTTTTTCTGCAACATCAAATCCTGTTCAAACCACAAAATCCAACAAGATAGTAAGCTCGAAACCTTGAAATAGTAAAGCCAATTAAGGTACGTGGTATATATATGCATGTACAACTCCATGCCGGCCTCTAGCTAGGATCAATGCAAACGTACAATAATTCTTCTGCAATATAATAGATCGACCGAGCAAAGCTAGCCATGTGCGGATGTGCCCATGACCACCTGGCTTGATAGCAATTGCTCATTTAAACTGGCATTCAATTCCTCACCCAACTTGTATCAACCGGTTAGTTCATGGATATCTATTCTTTTAATCGATCAGTTGGTATATCTAGTACTCAAGCTTTTCAAAAGATATCGGATATCCGTCGTAGTAAGAAGGTTGTGTTCGTGCACATTTCTCATACATATATGTCTCATGTGTTATATAACTCATTTGCTATCAACGGAATGCGTATGCTATCAAAGTGGTAGACTATATATGTATATACGTACGTACGTACCTATCGTATCGCTAAAACATTTCATATGGGATTACGAATTTACGATAAGAACATCTCAGCTACAATGTAATTAGTTTTCTGATGTATTTCCATTCCTGATGTTCTACAATACTCTAGAGCACCTGGTAAGTTTGATGCAGAATGTACTGCAAGTATATATAGACGCAAGTACTAAGGAAGTATCGAGGAAATTAAGCTGGAAAGGGGAAGTGGCCAGGACAATAATGAGTGCACACACAAAATCAATGCCAAATTTAAGATGCTGTACGGTTCTATATCACTATTGGACGTAAATAATGAGTCAAAATTCAATAGAAGCACCAAGAAGTCAACAGATCTAAAATGAAAATGAAATGATAGAAATGATGAGCTTACCATATTGAGAAGGTTTTGTAATGATTTGATAGACGAACTGATACACTTTATCCGTATGCAGAACTCTATAGCCCGGAAGATCTCGATTAAGCTTCGCTACCATGTTGCTCAGCTTCCCGTTGAATTCCAGAGCCACATTGTTGTACTCCTCCACACATTCATGGTGACCCAGGACGTTTGTGGCTCTCTCTAAGGGCAGACACCCCATGGGTGGGAGCCCAGTAAGGGAAACTTTCCTGACTCCGAGACTGTAAAGTTCCCTCATGAAATTGTCGGCAAGTCCAATAAGAAAATCCTGGTACTGTTGAACGGTGAATTCGAGTCGCCGGCGGGGTAACAAGTAGTAGTTCTCGAGGAAGTCATTGGTTCCCAAGCTTACCAAATACAAAGCCTCCGTCAGAATCTCTCTTGCCTTGTGATGGCCAGCATAGGTTCTCAATTTGCTCCGGAACTCCTTGTAATATTCCACTTCTTTCCACAGAGGTATCACATTCTGCATGGTACTTAAGATTTGCATATGATGGATATGCATGAAGGTAACAAAAATTATGGTGATTCGTAGTTTCATACATAAGGAGACTTACTAGTACATCAGAAGTTGCAGTATCATAGCCAGTTCCAGCAGAAGCAAAGCAAACACCAGTGGCGAAATCGGCAATCCCATACTTGGGATCCAAGTAAGCAGGAACGAATGGTTTGAGACCAAAGCCTTCGGATATAAAATCCGGAGGCAGTCGACCATTGGAGAACCTTCCCGTGGGCTGAGCACCAGCAAAGTCACGACCATATGGCTTGAAATTGCTCTTCAGTAGTGTCTTAATCCGGTTGTTGTTTCCTGTATCCACGGTCGAGTCTCCGAAGACAATAATGGCTGGAACCTTGGCCTCAAGTCTTGCTATTTGTAATAGAACTTGAGTGATTAGGAGCCATACAATGTCCATGTACGCCATTTTCGACTTTGTCTTTTCTCGTTCAGTGGCTACTTGCTACTATAGTAAGCTTCAAAAAGAAGAGAGATGAAGTTTTTGATATATGAGAGGAGGGATAATCGATCTATCTATATATATGTGTGTGTGTATGAGAGGAGGGATAATCGATCTATCTGTGTGTGTGTGTGTGTGTGTGTGTGTGTGTGTGTGTGTGTGTTGTCAGTGTCTTTGAAGTGAATAGGTAGGTGATGAGTGTAAGTTTTGCCATGGAATTGTTTCAAGTAGTAGCCATTTACATGCTTATTTAGGCATCAATTAGGACATAAAAAGATGGGTGGGGAAACTAGTACACCAGCGAGGACATGAGTTTGCAGGAAGGCCAAGTCATTTATGTCACGTGGAGGCTTTTGGTTTAGAATCCCAGCTACTTGTGCAACTAATTAACTTACTACAGAGGGCAGTAGTACTGTTCTTGGATGTTGATATAGGCGCTGCCCCAGTCCAGTGCTGCAGTGCATTTAGGTTAATTAAATTCAAATATATATAATCGCTTGGTTGTTTGGAAGTATCTACTAATTTCTTGGGATCGATCTATACTTGTATTTTTTCTAATATTTATGATAAAATGATTTAGACTTCTCAATTAGAGGAGTCAAATTCTTATAGTTTTATCAAGCCAAAAAGAAAAAAACTCATATAATTTTGTATATGCACTCAATTGATAGTCAATTATTTCAATGTGGGGCGCTTATATTTAACATTCTTAATTCTTCATCACGATGATGAAAAAGTTTGTGAAAATTAAGATAGCTATGTACGTAGCTAGGTGCGCATCACTTGTTACTAAGTAACTGGTTGAGCTAATTTGTTCGATCCAGTTCAAACTTTGCATGTTGATGATTTACGTGTGCCTGACTATGATAGAAACGCTTCTGAAAATGAACATTGATGTGCCTCACTCTCAAAACTCAATGTGTTCGATGTGGTTGGCCTATTACATCGATTAAGGCTATGATAAGCCATTTCGATCTTTTAATCAGATGTGTTCGCCAAATTTGTGCATTTGCTTCGATCATCTCAAGTTTGGCACAAATGCACAATCAACTTCCTCTCCTTTATCTCAAGCTTCTTTTAGTTTCTTTGTTGACTCGAAAAGGGGTGGTTGAAATCGGCACCCCTAATTTGTAAACCACACCCCTCGATATTCTTCACATTTTCAAGCAAAAGGATGTGTATTAAAAATACACACAAAACATTAAGAAAAAGGGGATGTGATTTGTAAAAAGGGGTTCAGTTTCACAGTTTTCACCCAACAAAAAAATGAGACGTCGCTAGTTTATGTATAAGTCGATCATTAGAACCACGCTTCACTTTCTGCATCAGATATATATGACCAAGCATGCATATATTTCTTCAGAAAGGAAAAAGAAGAAGATAAGAATAGATCACTTGAACAAATTTACAAGATCTGGAATCAAATAGTCAGCAATGATCTGATTTGTTTTGTCTGTAGGATGGAAGGCATCCCAAAATATGTACTTGCTTGCATCTGTGCATGTATAAGGATTACGCTCATTGCACAAGTAACTCATCTCGAATGTCCCAGTAGAACAGCATGCCACTTCTGCAACATCAAATCCTGCATGCCATTACCATGATCGATCAAGAAACACAATTTGAAACAGCACCGCCAATTAATATTGTAGGAGAAAACAGATCGAACGGTGAAGTTAATTACATGTTACACCAGCTAGTAAATGTAATCAAACAGAAAGCCGAAGTATTAACCAACTACTCCATGCCACCAGGATTGTCATCTAAGCATGCAACAGAACCATGCATGTGACCTAGCTGGTTTGATCGACTGCGGGCTCATTTAAGCTCACTATTAAATTTCTCACATGCTTACCTCAACTACATTTTCATACCACTTCATACATGCATGCATGTTCTTTATGAACAATACCTGTAATATGGTTCAGTCTAGCTAGGGGCCTTGATCACTCGAGACTTCATGTACATCTTGTAAAAAGTACTACAGAATTCAACCTAGCTTGAATAAGAAGTGACAAAACCAATGAAGGCATTCTTATTGTAAATAACTTGGCTAAAGTAGATAGACAGATCGATGCATGCTTTCACCAGGTACATAAATCCTAGGTCAAAGATATTGTTATGCGTCAGTGACTGACTTACGTACTCGCATCCAAATCTAGAAATGATCACTAGAAAACTATGAACTTACCATATGAAGAAGGACTTTGAATCATTTGATAGAAGAACTGATATACTTTTTCTGTAAATAGAATTTTATAGCCCGGAAGCTCTTGATTCAGCTGCGCCACCATGTTGTTCAACTTCCCGTTAAACTCTACAGCCACATTGTTATAATCCTCCACACAATCATGACGATTCATGTAATTTGTTGCTCTCTCTAAGGGCAGGCACCCCATGGGAGGTAGCCCAGTTAGGGATATTTTTCTGACTCCAAGACTATAGAGTTCCTTCATGAAACTCTCGGCAAGTCCGACAAGGAAGTCCTGGTACTGCTGGACGGTGAATTGGACTCTCCGGCGAGGAAATGTGTAGTAGTTCTCGAGGAAGTCATTGGTTCCCAAGCTTATCAAGTACAAAGCGTCCGTCAAAATTTCATTCGCCTTGTGATGGCCAACATATGCTCTCAATTTGCTCTGGTACTCCTTGTAGTACTCCACTTCTTTCCACAGTGGTATCACATTCTGCATGTAACAGGATCACGATGTTAGCAATGGTAGCTAAGTTTCTCTAGCCGGACAGTCTGACATTACATAAATGTGAACGTAACGTCAATTTAGATTCTGACAAGGTAGCATGCATTCTGAATAAATATACAACAATCTAACAAATTTCAGCTAAAAAACCAGTAAGCACACTAACCAGACCAGGATTCCAACTCGGGTTGTCTTTAATTATAATTTCAGGACTAACCAGCAACACTAAGAAATCTTTTATGCTCAAACATACATTCTACTAAATATATGTGCTATCAAATTATTTGAATATAAAATATATTGTTAATTTTTCATCGAAATTTCCTCATTCGATATTTTCATTAAAATATCCATATTTCAAATTATCGATGTATGTTTAAAATTTGATATTTTATTTATTACTTAAATGAGTCTAAATTTTTATTCATTCATGTAGTACCAGTTGTCTAAATTTGAGCTTAATTTTTTGTTTTTGTTTTCTTGTATATATTAGTTTAGTGCTTGCTTTTTCTTCATTTTGTAAAAATTACGAGAGCAATATTGTTCACAATGAGTTACATACTTCAAAAACAAAAAAAATTCGTACGCTCCACAGTAAATTACAGCCCACCTGATTATCAAATTCTGGATCCAGCCTGTATCGCCCTTACCATATATACCATAACAAAAAGACGATATGCACCATTTGATAAGGAGACTTACTAGCACATCAGAAGTAGCATTGTCATAACCAGTTCCAGCAGAAGCAAAGCAAACACCGGTGACGAAATCCGAAATCCCATACTTGGGATCCAAGTAAGCAGGAACAGAGGGTTTCAGCCCGAAAGCTTCAGAAATGAAATCCGGAGGAACACGACCATTGGAGAACCTTCCCGTCGGCTGACCACCATCAAAGTCACGACCATAAGGCTTGAAATTGCTCTTCAACAGTGTTGAAATCCGGTTGTTGTTTCCTGAATCCACGGACGAGTCTCCGAACACAATGATGGCCGGAACCTTGGCCTCATGTTTTGCTAGTAGTAGTATTTGAGTCAACAAGAGCCATGAGATGTATCTGCATGCCATGTTACTACAAAGACTTGTGTCAGTGCTACTGGCAAAGCTTCAAGATGGTATGAGAGATGGGGAACTGAGATATAACAGCATGCATGGGATGAGGGATGAGATATTAATGGGATATATGTGGCGAGGAGTGAAGAGGTAGGTGAGTGCAAACTGTGTAATGGTTAATTGTTCGAGACCACCTACATATCAGGGCTTGGATACCAAATAGCTAGATAGGTTTTGCTGTATGTAGCAGAAATGCAGTACCACCACATAATTAGGATTGGAAAGAAAATTAAATTTTTTAAAGGGGAATGGCCAGTTCTTAATGTTAGTTGCCTAGTTTGGTCGGAAAACCTCAAATATTACTAGCACCAGTGTGCAGCTCAGCTTTCTTGTAGTTTATATAAGTTTGAGACATTTCATCAAACACATCGCTCAAAATGAAGAAGATTCAAATTAAGATCGAACTATTACTAGTGGCTTCATGCGATCACTTTGCTCAAGGACTCGACAGCTCACAATAGGCAAACGCATAATAAATTTCAATGATTAGTAATTAACAAAAAACTAATTGAACCAGCATGGAAATTTTAATTGACTATAAAGAGAAAGTCCTAATGTTAGGAAGGAAGGATATTATAAATGGCAACCAGTCTAGGTTTGCTATTGCATATTCTGTGTGATAAATTTCAAGAAATTTTGTGTGATAAATAAAATTAGGAAAAATTCATGAAAAATCACTACTGAATTTCGACGATTGGGAAGGAGTGAAGGACACAGGGTAGTTGCAAGAATTTAAGGTGGGAAAAGGGAGCCAGATACCTGTTGGCTGTTGCTTTCATGTGATGCTCATTTATGGAGTTTTTTTCTGCTGTGAATTTGGCCAATGTGCTGCAAGCTACTAGCCTAGCTTGAACATGCATACAATTTACAACAAGGAGCAGTCTTGAAGTCTTAAACCATGCATCTTTCTTTTTCATAGAAGTTACGAGACTTGGACAGCTGCTCCCTTGGGAAACTCTATGACATTACTTCCTATATGGCATCGTGCACGGTAATGGTTCAACGAAATCAAAATACAAAATACTAACTAGCAGAGTTGTCTTAGGAAACAACAGAATGCCAATCTAGCTTGTGGTTTGCATGTGTTCTCTAGCTTCTTACTATGTCTACCACGTTCCGAGCCTCCAACACTGTCAATTCTCAACCTTTGAGGCAACTCTCCGTCCCTAAGAATCTTCAATCTGATTCATGAGAAGCCAGTTCCTTTTGGTCTCTTGGGAGTTCAATTTTTGGGCTACTTTGGTGTTGACCGTCTGGACTTGGCCTAAAACATTGAGCTATATATCAACTCCACCACGTTGTATTGTATATAGGATTATCCGAACATTTGACGACCTTAATTAGTTATGAATATCGGAAATGGTTTAATTTTTAATTTTTAGGTGCCAATCCGTGCCATGCATGTATATACGGTTCGTAAAATTCTATAACTTTAATGATGTGTTCATGAGCTCGTGAGGGGGAATCAAGCTCGCTTGATGAGGTGTGATCTTTGAATTATTCTCTTTGTGATGAATTAAAAATTAATTAGATCTCTAAGAGAAACTGGGGACTAGTCTCGGCCAAAACCGTTTGACAAAACATCATACACCGGTACCACCGGTGCCTTGTCATATCGGCCGCTACCGACTCCGCACGGTGGTGCTTAGTTAGCTTCCAGGACCAGTAATCCAATGTAATATATAGTGTTGTCATTTCCAATCCTAGAGCCCACCGCGTTGGTGCGCGCTATTTATCCATCAGATAGTCGCCGGCTACTGCGAAATAATGTCACTTTCGAGCTCGTAGCTTTTGCCAAGTCTAAGAGTTGCAATCAAACTTCCTACTGCGATATTGGAAATATAGAAAAAAGAATTTATTAATATCAAATTTCTTCTAACTTCCCCATCGATATATAATATATAATATATCAAGCCAATATCATAAACCAATATCATATATTGCTGTTCAAGCAGTGTATATCGCTATCAGACCAATTCCGATCCTAGTCGACAACCGATCGGTACAAGCTTTATTTCCAAGATCTTCTAGTTTCTACTTTTTTTATCACTTCAGATATGTCTTTGTCTTAATTGCCTAATAATTCTATATATAGATCAGGAAGGGGACTCTTTATCTTAAACCAAATCTTCCTTGTTAACTTTTTGCATAGCTAGCTACTCCATTAATATGAACTTCAATGCAGCCATTTCGAAATTGCTCCTGCTACTCCTTCACAAGATCATCCCACTAGCTGCTCCTGCAGTCGACCCAGAAGCAGTGCCTGTTGAAGCACCAGAGAACCACAACTTGGACTGGGGAAAGATTATAGTGGTGTTTAACCTAGCATAGGCAATCGATATAGCTCTCTTATCCGTCCAAGTTCACTCCCAGAAGCTCCCTCTTGTGTTCTACTTTCTCGAGCTCGCTATCTTGCTTGCATTTTCTTGTTTCTTTACAAGCAAGTCCGTTCACTCCAACAGTCCAACTCTCCGGTGATCGCTCAGGTGCTCGAGCGATTCGGCATCTTCTTTGGAGTGACCGCATTCTTTATAGCCATAACTATTCCGTTTCGAGCTCTATGGTTCAAATGTGTGACGTGCTTCGTCTACGTACTTTCTTGGCTCTCGATCTTGTTCTGCAACTCCACTTCTGCTAAATAGGAGAACAGAAATATCTGCAATATACTTCACGAATTCCATGTCAGGTGGACTTTTGTATATTCTGTTGGTTTTCTCATTTCAATACGTTACGACGTGAACGTTTCAGGAATTATTTTTTGAACGGTCAATTCAGGAGTTTATTAGAAAGCAAGAAAAATAAAACTACGTTACTTGCTTTTCGAGGTCAAGCTAGCTAGCTTCAGCTGTGAAGTTCGTGGACTGGCCAGGGGAATTTGTTTTCGTTCACAAGTGGTTAAATAACTTGTAGGAAGTTAAGATCCTCAATGTTTAGCACGTTCATCGGTTCATGCATGTTATATTTGTTATTCCTAAAGATATATATTACTAAGGAGTAAGGACGTGTGCAAATTCTAGAAATATATATATGCCTCTATGTATCCATGCTGTTCCACCTATCTCATCACAGAGTTGCAATAACCATTTTTTCCTCGTTTACTACCGCTTAATTGTTTCCCCACAACAGTTTCACCGGCCGTGTATATGTTTTCTATAATAATTATATAACACGTACATTGTTATAAACTAGGAAGAAGAGGCATGAAGAGAATAAAGAGAAAGTAGAGAATACAAAGATGTAGGAGAATGAAGTGTAGAGTGTTGTATTATTCATCTCTTGGGCCTATATATAGAGGTAGAGTTTACATAACAATACACAACTAATGAGTATCTACATAGACATCCATAAGAGGATTAAAAATCAAAAACCCTAGAACACGCTTTCTACGTGCAATAAGAAAAAAACAAAGCACTGTTTGTTTGCTCATCTGACTGCCCTGTGTCAGGCGTTGGCCTGTGGCCTCGCCGGTGTGGTGATGCAGCCGGACTGGGCTGAGGTGCCTTGGTGGCCGGTGGCCTAAAATGGGCAACGTCTGTGGCCAGAGTCATCACAATTGAGAGGAGAGTTTGGATCCGACTTTGGGTAAGTTCAAGGGTTTATTGGGGGCAAATTTACGGTGTGCTATATGGTGCAGGCCGACGGGAGATCTCGATCAACCATCTCTTGACTGAAAATCCATGGTGCGGCATAATCAAATTTTGCTCCTGGTTTCTTTGGCGTTGTGTGCTTGGTATCCAAAAGAGGTGGCGGCTATTGGCTAGGGACCTCATTCAATGTTTGGTTCGGACTCTCTTACTCGTTGTTAGGCTTTTGACAAGGGATAAAACAATAAGCCCAAAAAAGTTGTCTAGTATTTGGCATTTTAAATTTTAATAGTTTGTTATGCTTTATGTTTTTAGTTTGTGTTCTCAAAATAAACCTATATATTGGGATAGGTAAAAGTGGGCTTTGTCCCGAACAGTGAACCTTTGCTGCGTTGTCTGCTCTAGGTTGGATTTGGTTCATCGAGTGGGCGCACCCCTAGTAGCAGGATGAAATGTAGTGTCGACGAAAGTTTCGTTCAGCACCATAGTTAGGAAGTTTTTCATAGTGAATTGATGCGTTGTCGATATCGCGTTATCTTTCCATTATTATGTCGCCTTATATGTAAAGAAAATGGAGTAGCCAATAGTACACTCTTTGCTAAATGGTGCAGTTTAGGATACAATGTGTTAATCGAGTCTCTTAATAGTATTTCAGGTGTTTATTTTCTTATGGGGTATATGCTTTATGTCTCCCCCTGTATTCTACCATTTCATTAATCAAGACTTAAGAGTAGCCGTAAGTCCTTACTTAAAAAAAACATAGACATCCATAAAATATATAACTTTACTAAACTTTCCCTTGGATGTCTACCAATGAATAATACAGTGTTGGATGTGCATAATGTTGCCTCGTTAAAAACCTTGTCATGTAACAAAAACCTAGTGAGAGAAAAATAATCCTAATTGAAGGAAAAAAGTACAACACGCTTGTGTCTTAGGTAGCATGCTTCCTGATGAGAATTTCCTCCTGATCATTGCAAGTTTTGGGTGCCTTGCATATAGGGGCTCATCGTTAACTTTGAATCCTGCAAAAATAAACAAGTAAAGTAGCACAATAAAACTACAAATGTTTTCGCCAACCACTTACCATAAGTGTTGTTGTAATTTGAAAACATTGAGATATTAACAAAATGTAAAAACATAAATAAATAGTAAATAGGTTTGGTGTCGTGTTGGCGTAGAGCTCATACCAGGCACATACAATTTTACATCAAGTGAGTTATTCGGGTTCTAAGTACAATAATGCGTTATTGAAACTTAGCTAAGGAACATGCTGCCTCTAACAGTCCCACATGCATCCTCAATTTTAGGAGCGGAAATGATCTTTCCTTAGATCTAACTTCCGAACAATGTGAATTATGACTTTAGACACATATAGCAAGCCTTGAACATTGTCTAAACACGAATAGGTTTAATTTATCGTTTACATATCATGTTATGATAAAGTACAAATTTAGACAGTTGTATCGTATCTGCCCGAAATTCCTTAATCTGTAAAATGAGCATTTAGTCTAATCGAAATACACTCCGTAGTTTTGGAGCTACTTGATTCAGCCATATGGAGTCCATTAGGCTCCTTTATAAATTTTCATATCTAGATCCCATATAGATACATGATAACCACTTTCATGTGCTGTATATTCAGTTTGGAAACTACTGAGCAGACAAAGGCAGTAGAACGTTATTATGTTCAATACGGAAAAAAAATCCTCGCACTTGATTCCAGGGCACCTCGAGAAATTTTCGCCTCGAGATAAGATGTAAATATGTACCTTCGAATTTCTCATAATGCTTCCTAACAAGTGCTTTGATTTATGAGCTAGTTATTTAATTTGGATAAGTTGGCAGTACCAAGCCATATACCATCATTTTCGTTAGATCCTGAAATGTTATTTCTATTTTGGCCAGTCGTTTCTACGTTTGAAACTTTTTAAAGTAGTAGGGTTCAATAATCAACGCAAGATATACTTTAGCGTGCGTCACCTTATAGGTCAATTTATCATCGATGATATTCTCCTTTTCAAATTTCATATCTCGTGTAAGCATGCATGCATAAACCGAGAACTTTCCTATTCTCTGTCTCTCTGTAGTAATCCTAATCCGGAATATACTCACGAGATGGATCGATCGAGATAGTGATGTGAGATAAAAAATAATAATGTGTCATCTCTACCATTTTCCTTTGGTAGAGTCCATCGAACCCACGGATCAATATCAGTGAGTGGTTAAACGTCATAGCTTGTACCATACATACCCACCTTGGGTGGCGCTATGTCGTTGACGTCTTTCCTTGCTAGCTTTTTAGTAGCAAGTATATATAATCTCGTCACTTAATTTATAATAAGAATTTTAAGGCCTTATGCACATATCAAAATTTAGGGATCATGATGAGACATTGTGGATAAATATCACAACATTTACTAGTCATTTTATAACATGATACTTTATCTCCCCCTAATAACGGCAAGACTGTCTCATTCAAGTGACAATTTACAAATTTGCGTAATGAGATCTCCTTGCTTGCAAGTGTTTCACTCTTGCGGATTTATCGGTGAAGTATCATATTTCCAATACATACTCATTCTTCGTTTTGAGGTGATCACTTGGTACGTTGCAACGGCAGCATTTGGCACATAAGATGCTCAACTATATTTGTAAAATGCGATGTAGCTCACTCGTAATCAGTCACTAGCTATCACGCGATTATGGTGACAATAAACCTCAAAAACTGTACGACTGCTAATAGTCAAAAAATATGAGTGCTTCTACATATATCTTTTTGGAATCGAACGTGGAAAACTTACATTCAAAACAAAAGAGGACTTTAAATATCATCAAACATCTTGGATCATCAAAATATTTTTAATATATCGAAAACTCCGGGTTTGGAAATAGGCTTGAGAAATTAATCCAATATATAAGCATTTTAAACTTCTCGCCAAAATGCACTCGGGATTCGAGTTTTAAGTTTCAGGACTGGTGGTTCATATGAAAAAAATTACTTTAATCTCATTGAAAATAAATAAATAAATATAACGCAATAAGAGAAATGCAAAGAAATAAACATGAGAACTTCTGGTTCTGTTAATGAAGAAAATTGACAAAACTTTAGGTCTGCTCAACTTCAAATTACATGATAAATTTATATTACCCTAGCTTGACCATATAGTCAAAAAACTTCAGTTTCTACTGTACCATTTTCTCTAATGAGAAATCCCAAATAACATCAAGAAACTTGAAGTCCTTGTGGGATTGAGAAACATAGGTTTCATATTTTTAATTTCATAATTTGGAGGATTTTCTGGTCCTTGTAAACGAATTAACTGCGAGAAATTCAAGTCTCAATCTTTGGTTATTGTATAACCATTAACTCTAATCTTCAAGTTAGACTACGGGTTCTATGAATTGGTATTTGGAACTTTCATATTTACAAAAATTCTACACTCCAAACTTCGGGTTTGGAGTGTTAACATAGAACTTTAGTTTTAGTTTGAGTAACTTTAGGTCCTCCCTCGCATATAACATAGATCTTCAGGCCTATATTTTTATTGCAAAGTTTCACATCCCTTTTATAGGAGGATGTGATGAACTTATAATGATTACATAAATGATGATAGATGACCGTTACATCGGTTACAAAGCCGCTACATCGGTTACAAAGAAACAGATAATATACAATGATAACGGGAGTTACAACCATCACATTAGTGTTGTACTAAGTATGAGTTATATCACTATTAATTATAGCAGAACCTTAGATCCCCTCGGGTCTAGATTTTTCCGTTGATAATTAGGAATTTCATGTCTCAATGAATTCCAAAAGTTTCTCAGTTCAATATGGTTATAAATTTAATCCGTCTATTTGTAGTGAAGCAAAACAATCCAACATCATGATCTTATGTTATGCCTGAGGGATCACAACAGTTGACAATCATTTCTTCAACCAAAAATTTGGTCAATAATTTATCATATGCAACTTAGCATATAGACAAGACTCGAGAGAGATCAATTGTACTTGATTGTTCAACTTCTAGATTTCAAAATGAGAACTTCAGGTTATAATATTGTTGGTAATATGAACTTCTGTTTTAAATACCTATTATACTCAAAATCCCTTATTTGAGATTCAAGTGAAACTTCAGGCTCATTTTAGATCGCATAGATCATGAATAGTAGTAAAAACAAAATATCTCCTCATCACCTAAAACAAACGAACTCATAGATCAGAGTATTGGTTAAAGCAAAGATCAATGTTGCACCAATTTTTTTTTTGATCATCATCTTGTTAGAAAATATAGAGCTAAACTACTGATAACGTGTTATAAACTATGGAGAAGATGCATAGAGAGAATAGAGAGAAATTAGAGAATACAAAGATGTAGGAGGAAGAAGTGTAGAGTGTTGTATTATTCATCTTATTTGACCTCTATATATAGAGGTAGTATTTATATGATAATACACAACTAATGAGTATCTACATAGACATCCATAAATATATAATATTTACAACATACATAAATTGAGTCACACAGATTATCAGATGATTTAGCCAAACCACAAATCAATAATCTAAAATTAAGAACGAGCTTGAAATTGATAAATTTTACATTCCAACGATTGTGATCGACTTGAGAGTCATCCATCTACATAGCAATATTAATGAATAACTTGAAAATGGAACATAAATATTGAAACAATAAGGACATGTTCGGTAACGTATTACAAAATGATTTTTCTAAAATATATTAATAGAATGGAAATGGTGAATTTGAATTTGCAATTTGCAATTTCATGATACCAAAACACGTTCGGTAATTTATTTCTACAAATTGTACAAATTGAGCTACATGAATAATCTGGCAAAGATCATCTTCCTTTCACAATTTATCCTTCTCATCCATCCACCTGTTACTCTTCCATGTCTCTCAAGTACCCATATATCCATATGGCTTCAAAAATCTATCGAATCCCTTGATTAAAACAAAATCAAAATCAACTTTTGCTTTTTGATCGATCTTCATGACCACAATATAGTTACTTCCATATCTTCGCTCGTACACCATAATCGATCATATGTGTAGAGAAAAAATTGCTCAATAAAGGGGAAACTTCTCAATTTCTCATATATCTATTGGTCTAGCAGAGAGAACTAAAGAAGATCAACCTGTTTGTGAAGACCATGAGATAGAAGATTGTTGATCTAGCAGAGAGAATTGGAAAAGAACGACCGGTTTGTGAAATCCAAGATAGAAGATTGTGGGTACACAAATAAAGTATGAAAATCAAATAATAGATAAGAAGGTTGCTTTTTGATATGCTATGTTCTCTAAAAACGATGGAAACTCTTCGCAAAAAAAATGATGGAGTTAAAGCTGTTTCTCAAACTTATACAGAGCTTCAAAATTGTATCCACAAAACTATTCTTAGTGTCTTTAAGATTTAACCAACCAAACGGGTATTCACGCCGTTTTTGTGTTCAAACAGTCTTGCAAAGAGAAAATGACATAGAAGGACAATTTTAGTATCAATACTACAAAAAATCCAACCCCACTAGTATTTGGACAACCCAGGACAGGAGCCCAAATCCCAAAACGAAGTATCAGAGACCCAGCTAGTTAAGCTCGTTAGAAAGATAATTTTCCCCCGTATTAATTTGAGCCTCTCTCTCTCTCTCTCTCTCTCTCTCTCTCTCTCTCTCTCTCTCTCTCTCTCTCTCTCTCTCTCTCTCTCTCTCTCTCTCTCTCTCTCTCTCTCTCTCTCTCTCTCTCTCTCTCTCTCTCTCTCTCTCTCTCTCTCTCTCTCTCCACCGTAGCTTCATAGGCTCCGCTCGACCTTGGCCTTCATTCACAGTAGCAGTGACTTGTCTGCCGCTGCTGCTCCAACCTAAATTCTCGCCGCCTCCTCCTCAATTCCCCGCGCCGGAGGCTCCTCTATTCCGCGCGATGGTGATTCCCTACTCCCAACGATGGTGACTCCTCATGGCCTCACATCGCATCGCCGATCTCAGCAACTCTCATGGCTCCTTCCGGCGACAACGTGACGCTCACAACCTTTGAGCTCCCTCCGGCCAACGTGCGTCAGTGGCGACTTCAACTATTCCTTCGCAGCCATCGTCGTTCACAGCTCTTCAACGTGTTGCTACGAATGAGATCCAAATCGTTGTCACCAAACCGACTTGTCTTGCTGTGCGTGCTCACCTCGAGGCGTTCCATCTCGCCTGAAAGTCCCTGAAACAATTTCAACCTCGATGTTATACCACAAAGCAACTCTTCAAATTCGTCACCTCCTTTGATCTATGTTTCAATAGCAGTGGAAGACCTAAGGTTACGTGATAATGTAGTGTATGTTGTTGTGATGTTCTAGTTTAATTTCTTTTTTTCTTTTGCATGATCATGAGTGTGCTGCTATGTTTTAGATTCGTTGATATCAAGCAATTGTTATGATGGTAGGTTTGATTGATGTCGTTTACTGTGGTATGGTATTTTGACTGCTACTGTGTTCACTTTCACTTTGGTTCATGCAATAACACCATATATGAAATTATATTTGGAATTTAGATTCTTCATTTTTGAAATATAGTAGCAGCATATCTGATTTTTCTGTGAATAATATTTCGAATTTTTCAATAGCAATATTGTATTTCAGTAGCACTAATTCAAATTTTCAGTAGTAGTGTTCTATTTCAGTACCACTGATTCAAATTTTCAGTATCAGTGTTGTATTTTACAGCAATGATATTTTGTACTCGCATCCCTTGGTTTCAGGTTATCTTCAACCGTATTCCTTTAATTATATCTGGATGTGTTGCAATTAGATCTGGTGATTACATGTAGATTTGTCTTGAGGTGCTATTGAGCTTTTTCAAAGTTTTTATAAAAATTGTATCATAAATATTTTTTTGAAAGTTGCTACTGAGTTTCCAATTGCTACCGAGAGATTTTCGATGATAATGAAGATGCTACTTAATTTTACTCAATTTTGGGAAGTAATATTGCTATTGTAGTTATAGATGCTTTTGATGTGTATTTTTGAAGTTTCTATTACAATTTTCATGTTGTTGATATATTTTCATAAGCTGCTACTGTTTGTTTGAAATTGATTTTAAGTAGTAGTATCTTATTTTTCAGTAGCAGTGTCATATTTTTCAGTAGCAATATTATTTGATTCTTTAGTAACATTATTATTTTGTAGCAGTGTTTTTGATGTTTTTGTAGTAGTGTCGTATTTTTTTTATTTGCCAGTAGCAGTGTTTTCGAGACTGCTAATGCGTTTGTGGACTGTTATTGTATTTTTCAGACTGCTACTGCATTTTTGAAACTGCTATTTCATTTTTGGTTCGAGGACTGCTACTGCGTTTTTAGGATTGCTACTGCCTTTTCGGTTCGATGACTACTACTGCATTTTTGGGACTGCTACTGCATTTTTGAATTTTTGGATCGAGGATTGCTATTGCATTTTCGATTCAATGACTGCTACTATGTTATCGGGTTGGAAAATTTTATGGAATGTGTATCAAAATTGCTAATGAGTTTGTATCAAAATTGTTACTCAATTTGTATCGGAACCTCTAGTGAATTTATATCAAAAATTCAAAATTACTATTAAATTTGTGATTGAATTGATATTGAATGTTTATTGATAATGTTAATAAATTGAATAATCAATTCAAGTTAAAAAAATTGAATAAAGAAAAAATTTGAATGAACAATAATCAGACTAAAAAGTTTTAAAAAGAAAAAGAAAAATTAAGTAAGCTATAAGTAATATGACCAGGTGTTTGGAGACTATACATGTTACTGTTACCCAAATACCAGAAGACATAGCCACATTTTTGTCCACACTATCAACCAATCAGATCACACTATCAACAATTTTTGGAGACTGCTACTGTACATTTTGGAGCTGCTCCTGTATTTCTAGTTTAGTTCTACAACATTTTTTGGGACTGCAACTTTAAATTTATTTTAAGACTGCTATTACATATTTTGTTCGGTGCAATTGTATTTTCGAGGACTGTTATCTCAAATGTTGGGACTGCTACTGAACTTTTATCGAAACTGCCACTTCATTTTTGTAAATGATACTACTGCACTTTTGGTTTGAAGACTTCTACTGCGTTTTTGGGAACTATTATTACATTCTTGGTTTGAGAATTGGATTACTACTGCGTATTTGGGAAGAGTTCGTGCATTTGAGTTTGAAAATTGTTACTGTATTTTCAGTTCGAAAACTGCTACTACGTTTTTGTGAACTGTTATTGTGTTTTTGGGGAATGCTACTACTTTGAGACTATTATTGCATTTTCGAAAATTGCTACGGTATTTTTTCCTTCTTTTAGTTTGCTTTTTTTTCATTATCATTAATCATTTCCAATATACGATCAGTAGCCGCTTGTATACATATTCAAAAGAACTTTCATTCATACAAATTTAGTATCAGTCCACCATAAAAATTTAATAACAATTTCAATACATTCTCGGCAACCGTTTCATTACAAATTTAGTAGTAGCCGCTACACATTCAATATTACAATTGATAACAATTTAGTATATGTTTCAAAAAATACAGTATCAACTTCAAAAATACAGTATCAGTTTAAAAAAAAGTAACGTCAACACTACATGCAATATCAACTTCAAAAGTGCACACAATAGCTGCCAATACAAATTCAATAGCACAATCGATAACAATTAGTATCAACTTTGAAAACAATAGTATCAATTTAAAAAAATGCAATCTCAATTTTGAATACAATATCAATTTTGAAAAATACAGTATCAACATCGAACATACAATATCAGCTTCAGAAATGCACACAATAGCTGCCGATACAAATTCAATAACACAATTGATAACGATTCAGTATCAACTTTGAAAAAACTAGTATCAGCTTCAAAAAATGTAGTATTAGCTTCGAAAAGGTAGTATCTGGTTCAAAAAATACAATATCGACTTTAAAATTTAGTAACATATTTAAAAAATAGCTTAAAAAACATAATAACCTCAAAAAATACATTAACAGCTCAAAAAGTGTGCAGTAGCAGCTTTAAGAAACGCACATAGTAAACAACTTTAAAAGAAAAGTTCATAACAAATTTAGTAGCGAATTTGAACAACGAAAAAAAAATGCAGTAACAACTTCCAAAACGCGGTAACTACTTTAAAAACGTAGCTAGCACTTCAAAAACGCAATATCAACTTTCAAAAACAAACAACAGCATCTGAAAAAGGAAGTAATTATGAAAAAACACTACATGATCAGCAACATTGTCAATCATAAACTTTTCCAAATAGTACTATCTAAAAACACTATAGCAACTTTCAATAATGGATTGAAATTCTTGAAATACACAATAAGTTTAAAATACACAAAATAATTGCTGCTACTACAAAATTATGATTATCCAATTGTACGACATAATTTTGTTTGATCCAATTTTATTGAAAACATTTCTACACTAACACCTTCTATTCCTCTAACTGTTGCAGTGCCACTATGACTTTGTACAAAATTAAAATAAAAAAGCATGTCTCATAACAAAACAAAATTCATATTTACAGTAGCACCTTTTAACATTCACAACAAACACACAAATCTGCAAAACAACAGCCAAAACCAAATATTCATAAACAATTCACAAATCTGTTTGGGCACTACTACTGTAAACCGAAATAGTAGTATACTGCAGATTCTAATCAAAAGCATGTTAACGGAAAAAATTTGCTGCAACAATCAATTATAGATAGTTTGTCAAAGTCTCAAGTTTGTATACAAAATAAAAAGCAATTTTCACATTACCAAACTATCAAACAAAATTTTTAATAGCAGTAGTAGCAATAGAAGCAAACAAAATCAGGGCTGCCTTGTGCTCATCAACAAAGAAATGATAGCTCATATTGAGATGCTCATGGTTCTAGTACTGTAACTCAAAACATATGCGCGCTACTAAAAAAAGACCAACAACTCAATTATGTTAAAACAACAAAAATTGTAGCAGTGAACCAAATCAAATCAAATCCACAACTTGCATCCAAATAAAATAAAATAATAGATCTCCTTTTTCAATGTGCGATGAAGGAGGATTCCGAGGCAATGAAGAGTCCGATCTCTGAAACCGCCGGCGGTGGCAATTTATTGAGCGAGACGAAGAGCCAACGAGTGAGACGTGAGCGTTGCCTTGCTGCTCATGGTTGCGCGGAGCTATCAGATCGGAGGAGGCCGAGGAGAGCGAAGCCTAAGGGTGTCGTGGAGATCTAAAAGGAGGCTCGCGACCTAAGAAGAAGCCGTGAGCTGAGGCGCGGATGAGAGGCTCGACAACGCAAGGAGGTGGATCGAGATGGAGGGGCGCAGTGACTAGTGTGCTACTGAATCCATCGGCCTCTCTGTTGTGTGTGTGAGAGAGAGAGAGAGAGAAAAGTGTCTTAGAGTTTTCAATATAAATATAAGGGTAAATATGTAAACTTATCATTGACACGTGTTAGCGCCACATCAAAGTGTTCTTATTTGTAACCCTTCACTGTCCAAATTAAGGGGCATTGTCCTAATATGTATTTGGTTCTTCATATCTGTCATTTTAGTATAGTTTACTATTTTGCAAAAGCTTACCAAACAAGCACTAAGAAACTTATGAAGGGCAAAATGGGTAATGAAATTATTGCATAATTTAACAGAGAAATAGTATTTTCATCGAAAAATGACTGTATTTTTTTTGTAAGACTTTATTATTTAAATTTTTTAATAAATTTGTCGTGATCTGTTAGAGCTAGCTTATCTAATTCACTAGTTGACACTTGACAAAGTAAAAAACACTGCCTTACTAATGCTGGCGGGCAATGTGTAGAGTTTGTAAGGTGTGTGCACGCTTGTGTGTAGTATAGTTACATCTAGGGGTCATCATGGGCTGAGCTGGTGATTTATACATTTTAGACGTATTAATTAATGTAATTCTTTCTACATTTAACTGTGTTATTCACTTAGTATCGTTAGTTTTTACTCATTTTATTATTTTTAAGTGTTTACCAAAAGAGACGGAGTAAAGGACATTAATTACACTAATTAGCGTACCATGTTTGCAAAAGAGTGTTGAAGAAAAAGATGAAGAGAGATTGAGAACTATTGCCATGCAAGGAGAAATTAAAGAAGTATGTAAAGCTTGCTTGCATGAATGCATGAAGAGCAGGTAATTGGTTAGTTGGTGAAGAAAAGCAATGCAAGCAAAGAATAAGAGAAAGAAGAAGAGAGAAGAAGAGCAACCGACAATCCAAGAAAAGAAGTAGAGAAAAGCAAAGTAAAGATTGCTTGAATGAAGAAGAGAGTAGGTAGATGAGTGGAGAAGTAGAGAAAGCAATCAAGGAAGGAAAAAGAAGAAGAAAAATGGAAGAGAGAATCGGCAAGGAAGAGAAGAGAGATTGCTTCCATGTATTAAAGAGTAGGTGGAAGAGTAAAGAAGTGGAGAAAACAAGTAAAAAGTAAAAGAAAAATTAGAGAAGAGAAGAAAGAGAACTGGCAATCAAGGAAGTAGGAGAGAGGAAGAGTGTTGGAAGAGTTGTTGCAGTTGACATAAGGGATAGCTGAGCAGCCTGGAATCCTATAAATAGGGGGTTGGCTGCCCATCCAGCGATTTCTGAAAAAAAAATCATCCCAAAATCCTGAAATTTTCTCTCTTCCCATTTTTCCTCCCTCCTCATTTTCTCTCCACTCTTCTTTGTCGATCACTTCTCTACACTCTCTTGATACTAAAATTTCCACAAAGGCTTTCCATCAAAGTTCTCCAAATGCTAGGCAACTACACCATCACCACCTCTCAAAATCTTCATCTCACCACTTCTAAATACGCTTAGTCCCTTTAGAAGGTATGTAGCTTTCACCGAAGGATCTATCCACTCGCGATTTTGCAGGGCTTACCGGGAATCAAAAAGTGTTAATGGAATCTTTACTCCGTAGTTCTCTTTGTATTTGTATTACTTTGTTTGTAAAGACAATGTGTTTGTTTTGGTTTTATTACATATATGAATTTCAATAACCATCCATGTGTTCTAATATTCTAATTTTTGTTAAGCATGTGTATTTGGTTCTTAATGCTTTGATTTTAAATATAGGGAATCCCGAGTCTAAATCAATGGTGTATAGGGAATCCCGAGCACAAATTATGATAATACGCATGTTTAATCGAGAATTAGAGTTATAAAATTTCGATAAGTGTTGATATTTGCATATGTTAATAATTAAGCTGAGTGTAGAATAAGTCGATCACATGTATATAATTAGTTAGGTTTATTTTCGTCTTAAGCATGATTTAGATTTCTTAGGAGTCTTGTATGTGTGGCTTGTCTATGAGTTTTTACATACTAGAATCCTAAGAATTTTGACTTATGCTTGTGACATTTTTAGGTAGTAACTTAGGAAATTAAAAATCAACTTTTACAACCCCCCTTATTTTTATTCACACAAATTTCACATGCACCCATCAATTCCCTGGTTAGAATGATCCATATTTACCAATGTTACATCTACACAAAAAGAGTTTTAAATTGTGTATGCGTGAAATATTTGTTAAGTGTCTACTATGTGTTAATATTTTTCGCGTGTTTTGCGCAGTCGTCAGCTGGGCCAGCCTCGACCCTAAATTTAAGGCTTAGGGCTGGATTGGGCTAGGCTTTGTCAATGATCAACCATAACAAGGCTGGGCTGGACTGAGGCACAATTTTGAAGCCTTAGCCCGCCCATTAAGGCTACGCCAATGAGACTAAAGAGGCCGGGTCGGGCCGGCCTCTATGGGCCGGGCCAAGATTGGCTTAAATTGAGGGAAAATAATATATATAAAGTTTAATGTATTGTTATTATTGATGTATGATATTTATTTTAAATATATATTTTTGTGTGAAGAGAACATTGAGGAAAATAAGAGAAGAAAATGAAAGTATCAAGAAAAAACATGATAATAATCATAAATTATAATATGTTTTCTAATAAAAATGACCAAGATGAGCCGGATTAGGCTTGACATCAAAGCATTTGAAGTGATATAAATATATTTATATATTAATTACTTTCTTTATTTAAAAAGAGTATGGGCTTAACAAGGCTTTTGAGGTTGAGGCTGAGTTAGGCCGAAGAGGCTCAAATGGGCTAGGCCGAGAGGCTGGGTTGGGCTTCAAATGTATATCCTATACCCTACCCTAATTCAAAAGAGGCTGGATCGACCTGGCCTCGATTAAAGCTGGACTGGACTTCGACCTTAAAAGTTGAACGGGTTAGAACGAGACTCGACGCTGAAAGGCAAAATGATGAGATGAAGTTACATCAAAACAGTTGTCCACTGAAAATGAAAATTATTCAAATCGAAACAAGGCAGCTAGTGTGAATTTGGAGCCATCAAACAAACGTGTCATGAACGCACCAAATAAAACAATTGGGTTTAATTCATTTTTTGGGCTTATCATGTTTGGTGGGCTTAGCCCAGAATAAATGAACTATTTAAGCAACCTTTCAACTCACGTTTGCTTTTTTCTTCGGTTCTTGCAGAGTTCGTCACTCTTCTTCTCTACTGTAAGTGTCCCTAATGGTAGATTGACGTTGTGGCCTGTGTGGGTTGCAGCCCACGGAGATTTTTAAGGAATCCCAAAAAAAAAATTAGTTGTAACTTGCTTACAACTTGTTTTTTCTCAATCGGGAAAGAACAATGCAAATGTACCTAATGGGGCATCGATAGATACTCTATTACTCTTATGATCTTCTCAGCTGATCTTGTTCAAGTTGTTGCCAAGGTAACTTAATCATCTATGTTTGTGTTTCATATCGATCATGTTTACTTCTCGAATTGATTTCGATACGCATCGGGGATGTGTTACATAAAATTTTGTCTACTTTTTTTTATGTGTCATTGATATCATCATATATATGCTTGTCCAATACTCTCAATTTCAACCAAGTATGTCTCATTTTCTTCAGTTTTGGATTTCAAAACATCAGTATGTGATTCTCCACTGTCCAGGTCCTCATACTCTACATAAAGATGAAGACTCAGGATTAATGACTGGTTAGTACAATGACTGATTGCGGTAAACTTAAGTGGTACAAAACTCTATTTTCATGGTTACAAATTAGGGGTCATCATTTGGCCCGTGGGCCTCGTGGGCCGGTGGAGGCCCGCAAGCCCGTGGGCTAAAAGCCCGGCCCGGCCCGCAAAAAAGCCCGCAAAAGCCCGCCAAGGTGGTTGGTGGGCCGACCATGGTTTAGAGATCTAAAGCCCGGCCCGGCCCGCGGGCCCGGCCCGCCAAAAGCCCGTCAAGGCCCGTTAGGCCCGGCCCGTCAAAGCCCGTTAGGCCCGGCCCGTCAAAGCCCGCACACATATTGACATATATCATTAAATTATTTAATGAATTTTAATCATTATACAATTTATACCTAGTTAATGTTTACCTACACACATATTGACATATATATATATATAATATAGTGACTAGTAGTCTAATAGACTAATACTATATAGATATATATTTTACATTTGTGTATATATATTAATATATTACATATAGATGGATAGATTGAATATTTGAATTCCATATATAATTAAATTTGTGTATCTATTTTACTATTAAGTCATTATTTAAAGTTTAGCATAAGTTGGGGTTTAGGTTTAGGGTAAATTAGGGTTTAGGAGATTAAGATTTATGGTAAGTTAAGGTTTAGGAATTTGAGGTTTAGGGTAAGTTAGGGTTCCGGTTCTAGGATTTTATTGTAATTTTTTTAGGGTTTAGGGTTTGGGGTTTAGGTTTTAAGGTTTAGGGTTTAGGTCCAAAATTTATAAAAATTAGGGACGGCCTACTTAGAATATTATGAACAACCAATCCGACATTCAATTTTTTATATATATAAGATAGTAGTACGTATATCATTATACCTACACTTATATATATAATATAGTGACTAGTACTATATATATATTTTTTATATTTGTGTATGTTTATATTAATATATTACATATACATATATTGATCAAATATTGGAATTCCATATATAGTTATATTTATGTATCTATTTTACTATTAAATCATTGTTTAAAGTTTAGGATAATTAAGTTAGGGTTTAGGTTTAAGGTAACTTAGGGTTTAGGGGATTGAGATTTAGGGTAAGTTAAGGTTTAAGAATTTTGAGGTTTAGAGTAAGTTAGATTTTAGGTTTTAGGAATTTTGAGGTTTAGAGTAAGTTAGGGTTTAGGGGTTAGGGGTTAGGGTTTAGGGTTTAGGGGTTAGGGTTTAGGTTTAGGGTTTCATTGTAATTATTTTTATCGATTTACACTGTAAAACAGTAAATATAATAGATGGTTCAGATTAGATTTTGTAATTTTTCAATGGTGAGAGTTTAATTGAGAGTGTGTGAAATGACATCAATACCCTTCTCTTATATATTGCTTATTTTTCCATGGAGAAACTTGATAAATTAAATTTTTATATCAATTTTTTTGACACTATGAGATAGATATGTAATTTACAAGAATGTGTGTTAAAATTTTTATCTTAAAAAATTCCTTTAGGGATGGGTAATTTATGTTTTAGTTGTAAGGGTACTACGGTCACATTTAGCGAAACTCATAGATGTAGGTCTAAATCAAGTCCAAAATTTATAAATTTTTAACGGCATGCTTAGAATATTATGAACAACCAATCTGACAGTCAGTTTTGTAAAATGATGATACATGATCGATTACGTTTCACAAAGGACTTTCAACCCATATAACCAAGGAATAAAGGTAAGAACATTAGTGTGCATGTAGAGAATTCAAGCAATATAGGAATTAAAAATGTTTTAATAATAAAGAAGGCCATATATAATAGTTCACCTTGTAATAAAAGACACCGTACGTAAAAATTAGCCTAATCGAAGTACGTTTGGATCCCAGTCAATACAATTAAACAAAATTTGTGAAAACACTAAAATACTCTCATCTTATTTTCCTTATTTTCCTATGGGGGGAGTAGATAAATCAATTTTTTATGTCAATTTTTTTGATACTATGAGATAGATATGTATTCCATAAGAGTATGTGTCCAAAATTTGATGTTAAAAAATTATTTTCGGGAGGGGTAATTTCCGTTTTAGTTGTAAGAGTACTATGGTCACATTTGGCGAAATACATGGATCGATGTCTAAATCAAGTCCAAAATTTATAAAATTTTAAAGGTATGGTTATAATATTCTAACCAATCAATCTAATGGTCAATTTTATAAAATAATTAAACATGTCCGATTAAGTTTCACAAAAGTATCTCATTCCATATAACAAATGAACAAACGTAAGAATATTAATATACATATGAATAATTCAAGCAATATAAGAATTAAATATGTTTTAATAATAAACGAGGACATGTAGAAAACTCCATCTTATAGTGATAAACATCGTACGTAAAATTTAGACTCGTCGGAGTACGTTTAAACCCCAGTGCATGGATAAAGGTTACGTTTATTTTGAAATGTCTTAATTTTTTAATAATTAAAGCCCGATAGGCCCGGCCCGCAAAAGCCCGCAAAGGCCCGGCCCGCAAAAGCCCGCAAAAGCCCGCAAAGCCCGCTTGAATGGGCCGGGCTCGGATCCTTATATAAAAGATAAAGCCCGGCCCGGCCCGGCCCGCATATATTAAAATGTTGTTGAGGCCCGGCCCGGCCCGGCCCGTGCCGGCTATACATGGGCCGGGCCGGGCCGGGCCGGGCTTTTGCCGACCCCTATTACAAATGACACTCCATCAAGAAGTGAGAGTGAGGGTGGGAGTAGGAATGTGACTGAAGGCGTGAGGATGAGTCTCCTACGGGTTACAAACTTTAAAAAAATTAAAAAAAATCGTGTGCTGCACATTATCTGCCTTGAGTGTCTCCCGCCTCCTCTATAACTTTCCATTACTATTCTGCTTTCCAATGTTAGAAATCTCTCCGTCAACTTAATAGAGAAAATTCGTACTGGGTAGTTTAAACATTGGCTGTTGATGTCAGAATCGATATGTAAAGCTAACTACTTTGACGCAAAGCATTGCTCTTTTCTGCCTTCTAATGGTTGCTTTCATCTAGATAGCTTCTTATATGAATTGAATGTCTAATGCATACATTGCTATTATCTCAAGTAGATTATTTTCTGTACTTGTTTTTCTATTCTGCTCTACCAAGTACCAAGTTTGCTCTTTCTACAAATATGAAATATGTAAAGGGTCGGATTTGTATATGGATTAAGTAAAATGGCATCCTTTTCAGAAATCAAGTAGCTATTTTTCTTTCTTAAAGTTGAATTTTGTGCCTGATGGTTGATACAAAACCTAAATTATTGGCTCCAAGTTCACATGACTTTTTAGAGAGAAATCGAGAGTGAAGATCAATGTGTAAATTGATGCAGTTACTCTACGTTAAGATCATTTGTATAACATGGTCTTTGTGGGTTCCTGAGATTGCTGCTGACAAAATTTTCTGGTGGCCATGGACTAGAATGTTTAGATATTCGGTATGTTGTTTAGAAGTGTATGGAACGAGGGTCGTGGGAACAGTGTGGGATTCTCAAGGCTAATGAGAAGATTTACATCCGTTTCAAGCAGAAGAGTATCAGACATGGCTGCTAAAGATGGGGAGCTGAGGGTGTTCATAGTTTCCGGAGAGGTTTCCGGCGATACCATTGGGTCCGATTTTCTGGTGTTGGAGGGTAATCTTTTTCTTTCCCAGCAGTTTTAGGTTACAAGTGCTCTTTAAATATCCTGTTTAGTGTGGTGATGCTAGCAGCTTTGTTCGTGTTAATCCAAGTAATTGAATATTATTATCTATGGAGAAAAGTTTGAGATTACTAAATTTCTTTAAGATGGATGAAGAATGACTTCAAGTCTATTTTCCTCTCTTCTTAATTAAAAATCTTCATAGAGATGACTCTTGGTTTGGAAGTATATATTCCCTCTCCCTCTGCCTATTTTACAGTACCATGATGGCCAAGCAGGGATTAAAATCTATATTTCCAATGGAGGATATTTCAGTGATGGGATTGTTGGAGTTACTGCCTCATCTAAATAAGCTCAGAGTGAGTGTAATATACATTTTACCCTAGTCTGATAATTTTGAAGCATTTTAATCTTTCTATTTTACATAGAATATATTATTACTAAGGTTTTAAGACTGGAACATGGTTGTCTCAGGTGAAGTTGCAGGAGACAATAGAAGCTGCTCTTCTTTTTCAACCTCATGTTGTTGTAACAGTGGATTCCAAAGGTTTCTCTTTCCGTCTTCTGAAGCGGTTACGGGGTAATATAAATCACCTTGGGGTTCTAGTCTTCCTTTAGTGATATCTTTGGTTCGGAAAGTGGATACATGCTTTTTGCAGCTAGATACAATCAGAAAAACTTCGAGGCTCCAGTACACTTCCATTATGTAGCACCATCATTCTGGGCTTGGAAAGGGGGTGAAGCAAGACTCGGAGGCCTTGTTGAATTTGTGGATCATGTCCTGTGTATACTTCCAAACGAAGAAGAAGTTTGCAGATTGAATGGATTGGCTGCGACCTTTGTCGGCCACCCTATTCTGGAGGATGTATGGGACTTAAATTTGGTAGGCCTTTGTCTTCTTTTTTCTAATGAAAAATCTTTTACATAGCTGTCAGTCCTGTTACTTTATATTGGCTGTATCAGAATGCCTACTTTGATCTTCTTCATTGCATAAGGTCGGAATCATAATAGTCTACAACTACATTTGCTGCTCAAATTAAATTGCATTTGTAGATAAGTTAGTACTAATTCATGATATTGTGTATGGAAGGATACTTCACCAGGTGAATGGAAAATAGAAGGAAACTCTGAACTTTTTACACAGGCTCATGCAATACCTGCAGGTATAATTTAGTGAAGTTCATTTCCATGAAGCTTTCATATCGTATATGATATCACAGCGTGTGTGAGGGGGATTACTTTTCTCTATCATTTTTGAAAACTGAAAAAATAATATTTGTGGATTTGTCTTGTGAAGGAGCCACCATTATGTCCTTGCTTCCTGGAAGCAGATTACAAGAGGTCAGAAGAATGCTCTCTATCTTTGGAGATACCATCGAGTTGTTACGAGGGTCCTTTTCTGAGTTAATACCAGTAATTCATGTCGCTCCAAATCAGCATGTTAAGGAATATGTCACTAAAGTCACCAACAAGTGGCCCGTGTCTGCTATATTGCTTCCAGGAGGATCCCTGAACCAGAAATATGATGCTTTCAGGGTGAGGAAAACTAAATCCTTGTGGATAATATAATACTGATTTATTAATATTACTTGAGGTGTATAATCCTAGGAAGTTTGATCCATTGCTTTCTGTGGATGCAATTCACACAGTATCCTCTCCTATGACATTGTTGTTGTTTTAACTTATAGGTCTGCAGCTTCTGGTCTTATTTGAACAAAAACATATCGAAGGATGGTCAATAAGAGTTTTATGTTGAAGCGGATATGTAATTGAGCTAGCAGCAAAGTTAACTGCACCGCGTTAATAATTTTTACGTGAGGGCTTATATAATTAGTCATACCTCCCCTTTTATACAAGTCAACATATGTTGCGGAACATTTTGGTCATTGGTCACTGATAAGTTTAACACGCATATCCGACAGGGCATAGAACCGAGTTTTCAATCTTCTATTGTGGGTTGCTGTACCTTGATTTGATATATCACATCTATTGTTTCTCAACATTGTTTCTTTCATTATTTATTGAATCTATGTGCATACTTTGCAGGCAAGTAGTGTTGCATTATGTGCTTCTGGAACTGTAGCTTTGGAGTTGCAGCTTGCACAGCTACCCTGTGTAGTTGCTTACCGAGCTCATTTTCTAACTGAGTGGATTATTCGTTATAATGCCAAGATATTGTACATCACCCTCCCAAATATTCTGTTGGATTCAGATATTATACCTGAAGCACTGTTTCAATCATGTACTCCAGCTAGTCTAGCCTTCTTAACTTCGTAAGTTTGTCTATACTCGAATAAAAACAAAGTCAGAACCTCCTCTCTTTTGTTTGAGTCTTGTGCTGAAGACTATGATTAAGTTCAAAGGTTTATTCTCCATTATATGCATATGAACCAAGTCTACGATCCACCACAGGAAATTGATACATGATGATGGCCTTCGAGAGAAACAGATAGTTGCTGCTGAAGAGGTTACCAGACTTCTATGTGCGTCGCCAAAATGGTTAGATAACAGGGAAGAGCTTATCAATCCCACACCAAGTATGATAGCAGCATCAACAATACTGTACTATGTGAAGCCATAATGATTACATTGGGATGTCGTTGTTAAGTGAAATGCTTTTCCTACTATATCGCCAGTGAATCGTTTGGCTTGATTAATTGATATGGAACGTCAAAAAATTTGTACTTCACTTAGATTGCCTTGTGTAGATTAATATTAATCCAAAGTAATTTCATACTACTGTACTGTTCTCCATTACATTATACGCAAAACCATGATAAATAACAATTAACTTAATAAGTGAAATTAAATAATGAGGTGCTTTTTTCTCATCATATTAAACAAATCAGAGGCAGTTTATCTATATTTAGGGTCCTAACCTTCCTCAGATTTGGTATCCAATCTCAGACAAGTATGCACGTATTACATGTCGATCAGCTTCTAAAGTACTTGCAAATACATGATGCACATAACAAGGCTGGCATATAGGGTAGTCTTGCGACTCTTGCCCTCAAATGCTAACCAAGCCTCAAGACTAGCTCAACTAAAACAAACTCTTCAAGCCCTCAAAGCCAACCACATCTTTTTATAGTAAACATGCACTCGGCTCACTTTAAAAACCCTACTCATCCTTCAATCCCATTCACCAAAAAACTCACCAAAAAAACTCACCTTAGATCCAAAGTTTAACGTACACACTCCTTCCACCTCGTAAAAGAAGAACTTGACAAGCCTCTCTGTTGCATCCTTATTAATGGCTTTGTCAAGAAGAGTGCTTCTTCTGTTTTGTGTAGTGTCACTGTTCCTCAGCTTGCGCTTTATCAAAGTGGCCGATGCCTCCAAGGATGAGTGCGACGGGTCTAATCCGAACAAAGGTGATCAATGCCGGGAAGATGACAGCGATGAGTTTTCCGACGAGGACATTGATGACACATATAAGATCGTAAACAAGGTTGCAGTGTCTTTCACGGCAAGAAACTCAGTATCTCCAACACCAGAAGCAGAAGGCTCGCCTGATGCACCAGGACAAGTCGACAATGAGGATTTAAACCATGTGGTCGTACTAGGACACTGAATCAATTGGAGGCTGCTTATGCATGCTTAAAAGTTATAATTCCCAAATCGCATTTTGATTTTGTTCAGTGTTATTTTTCTTGATTTATTAGCATTGGATTTGCTATGTTCCCTCGATTATTTATAGTTAATTTGTTTGAAAATTTGAATTCTAGCTATTATCAAATGTGATATGGTATAGTTATGATGAAATTTTTCCTCTACTTTTGGTGATATTTTATTAGAAGTCCTTCATTTTCTATCTATATATAATGATCGAACTAGATATAGCTCTCATGCTTAATACTATTTCTTTGTTTGAAATGCTGTATAAGAAAGGGATCGAAGGCCAAAATGATCCAAGTAATTTCATGTTTTTGAGCGTTGAATCTTTCTATGCACCTAGTTGTTTTACCAATTTCTATTGATCTATTCATACTGAATCAATGAAACCGCATGCTTATACTTCAAAAAAAGACATGCCGTATTTGAAATCAGAATTTGAGAGGCCGGCAATTTTGTTACTAAAAATCTATCTAACTAGATTTCAAAGGCCAATAGCCAATCTCCAAAATTAACCTCTGCGTGCCAATTTTGGAAGAAACTTGTGCTTATAAATTCCCAGAGCTCGAGACTCAAGTCACCATAATGGTTTGATCATTTTCATATATTAATTGAATAGAAATATAAATCATGGCCAGTCAGTTGAAGGCAATGAGTGTTTTGTGCCTCATCACGGTTGCGTTATTATTTTCCGTTGAACAAGTAGATGGTGCAAAGACGTCCAAGTTTATAGACTACGGAGCAATCCAAAGAGGTAAAATTCCTGGATGCAGCCCTTTGCATCCAGAAAACTGCAATATGCCTGGAAACGGAAATCAATATCAAAGAGGCTGTGGGGCCAGCCATAAATGTAGGGACGGGAAAAATCCACCACCGCTGGAGAACGTGTACGAGCAGTCCAGAATTACCAAATGATACATATATGCAAGTCATACGTACAACCATGCATGGATGCAAAACATGTAGAACATACGAATAGTTATGTGTACTTTCAGGTGATGATCAAGTAAAACATGTAGGTATATTTATAGGAATTATACAAGCTGTAAAAAGTTTCCTATATATTTGATCACTTTTATATAATCTTGCTCAGTTATACTATATATCCACACGTACAACTCTGTGGCTTGCTTTTGTGCTGCTATAGAAAGTGACTGAAATGCATGCATGGTTTCTTTATACGGCTGAAACCATAAGTCATGCTTGTTATTTATTTTGATTTTGGAGGATTCATACAACATCTTGTTTGTTTCCCTTCATCATGCTGCATTTTGCCTTTGCCACATATCTATTTTGATCTACACGCATGTTGTGTGTAGGTCAGCCTGCAGCAGATCAATGGTTTTTCGTTCAGCTTCATCTGGTTGTGTTCTATTTTGTTGAGATCTCCAATATTTCTATGACTATGCTGTGGTACTCTTTCTTTGGTTTGGAGTTTCCCACATAATTTTATTTGGCAAGATTTTAACGAGGTCCAGTGTCGTGTTTACCATTGTTTTTTAGTTATATGATCGAATGTATTGGTTGAGGCTCTTTGTTAGTTGTAGTAGATTTGTAAAGCCAAGGTTCCTCCTTTGTGTTAGCTTCAGGTAACGGACCTAGTTAGTAAGAATCAACTTTTGTCCTTCTTAGCTATCACCGTAGGTGGGAGAGGGGAGTATATTCACCGGCGGAGCTATTCACGGGCGAGGGGGGCCTGAGATTTTAGATAAAAAAAAATTATTACACTACTTTTCGACAAGTCAGAAAAAGTTGTTGTTGTCTGTCGGCTCAGTCTAACTTGTAATTAAATTTAATTAATCAATTGTGCAAACTGCCAAACTTTCATATGTACGACTAGATATAGTTATATAGGCTTTCCTAAAAAAAGAAGATATAGCTATATAGGCATATAGTCCATCGATTATGATATGATAGGAACCAATTAAGAATCAAGATAATATGCATTACTTTTCTATACCAGGACATCAATTATACTATCTACAAGTAATTTAGCTAAAGTCTATAAGTGTTTTGGTAAATATGAGTTAGTTTGAAAAATACTTTAGGTCACTTGTTTTAAACATTATCATTAATTTTACCAATAACAAATGACAAGTTTTTCGATCATTATGCAGTAGAGTACGTAGCTAGAAGCTGAATTACGTACTCATTATGATTAATGCCAAATTATTAATATATGTTCGGCTCTAAAGTTCGAGTTTCGATCTGGTATGATTGTTAATTCATCTCTATTACTAGGTTCGCCTTACCACGTACACACAATATATATCTGAATCTTAATTGAGTTAATTAGCATTGCTAAAACATGTGAGGGTAGAAATCAACCCCTGGCTTTCTATCTCATATATAACATGTGAGGGTACGTACGTACGTACATATATAGCTAGCTAAAGCTTAGTAAGATATCTAATTTTGAGCAGACCAACAAAAGAAAAGCGTCGACCCTAACCGGCTAACCCTGTGTAATTTTACTTATTTTAGTGCAAGCATTGCCTATTTTAATTTGGACAAGTAAATTCTACATGCATTGATCGAACATCCTTTTCTAAATTCCAGAAGGCAGCTCATTACAACATACCACAGCACACAAAAGAAATGACGACGATCAGCAAGAGGAGCATTAGCATTGTTTTCTGGGTCGGCGCGGCCGTGATTGTAGTCATGTCCGCTTTCTGGATCGTAGAAATAGATGCAGTGGCAGACGTTGAACCGTGTGGAGTTATTACAAAGGTGGTGTACATGTACACGATCCAAGTTGCATGTGGCAGGGGAAAGGCAACGGCAGAATGCTAGGAGTGTCTTCCACGGAAAGACATGAACTTGGTTCACCGGCTGAGCAGCAGGCGCCACCTGGGGATGAAATGCAAGCGCCGCCGACGGATGAGCAGCAGACGTCGCCGGCCGATGCAGCAGGCATGGGTGAGGCTGATGCGGAGAACTCAAACAATGTCATCATAGTCGGCCACTAATCGATCGATCGATGAATGCTCTTTCATACTTATCAATTTGATCTATTTAATTGTGCATGTTAACTTCATCTCGCCAGATATATATATATATATATATATATATACACGGGGCTTTTCGGTTGCGGACGTCCGCACTGAAGAGTTTCGTGCGGATTCCGGCTTTTCGCCGGCGTCCCGGTCACCGAATCCGATCTCCACCGTTCAGATTATAGGTATGCGTGTGTAGATTAATCCTGTAAAATTTCATCCAATTCGGTGATCGTTTGATACCTCAAAATCGCGATTTACACGAACGGACAGAAATTAGTAAACCGGAACCGTTCGTATTCCGGTTGGTAAATCATGATTTTGATGTATCAAACGATCGCCGATTTGGATGAAATTTTACAGGGTTAATCTACGCACGCATACCTATAATCTGAACGGTGGAGATCGGATTAGGTGACCGGGACACCGACGAAAAGCCGGAATCCGCACGAAACTCTCCGGTGCGGACGTCCGCAACCGAAGAGCTCTGTATATATATATATATATATATATATATATATATATATATATATATATATATGGTCGATCGATCAGATGTAAGTTAAATGGGTCTGATTATCATGAAAAAGTTTGTTCCTTTGGGTATCTAGCTAATTAGCTAGATGCCCTTCCTCTAATTTGATGCATAATTAGATCACATACATACTTTGATATAATGCACTATGACTATTTTATTAGATCGAAGTCGTCCTTCGATCTCTTTTCATGCTTTCTAACTTACTTATCTTAATGAACTAATAGTTGTAGAAACCCCATTTACGTACGTGGATTATCTATTGAGAAATATGCATCTGCGTTTTTTGAGAAATTTTAACAAATTAAGTATGAATGACAATATAAGAGAGAACGATAGACTAAATTAATATTCCTTGTAAAGACCTTGTAATATACATGCATGCATAAAATCTCGCAAGTGATTTTTAGATGTTCGACATAATTCGGGAAAGAAATAAAGTAAACGATGCTTTGGCTAATTTTGGTTTTCATCTTTTTCTGATTCTGTCTGGGAGTCTCCACGAAATTTTATTGTTTATTGTATACTGTATAATGAAGATCGTAAGGGAGGTTTGGTTTTGGTGTTGGAAAAAGGTTTGGCTTAAATTTGAGTCATTTTGAATCCCACGTCAGAAAAAAGAAGAGTTATTCATTGTTGATAAGTAGTTGTACCACACACACTAATGTCGAGAATTTTTGTGATAAAACCTTATACTCGTTGGATCTCTGGTGACTAAATGGAGGGAGTATTGACATTATCGACCTCATGTGTATGGTATCCAATAATTTTGGTTAAATTGTATCCAAACTATGAAAATGAATATTCCAAAATTATAGAGTATTTTATTTTAATTGTTCATTTAGCTAATAAGAAATAAGAAATGACTACACGTCATCCATGATGCCAATACCCACGATCTGGTCAATGCTCCAATTCCCAACTAGCTAGAGCAAAAGCTTTTTAGTTGTTGCCACACTTATGCATATCCAGTGAAACGAAGAGAGGTAGCTAGCCAGAAGCCCAGAACTGATCGATCGATTAATTCCACCATGGCAAGCTCTAAGCTGCAAGCGCTCTGGAACCACCCCGCCGGGCCTAAAACTAGTACGTTTTTCCCTAGATATATTGCTGATATATTAAAATTTGACGTCGATCGTTTCTTAATTAATTAACTTCTCTTTACGACGGATTCTTACGTACACGAGCTTCTCGCAGTATATATGTTTGTCTACCAGTTCGTTTCTTATGTTCTAAGCTTGCATAATCTCTGTTCTTGTTATATATTTCCCTAAGGATATTTTATTTTCTTTTGGTCAATACTTAAAGTCAGCCAAATACTTCATTCATCTTGAGAGTCGAGCCTGTGCCTTGTACGTTGTTAATTTTGAAAAAAAGAGCGAGTCGTGTACTCGTATTCTGCTTTAGACTTTTAGTTCTCTCTAGACTAACACTGCATGTACGTTTACTAGCTATTCCCAGTGATCATGGGAAATAGGGTATCTAACATTCTATATCTGCATTTTGATCTTGATCGATTGCTAAAGCTGCATATGTACGTATGGCGTTTGCTACATTTCTTTGGACAGTTCATTTTTGGGCTCCAACTTTCAAATGGGGAATAACTATTGCAAACATTCTTGACTCCTCCAAACCGCCTGAGCAAGTTTCCTATGCTCAGCAGACAGGCTAGCTTGTTGAGTTACCTATCGATCGATGATCAATTTATCAAAGTTACAAAACTTATGTCAACTTTTAGATCTCTAGCTTGTCATTTGTTTGACTCCCGAGTACGTCTTAACCTTAACTACGTTGCCACAGTCAGTGGCAGAACCAGGATTCAATGTTAGGAGGGTCAAAAATGTGCTCATCAAACTTAAAAATAAACACATTAATATTATACCGTGCTCGTAAAAGTATTAACTATTATAAGAATAAAGTTTTCGTTGAGGTTGTATGTTCTGAAAATATTTTGTAATAACTTCATCGTCAATTAATATAATGAATATGTATCCCGCTCCGATCGATATTGAATTTAAAAAGATGAATATTTGATTACAGGATTTACAATGGTTTTTTATTTCCATTTTCTTTTGAAATTAAATTTCTCTCCATACTAAAAGTATTTTGATATTAACAATGTCATTAGAGAAAACTAATACATAAGCTATAAAGGCCCTAAATTTAAATTGGTTTAATGGCCTATCTATATAAAAAATAAAATATCCTTTCATAATTAGATAGGAGGGTAATTTGTAATCGGTGTTGTCTTCCAAACCTATCATATTTCTATATAATACAAAATATAATACAAGTAATTAACACCACTTCTTATTTATATTCATATATTATGTTTTACACTAATTACGTGGTGGTGTTAGTTGTCTGTAGATGAGGACTTGACAATTCTTACACTATTAATTGTTTAATTATAAGTGACAGAATATATAGTATACCACATATATATTAGTGAGTTTCTTGAAGTCGGGGCCATGACCGAAGCTCACTCCATTGTAGCTCCGCCTCTGCTCACAGTGATTATGGGCAGTGGACTTATATGGGCAAGATAGGGCACAGTGATTACCCCAGTGCGTAATTGATCCTAAACCTCACAGTTATTAATTAGCAGACTAGTACAATACCGTATTGGCAAAGTTATATTACATTGATTATGTTGTCGAATTTTACAGAAGAACTGGAATCTAGTCGATCAGCGTCAATTTTGGGATGGCAGTAACTTCCATGTTTCAACTAGCCCGTAAAACACAGTAAGTAACTACTTTGTGATCATCTTGCAAGATGTAATTGACCATGAACTAATCCGGCCTCTAATCGATCTCCCCGGTTTGACCATATATTTTTAAGACATGACTACTTTTCTTCCAAAGAACAACAAGGAGAAGCTGCTTCAGACAATACTGAAGACTTATAATTTATAATCGTAATTAGCCTTTACTTATTACACATACAAACCTCTACCTCTAGCTTATTGGGAATCAAATTATTCAAATGGGACATTGTTAATTGGTGTTTATTTAGCTTTACTAATTGAAATGATGCATTTAGAAACCCTTATAGCTAATTAAGTAAGTAGCCTAATTAAATATATGTGTACGTAAATTTAACCCACCAAGTAAAGCAAATTAACCCCAGCCCTAGATAATTTTCTCCAATGCCTGCTTGCTAAACTCGGATGAAATCAAATGTACCTTAACTTAATCGAGCACCTTATAAATTCCAGACGTCCATTCATCTCATTGATTGTTAGATAAAAATGGCCGCAGCCTCCAGAGCAATGGCAATGAGGAGCAGCAAAGCTGCTACTAGTTTCTGGATAGGCAATGTAGTCGTAGTCTTGATCGTGTTGGCGATTCTGGTTAGAGATGTAGAGGCAGGGAGGCCGGAGCTGCGTACTTCATGCGGACTCATTTCAAGACGCGATCTCACAAGTCCAAAGTGCAGCAACATTATGGGGTCTAAGAAGCCTAGGCAGCAGAAGAGAGCATCTGATGATGATGAGAATTATGAGATCAACAGCAAGCACTATTTAAACAATATTGTTAATAACATGAACCGACGGCAACGGTTAAACGAGGAAGCAAACCCTTATGACAGGGGTTGTAGCCGAATCACACTATGCAGGCAAGGCGAAGAAAACCCTTAATTTGAAGTAATTGATTCTTTCAACCTAGATATATAAATATATTTACACTATCAAGATAAGTTCAGATCACAAAGATGTTAATTGCTAGCTGTGTACATACAATTTGGATTTTGATCCAGTATATCAAAATATTACATCTGATTGTTCCTAATTAGCTCCTAAAATGACTGAAATTGTTCGCCTTCTCTCAGTTAGAATTGTGGTTGTTTCTCCCATGAATCCGAATCTGAGACGCTATATTGTTTCATATAACTTCTTACATCTCTTATGAGATATAAAATCTGAGCCATTACATTTTTTTTAATGACCGATCAAAGATGTAAACATAAGAAAAAGTTGTGTAAAATAGTGTCATCAGATCCGGCTATTTCTTTCACGAAATCATTTATGTCCATCCGAATGTGATTTGTAATGTTGTATCCTTTTTTTCGATTAGAGCATCCACGAAAAGATTTTTTTTTGATGAAATTGATAGAGCATCCACGAATGTGATAAGTTACAAGGATTACCGATCCCATAGAAACAGGGCCGGCCCTGAATTTCAGGGGGCTCTAGGCGGTAAAAAAATTTGGGACCTCACATGTAATGATAGAAAAAAAAAATGTAACAAAAACTCAAATGTATACTAAGAATATCGTTGTTTTACAAAATAACCTTCAAGCTATTCAAAAGACCACTACTCAAACATAACTCTTCTTGCATTTTTTGAAGCAAAAGTATTGATTAAGCTCTCATATTCAAGCTTGTCAACAAGATGCTTTTCAATCGATAACATAGCCAAATCATTCAATCTTTCTTGTGACATGGTTGAACGAAGGTAAGACTTGATCAACTTCAATTTTGAGAATGTTCTCTCAGCAGAGGCAACTGTGACTGGAATTGTTAGAAGAATTTTGTAGACAATCCAAGCATTGGGATAACAAGCCTCAAGATCTTTCAAAAAATTCAAAACCTCAACTGCTCTTTTTGTTCCTTCTGGTACAGCTTCGCTTAAGCGACGTAGTTCCAAGAACAATTCAAACCCATTGATGTCTGAAATATCTCCATGCTTCAGTAACTTTTCAAGATTCGAACAAAAGTTCATCAAACTCGTTTTATCAGTAGACATCAACTCCTTAAAATCAAACAAGAGTCCAAAATCGACTTTATATTTCTTAAATTGTTCAAACCTACTTTCAAGTGAAGAAAGAGCTTGATCAATAATGTAAAGGAAGTAATTAACCTTGAATGATTCCATTGCTGATTGTGTCACGTCTTCGGTATCAACTGTATCATTGTCATCAAACCACCTCTTTGGTTTACTGATTCTCTTTTCATGAAATGAGGCAGTAATTTTCATCGTAGTTGCAATCTCTTCAGCTTCAATCAAAGATTTCTCAAAACATGTTTCTCTGTATGTTTGCAACCATGACATGAGACTTTCCCGTTTACTAATAGCATAATCAATGTGCATATCTTCGGTCTGAAGAATTTTGCTCACAATATTAATCTGATCCAATAAATCATACCAAATAACCATACCAAAGAGGAACTCAAAATTCTCCATCTCATGTGTTAGTAATGAACCAGCTTCACTCCTTGTTCTAGAATCATCACCATATTTTTTCATGTGAGCTAAAACATCTCTTATTTGTGGAGCTTGAAATCTGATTGCTTTCACACTTTCAACACGACTTTCCCAACGAGTTTCAGACAATGGCTTAACTGTCAAGCCTGTCACATGCTCTCTAAAAACTTTCCATCGTTTTGTAGAAGATGAAAAGAATGAATAAATTCGTTGAGTTGCTCCAAAAAAGTAATCAGCTTTCTCACAACAAGTTGCCATATCACATATTGCAAGATTGAGACTATGAGGACCACAGGGAGTATACAATGCTCTAGGATTTACCTCAAGTAGTCTTTTCTGCACCCCTTTGTGTCTTCCTCTCATATTAGCTCCATTGTCGTATCCTTGTCCTCTTATATCATTAAGATCAAGCCCAAGAGAGTCCAATGCAGCTGTAAGCTCGTTAAAAAGTCCAAGCCCTGATGTGTCATGCACCTGTAAAAATCCTAAAAAGAATTCTTCTACAACAATTGGACATGCCGAAACATTAACACATCGTACCACAAGAGACATTTGTTCATCATGACTAGTATCAGGAGTGCAATCAAGTATAACAGAAAAGTACTTTGCTTCTTTGATTCTTGCAACAATAGAAACTTTTACCTCACTTGCCAGCATCTGAATCATTTCATTTTGGATCTTGTGGCTCAAGTAATGGTAATGAATCTCCTTTTTACCAATACGTCGAACATGTTCATCCATCACAGAATCAAATTCTGCAATCATCTCAATCATCTGTAAGAAAACTCCATTGTTGTCCTCATACAACTTCTCACTATTTCCACGGAATGCTAGATTATTCTTTGCAAGTCTCTTCACAACAGCAAGGATCCGTGCTAGTAATTTCCTCCAGTGCTCTCTCTCTTTGTCTATTTGTTCTTCCACGGCTCGATCAATTGTTTTTTTTTTCTTCAATCTTTTCTCTAACTCAATCCAACTAGTAAAACAAGCAATGTGGTAAATACTCTTTTCATGAGTTGTAAGTCTTGCACCCATATTTTTCCAATCTTTCACTCCTTCATTTCCAAATTGGCCTACAAGCATCTTGTTGCGGTCTTGTTTAAACAACTTACAGCAAAAACAATATACCTTGTTCACGGATTCTGAGTACACTAACCACCGGCGATCTTGCTTTTCCCCGTTTGGTAAGATACGGATGTAATATGACGGGTTGAAGTGTCTATCTGAATCATCTGTAGGATAGATGACATCACTGACTCGTTTTGGCCCTCTTTCAGTTAAGAACTCTCTAACATTATTCTTCATCTTGTCCCAATTCGCTGGATCATCAAAATCAAATGAGTAGACAATTTCTTCTGATGCTTCTTGCTGACTCTGCTGATCACTTTCTATTCCCACATTCAAAGGTTGATTTTCTTCTTCTTCTGTGGGCAGAGTCTCCTCTTCAATTACATCTTCAGTCGTAGCTTCATTAGCCTGACTTGCTTCCTCATTCTCATTCTGAGTTGATCATGTTCTTGTTCATTGGCACTCCCTTGTGCCTCAATATTGTTTTCATTCTCAAGTTCCTTATTTGTCATAGTATTTTTTGAAGTTTCTCCTTTTTTAGTGAAGAACTTATTGAGAGAACCCGCTTGAAGTCTTTCTAAAGCTTTTCTTCTCTTCCTTGCTTTCTCTTTTTTTGCTCCGGATGGATACTTTATTTTAGGAGCCATATCAAGTCTGCAAAATCGCATACAAATGATACAATACAAATGAGTACATCAACAAATTATTTAAAAACGAAAAGAATTCCCAAACCGTGTTAATCTATTCACCCAAGCAAATTGATGTTCAATACTTCAATGTTCAATTGTTCATAACTTCATATACTGATTACAGTAGCAAAAGGATTAAAGGAATAAAGGATTAATCTCTAATCAAATTCTTAATTCTTAGAATGAAAATAAATTAGAAGTTTACATCAATGCAAATTAAAGAGATGATTTGAAAAGAAAAATTACTGAATGCAAGACGAGATGATCAGATGAATGAGGAACTTGCGATGATCAGATGAATGCAAGATGAGATGATCACTCTGTGTCTCTGTTCACTCTGTTGCTCTAGTTGTAGCAGACAAGACGATTGAGATCAATGAGATACAATAAAATAGTAGACTTTTGGGTATAACCATAGAGTTTTATTTTAGTTTGGGCTTACCTACTGTTTCCTTGTTTGGGTTGGGCTATTAGAGTATTGGTTACGTACGTTACGTACGTAACTACGTAAGTGATATCTTGCTATTTGAATAGTTTTTTTTATATATATATAATATAAAATTTTCAAATTTGGGGGCCTCAACATTTGGGGAATCTAGACACCAGCCTATATGGCCTATACGCAGGCCGACCCTGCATAGAAAAAACTTCCCAAAATAAAAAAAAGAAAAGAAGAAAAGGTCTATACAATTGCAGCTTCTACGTTCTTCTTCATGATAGCAACGAGCGTACGCCAGCGCGCACGTCACATAGAGTCCCCGTTAATTATAGAAAAACTCCCTAGTCCCTACCATGTAGTTAACATACGCTGACACCGATCCTGCGCCCCCATGCCTATATAAACGATTGACCCTCCAATGTCTCCAACTTTACGAACCACAATAAACATTGAGCTATAGCTCAATCAGCTGATATTTAGCACCAACCCAATTCCTCAGGATATCCGCTTCTCATCTGAGTAAGTCCTCCCATTTCCCTATCTGGGTTTTCCTTCAATTACATAGTCTTCATGATTAAGCTTAATTGATTGAAGAATTCTCATAAATCAAACTTCATTCTCGTAAAATTTTCATAGCTACGGATCAATTCAGCTGAGTTGTCGTTTTCTATTGGTACCCAAATCTAAAGCACCTTGTGGGTGATCTTGATTACTATTAAAGATGATAACTTTGCTTAGTTTCTTTATGATTTTAATTGATGGGGGGATGGATATGATGATTGTGTTATTTCGGTTCTTGATCATTTACGGCAGTTGATTTAAAGGTTTAAGCTTTTGAATTGGGGTTTATTTGTAGCCATGCAAATTTGAGTACATATGCTATGTTCCACACAGCTATTCTTACACCTTAGTTTGCAGGAGAACATGGAAAGTGTACACAATGTTGAAGTCATATGGCGAGGGAAGAAGTTTATTGTGGAAATTGATTCAAGTGCTAGTCTCAAGGACCTCAGGAACTGCAGATACTGACGAATGTGAAAGCGGATACGATGAAGCTCATTGTTCCACAGTTGCCCAATAAAACTTCAGGATTGCTAGCTCCCTTCTCCGAGGAGCACCAGCACTTGAGTTTACAAGAAACATCTATTCTTGAGGTATAATTTTGGTTGTTATGCTATATAGGATTATAGGGTCCATGTTTTCTGATGTATGATTTTGTATCTCTGTGCTAAATAAAGAACTGTTTAGACGTTGCTACTAGTTAAACGGTTTGGTTGTTTCACTTAAGACTTGTTGTTGTGCAATCCTTATATTCCTCTAGTAACTGTTAATAGGAAATATGGAGTGGTTTAACATCTTAGAGATTGAAATGCTGCAAGAAACTTCCAAAGTTCTCTCATGATAATAATTGTTCTTTTTCAGGGCAAGTCCATCAGAATGATGGGAGCATCTGAGAATGAGGTTGATGAAGTTCTACAAAGCGCAGAGGAAAACTTAAGAATAGCAGGATTTGATGAAGAGGAAAAGAGACTAAGGCAGCGATAGGCCTCACACTTCCTTGAAACTTCCTCAAGGACCTTATATCTTTTGTGATTTCCGCACCCTTCAACTTCCTGGCATTGAGGTGTTCTTTTATTTCTAGATATTATTACTTCATTAATATTAGATGTCGAGGCCATCTAGAATGAATTTTCCAAATTATTAGTCAAAGAGAAAATACACGTAGGAATGCACAAATCCAAACTATTCACCTTTGACTAAGTTCCTCAAACTGGACACGAGGTTTGAGCACTTAACTCATATGGAGAAGCAAATGTAGTTCAACCTGCTGCATCGTCAGCATTTTCTAACTCATTCATGTTATGCAGGCCATGCTCTTAGGCGTGAAACTTATAGGTTCTTGTTAATCTGGAAGATAGAGTAATTAGGGTTATGGTGTAGAAGAAAGTGTTTGCGTACAGAAATCTTTATGAGTATGTTTTTAAGGGCTGAGAAAGACAATTGTTACACATGAAATATGTACCATGGTTGTCAGACAAAAAATGACATCTTTCTTAAGTATGCTTGGACTATAATAACGCCATTATTTTTCCATCTGTTACTATAACATATATTCAATTGTCTGTAGTTGAATCCTCCAGCATCTCAGGCCCTGAAAATAATGCATATGCTTGCTGCAGATCCTGGAATTGTTGCTATAATGAACAAGGTACCTTTGAGCACATATTGTTATGTTATACATTGTAAATTGGATATTGAGTATCTGTGTGTATGCTGTGATAAATTGGATTCATTGGTATGCTCTGTTAGGGGTCCTGATATTTATCTCTTCTTTGTTCTGTTTAAAGCATCGCTGGCATGTCGGAATCATGACTGAGATGTCCCCGGTCGGTTATGTTGGCGTAAGTCCCAAATGCATCCTCGGCTTCAACAAGGTAATGGCAATCTAAGCATCAATGAACATGTCAATCTCAGCTATTCATGATCTTTACTCCAGTTCCTTTTTGACTCTTGTTTGCTGTTACAGAATCAGGGAGAGGAAATATCTTTGCGTCTTCGAACCGATGACCTCAAGGGTTTCAGAAAGTATGCAAGTATCAAGAAAACTCTTCTGCATGAGCTTGTAATCTATATATATCATGAAGTGTCCAGCATTTGCAAAAAGTATTTTGTTACAGTGTATTTATAATAGTCCATAGCTTCATGTGTGGTTTTGGTTTTCTGCTTGGTGTCATGGAGACCTCATACTGCTCTAATGTTCATTTCAGGCTCACATGATATTCTCAGAACATGATGCATACTTTTATGCCTGTGGAGTTTCGATCACTGTTGCTATGCATTGTAGTGGACTTGATTTATATAATATTGGATTCTGATAGTTGAACCAAGAAGCTGAAAGTTTAGATTGGACGAGATTGAGAGGTCACACTCTAAGTGGTGCTAGTTCAACTGAGCATTATGAAGAAAATTACATTGGTGAAAGAAGTAATTCGTCTTACAAACTTGGAGGAAATATGCCTAATCAACTGGCCAGTGCTCGTGCAGCTTCAGTGGCTGCTGCTTATCACAGACAAGTAACTGCTTCTGATGATAGTGTCTCAAAAGTACTTGAACAAAAACCTTATCTGGAGCCAGATCCAGATGATCAACTTGTCAATGAGAGCACGTTTGAGCCGAGTTTCGATGTTTCCCAAAGAAATGATGAATCTTACTCAAAACCTACAGAAAACAGGAATATTGTGGAACCAGATCCTGATGATCTTGAAAGCTGTTTGAAGTCTGATATTGTACCCGAAGTTGAACCCTCACACCCTCAGGACATGGAGATTTTGGAAAACAGGATTCAACTGATGAATAATGTAGACGAACCTGATCCAGATGAATATGATGCAAGACAGAATAATTTGGGATATAATGCCGATGGATATATGAAAAAATCTGACCAGGATGATTCTTTAGTTACTGAAACTACCAAATATGAAGCCAACTTAAGGAAGCCTTATGAAGAACCTGATCCTGGTGCTTCTTTGTCGAATGGCAACATTCAGTCAGTACCTGAGTCTCATGATAATCTGGTGCTTCCACATTATATATCCAGTATGCAGATTGATGAACCAGATCCAGATGATCAAAAAATTCAAATAATTCAAGACCCAGTTGCACTTGCTTGTAAACGTTTGCAGAAGAGTATTGAGACGTTACAAGCTGAAGTGAATCCCACACAAGCTACCATAGTTCTCCAAACTCTGTCTAAGATTATAAGGTATCTTCTTATTCCTTCATGTGTACACTCAAAATTTCTCAGGTGTAGTACATAACCTAATTGTACTCTTGTGCATTGAGTTCATCACAACTCATTTTTATCTTTTGGGCAGAAATGTTCCTGAACACCCAGGTGAATCGAAATACAGAAGACTGCATAAGGTACAGACTTCTGCATTGAAAGATTCAACTTTTACAGTGCAATAAGTGAAAGCTCTCTCTCTCTCTCTCTAGAACCTTCATCTACAAGCTCCCTTACGGGACTTCCCTCCCTCCTCCCCCCTCTCCGGCCAGATCTAGATCTTGGCTTGGGAGTTGGGGGAGCCACCGCCTGTAAATTTTTCAGGCCTCCTCCCTACACTTTGTTGTAGTCCTCCGCTCCTTCGGGGCAATTTTCCTGGCTTCTTTACCCACTGGGAGGCCTGTGCCTTTTAATTCCTGTAGTACCGGTGTATTTCCAGTCTCTACATACCAACCGTGTGAGGGGAGTTCTAGGATCTTGTGGGTTGCAGGTCAGAGAGATAGCGGTGTGGCAGCCGACATCAACCGGATCTGGTTTGTGTCGATCGAGGGTGTGGAAGAGGTACCTATTGTCTTTGCGTTGCCTAGGTTGGGTGGCGATCGCAACACCACAGCGCCGGTGGAGGGCCTGCAGCTCCCAGCCTGGGCCTTGGGCCCACTTGTCTTTGCTCCAAAACGGTCTTGGGTTGAGGCTCTTTCCTGGGCCTCGACCTGGGTTGTGCTTTATTTTATTGGTTGTGAGACTTTTAGTTGTGTTATGTTTGTTCAGTTTGAAATATGCCTCTACAGGTTAATGGCTGGGCTTGTCGGGCTTTGTTCCCGTGCTTGTACCATTGATGTCGAGTCTGCTATAAGGTGGGTGTGTTTCATCTTGTGGATGCATCCACTTAGAAGTAGGATAAAACGTAATGTCATCGGGTGTACTTCCGAATGGCAATATAGTGGGAAAGCTGGTTTAATCGTCTTATCGCACTGTATTAACTTTCCAGTACGTCACCGACAGTTGCAAGCAAATAGAGTTGCAACTTGTGCACTCTTTGCAGGTGCAGTACTGAATACAGAGTATGAGTCATCTGATATTATTTCAGGTTATTTTCCTGATGCTTATTGTAATATGGGGTTAAGGCTATACCTCTCTCCCTTGTATTCTATCATTTTATTAATAAAGGCTACCATAAAGGCTCAAGGGTAGCCGCACCAAGCCCTTTTTCAACAAAAAAAAAAGATTCAACCTTTACTGCCAATGTTGGGTTTTCCAAGGTTAATGTTTCTATTAATACTGCTAATTGATGAATTGCAGGCTAATCCAATGATCCAAAAGAATGTAGCAAACTACAAGGGTCTGCAACTCCTTTCACATTGTGTTTCATTTTTTTTTTCGAAACATGCTTTCACTTGTTTAAACCATGGTGTTTACTTTTTTCTCTTGTTCACCTCTTGTGATTGTAGTTGCCATGGAGTTTCTGTTTCTGATCGGCTTTTACGAAAATGTTGTGAATGAAATTGGACAATCAGAAACATATCTAGTGTTGAAGCGGGATGATCCAGGCTTACTGTGGCTTGCCAAGTCCTCCCTTGAGACATGTATTAGTGCCTGAGACAAAGGAAGTCCGCTATGTACCGGTCTCTGTTGCATTGATCTATAAGTAACCTTGTAAAATAAAAATTCGTTGTGTGACCTTGTAAAAATTGGTACATTGTGCTATTATAGATTTATAGGACATCAGATGTATATATTTGTATTCAAGAATGGCTGGTATAGATTCAGACATGCCTGTGTATGCAATAAATGACTTCTATGTTGTGCACTTTTTTTTTTGACAAGTCGATAACTTTCATTGAAATGAAATCAAGTACAATCTTTTACAAGCATCTCAAGGATCGGAGGAGTTACATGGAAAACAACAGTGTATAACATTACGCAAATCCTATTTAGCAAGAAGATGACCCACTTCATTGGCTTCACGTTGGATGTGCATAAAAGATGTCGTGGGAGAGCTATCCAAAAGATCCAGAATATCAGTCACAATGTCTTGGAAATCTAGAGGGATACCATTAATGTCCTTTAACCCTTTAACTAGGATTAGAGAATCAGAGCTCAGCCGGGGCAAGAGAGAAACCATATCCAAGGTTAAGCTGACAAGCTTCAATAGCATCCATAATTTCCACATACAACGGCGACAAACCCCGTCACAAAATTGCATGTCTGGTCACGTACGACCAACCCAATCTCCTCCTCTCCCCCTATCAAAAACACCATCCATACAAATATAATAACGTCTAAATGGAGGAGCCACCCACTTCTGCTTCTGCCGACCAGGTTTAGGAATAGGTCCATTGACAAACATATATTGTTCATGCCAAGTGAGCGCTTGTATCCTCACCAAAAAATTCCACATTGTTCCTATACTTGTCATTCTGTGTTTTCCACAGAAACCATAACAGGGCCATCAGCTGCCCTAGCGCCGCTGCTGAGAGAGAAGCGCCGCATACTTGTATCCAGGACCGGAAAGAGGTCGCATGGCTTCTTATCCCACCAGTGATAGATGTAACGAGGCCAGAGGTGTAGGTGCAATCCCTAAATAGGTGGAGTTCAGTCTCCGACGCCGCATTATAAAGAACACACTCTGGTGGTACATCCACCATCCTAGATCTAAGACGAATACGTAATGGCAGGAATCCATTGATAGCTTTCCACGTACCATCTTTACTGCCGGTGCAACCTGTTGTCCCCACATTGAATGCCAACATTTGGAGACAGTTGGCGCCACAAGGATGACATTCTAATGATTATGTACATAGTCATAAGAAGTAAGATAAAGACTACTAACCTTAAAGTCGCCTTTGGAAGTGTGATGCCAAATTAATCGGTCTTTGTCTGCTCAACGAATGAGGGGAATGGTTTGGATGAGGCCAATATTCACTGTCGATAAATAGGATTTCATGAGCGAAACATCTCAAGTACGATCTTGCCGGATAAACTGGGACATATAGCGGATACTAGTTAGGTACCTCAACGATGTGTCTGGTTTAAATTAACCAAGGCGAGATAACTGGTTGTCTTCCCAAACTGCAACAGAGGAACCATCACCTATCTGCCAACGAGCACCTCCATCCAGCATCGGCCTAGCTATTAAAAGACTATGCCATGTGAAGGAAGGAACACCACTCGTACTTGCCTTCCATAGTGAGCAAGTGGGAAAGTATCAGGCTTTGTATAACTGAAAAACTAAAGAGTCCGGATACTTCAAAATACATCACAGTTGTTTGGTAAACATGGCCAGGTTGAAAGCATATAAATTCCAAAACCCCAAGCCGCCTTGATCCTTTAGTTTGCACATAAATTTCCAAGTACACCAATGAATTTTGCGCTTATCTATGGAGTCTCCCCAGAAGAAGTCCGCTCACATCTGAAGCAACTCTTCACAAAAACCTTTCAGCAAGAGAAAACAGTTCATAACATAATTAGGGAGAGCTTGAGCAACTACTTTAATGAGTACCTCATGGCCTGCAGCACTAAGCAGGGAACCTTTCTAACCAGCCAACCTATTTCGGATTTTGTCTTTAACATACGCAAAGGCCGACTTCTTACTATGACCCACGTGAGTAGGGAAAGCTAGATATTTGTGATGATATGGAACCAGTTTCATACCTAGCAGATGAGCCAGTTCCGCTTGACTACCTTCGTCCAAGTTGGGACTAAAGCATACACTACTCTTGACATAGTTGATAGACTGACCCGATGCCTTCTCATAAACCTATAAAAACCTCTTTGATCTTATCACACGCTTGACCCGAGGCAGTAGAGTATACCAAGTTGTTATTTCCAAACAAGAGATGATGTAATATCGGCGCACGCCTACAAATTGAGATCCCTTGCAATTCCTTTGTAGCATGTACCCTCTTAATTAGTGCAGACAAACCTAAAGTGCAAAGGATAAACAAATAGGGAGAGATAGGATCCCCTTGTCGAATTTCCCTCGTCAAAGTGAGGTAACCCCTAGGTGAACCATTGATGGCAAAAACATACCTAATCGTAGTGACATATGTCATCACGAGGTCAATCCACCTCGCAAGGAAGCTGAGTCTAGTCATAACTGCCCATAGAAAATTCTATTCCAGCCTATCGTAAGCCTTACTAACATCCACTTAGTGCCATTTGTCTAGAATTACCCTGCGTCTTAGTCCAAAGGTAGTGTGCTACTTCATTAGCAACAAGCTTGTTATTCGTATCAAACGGCCAGTTATGAAAGCACTTTGACAAGGGTCTATGATCTAGTTAAGCCACGGTTTAAGCCGATTGGCAATGACCTTGGTACAGATCTTGAAAATAACATTACATAAAGCAATGGGCCGTTAATCTGTAATTTTAGTTGGATCCTTTACCTTCAGGATCAGACAGTCATGAGTGAAGTTGAATTTATGAAGCATTTGACCTGAATGGAGGAACTCCTTAATCGTCATCACCAAATCCGGTCTCACCATGTCCCAATACTTTTGGTAAAATAGTATAGGCATTCCATCAGGTCCGAGGACTTTAAGTGGTCCCATCTGGAAGAGCACTGCACGAATTTCATCATTTGTGTAATCAGCCATAGGACTCTCTGCCATCTCCGGAGAAACCATTGAGGCAATAGATGTGAGCACGGGTGTCATATCCTCCTCAGTGACCGTACCTGCGGTAAAAAGTATGATAAAAGTTCAGAACAACTAATTCTACACCCGATGGTGTATCCTGCCATATACCTTGATTGTCATATAAACCTCGGATCTAGTTCTTCTGTTGCCGATTTGAAGCCTTCTGGTGCATATGCTTAGTGTTCTCGTCCCCATTCTTCAGTTTTGTATTCTTCACTCGCTGCTTCCAATAGGTTGCCTCCTGTTGGGTAAGTAACTCCTGGCGAGCATAGAGTTCCTTATGACGTGGGACATCGGCATGATTAAAAGACTTGTTCAAGAATTCACCCAGCTCCCTCTGAATGTCCTCTAATTCTTGCTTTCGGCCGCCAAAAGTAACCCATGTCCATTGACGTATATCCACTCTAGTATTCGCCATTTTCGAGGCAAACTGATTCTAAATAAAACCTTGGGTAGGGCGCTACCATGAATTCCGCACGGCCTACAAACACCCTTCATCATCTGCCCACATAGCTTCGAAACGAAAGAAGTGTTGTCAACCGGGGAAGCGGATTTCCTATCCTTATTGTACAAGAACCAAAATAGGTACATGATCAGAACATAAAAAAGATGAATTGATTACCTGAGCCTCGCATAATTTCAACCGCCAAGATCTTGTAGCTAGGGCACGATCAAGTCGGCATTGTGTGGTAGAATCATGTCAAGTGAACGTAGGGCTCGTCATGCACTCATTCATATCTATCATTCGCTGATCCAGCCTGAGGGGACCTTCTGATTTCTCAAATTGTCTCTTAAACTCGTTAATATCTCCAACAACACACCAAAAATCTGAGGCCGGAATTTGTGACAAGCTACGAAGCATCTCCCATGTTTTGTGGCGATTTTCCACGTAAAGAGAACCATACACACCGGTAAACCCCAAAAGTGACCCACGGTTGCCGGCAAACAGACCTCAACATCCATGAACCATTGAGAGTGATCGCGGAGATGGAGATCTATATTATCAGCCCACAATAACATTAGGCCGCCCACATCGGTTATCGAGCAAGGAACCATCTCACCTTGTCGAAACCCTAGTTTACTCTTGATTTCTTTAAACCTTGCATCAAATCGGCACTTGGTTTCAACAAGGAAGACTATACTCGGCTTCTTGGATTGAATCAGAGATCTAAGCGCATCAATCTTGGCATCACTCCACTTAATTACACATATTCCAAGAAAGAATATCACAACTCGCCATGGTTCAATAGGAGAAGTCCCAAATGGGATTAGGAGAAGAAAAGGATTAGGATTAGGAGAAGAAAGGAGGTTTCAGGAAGGCCGTGGGGGAATCTCACGCTAGGGATCCGATCTAGCACGCTAAACAAATCGGGTCGCACGGGCTGCCAGCGGCCGGGATGACTTGGAGCTTAGGGTTCGATCCTATGATCAAGTTACGGAATTGTTATCAGATCTTAGTGACTATGTTGTGCACTTCTTTCTTCATATACATCCAAAAATTAGAGGATGATTGGGAAGATAACAGAAACTGCCAACAGAACTAATATTTGGTATTCTGATAGAGAATTATTGTGCAGAATTTGCTTGTACATACTCAAAATTCAGAAACAAGGAATACCGCATAAGAAATAATATATGTAAACAGAACTTCGTATTCAAACATGCATCAATTGAAAAAATGTTCGAATCTTTGGGAACCGAAACATGCAACGGAAAAAAGACCCATCCATACTTTTATAACCTTGTCAAATACTGTGAACTAGAGATCCATCCATAGAAGTCAAGAAAGTATGAGCAGTCACTCACTTTACATCCAAATATGAAAAACTCATTGGTTAACTTCCTTCCCTCCAACTGTTGATTGATAACAGGGTTTTGAAACAGTAAAACTCAAGAACTATCCATAGATATATCAGTAGAATTTGGATTTGGTGGATTTGGATTGCAAGGGATTCCTGAGATATTGCTCTGAGTCTGGCCAGCTCCAAATGTTAACTCCTGTGGAGGGATATCTAAGCTTGGTCGAGCAAAAATGGAGGGAGCACCAACACTGTTGAATACAGGAATAGGAACATCATTAGCTTTGGGGAAGCTAAAACCAAAGGAAGGTGCAGTTACGGGCGGGAAGGCAGCCATGGTTACGTTGCCACAATCAGTTGACCCAAATATCTTCGCCTCATACTCCTGTAGTTGCTGGTAAACAGCTGCATTCACAAACACATGAATATAAGCTGTATGATTGTTCAAAACAATATATAGATCCTACTCTAATATTGAAGGCTGTCATCTTTGTATCTCAAGAAAGTGTGTTGGTGGGAAAAGAATTTCTTAGAAGTACAGAGGTGCACCTAACAACCTTCAAAGTCCAAGATCATAGTAAAAGTTCCAATCTTTTGTGAAAATAATTCTTTGCACTTGCCGGTTTAAAGTCCAGACACTTCTTTTTCTTTTTGAATGTCCATATTAGGTAAGCAGACAGGAGAAGATTTATAAGCGCACTTCTTCATAGTAGAATGTAAGAGGCACTTTAACTCTTAAAACAAAAGGACAAATAAACAAAAGCGACGCAGGGCAAGTCAATAAACAAAACAGGCAGATTTTGTGCAGAACATACAGAAGTTCCAATTGCTTCATCTAGCCAATCAAATTATGTCATTTCACTACAGTCAGAAATATATAATTAGCTTCTATACACTCAGAATAATTTCTAATGTAGGAATGGCTTTATAATTCCAACTCATGTTTATTATTTCAAGTAACCCTAAATTTATTGTTCAATTGATTGCTCTTTTCATCAAAAGCACGTGCATACCTTCGGTTAATTCAACAACAGGTCTTCGTTCTTTCACCCACTGATAACCCTGAGCTAGTCTCCATCTTCTCGATTTCATCAAATAAGCTATTACAATTGCTGGAGACCTGTCAGAGAGAATACCGTTTTTTGAATCTCATTATACAAACAACAATAACATCTTCCATGTTTAGACTCCGTTAAAAAGTTGTAGACCCATAGGCCAGTGACCAGGCGGCATTGCAAGATTTTAGAGATGAATGATCTCGATAATTCACCTATTTTTTCCCGACATACAGTGCACTAGAACACGAGCTTTGTCCCTTTCACATTTCTCTGCAAGATAAGCACACTTATACTCACCTCTAAGCAATGCCTTGTAAGGGACAACTACTACTCATACTGCAATTTCCAAGCTAAGTACTCTCAGGTCCAGTAGAGTCATTCAGATGTGAAATTTAAAATAATGTCTGGTAATGTCACTCAAACATATAATCTGCAGGCAGAGTTGGAATGATGCTTGTGCAACCAGAACCAGAAAATCAAAATAAGTTTACTTCTTCTAAAAAAGATATCACAAATCAGATGAGAAAAATGGAAAATTATATTCAATATACAGGTCAGAAAAGAAAGTAAAGATAGGTCCCAACTACTATTTGTCAGAAATGTTTTGGTACTTTTTGAAAAAGTGCTTTTCCTCCTTGACTGGAGTATCTTTGACAGAAATCTTCAGTACTGTGAAAAAATCGCTACAGCATATAACCAGGATTGAAACCATGGAAAGAACATAGATGAATCCATCACACATTCATATGCACATAATAGACGAGAACACACCTAAAAATTGGTTTGCATCCTCAAATTGCAAAACTTTAGCATCCTGAAGGTAGTGATAGGTGAAAGAGTTCTTGTAGAGATTTTGGCAAGTAGGTACCGTCTGCAAAATGAGAAAGACATAAATGTAAGACCATATATTGCAGACAAATTCAATCCAACAAGATTTAACGTTCCAAAAATTACCCAATTAAAATGAGCTAAACATCTACGATCAACTTTACATTCCCTGAATCAATGCCACTATGAGCTTCTTTTACTCTAAATCTCTAATAAAGAACCTAACTTTTTTACCTCCAAGCACTCAATTCTTCAAAATATGGACACCAATGTAGCTATGACATCAAATACTGCATCATTCTACATAATGTGCACAATCCGATACAAAAAGTCCAAAAAGATCGAAACTTTAATGGGCCTAAAGAAACCGTACATTGAGAACACGAGATATGCCTTGAGTCTTGAGAAGCTCGGAGCGAGAAGCGTTGTCATAGCTACCCAAATAGAGAAACTCCGGCAAGATCTCGGAAGGAAAGGCGCTAACTTGGACGGCGGTTTTGTCTGAAACTGCCGGAACACGGTGGCCGCAGATCCCACAGACCTCTCCCTCCTCGAATTTGTGATAGTGTCCACAAATCCCACATGGATTCTCCCTCTCCCTCTTCCTCATTATAAATTGTACAATCCCTAGAAACACAGATTAGGGCACCAAAAACGATTGGATTGAATCCTACCCAAATGATAAAAACGCCTCTAAATCACGAACCAACAACGACCCAGATCAACAAACGCAGAAAAATAGATGCCCCTGATTTGAATTGAAGAAAAGAAACCTAAAAAGAATAAGGAGGGGGTGTGGAGATTGTGCTAGTCTGATAAAAGCCCCAAAGTGAAGTTGAGGCGTTACAAGGAAGGCTCTTTTTTTTTGGGTTCCGGGTCTGATCGGATTTACATAAAAAGGCCGTGGCTTTGGTTCTGAGAGTGACGAACAAGGTTGAACGCTGTGACGGTGGTGATGGTTTTTTTTGGTTGAAATAAATGGGTTTTTAACTATACGAGAAAAAGTACAGAAGAAGACATAGTCATGAGAACCAAAATGCAGCGCGTGTTTGAAAAAAACAAATTCCGTCTGTGTGAATAAGATTTGGTGTTGGCGTTTGGATTTGTGCATGCTTTGGTGTTGTTGATTGTAGACCGTCCAATGGAGGGACTAAAGGTGTTTAAGTCTATATGGACGGTCAAGATCATCGTTTTCCAATAGGGATGGGGAGCCCTACGCCATTAGACCAATCATGGTGTTATTCTGAACCACCCTCTTGCCTGTGGGGTGTAGTCGTCAGTTTGGCCAGTCAAGGTTTTTTGTTGTTGTTTTGTTCTTCTTTTCTTTTCGGGTCTCCGTAATTCATATAATCCATTGAAATGACTGAATAAAAAATGCGTTTACAATGTGCCACATTTCGTATTGTACAATTATCGAACCTTGTAAATTTTACCAAGTATGGAGCTAGCAACTCCAATAAGGCATAGTTCTTGGCTGTATTAGTTACTAGAAGGTAGAATTTTCGTGCTCCCGGAGAATTGTGCCCAACGTCGCCGCCGTCGATTAGGGTTGTAGCGTACTTTGTTCACGACGACTTCCTCTTGGCACCTCCCATTTTCTTCTTCTTCCCTCCTATAATCCATCGGCCTCTCCCATCTCCCTTTGTTTCCATCAATCCGATTATTTTCCTTGGATATTTAGAATTGCTAGGGTTCGCACAATGGGCAACATTGATATTCTTGCCTAGAATATGCGCGGATCCAGCGCGGACTCCAAGATCGTGCTCTTCGATTATTGATTTACAGCAAGAAGCCGAGTCTGGTTTTCCTGCAAGAAACTAAGTGTCAAAACAAATCCAGGTTTGAATCGATTAAACATCAGTTAGGGTTTCGGCATGGCAACATGAGTGAATGCTCTAACACAAGTTCCAGAAGTCTTATGCTTTTTTGGGCCATTGATATCGATCTTCATTATATAGATCATTCTTTGTGGTTTATAGATGTTGAAATCCGGGTACTAACCTCGGTCGGTCATCCATGGCGGTTCACTGGTTTGTATGACTAACCATATACTACTTTGTGATATCAGACGTGGGCTTTGTTGAAGATTTGGCACAGCGACTGAGGCAGTCACGATGGTGTGTAATGGGTGACATCAATGAAATATTGCGATCATCAGAGAAATTTGGAGGACCGCTAAGACCTGACTGGCAGATGAATAACTTGATCTTATGCATGAATGCATGCGCGCTTGAGGACTTGGGATGCACAGGAGGGTTGTTTACCTGACATGATTTAGAAACTCAATGCATAATAAACCAGGCACTTGCTACTTCGGATAAGAGACAACAATTTCCAAAAACTCAAGTGATTAATCTTCCTCCTATGTGTTCAGATCATGTGCCAATTCAGTTAGCTGCTAAACAGGAGAAGGAAATTTGCTTCTCGAGTAGACAACTCTTCTTTTGTTTTGAAGCAATGTGAGCTGATGAAACCTGTGCGGAGACGGTACGCGTCGCTTGGTAATGCTCTAATAGGGGATATTTACAGAGTTAGTTTGTTTTTGAAAGTCACTAGCACGCGAATGAGCTTGAAACAATGGTCTAAATGTGTGTTTGGTAGTCAAAAACAGGAACTAGCTGATATTCAAACTAAGTTGGCTACCTTCCTAAATAAATCCTTCAATGTTGTGGACAATCTGAGATGAAAGGAATTGTATGCTAGGCAAGAGGTCTTGTTGCAACAAGAATCCACCTACTGGAAGCAGCAGTCAAAGTGAATGGCTTAGGAAAGGAGATTAGAATATATGTTATTTACATCGACAAGCCTCAAATCGCAAGCAAAAGAAGTGGATTAAGGGTTTGTTTGATGATCAAGGTGTGTGGCAAGATACTCTGACAAGGTTAGAAGCAGTGGTGCTGGGCTACTACACTGATCTCTTCAAAGTAGGATACATCACTTAGGGCCAGATGGAAATGGTCTTGTCTTCTTTATCACCAGTCGCCACTGATTCTATGGTTGCGTCTCTTACTGCTAACTATACATATGAGGAGATTCGAGCTGCTCTTTTTCAGATGGGACCCCACAAGGCCCCTGGGTAAGATAGTATCTCTCCTCTCGTTTATCAAAAATATTAGAATATTGTTGGTCTGGATGTTGTTGCTACTGTGAAAGAATTCTTAGTCACAGGGCATATGTTTAGGAAGTTGAACCATACTCATATATGTTTGCTTCCGAAAGTCCCTAACCAACTAAAATTACTGAGTATAGACCCATTGTCTTATGTAACGTTATTTTTAAGATATGTACAAAGGTATTGGAAAATAGACTCAAGTTGCTACTTGATCAAATCATTGACCCATATCAGAATGCTTTCATTCCAGGCAGACTAATCTCTGATAATAAGCTAGTTGCGAATGAAGTAGCGAATTATTTATGGAAGAAGAAGAAAGGGGATTCGAGGCAGATGGCGTTGAAGCTGGATGTGAGTAAGACATATGATCTCTTGGACTGAAACTTTCTTAAAGCCGTCATGCACCGGCTGGGGTTTCCTGATCAATCTTATTATGACTTGCTTCACTATAATGTAGTACTTTGTGGTAGTGAATGGCTTGCCACGACGTCAGATAACCCCAACCCGGGGCCTAACTCAAGGGGATCCCATTTTCCCCTATTTTTTTTAGGTTGTGTACGTCTGACTTATTATCTTTGATCTGAAGGGCACATCATGCAGGAGAGCTCCAGAGCATTAAAGTTTGCAAAAGGGGATCGATACTGCATCACATTTTGTTTGCGGATGACAACTTCCTCTTTGCTACAACATTAGGCCGATCGTGTGATACAGTAATTGAGCTACTACAATTCTATGAGGCAGCGTCTGGTCAATCGATCAACTATGGTAAAAGCAGTGTTTGTTTTAACCAAAATCTGAACGAAGGTAGTCAAGAAGAGCTAGCAAGGTTTTTATGTGGAATTGGTTCCTTATCATGACAAGTATCTGGGTTTGTTGACACATGTTGGTGAGAGCAAAAATGAGACATTTTCATATGTAAAGGATAAGGTATGTGATAGGCTGATAGGTTGGAAATGATCTCTTCTGAGTGTTGCAAGAATGGAGGTACTGAGTAAAGTTGTAGTGGCTCAGACCCTACCTAATTATGTGATGTATTTCTATCTTCTTCCTAAAACTTTTTGTGACGAGTTACAGCAGATGTGTGGATTTCTATTGGGATGATAAAACAGACAAGAAGAATATTCACTGGTGTACTTGGGATCATATGTGTAAACTGAAGGATCAGATTGGATTGGTTCAGAGTCTGTATGCTTTTAATCTTGCAATGTTAGCAAAACAGTTGTGGCGGGTGCTCAAGAATCTGGACTATTTGGTTAGTCAAATCTATCGGGCAATGTATTTTCATTCTTGCTCTTTCTGGGATGCCAAAGCGAGTGGTTCTCCTTCCTATACATGGCGTATCCTTTTAGCTGCTAAGCCGGTATTGGATGGTGGGGCTCGTTGGTTGGTAGGTGATGGTACTTCTATTGCAGTTTGTAAAGACAACTAGTTATCCCGTCTTGGTCAATTCAAATAAGAAAGACTGTCGAGGTACCATACGACTATCCGCTATGTTTCTCAATTAATTTTGCCTAATTGTCAATGGAATGTCTCTCTTCTAGAATAATATTGGGATCAAGCCAATATGGCAATGGTGAAACCACTCCCCTTGAGTTGACGAGTGGGACCGGATAGGTTGATATGGCATCACACTGCAAATGGAGAGTATAAAGTCAAATCTGGTTACATTACTGCGAGGGCTTTGATTCTACTACCCCAACAAAATGTACCAGTCCCACAAGTCCATTCAGATTTCTACAAGAAGCTTTGGGCAACCCAAGTTACCCCAGCTGTGAAGGTTTATGCATGGAAGGGTTTTCTTCCTGTATGCACACGGTTGCACTCTAGAATGGTAGTTGTTAGCCCAGATTGTGCACTTTGTGGTGCGGCTGCGGAAACTGAACTACATCTATTCAGGGATTACCAGTGTACTGGCACGTTGATCCAACCAATAACGTCGGGAGTTGGCAATACCGCTAACTCGTTCTCTGATTGGTTCTTGGCATGTCAGACTAGCCTACCGAAAGATCAATTTGTGAAGCTCGTCGCATGATGTGGTTTTTATGGAAAGCATGAAATGACAAGGTTTGAAATCAATTAGAGTTTGTGGGTGATACGGTATGTATTTAGACCCTCGCTTGGCATGAACAATATCTCTTTGTTAATTGGAAGTCGTCTAAATCATTACGGCAACCTCAACATTAGCAGGCTCCCTCAGTAGGTCGGTAATGTGTTAGCATGGATGGGGCATTTAATATAGTCTTAGCTAGAGGAGGTATATGCATTGTTTTTAGGGACTAGTTTGGTTAGTTCATTATGGGCTTGGCTTGACGTATAGAGGGACAATATTCACCGCTCTCTGTAGATGTTGAGCTACCTTTGAAGCGTGTCAATTCAGTATGCTGCACAACCACCATTTGGTCAGATTCATCTTGGATTATCGATCTGATTATAGTATAGGCAACACAGGATGTGACAACTATAACTATGGAGTTTCAAGACTCCATGGAGGATGTGACGGATCTCCTCATACAAACCCCTAACTCAGTATTTGTTCATCATCATAAAGAATGTAATATAATAGCTCATGTTCTAGCTAGACGGGAGATGCTGAATGCGGTTCATCCCACCGTTTTCTTTGATGCACCAATATTCTTAGGAGTGTTGTTAGCCGATTGTACTTAATCTTTTATAATGAAATTTGTGTTTACCTCAAAAAGAAAAAAAATATCGAACCTTGTAGTTCTTAGGTGATCTAAATAGATTATACAAGATAATTACAAAAGTAATATGAACATGTTATCATCTAAGGTTCACATCCACTGCACATAGTGAAATTAGGATTTTTCACATTCTTGTTTTTTGTCATGTCAAATAAACTTATAGAAGCTCAGACAACAACGTTTAAGGTTGTGTTCACCGGTTCTTCGTGTGGTTTTAGCAAGTATGACACCCTTATAGAGTTAGTCGTATGTTTAAAGAAGATGTATAAAGAAGTAACAATAATTGAATAACATCTCTTATATCTCTCTTTTATATTTGCTCTCTTAATTTTGCTACGCATCTTGGATAAACACCACACCAGCCAGTTTTTGTTTCTATATCTAACTCAACATAGTTGTCAAATGCTCTCGTTCCCTATAGTTGTTCAATGTTGTATTACTCATTGAGATATGCTCTCTCATAAGGGGCACATTTTAAGGGATAGGAAGACATTAACACATTCAACGGTTGTGATTAAAAGTAATTAACACGACCGCATCATAATTTTTGTGTCTTTAGACCACAACTGTTTGGATGTGCTGATGACATTCTATCACTTAAATCCATTCTTTATCAGGATCAAGCTGCTGTGCAGGGTTTAAGCACCCCTGAGCTATTTTTAAAAATGGATACATGTCGTGTTTTCACTGGTCAAAATTGTCAAAGTTTTATTATTTTGATTCAACTTACAATGGGATACTTGTGGGGGATTACACTACTCGATTCATTTTCGTCGTCCAAGGCGAAGAACTCCTTTTCCTCCTCACAAGGATTTCACTAGCACTTCGCCTCCGCATAACTCTCCGATACTCATCTTCCTCCTCTTCCACAAAGCCATTCGCTCCCAGCTCAACAGCCTCCATCGCGTCGTCGTCGTCGTCGCCTTCGCCACTTGCCGCGCTGACGCCGAAATCGAGCCCCTTCTTCAATGCTACCACTTCCTTCGCGCCATCTACAAGTACCACTACAATGCCAAGGATGAGATTCGTTTCCACTTTCAAATTGTTATATACGACGTCGTCCTCGATCGACGAGGCGAGATGAGGCTTAGGAGGACGCGCCACACTAGAAGGCCGAGGGAGGGGCAATTTGATCGATGAGTGCTGGCGTCCGACGAGAAGGCCTGAGATGAAGAGATGTGCGGCCAGTCGTGGCAACGTTGAGAGAGAGAGAGAGAGAGAGAGAGAGAGAGAGAGAGAGAGAGAGAGAGAGAGAGAGAGAGAGAGAGAGAGAGAGAGAGAGAGAGAGAGAGAGAGAGAGAGAGAGAGAGAGAGAGAGAGCAGTCGCCATTTTTCATGGTCAGTGGAGTTGGTCGCTCCCGGTTGAAGCAGCGGGTGTCCATAGTAAATCTAGGTGTTCGATCAAGAGAGAAAATCCCGGTGTTGGAGATCAATTTTGGGCTGTTTACTCGGAGCATAGGTAGGATCCGGTACACTAATTCTATCATGAGCTGAGTCAATCACCATGTTTGTTGAAAAAAAAATGAAAGAATGAGATTTTGCCACTTATCTTTTGCCCTAAGGTACAATGCAAAATTTTCCTCTTTATCAAACTCGATTACTCATTTACTCTGGGCACCTTCTCAAATCCAGCTACTACTATGACTCTTAGGGCATACCACTTCCAACTTTTTTTTTTTGTTGTTGACAAAACCACTTCCAACTTTCAAAGCTGCTTCTTTTGTTTTCAGACTTATGATGTCAAACTGTCAAAGCCCGTAGTTAAACTGCCACTGCAAAAAAGCCACGGCCTTTTCTCAAAAACCTCAGCTTTGACATTCCCAAGTCCGAAATTCATAGCTTTCCTTTCAGAGTTCTGACCACTATGGCTCGGCACAAACTCTTCACTCGTCGCATTTCAACTTCATATGACCCTCCTCCACTTGTTCACTCCCGCAGAGTCGTCATCACTGGTACACTCTCTCTTTTTCTCTGTGATTTCATTACGTGATTGTGTTCTTGAATCTTGAGTTGATTGTTCGATTTGGGCTTGCAGGTTTGGGCCTGGTGACGCCATTGGGGTGTGGAGTGGAGACGACATGGAACAGACTCATCGGCGGCGAATGCGGTGTGAGGAAACTGACCCTAGAAGATCTCAAAATCAATGGCTTTGATTCAGACACCCAATCGCACACTTTTGATCAGCTCACTTCCAAGTCGCCGCAATTGTTCCCTGTGGAACCAGCTCAGGTCAATTCAACGAGGATTTGTGGCCTAGTTCTAAGGTATTGTGTTCACATTTTAATCATGGTGTTTAATAGTAGTCTATATGGTGTGATTGTTGTAGCTAAAAGTTATAGTGTTTTTTAAACTGTGATAGGAGCATCGTTCGATTGCGAGGTTTATAGGGTATGCGCTGTGTGCTGCTGATGAGGCACTTAGAGATGCTAATTGGATGCCTACTGTGCCCGAAGACAAAAAAAGAACGGTAATTGTGAATAAAGATTACAAGTTTAATAGTGTTTTTAAGTTTGTGATAAGTAAATTTGAATGCTTTGTGTGATTATGGTGTAACTTGAAGAATGACAGGGTGTCTCAGTTGGTGGGGGGACTGGAAGCATTAGTGACATATTGGACGCTGCACAATTGATTTGCAAGAAGGTTGGGTCTTTTACTATGCTCCGGTGATATTACGCATAATGTTCACTGTTTATGTATAAATACTTGATATGCTGATATGGCCTGGGAGGTTGGAAATGTTTGACTTGATATATGCTGTTTCTGATGCTCAGCGTCTTCGTTGGCTTAGTCCTTTTTTCATCCCGCGGATATTGATCAACATGGCAGCTGGTCATGTCAGCATGAAATATGGATTTCAGGTATGTGAACAACTTGCAAAACTACAGTGCATTGTAGTGCATAATTTGAGGTCTATATGTAGACAAAGGAGCATGCAACTTTTGTGTAAGTACATATTCTTACAAAGTTGTTCCAAAAATGGCTTATTACCCTTTTGCTTTCTTTTTGCTTCCTGTTACCTAAAGCTATCCTATGAATCCAGGATAGGTGAAGGTTCTGGCATCTTGGTGTTGGAGGTAGTTGAGACTTTTGGTTTTTGAAATTCACTTCTCTGTAAAGTTTTGTTTTCTGGCTCGTTGTTACTGTAATCTTGACTCTATGATTCGGTTATTTCTCCCATGAAGGAGCTTGAGCATGCAAAGAATCGAGGAGGAGCAAAAATTTATGGAGAAGTTCGTGGTTATGGGATGACAGGTTGCCTATCAAAATCAAAAGTATCTGTTCAGTAACGCTCTGGTAATTTCATAAATGGTAGTATTGAATATAGTGACTCTCTACAGGTGATGCATATCACATTACTCAACCACATACTGATGGAAGAGGTGATAAAGTAATCTGAGGTTCCATACCAAAACCAATTGACAATGGTAGGAGTAACCCAAATCCTTACAACCCACTAAGCAAGGCCCCTCATTTCCAATGTGGGAGTCTTTCTCCATTCACATTCTCTAACAAGAGGTGCCATTCTAGCCATGACTAGTGCATTGAGACAGGTAAATATGTGATGGAATGTATTCTTATTCTTCAATCCCTTATCTCATATTTGTGGAATTTGGTATATTTAGGACAGTAGTAAACATATCAAGTTTGGTACTAGTCTTCAGTCTTTAGTACTGGTACATACATCTAGGGCACTGAATTCTTCCCCATTTACACCTAAAGAAAGTATCTTTCCAGTAGTGTGATCTTAGTATTCAAATTTTCCTTGAAATTGGAAACTTTTTTGGACCATCATGCATACAGAAATTGTTGGGATTTCCAGTAATGCACCTGCTTTTCATGTGCAGTCAGGACTTCATCCACATCAAGTAGATTATGTAAATGCGCATGCTACGTCAACCTCTTTAGGTAAATCAGTTTGAACTTTAAAAATTGCTACTATTGTAACGTTTCAGGTGGTTGCTTTACAGTGCAAGTGCTGAACCAGTATAACTGTGGCTGATTGTGATATTTTTGTGTATCATCCAGGTGATTCAATAGAAGCCAATGCTATCAGAAAAGTTTTTTCTGACCATGCAACATCTGGTTCTTTAGCGCTGTTCTCCACAAAGGTGAATAGGAAGTCAAATTATTAGTTGGTTACTTAGTTGACTAGCCCTACCAAACTTCTAATTTGACAGAACTGCAAGTCTTTGGTTACTACATTTACTTTCTGATTGCTACTGTAAGACAGAATTTCCACATCCAGATGCAGTTCTTCAATCTTGTTCATTAATATGACCTTGCACACAGACTAAACAGCATCTAAGTGGTTTGCTTGTTTATAATTAAGTTTCAGGGAGCTGTTGGTCATCTCCTTGGTGCAGCTGGAGCTGTCGAAGCAATATTCTCTATTTTGGCCATGCACAATGTAAGTTACTACTATAATGATTTGCACGCGATCAAGGATATACTGAAAGCATACCGACTGATATAGCTTCTTCAAAGATCCATGACAAGATCCCTAAACCCATTTGGGCTAGCATTCTGAATGATCAAGAGGATTTTCAATTGGATAATAATAACAAAGCAACTATTTCTGGACTTGTCACATAATAGTAAACATTAGTGGATATGTACGTCTGTCGTCTGATACTTTGTTTGCATCATGGCCTTTTGATTTTGATTTTGTGCTTTCTCATTTCATTGCAGGGAGTTGCCCTGCTAATGCTTAATCTATCAAAACCAGACCCACTATTTGAGGATGTGTTCATGCCTCTAACAGCTACAAAGGAAATGAATATAAGAGCAGCTTTGTCGAACTTGTTTGGCTTTGGAGGAACAAATGCATCCCTCCTTTGTACCTCTCCTCCCACACAAGAACCCTTTTGTTTTAATAATGAAGCTCATGGATGTCTGCCATCATAGTTATAGCTGAATAGGGAGGTTTAATAGCATTTCTAGACAAAATTTTCCTCACCTTCACTAACAGAACTATAGAAGTAGCTTTCAGGTTTACAACTTGGGTTAACCTTGTACTGATATGAGAAATTTTGGACTGATGAGACTTATCAGTTAAATGACCACTTAAAGTGATCATTTTTTTTGTTTCTTTCCCATACTATAGTTATCCTGTTTGCAAAAACTTTACCTTCAACATATGAGTTTGTTTCCAAGCCCCTGTTATTAAAAATATGAGAAATATGCTTCTCTCCGTATGTGTCTGAACTGTATATATATCATCAAAATTATGCTGTGAGAGCGCTGTATCTGCCACCGGTGTATATATTCTCCAACGGGCTTGAATAATGTAATATCTTGTTTTATTTAGAATAAAGTGTGCTTCGTTTTAGCGTATAAGGAAACTTGTCTATGTAAGCTGCTTGTGCAAAGTTTGTTTGTTCATACAGGCAATGTGATCGGGGAGAATTTGTTTGCTCAGCCAGGTAGCACCTGTTTTTCATTAAAAATGCAAAGGCATGATACAACAGCATAATAGTTCTTCGATCTAGTAAGAATTGTGCCTGTCATCTAATTCGTGACGCATCCTGCATGACAAGATTCCTCTACCACTATAAATGGAAGCTCATGTCTTTCATCAAATTCAAATTAAAGAAATCGAGTAATAGCAAGTATGCTATGGCTGTTACATAGTCTTTCTGAATTTGCTGCCGAAATGGAGCAACTGAGAAATATAATTCCGGGGGCGGGGCGGCGGAGGTAGTTCTCTAGTTCTAGCATGAATAGGTTTACTTCAATGGCAAGACTTATATTACTATGTGTTGTCTTGAATCTTGCAGTGTCGAAAGCCTCATCAAAATCGTTCCAGCTAATTATTTCTCTGAGAATATTTCGAAAGAATTTGAGAACCGGATGGAAGACCAAAGTAATACACTGCATGCTATGATTGTTTCTTATCTTATTTATGGGATTCAATGGAATGCTATGATTGTTTATTATCTAATCATATTTACAAATGAATAACAATCGTTTGTAAATCAATGTCAGTATTCAATTATCTGTATTGGTCTTGTTCATTACATTGACAATTGATTATGAGTTTCAGTGTATTTAGTCCATAGCTATGCTAACTCTAACAACGGCCTACAATTGATTCACTGCCCAGTGCTCTTTCTCTATACATAATATCAGCTTATACACCACCAATTTAGCCCTAATATATCAGATGATCTAGGCGTGTATGGATTTGAAACCTTCTGTGAGAGGGACCACTTTTGCTGACACCTTAGACTGCAACCTTGAAACGGCTTGACGGATGTCCTGCATCACGGTACAAAAAGGTTTGAGATGGAAAAACTGACAATAAGGTCAATAATCACAATATGTTAAGCCTGAGTTTGTTCATGTTCAAAAAAGGAGGAAACTAGAAGCACGCATGCCATGCCGAATGAATATCAACATACAACAATAGGTCATAAGTTAGACCAGAATCAGCAAATATTACTACCACAATAACAAAAGGGAATGTGATTACCTCTAAATGGTAGCGGGAGGAGAAATGGGTCAACAAAACTGTCTTATTTCTAATCCACTGAGCATTTTCAATGATCTGCACTTGAGACATGCTAAATTTAGTGTCATCAAATATGTGATAAGAAGCAATATTGTCATTAGTCAAACACACAATCAAGGTGCAGGTGACTCATAAATTGAAGAGCAAAAAGAGTCTCAAAACTCAAAAGGAACCCGGAACCCAGAGTTCACATACCTCATTTATATGAGTATGACCGTGTCGTCGTGCATCCTCAATACTAAACTCTTCATCCAGAAATGTTGCCTGCAAGATCTTCACCGTATCAGTACTGATATATATTCTTTTCTCATCATTATGGAACATTATGAATGTGTCTAATTTCTTATCATAGAGTGGTACGAAATCATGAGCATATATATATATATATATCAAGATAAGAGGACCTCTGGAAGGTTCAGATATCATTTGTGCCTCCACCCTTCTAACTTCATAACCAACAATAATTATTCATAAATTAAGGATAATGTTTCTTTCACACCTCAGTGATAAGAATCTTTGCCCTCAAGGCATCAGCATTGAGTGGATCCAGCATATACTCTGATGTTGTATCCCCTGCGAAGGCCAATTCTGGTGACAATATAGTGTCTGTGATCTGAAGAGGAGAGTTTTATATCAGTACCATACTTCTAAAGCTCAGTTGATTGAAGTAGAATGATGCCTCTCCAGCAGATATTACAAACCTCAATACCAGACTTCTTCAATTTCTCAATCTGTTTCCCTTTCAGATGCATGTACTGCTTCTTCAACTTTTTTCTAACCGTGTAAATCACATAACCCTGAAAGCGTTAAGCAATCACGGAAACCATTAAGATGGATCAAGCAACACTTAAAAAACTTTATAATCTTGAATCATGTGTTAGTGTCTTAGTGACTCTTTGGAAATGATTCTTTGAATTGGTATATGATGGTATGACCCCCGGCGAAGGGAACTGAAGGTCTCCAATATAAATTTTATAATCACAAACTATAATTTATTATCCCTTATGATTTAAGTGTTACCTCTACAGCTCAAATTCATGCAGTATAGCAGATTTAACTGTTTTTGATAGTCATAACCTATTATATGTATCTTTGTTTTGGTTGGAATAGAGTGCGTTTATTGATTTGCTGAGAAAATGTTGAGCCACCTTTGTCAACACTGCATATACTTCAGTATATTGTGGAGATGAGCATTAATACAGTGAACCATACCTGGCTTGGTATGGCATGTTGAGTCCTAAATGGCCGAACAACAAGGTTATTCCGCAGTTCATACGTTTCACCTGAATTTTTATAAAGAGATACGACATCTAGAATGCAACTTAACAGAGATAAACTAATCCCACTAGACCAGTCCTACATACCAATATCCAATGCAACCAAATCAAGCTCCAGCTCCACGTGTCCCATGCTCCTGTGAATGTCCATCAGCTTCTCCACATCGTCCTTAATACAAGGAGGCACAAACACCGTCGGAGGCTTCAAGCTATACAAACCACGGCTGGCAACATACATTGGCAGCCCACCCTGAATCCAAATACCACAGTTTTCACCACATGCTAGCAATATCCAAACATCTAACCCCATTAAACAGCAATAGTCAATTTGTGTATACACCAATTTTCTTACACCATTCACAGCTAAAAATTTACCAATCTCAAACATTAATAGCTCATAACCACAAATAAGAGTTTCAGAACATACTAGCATCATTTTAACCCAAGTAAATGCCATCAAGTAACCAATAGTCGATTTCCAAAAACACCAACTTTAACACCATCCTAAGTTATAATGCCTATAAAGACCAATAGTCAATAGCTCAAACATAACAATGGCTCTAACAACATATCCAAAATGTGAAGGCATAAACCGCGGAGGAGAGACTCACAATGTGGTCAAGATGGGCATGAGTGATGAAGAGAAAATTCTGATGAATAGCTCTTGGGGGACACCTGCCGATATCGAAAGCGCATTTGAACTCAGGGATGATAATGCATGTCTCATGGCCACCAATGGAGACACCCTCAATAGGTAAACCTTCCAAGTCCACACCTTTTCGGAGAACCTGGTTTCGGGCTATTCGGTACTCGTCGTCTTCAATGGCCCGGCCCACCGCCGAGAGATAAGGCGAGGAGGCTTTGAGGGAGCTTACTGGGTTTGAGAGGGTTTTTCTGAGTGAGGTTCTTTGGGGTTTTGGGTGGTTTTGTGAAATGGGTTGGTGGGGTGGGAAAATTTGAGGGGCTTTGGAGGGTGAAATGGTCACAGAAATTTGCATTTTTGGTGTTGTGGGTTTGAGAGAGAAGCTCTCATGAGATAGCAGAGAGGGGTTTTAGAGAGGTTTTTCTATCAGTCTGGGTTTTATGGTCTCTGGAGTTTCAGAGATGTTTTGAGGAAGACTTATCTAATTTCGGAGGGAGAAGAGGTTAAACACGGCGTTTTGGTTGTTCATCAAATTCATTTTGGAAATGAAAAAGTGTTTATTTAACGCAATGAAAAGAAGAAGAAAAATCAAACGTCGAAAATCGTCTTTTAGACACCAAGATTAAGTCAACAATTACGTAAAGATTTCAATTGCAGAATGCAATTTCGTTATTCTCTCAAAAAAGAAACTGATCAAAAGTCAGCAGTTGCTTTGAATCAAACAATAAACTTCAATTGAGAAAACCTTTTCTAATAGACAAAGTATTTGTGACATTACATTATGAGTACATTGAAAACAAAAGAGGCCTCGCACTTTACGCTTTTGGCTACAACATGTACGCTACACACTGGTGTTTTTGGATGTTCAACAAGTTGTGAGGCAATTTCACTCACATTTGGAGGTTCTTGGACTGTGAAACTGTACAGAGCAGGGAAGCCGATGCGTTGGATGACTTGGATACACATCTTTACAAGCATTTTGAAGATGAGTTACGTAGCATGTGTTTATCTGGAAAAACTTGGTCGGAGCCAATTGAATATGTGAGAATCTGATCCTTCGTAGATCACATTGCTGCAAACCACCGGCTGCGATAAGACATATTGAGCAATTATTAAGCTACTAACTACACGAAGGTCCATTTAGGAGCCTGAAAAAGAAAATAGTGAACTTCTGTGAGCTTATTTCGATGTAGAGTACCTGAATTAGAGACACGTGAAGATTGCCAATATTGCTCCACTTCAACGACATAGAAAAGTCTTCCAATTTCATGCTCCTGGCAAGGTTATTTCCCGAGATTTTAACTGAACTTGATGCCCGGATGACCTTAAAGAGACACGAGCAATTATTAGTTTATTACAGTTCGCTGGAAGTGGGAAAACATGATCATTTCGTATTAATTGAACAAACAGAAAAATTAACCTTTAAATCCCACATAGGAAATGAAAAAAAAGCTGTGAAAGCTTAATAAAGGTTATGAAGAAGATTCTCATACGATTTTACTATTCAAATCTGCCATTATTAACTTACCAATGAGATGCATACAACTGGTATTACTCCATTTTCGTCCAATACATCAATGATCAGGTCAGCATAGATAATAGCACCAAGACTATCAGTTGAGATCTTTATCAATGGGGGAGAAGATAAAGAAACATTCAAGTCCGTATCATGGTTTGGGTATTTCTTGTATAGTTGGGGAACAATGAATCTCCATCCAGCTGTGTTTAAAAATGACTGATTCGGAATCTTGTCAACAATCCATTCCATGAAATCTGCCTGTGCAAAAGTAGAGATTGTCAGTCTTACCATGGTTACCGCTAGTTCAGCATACAAACACAATTCCAAAAATGTTTCCCAAACTTACAGCATAGTATGTCACTGCTACTGAGTTAAAAGACAGCCTCGTCCAATGCTATCCCTAGCATTTTAGATGGATCTGAGCATGAAACTAATGCTTTTGAATCCTTGTTGAGGTACTCTGAGACTGAATTAAGACCCGTTCTAAGTTTCGAACAATCCAACACATACAAAGTTAAGCCCTTCCTATATAAGTTTCAAAGAAGAAGATGATAAGCACATCAAAATCTCAGCGCTAAATCATCAAAACCTTGATTTTATCATAATAAACCAACACTCCAATCACTCAGAAGCACACACATTCCTTCCAAAGCTCCACACTATTTTCAAGGACCCATATTCAAGAACCAAATAACAGACCACACTAAAACACTCAAAATCTAAAGTCTAAACTAAACAAAGCACACAGCTTTATAATATCATTAGTTCACAAGCGAAAACAATTTATATACCTGAACAGAGGCAGTGCCTTCGGCCAATAAACTCACCATCCCGCGCGAGCTCCTCCATATCATACCGCTCGCACACTCCGATGACGGCGTTAAGAGTTTTGAACGCCAGCGGCCTCTTGAGTGCTACGCACCTCGGATGACCCCGAGCGCTTCGGCCCGCTATGGTTATCACCCCGTTCCCATGTTGAACGCGACAAGCTCATTCACTCGAAACGCAACATCCGTCCCGTTCACCACTCTCGAACGGCCTCCATGGCTCCTCGAGAGCTATGCACCTCGAACGCTCAACTTGTGAGCCAAAAAAGAGAGCACTAGAGGGCCAGTCAGCAAAGCCAGCGCCCAACAGTTAACGGGTTCACACTCCTGGGCCTAACGTTGGATCACGATACGACTAGTGCCTCTCTGCTTCCTCACCTAGATGAAGAGATGAGCGTTCTTACTTCATCTTATATATACATATCATACCCCATGTTTCGATTACCTGAGCATGCTAAAAATCGTAGTGGGTGAACTAGAGGCTAGCGCCAAAATTCAAGGTGTAGCTATATCTACATGATTTATATTCAGCACGTATCTCACATAATCATATGCCATGTGTGAAAGAATGCATATTTCAATGGTATATAGCTGCATTGCCTCTTGAAATATCGCAAATACTCCACTTACACTTATGTGCCATGCATGAACGTTGAACACGTACAGCTTGTGTTACATAGCTTCCCACATGCTTATATGTCAATCAACAAAAGCAATACATTATCTCAAATTTTGTGTACCATACGTTACACCAAATTCTGATTCAAGCATTGTTTTCAACTTGAGGTGTAGTTTCCCGCGATAGAGCAAATGAGCCATAATACAAGCTACTGGGCCTTGGGCCTTTACTGCCACCAATTTTCCTTTCCTCCGTCAAACGAATTGATGGCCCACGCAGCACCAGCCCAATCAAGTTGACCTGTGAATACAACTGATTTGGACCCAACGTTGGATCTCAACATGGGAGCTTCTTCACCAAGCCTTCATCACTCAACACTATACAATTAAATTTGTATTCCGAAGGAGTCCGCCTAGAGATAGTTTTCAACTCTATCCTCTTCGCTATTATAGTTCAAGCATGCTTATTATTTCATACAAACCTTACATGCTACACAACTTGTACATATAGCTTACGTGAATTGATTTCATTAATCAAGCATGTTCATAATAGTTCTAAAAAATGTATGTGCTACATGGAAATTGTTTATAGTTCAAACGATCAATTGGTTCATAGCTAATTAAGTATTATTGAGTTGACACGAGTTACGTAATATCCTCCGGGATATATTTTATGTCAGAGGTTCCGTCGTCTCCGACAACCTCTTAATATTTGCGCACCGACTCATATACTTGACTAAATTACACATGACTCAATTTCGATCACAAGCAATAATTCTTCATTTACGCCACAACTTATATTCTCTAAATACGTACCGAACGCTAACATTTAAGCATGTGTCAATGTGATCTAATTAGCTCGTTGCAGCAATTATTTACCCATTACATGCCTTCCAAATATTTGCTTCAAACGTGTTTCAAGTATGCCATGCCATATTTTGAAATCACATAATATTCAAGCTATGTATGCTTCACTACTATATATGCTTCACTAACATGCACAGGGGACTCAATCTTATAAAATCACCTACATGTTCGCCTATAAATAGGCAACATTAGCGTTCGAACGCTTTACATATGCTCGCCCATAATCGGCAGCGTTATGGTTTTCCAAACCCACTCACCATTGATGGGCGACGCATGGCACACGAAGTTTCAAAATTCGAAACCGAAACGTCTCGTCTTAAACTAGCACGTCATTATGACAGCTAATGCATGTGCTCTGAACCCGGCCACTGCTCCTTGAGCCCCGCGCTTGATGACACGTATTGGGCATGCATCAACAAACTCAACGATCAGATACCACAAACACGGAACGCTTCGCACCTCCATGGGCGAATGGACCAATTCTCTAAACCCATGTATCAAGTTGTAAAAAGACAGGAAAATATCTGTCCAAGAAAATTCCTCGAAAAATGTGATAAAAAGTATAGTCACGACGGGCGCCATCAGCGGCCGATCACCCTGAACGCGACGCCCTCCGATCGTGCACACCGTTAGAGGTATTGGATACTTGGGGACTTAAACTCCTCTCAGGCCTGAAAAAACCCTAACTGTTGCACGTCGGGAGGCCCCCAGCAGCTGGAACGCGTGCAGGTCCATTTTACCACGCACGCCATTCCACATAACGAACTCCCCAGCGACTGATCCTCCTGGTTGTCCCCTAATGCAAACGCTTGAACTAGATTGCATTGGTTACCGGGGGACTCAAAACTCCCTTCGGGCCCGAAAAGGCCTCGGCCCAACACAGTTTTTTTAGGAAGCCTCCAAAAGGCATGAACAGTGTTATTCAACACAAAACGTTCACTACAGCGTTCGGCAAAATGCCACATCAAACGCTTTAGGAGCATCCCTCATACGACTCCTGATACTCTTGTACCCCGTTCATTTCTAAAGCGGGTGATGACCCAGGGGCAGACAATGAACGGAAGCAACGCGAAGGGTTCTACATTGATTTGGGAAGTTGAGGGAACTCTGATATGCGCCGCTCCCCGCACACGACGTTCCTCGTTTAACGCTCGCTGCTCCCACACACGATGTTTCTCTAACGCTCGCTGTGCCTAAGCACGATGTCCAAGTTCAACGCTTACTGCCCACGAACAGGGACGGAGGCAGGATTCTCAATTAGGGGGGGTCTAAATGAAAAGCTTAAAAAATAGTCTCGGTTAGGGTAGTCAATTCGATCTTGATCTGTATATTTTGCCAAAACAATCTCAATGTGTTGTTTTTGGTTTGATAAAGCATCACAATTACTCGCAGCCTGATTATGAGTAATATTTGATCCTCCAAAATGTGATATTAGCGTTTGCTTCTTCTTCCAATTACTGAATCTATGACTAGCACCAACAAAAGTTTCACCACCGTCTTGTTCTCCAATAGCTAGTTTGAAAAGATAACAACATAAACAAAATACAGCATCCTCTTTAATACTGTACTCTAACCAATATGAAAATTCAATAAACCAATCACGAATAAACCTTATTTTCTTCTCTAAATTCCGTGAAAGGAAATATATGATGTTTAGGTCGACAGGGGCCTTGTTGTAGATAATATATTCGAACTTCTTCTTGAATGTTAGGATGATAACTTGAAACTGGCTGGCGTTTAGCGGGATCCGATGGATAATTTTCTGTAATATCTTCAGCACGAGACTTTTTCATATTGTTACTATTCTTCTTTTGAATTTTCATAGGTGGTTCCTCATCTGATGTTGGAGTAGAAGAAGAGGATTTATTTTTTGAAGTATCTCTCCATATCTAATAAACTTAATAAAAATTATTGTATTTTAATCTCAAGAACGGTAGAAGTTTTATAAAGAAAAAAAAACAATAAAATCCTAAACCTGGTAAGAGATTAAATCCTAATTGACCTAATATTTAGACTTCATTATTGAAATAATATATAATAATATTCTTACAAAGTCGTCAGATTTGAATTAGTCATGCACTCGTACGCGTCATTGAAGTTTAGATATACTTCAAATAAATTATAATATTTATATTATATAATAATAATAATATACTAATTTTTATTTTCACAAAAATTCAGGGGGGACCCAGGCCCACCCTGGTCCCTACTTGGCTCCGTGCTTGCCCACGAACGACTTTCCTCGCTCAACACTCATTGCTCGCGCAAGACGTTCAAGCTCAATGCTTGCTGCCCAAGCACGACGTTCAAGCTCAATGCTTGTTGCCCAAGCACGAACGATTTTTCTCATTGGCCACCAAAAATTTGAGAATTTCCTACTGGCTAACTAACTCTAAGATAATTTTTCCCACTAGCCAACTTTTCCTTATCTTCCATTCTCTATCCCGACATTTCCCCTCACACTTTCTATCTTACACCCTAATCTCTCTCTTTGCTCTAGCTCCGGTCCCTCTCACCGACAATCTTGTCAACCTCTCTCTCTCTCTCTCTCTCTCTCTCTCTCTCTCTCTCTCTCTCTCTCTCTCTCTCTCTCTCTCTCTCTCTCTCCAAGTCGACGACGGTGAAGCAGTTGTAGCCATGGCGTTACCTAAACGGCAGAGTTGTCTTTGTCACCGGCCCGTCCTCCGGCCTCAGCAGCAAATTCTGTTTGGATTTTACTAAATCCAGTTGCTAGATTGTTGTGGTCGCTCGCCGGGTTGACCACCTCTATCGCTCTCGGCTTCTTGCTCTTGTTGTTCAAAAACGTATGCATGTTGAGCCTGGTGGAGAGATGGTAGTTGAGCAGCCTCACCATGGTTCTCTTGGTGTCGATTCCACAATGGTATGTTTTTGAAGTTTCTGGTGATGTTTGAATTGTAAGAATTGAATTGGGTTGCTTAGTTTTTTATGAAAATTTGTGAGCTTTGTGTGTTGCAGGAAAGCTTTCCATGTTTGAAGTCTTGACTCTTTGAAACATTGGACAATACCAGCTCTTGAAGTGTGAAGGTTTCACTAACACTGCCCGCAAGGTGTTCGACGAAATGGCTCAACGATGTTTATATACTTGGAACGCCATCTAGTTTGACCGCGACTCAAATCGAGAAAAGTGTATGGGGCCACATATGTATGATGGCCCCTACTTGGGAACATTTAGAGGATGCTGAGAGGCTTAGAGTTGTCCGTGAACTCTCGATAATATGGTCTATTTAATTTTATTTTATTTCATAAAAAATTAAAAATTACAGGATATAGAAATTTATTTTTTTCTTAGCTACACTTTTCTTTGGAGAAAAGTACGAAGATGTTAGTATCAATAGAGAAGACGACCGTGGATATTTACAGGAAATGGAAGAACAAGTTGTACAAGCACTACTTGGAACATGACGACGACGTCGCAGTGCACTACCGCCGCAAATACTATAGTCGACGATATATGTAAAACTATAGTCGACGATATATGTAAAACTATAGTGACTTTGTGTCAGTGGTCCTTTGATAATAAGAATGACTAAATGTTGGTCAAGTGGCTGATCATTAATAGTGTGAGACTTCTGAGATGTTATACAGTTCAACATCTTAGATATTTGAGGGAATGAGGATCTCTAGTATGCCTTTGTGTTGTTATTGAGTATGCTAAACTACTATTGGTTTATTCTATGAAGTTCAATGATTGAATTTTTGAAAATAGCAAGAGATATTAGATCATCTCCTTCTCTCATCTAACTTTGGAATAGACTCCAAACATAGTATATTTGGTTTGGTTCATGGACAGCTAGATGATCATGAAAATTTTGAAGAGAAACTGACTCTACTCTAGAGTATTGCTGCAAACCTAATATAGTATGTGATGAGTACACTACTCCTTGGTGAAGCTCCACTATGAGTTACAGAGATCTGGAGTTAAACACATGTTACAGTCATCCATGAATTCCCTGATTCTTCTAAGGTGCTTTAGAAGATGATCAGGCAACATCGACACTTCAATTGCTACATTGAAGTTAACCAGCAAAATATATTTGAGCCGACTTGGGAAGGTTCTTTGTTTGGTATTCAAGTTTATACTTGAAGGTAGGAATCAACTACTAAGGTATTCTTTTATGAGTTTCATCTCTCATATCATATTCTAATTAATTTCAAGTCTAATCGTGTTGTTACCAAAATTGTCTAATTTTGACAAAGTCCACTCCAGTTTGAATGTGTCTATATCTCTATAGTTTCTTCCATCCAGTTTATGGACAATGAGTTTAGTTCTTTGTTAATCTTTTAGCCTTTTGTGATCATTATAGTCTCTTAATTTACTGATTTCAGTATATTAAATATCATTGGTGATTTCTTTTACTATTTGATGGTGTCTTACATCCTTTGTGATGTGACATCAGTCCTAGGTGGTAAGACATGAATGGACACTCTCGCTACTTCTTACCATTTGGTGGAGATTTAGATCTTCGGTAAGAAGGTAGTCGGCCAGGATAGCAGGTCATCAGGTTTGATATATTACCCGGGTGGTTTATTTGTTTTCATATGGTTTTATTATACAGAACTTGATTTCTGTTTACTGTTTCGTTTATGCGTTTTACTCAACCGTGGCCAATACTATTTGGATTTATGCTTTTAAACCTAGTTAGGTTGTAGCTTGAGCAGCGAGGACGAAAGCTCATCCTTACTACAGTTGGTTTTGCAAGTACTGTGCACGAGGATTAAGGAGGATATGGGGACGGAGCTGGGTGATATGTCTCAAAGTTATGTATCAGTATATTTATTTCTTTGTCGAGATCACCTCTGTATTTTTCACTACTCTTTTGAGGTTTATACATTTGTAATGAGATAATTTTTTGTGTTATGTCTCTCTTTTTATCTTCACATTTTGTTTGGTGCTTTTAAATTTGATATGTGTTATTTTCACCTCCTTTAACTCAATAACTTGCGCCTTGTGTCTACTCATAAATGAATTTATTTACTCGTTTAAAAATAGAATTTTTCTTGCTTATCTTTAGGTCGTGAGTTGAGTCATCATAGCTTGCGAACCTAAAGGTTTGCGGCACTGTGATGTGCTCAATTTAAAGAGGTATAAATTGGGCAGTTACAGTATCAGTTTACTCTAAACTGATACTTAGTTTACCCTCAACTGAGTATCAATCGAACGTCAATTGAGTACCAGTTCACCATTAACTAAATATCAGTTGATGAACCTATAGTTTAGAGACCTTAATGGTCAACGGTCAATGGTCAATAGTCAACGATCAATAGTCATCGAAATTCGGTCACCGGTTGCTGGAATTGGATGGCCGGTCAACGGTCAACGTCGTCGAAGTCAAGTTAATAGACAATAGAGAGGTTATGAGAGAGTAATGGTATTTGGTAATTCGTTAATTAAACTTAAGATTAGCTGGTCTTTTTACCTAATCAGTTGGTTAGTGGGAATATTTGAAATCTTTGTTGGTTAGTGAGAATTAAAAAACTTTTTTTACGATTAGTGAAAAAAATCTCTCGTCATAATCATAACTCCTAAGTTGGAGAGGAGAGGGAAGCACACATAGGAAAACTTGGCCGATGCACTTTGATGGAGTTCCGTGACAGGTTTAGATGACCAGAACTTCACCGATCACTACCGGAAAGTCCAAAAACCATAGTGTGGTCACCGTGGTGGATTGTTTTGGAAGTTCAGAAACCAATATGCTCTCTTGAATTTTGACTTTTGACCCAGTTCTAATTCATATGCGTTTTGGGCCTAATCTCATTAGAACATTTACATGCCTAGCCCAAAAATTAAAAATTTCGGGTCGGGTACAATTGACCCGGACCCTCATGAACCGACTCGATCTCTGTGGGTACAAAAACACGAGCTAGTTGCTAGGGCTTTATTCTCTCCATTGATTCCAAAACAGAGGCTGATTCTTCAGGTTGTGCTCTCGCTTCGAATTTCTTCACCTCATCGCAAAGCAGAGGTATCCAGCTCTCCCCAAACGTTCCCCTTCTTCTATTTACAGAATTTGATTTTTATTATATACTCTGTGATATCTGTTCTTCATTATTATCATCATCGTCGATCGATCTAGGGTTCGTTCTTGTTCATCAATTTTAGCGATTATTTTTGGGAAATTTCACATCTCTGTGACATGTTACTGGTTTAGTTCATCTTCATCCTCTTGTTTTCCCCCAAATTTTGATGAACAAAAATAATTGCGATTAATGATTCAATTTTAACAATTAAAGGTTGAATATTTATCCCCAAATCGACTCAACGGCTTAAGAATATGCTCTGAGATTGTAACTCTGTAATTTGTTGATTGCTGTAGAGATTCTATTTGGCTGCGCATGATTCTCTGTTTATTATATGTTTATGACCTAAATGTTAAGGTTCAGTTTTTAATTTGGTTATGGTGATAGTTATTTGAGTTTTTTAAATCAGTTAGTCTTGGTAGAATTGGAGTTATAGTGTCTGATTGAAATGGTTTGGGTGCAGAAGCAGAACCCGTAATCATGCCGAAGAACAAGGGAAAGGGAGGAAAGAACAGGAAGAGAGGAAAGAACGAGGCTGATGATGAGAAGCGTGAGCTCGTCTTCAAGGAAGATGGACAGGAGTATGCTCAAGTGCTTCGGATGCTGGGGAATGGTCGGTGCGAGGCCATGTGCATTGATCAAACCAAGAGACTTTGCCATATCCGTGGGAAGATGCACAAGAAGGTTTGGATTGCTGCTGGTGATATCATTCTTGTGGGTCTTCGTGACTACCAGGATGACAAGGCTGATGTGATCCTCAAGTACATGCCTGATGAGGCTAGGCTCCTGAAGGCTTACGGGGAGCTTCCGGAGAACACTCGCCTTAACGAGGGTATTAGTAACGGTCTGGATGAGGAGGATGATACTGGTGAAAATGACTACATCGAGTTTGAGGATGAAGATATTGATAAGATCTAAGGTTTGCAGATCGACTCTATTTCAATATTATATGTTAGCTTTTACCGATTTGGGATTATTGACGCCACTATAAAGTCAAACTTGAATTGGCAGCTGGTACTTTATGGTTTTGTATTTTCAGATGGCCAATTGGTCATGTTCCTTGTGAGATCTGTTATTACTAATATATGTATGCTTGTCTTCGTTTATGAATAATGCTTCTGATTTAGTTTCCTTTTGTACTGTGTTGCCTAATTCATCCAAGTTAGTTGAGCTATGAATTATCTGAGATGGCTCTTAATAATTTCTACTGTCTCATATTGTTGAACCTCTTTCCCACCTCTTCATTCTGGACCCTCTGGCCTTCTTGTGGGATTGGCTTGTAGTCTGGGAATCGAATGAGATGCTTTCTATGATTATGGGTTAGTTATCAGTCTGGTTTGTGGATGAGGCCACATGGTGTTTGAGAAAAGCCAGGCTTACTAGGTATACACAAGGGAGTTAAACTTTAAAGCCTTGTAGTGGTCTTACGGACTCTTGCCTATACCTTTTGACTTCTGGGACGATGCTGATGTTGGAGTGGCTATGGGAGTAGAGGGCCTAAATATCTAGTTTGCGTTGCTTTCCTGGGCTTCCCAGTATCACATCCATCTTGTCACTCTTGTGTACTACTGATATTGTTTGAGGAGTTGGTTCTCTCGCTTAGTGATATACACACTCTTGAAAGTTCGAACTGATCTGTCTATTCGTGAACCATTTTAATTCCTCACGTACTCTTCAAAATCTAGAATGTCATGCCCTTTTCGCAAATATCATTGGTGGACGAGTAACACTAGAATCTGGTGTTGTGTTCAAACCGTGGAGCTGTAGAAATTCACATTGGTTTAACCATTAACAAATTCCCTGCGTTGGTTTAACCATTAACAAATTCCCTGCGTTGCTGGTGGTTATGTGAGGAACCTAGTAATGAACTAATCCATAAAGAGTTTCGGGAAGGAACAACGGGTATAAGAGTTTCAACCCACGAGACTGATCTATCGAATTAGTCCGCATAAAGAGCAGAGTTTATGATCGATCTTCTACAGTATAGAGCAAGCAAGAAATGGGAATAACACATCACACTTTGTCTTGTTTGGTTCTGTGGTTGTAGAAAATGGCTTCTTAAAGCAAAACTGTTGAGCACCCCTTGATCTAAGACTGACCATTCAAATAGTTGTAACAAGACATGCAATTTTTACCCTTGCAAACAGTAAATAATCTAAAGCGAAACATGCATAGAGACAAATTAATAATAAACTGCAGGATCCAGTACTACTACTGAAAATTATGTCCGACATTGATGCTAAAGTGCTAACACAATGGACGACCATAACAGAAGAAGGGAACATGGAGAGAAAAAAAACCTATGAAAATGAAGCAAAGAGGAGGTGACATTATGAGTCTAAAATCATCCCCGCGCTCTAAGGGCCAAGGCAGCAAAAAGTTCACATATTATCGAGTAAAGAACAAGAGTTATGATCACCCCTTCAAAAAAAACAAGAACAAGAGTTATGATCACTTCAAGAGACTCATCATTGATCTTCTCATGATACCCAAACCTTGATGTTGCTGGTGCGTATGTTGTTGACAACATCTCATCCGTAGTACTAGCTTCTCCATCATCGGCATCCACGCAGATGATAACATAGGTTAGCAAAATGATACTACTCACCGAAATGATGAACAGAAACAAAGATGAGCGATGACTAGAAACATAAACAGAAACAAAAACAATTCCGTTCGGGAGGAGTTTCGTTGGAAGTTTTGGTTGTTGTATGGTTTATGGTGGTGTTGGCGGCCTGCATTCTGATGGTGGTTGTCATTTTTGTAGAATGACCTTTTACTTTGGGATTCGCTTTGTGGTGCTTGTTTCATTGGGCGTATGTCTTTTTTAGGGTCGGACCTAAGAATTTGAGACCTGGGTGAGAAACGAAAATGATTATCTTTCATGGTCATACAAGAAAATGACAAATATACAAAATTATGTTACATTAATATCCAAATCAATCTATTCTTATGTTGTTCTTGTATCTACAAGAACAAATTCAAATCAACGTACGTACACTAACATTTATGTGTGATTTGTTAATCATAAGTGAAATGTAAAACTATAATCAAATACTTAAAAACTAAACCAATATAAAATGATGTTCCGACATAGTATATTAAAAAATAAAATAAAATGTTTGATTTGTTAATCACAATCCAAATACAAACATATAATCAAGTATTTATAAAACCAAACTAATATAAATTGATGCTCTAACATAGTACATAATAAAATTAACAATATTCTAACACCGTATAAAAAAAGAAAAATATTCATTTTAATACTAATAAAAAATAATTCACATATCATAACATATTTTCTCAAAAGCATCACAAAGTTACTTAAATATTTTCATCTCGGAAAGTTTTAAAATAATTAGGCCTTCCGGAATTTTGGTGTCTGAGGCGGCCACCTCCTTCTCCTCACCTCAGGTATGGGTCTGGTCTTTATTTGGGTAGTGGTGGATTGATTTTGGTGGTAGTGCAATTTCTTCGTCAGGCTCATTCGTCAAGCTCGTGACAAGGTTGGGTGGGTGGATTTTTTTTGTGTGACAGTTTTCTTGATGATTATCCTGATGGATGTTTGATTTCTCCCAGTAGATGATTTTCTCAATTGCTACTTCTCTACCGCCATGTCCATCACTTCATCATAGTTTAGCCAGTTCTTCTTGACTAACTTCTCTTTAAACGGACACGACAGGATTCCCTCTCTAAACACTGACAAAGTCACGTCCTTGTTGAGGTTTCTACATGCTTGTGTGTAGCTACTCTCCATCTGTTCACAAAGGTGTGGAGTCTCTCCGTTTCACCTTGTTTGATCTTGAATAGGTTGTCCTCCACGTTGTATTTCCCCTAGAGTTTGTACCGTTTGAGGAAAATTTCTGTCATTTTGGCGAATGAGTGTATGGAGTTCTTGGGCATTTCACATAATCAATCTCTCGCTTCTTTCGTTAGGGTTTCCTGGAATAGATAGCATAAAGTTTCATCATCGTAATTTCTGCCTGCCGTGGTGGATTGGGATTCGTCTACATGCATTCGTGGGTCTCCTCTTCCGTTAAACTTGCTATCTTTCAAGGTTTTTGCATGGCGGTCTCTACCAGCTCTGATTATTTCAATAGATAATGGCGTCGCCCTTGGTATATATATGTGTGCCATATTTTGATTTTGTGCCTGTTTTCCCTGACGCAGTTCTGCTGCCAGTGCATCGATTCTTGCTAGAAGTTCCAACACGATATTTTCTCAGCCAAGTCCCTCTTGATTCCTTTGAACAGTGTCGTTGTTGGCTCGTGGGATTTGGTCTACCTTTCCTTTGAGCTTCTGTCTGTCCAGAACTACGTAAGTGTGACGTTCCCTCTCCTGATCTGATATGTTGTCACCTTGCTCAGAGGGTTTAGGTGAGTAATAATCCTCCTTCCTAGTGTGTCTGGCCGCCAGCTCTTTTTCAACCCTTATCTTCGCTTGACACTTCTGATCTCTCTCCTTCCTTGCCATCTCTAATTGTTTCAAGGGTTGAGTGTTTATAGCCGATTCATCAAAGTTCGAGAATATGGTGGTTGTTGTAGATGCCGAGGTTGCAGATGTTTCAATAGTTCGTTGCTTCTCCGTGTGCAGTGTGATGGAGATGTTTCCGTCTATCTATGTCATAGTGCTGAGCGATTTTGTTTTGTGTGGTAACGCATTTTTTACTTGAAGCAATTTTCACAGACGACGCTAACTGTTTTAACCAGTTTTCGTTAGGGAATATGATAATTGACAGTAAGATGATTAAATGGATCGCTTCTGACGGATCTCTCTTTCCTCTACACTACACCTATCAAACCACAATTCACAAAGTGCTTCAGAAGTCGAGACGGGATGGCCCGCCTTCGATACACCGATGCTTAAGTCAGTGAATCAGAAATGTAATAGCGTTAGCAAAGTACTAGCGTGATATGCGTTACCTCCTTTCTGCCATAAATAGGATACTAACAGAGGCTGCCATTGTAGAAGAATTTCAATGTACGTAGCTAAAGGGAAATGTAGTAATGTGACCAAGTGAGGACTTGATGCTACGTATTAGTAGGAATGTATGGTAATGTGGCTGGGCCTAGCTTCCTATTTTTAGTTCCTTCAATTCTTCACATGATCACACAGATGATTCTTAGACTTCTGAACTCTTTTATCGCATTGTGAAATTACTTGGATTGTTTCTGTTGTCTTTTTCTGTTTTTCTCACTTCATTTCCTTCGGTACTGCTGCTGCTTCATCTTTGCAAAAAGTGGATACAAATTGCTAGCTTTTATTGGTGATGGGTTCTCGAGTTGGTGTACTCTTGAATAACCAGTACAAGTTTCTGTAGATCAGTTTAGTTCTCAGCTTTGGTTGCACTAATCCTTAAGTGAATAGCATTTTTACAGGTGCAGGGAAAATATTCCCTCTGTTCTCTAGTTAGCTCAGTACTTGTGTTAGAAATTTGGGTTAATTACATGTCACTACTCTATTCTGGGTTGGTTTCACGTACTAATTAACCTTCACCCTTCTAACTTTACTACGTTGGAACTTACAGTAAACTGTTCAAAAATTGCTGAGGAAGCTTCCGTTGATCAAAGTAGCAAATTTGAATGTGAATGATTAGAACGCATCATGGGTTTTTTTTAATATATTGGTGAGTTTAAATAATTGGTATACGGATGTTGCAAACTTGTCTAGCCTAGCTTTCCGTATTTGGTTCATTTGGCACATGATCACCATATTGATTGCAAACTTTGGTTGGCTTGTTTTAATTTTGGTTTCCCAAGTTATACCAATTCAGATCGTTTCTGTGCAACAGGGACCACTGAAAGGTTTCCCAAATTTTGCTCTTATCTATTTTTCTCATTTCCTGAAGTGTTGAAATTGCTGATGCATTATTTGTTAAGGAATGAAATGAACAATGGTCTCATTGTTCACACTTCATTTTGCCTACTGGTACTAAAGGTCTAAACCGATCTCTGCTCTGCTGACCACCGATGAAGTGATGAACAATGGTACAAATTTTATGGTTGTGATTTCAGAAAGATATGTTTTACGTAACGTTTTTCTTGTCATAGGTTGAAGGCTCAATTTATCACCAAAGTGATGAAGGTACAAACTACAAAATTGTTGCAACTGCAAAGCATTAGATTGCATTGTGTCAAAGTGAGAGCTGGTAAATTCAGCTAGCAAGCACTTTCTGTAGCATAATCAGAATTCTAGCACGATGATTCTCCATTGCTTAATTATATAACGTTGAGATGCTTTTGTTACAATATACATGAGATATCAAAGACGCCACTCTAATCCACACAACAAAGCAAGAATCTGCTTATTTACACACAATGCAGATTCTAGGGAGAAAGCTGTCAATGTCAAGATGAAGAATTTTTGCATTAATTTGATGCGCCCGGTTTTATTTGCCTTGTCAATCGCATTTTTCTCAGCCTCCCTTGTACAATCCTTCTTGCTTACCTGTTACAAATGTGGAAAGCCAAGTGACATGAAATGCGTAAACAAAAGGAGATGTTCTTGTAAAACATATGCTTGATGAACACCATTACAACTGGATCATGGAAGTCATTTGTTTTTACTAGTTTGGAAACTGTAGCTGAATTTGTGAAATTCCTTACCTTACGATACCCTTCCCACACTCATGACTTGGGACAGTTTTGCGCCTTGATACACTTCTTCTGTCCTTGAACCTGTTTTGATCGACTGAGATGAAGCCGCTGTTCTCCTCTTCTGTTGTTACTGAAGAGCTATCAAATGTAACATTTACTTCATTAGATCCACAGCTCTCTTTTTCTTCACCCATCCCATCAAATAATCTCTTCCTGATCATCACAACTCTTTGGTTGCTCTGGAATGGCTCAACCTGCTGAATATTGCTTCTAGGAGTTTCGACCAAGGAGCTTGAGTTTTCGGAAAGGCGGGTTGCCATCCACCGTTCAAGCCAACTCCAGCCCATATTATGTTCAGTACCATCAGATTTTGCAATTTTTTTCTTTGAACAGATCCTTAGCTACATTTACAGAACAAATAGTACTAATTAAGCTAACTGTCACAATCTTACTATACGACCATTTTTCAGGAACTAATGAATTTCAAATGTACCTGTTGGGAAAATGCATAAGCTAATGCTCTCTCGCGCCTGGTTGTCGCTTCCAGTCTGTGCTGCATCCTCATTTTTGACATGTTGCTACTCAGTGTGCTGTCATCCCAGTCTTCCTGTAAAATGACACATGCAGCTTATGTTTTAACATATTATAAATCCAACCAAGATGTTGAATCTAGAGTTGTTTCTGTTTTACCTTCAGCTTCAGCACTTGACTTCTAGCTTTCTGTGGTGTGAGCCGGTGTTGAGCAGGAAATTCTTCCTCCTGAACCGAGCGAACTTCCACTGAATTCCCCATTTGAGCCTCAACTGATGTACCAAGAGATTCCATACTTGGACTTTCTGGTCCAACAGTAAGCTCCTCCTCAACACTCTTTGTTTTGATTCCTTCATTGTGACACCTAATCTGAAATTCAGGCAGTTCTAATGGCTACAATGAATACTATGACAATTTCCAGAAACTATGTTTTTGCTTTGCTCATGTAAGTCAAGATCTTCAAATATATACCCATTGAATTTGTGTTGAAATAAAAGATGGCAGTGGATTTTAATTACCAGATAGCTCCGAAATGCTGACTGAATGATGATTGCTGCTTGCTCTTCAGACATTGTGTTGCAGACTTGCATATCTTTCTTGTCTGATAAGTCTTCTGAAAATGGTTGTGTAACAGTGGCCTCTGAGCTCTGAACAGAGCACGAATCAACCTCTACATGTACCGAATTGAGCTGCGATACGCTGGCCTCGTAGCTCTTAACTGAAGCTGAATCCTCATCTGCAATTACTGAGTTAAATTCATCTCCACATAGATATGATCTGAGCTTAACTGATCTCCATCTTCTCCTTTCTGTCATATTTTTTCTCACCTGATCATCAAACAAAGATCCAACACAACAATAATATATAATAGTATCACAACAAATAGTAGAGGGTTGAATTATGAAGAAACAAGTATGATTGCACTCACATTGCTCTCATGAGTTCCAAAAGATCGATTTCTCGAAAAGACACTCTTGACCAAACCTCCATTGATGCCCATCTCAGCACAGAGAAAATGCTCAAAGAAGAGCTATTGTTTCCTAAATCATATATACTTCAGGGAAAGCTGGACTGACAGTTTCTCACTCAATTATGCTAACCACGGTAAGTTCCACTGCATAGAATTGTTTTTATCAAGTTTGTGACAACAACTAATGCATTTTAATTAGAGGAAAGCACGTGTTAGATAAAATTACATCAGAAACAGGCAGGAGTGTTGATTGCTTTAGAGCTGGATGAGATGTACTTTACTCACAAAAATAATAGAAGCTGAAAAGTGAAGGTTAGATAGAAAAGATGGATATGATGAGGAAGAGGGAGGGGGGGCGGCATGGTTGTGTTTTTGCTTTTGCTTCTGCTTTTTGCACATGACTTGCAGCACATTGGCTTCAGAAAGTTTGCTTGCTGTTTAGGCTATGCCTATTCCTTTGAAACTACTACTACTACTTCTTCTCTACTGATGTTAGCAAAAACTTTGCCGACAATTTCACTAGTCTTTGTGAAATTAAATCCCTAAACATACAGAGACTTAGCTAGTTTCCCGGATGTTGTTTGCTAAGTGCAAGAAAGAGGATACCCTTTCTCTTTCGAAAATTAAAGCTTCAAGTAACTTAGATGCTTGTGATCATAGGATGTCAGTCACAGTCACAGATGTTTGATACTTCAAGCTGCAACCTTTTCCAAAGGATCTGCACCAAAATGTTTGCTCCCATATTTTCAAACAAGATATCAGAATTTCTTACAAGACATAATGCTAGGCGCTGATGCATTCAAAGCCTGAAATCCTTTGTCATCAGATTAATCAGACGGTACTGATCCTCAAGAAAAGCATCGCAATGCAAACATTTTTGGCACCCTAACTGCATTTGGGAAAGTTATTTCTCAAGTCAGCTAGTTAGAACTCCATCCAACATGCTAGATAGTGCATAACTCAGAAATTCTTGACACATTACAAAGCCCTGCCTGCTAGAGGGATTTATAATTGGTACGACTAGAGTAGTACAAAAGGGCATCCAAAATGAACTCCGGAGCAGTGAACCATTCCGAGCTATTACAAGTTTCATATGCATGACTAGCTAGCCTATGAGCTACTTGGTTACAAAAAGAGGAATTAGACTTCAAAAAGAGTTTACTATCTTCCATAAGAGGACTCAGGGAAGAGAAATTCTCATCCGTGCGAGTAAACAGCCTGTTTTGAAGACAACATTGTTAAGCTCCAAATCTTCAAGCAACAGAAGACCTGGCTGAAGAGCAAGAAATCCGGCATGAGCTGCACCTTGCACTACAGCGTACCAAGAGCTGAAGCAGGCCACACAGTGAGTGACCTGTTGTGCAGAGACAACATCAAATGATCCAACAACAAGATAGATGAACACAATAACAAGCGAACATGAGTAGAAATTAACAACAACCCAATCGACACATAGACGATAAAAAGATAAGAACAAGAACACAAAATATACGTGGTTCGGCAATAGCTTACGTCTACGGAGCAGCGGGAGATTCTTTCACTATCAATAGAGATTTACAAAGAGAGAGTAGGGTTACAAACAAACCCCTAAAACTACCAGAGAGAACCACTCACACTCTACTTCTTAAACTCTCAATACTCTGTATTTATACAACTCTCTCTCCAACAACCTAACTTATTCACCAAAGCCTCCTCCTCGCCAAAGACCACCAAAGTTTCTTACGTACGCTATGAAACCAACCAAACTTCGAGCATACGACTTATGCACCTCACGTGCATATCACATGGGACAAGCGAGCAAGAGAGAGCGAGCGAGCAAGTGTGAAGCCCACATTCAATAATCTCCACTTAGGGTTCACACGATTTTCCTCCTAACTTCCCGCTGCTCAAACAATTCTTCAAGCATGAAGAATGTGTACCAAGTATAAGCAATGCTCAAACTTGGCAGCACTAACAACCTTTGTTAACGTATCAGCTGGATTGTCTGCAGTACCAACTTTCTTCAAAACAATCTTCTTCTTTTCAACAATATCACACACATAATGGAATCTCACATCTATGTGTTTGGTCCTTGAGTGATACATCTGGTACTTAGCCAAGTGAATGACACTTTGTCTATCACAATGGACCTCCACCTTCTTCTGATATATGTCAAACTCATTGATAAGACCAGATAACCACAACGCTTCCTTAATACCTTCAGCGAGTGCCATGTACTCTGCCTTTGTGGTAGACAAGGTCATTGTATCTTGCAAAATAGTCCTCCAACTGATCGGTCCATTTGCCATGGTAAATAAATAACCTGTAGTAGACCTCCTCCTATCCAAATCACCAGTATAATCAAAATCTGTGTAACCAACAAGAAGATTACAATCTGCAGAACATCTCTTAAAGCACAAACCAACATCTATAGTCCTATGAAGATATCTAAGTATCCACTTAGCTGCATTCCAATGTTCTTTTCCTGGATTGTGCATATAACGACTAACAACACTAACAATGTAAACAATATTAGGTCTAGAACAGACCATAGCATACATCAATCCTCCAATCAAATTAGCATATGAAATATTTTTTATCTCCTGCTTCTTTTCATCAGAATTGGGACACAAAATAGCACTAAGTTTGAAATGACTCGCTAAAGGAATACTCACAGGCTTGGTTGAACTACAAACACCAAACTTCTGCAGTAGCTTCTCAATGTATTGTTTTTGAGTCAGCCACACTAAACCATCTTTCCTATTACGAGTAATTTCCATCCTAATGATCTTCTTGGCTTCACAAAGATCTTTCATTTCAAACTTCTTCTACATTTGCTCTTTCAACTTTTCAATCTCCATTACATTATTCGAAGCAATGAGCATATCATCTGCATAAATTGACAAGTAGACGAATGAACCATCACGCAACCTCTTGAAATACACGCAATGATCATACATACTACGAGTGTACTTCTGTTTCTTCATAAACTCATCAAATCTGAGGTACCATTGTCGTGGTGATTGCTTCAAACCATAGAGAGATTTGTTCAACTTGCACACCAAATTCTCCCTTCCTTTTTCCTTGAAACCATCAAGCTGAGACATAAATTTCCTCCTCTAAGTCTCCATGTAAGAAGGCTGTTTTCACATCAAGTTGTACCAACTCAAGATCATAGTGTGCTACAAGTGATAGCAACACACGGATAGTACTATGCTTCACAACTGGAAAGAAAATTTCATTGTAGTCTATCCCTTCCTCTTGAGAGTACCCTTTGGCGACCAATCTCGCCTTGTACCTTATGCTATGGTTGTCACCACCAACATCCTTCTTTGTGTAAACCCATTTGCAGCCAATAGCTCTCTTCCCTGAAGGCAACTGAACTAGATCCCAAGTCCTGTTCTTCTCAAGGGATCTCATCTCTTCTTTCATTGCTTCATTCCATTCACTGCTTTTTGGACTTGCAACAGCCTCTTTGAAATTTGATGGGATCTCACCACAAATAATGGGAAAAGCATAAGTAACACAATTGCTAAACCTTGTAGGTTTCTTGACTTCTCTCCTCTGTCTCCTTACTGCAATGGATCCAGGATCAGGTACATGATCTTGTCTCTGCCTTCTAACATGTGCCTCAATATCATCTTGGTCATGCACATCTTCATTGTTCTGGACTTCATTTTCTTCTTCACTTCTAGACTCTCTATCTTCATTCTGGCGAGGAGAAATATTCTTGGTAACAACTCTGTCAAGCTCCACTTGTTGAACATCTCTATCACTCTTTTCTTTTTCTCCATCTGTAGCATTGACATTAGGGTGAAGCATGCTAGCTTCATCAAAGGTAACATCCCTGCTGATCAAAAGTTTCTTCAATTCTGAACACCATAACCAATAGCCATTGTATAGAAAGAAAGAAAAATCCAATCTTTTTCTATGGGCACCCATTTTTTTAACTCTCTCTCTCTCTCTCTGACCCCATCACCGGCTTCCTTCGTGTCCGAGCGCGTACAGATCGTACGGAGTACACCTCCCCCAGCGAGTGTTTCGCGGAGGAGTCCGGCGACTTCTGTGGTGAAGGGATTATAAGGAATAGTTTTTGGGTTTTGAGGAGGAGTACAAAATGGCGTCTCCCTCAAGCTTCTCCAGGTGCGGACGCACGCCTTCCGAGCCTCGCGCCACGTCCAGTAGCATTGGTCACCTTTCCCCGCCGCCTCTTCCTCCTCGAGGCCTCGACTGATCCTCGAGCTCACCACCATCAGTTTGTGCTCGGGCTGCCACGCTTGAGATTGCGCCGTCGTGCCTAGGTTGGTCTCGGCATGAGCTCGAGTTTCTAGTCAAGTCTTCAGATTTTTGGGTATGGTCGGGTTTCAAGGGTTCTCGGGCTTAGGGTTTAGGATAGCTTGGAGAGAGAGAGAGAGAGAGAGAGAGAGAGAGAGAGAGAGAGAGAGAGAGAGAGAGAGAGAGAGAGAGAGAGAGAGAGAGAGAGGAGGACGCCGCGACGATGATTGTGCAGGTGGTCGGGTGTGAGAGAGCGGCGAGTGACCCGAATTGGGAATTCATCGGGTTGGTCTGAACTCGGATCTGAGCAAAAAAAAATGAAAAACAAAAATGCAGAGAGAAAAATAGAAAGAAAAAAAAAATTGAAAATACAAGGTATTAAAATCTTTTTATCTTATTTTCAAACAAAAAAAAATGACATTTCAAAAGTTAACTAAACAAAAACAAAAATTGACGGTGGACATTATTTTAATACAATTTCAAGAATTTCGATATCTCTTTGATAATTTTCAAAAAATCGGGTATTAAACTAATAAGTTCAGACATGTGAGACTATATTCCCAATTCTCAAGTACAATAACACGATATACAGTTTATATGAAACGACGTGTCGTATGGATTCAGTATATAGACTCACTCCATTAAAAACAGATTTCCGGAGAAGCAACTCTGGGTCTCTGGTAAAGCCTCTCTTCCTCCGCTGAGGGTTTTGCTTGTTAGCCCAGATTATTTTCTGGGTAGGGGAAACTAATATGTTCTGGGTTTTCATAAAGTTTCAACTTTTACTGAAAAAGCTTTGTTCTTTGATTTGTGTAACTTACTGTGTGTGCCTTTGTTTCAGAGAAATTGCTGCGGCTAGAGGTCAGGAGAAGCTTCCAGAATGAGCATTGTGCCGAAAGAGAACATTGAAGTGATTTCACAGAGCATTGGGATCAACAGTTTGTCACCAGATGTCGCTCTCGCTCTGGCACCCGACGTCGAATATCGCCTCCGTGAGATTATGCAGGTCATTTCTTTGCTCTAATTCTTATGTGGGTTTGTTTTGATGTTACTGTAAATGTGTTTTGGCTTTGTTACTGAGGTAGTGAGGAGCTAAGAGTTGGGTTAGTTAATAGTTATGCTTGATTTCAAGTGTTGAACTTGAGAGATAATGAAAGTGAGTTGATTGAGGCATTGTGGAATTTTCGTTGTAATGGGATTGCAGGAGGCTATCAAATGCATGCGTCACTCGAGGAGAACTAGGTTGACGGCCGATGATGTCGATGGTGCACTCAACTTGAGAAATGTTGAGGTTAGTCTTGCTAGTCTTGAGAAATGGATTTGTTACATCAGATTCGTGCCTTCCAATTTTCCGTAGGATATTAGCTAGCTAGTTTCTGAAGTAGGTGGTTTTTGTTTTGAATTAGGGATTGGAGTACTACACGGTCTAAACTTCCTACATTTGAATCAGTTTGTATACCCCCATATTGTTCCAAGTAAACCATGTAGGTAGTTATGAAACTGCAATCTTGTGAGATTTATTTAGTTTTGATGCTCTTGGTCCAAATTGTTGTTTGGTGACAAAATCTAGTATACTGCTGTTCTTGTTCACTTTAAAGCCTTAATTGGAACTAGCACCTCTGTGCTACTTTGCAGCTTATGGCTTTTGACCTATATATTAAACCACTGTATTTGTCAATAATTTATCTTTTATCTCATTTTGCATAAATACTTCTGGCACCAGCCACTATATGGGTTTGCTTCTGGAGGTCCGCTGCAGTTCAGAAAAGCTGTTGGACATAGAGACTTGTTTTATATCGATGACAAGGATGTGGATTTTAAAGATGTAAGAACTACCGAGTAAACTAATAGCAATTCACACTTGGTTTGGAATGTTCTTTATCAATGCTACATATTTGGTTTTATTTAGGTGATTGAAGCTCCTTTACCAAAAGCTCCACTCGATACTGGACTTGTTTGTCACTGGCTAGCTATAGAAGGTGTACAACCTGTAATTCCAGAAAATGCACCTGTTGAAGGTTTGTCCTTTAAGTTTTGGGATTGAACCAATAAATCTGGCTCAGAAATCCGGGATTCATAACTGTATAAATATGAAACTGTTAAGCCTTGGCATTCCAGGGATTCAGCTTTGAACAAAATAAGTATTGAACAGGGTGCATACCACTATCTGATGCTTAATGTCGTATTGTAGCTTGAATGCTAATATCTTCAATGCATGAGAATCGATTCTGTATTCCAGCAAACATATAGTGGTCTGTAGTGTATCTTGCATGCATCTATTGTTTTGTGATCTTGTGGAAATTAATTTTGAAAAGTTGTATGAAGTGAAGCTATATCATTCATACTTCTGTTGAACTAGAATATGTTTAATGCCTAATGTATGTTCGGGTATCTTAGATGCTGTGTTTGTTTGTAGTACTTGCTGCTCCTTCCGATGGCAAGAAGCATGACCAAAAGGATGATGGACATCCTGTTGAACTTAAATTACCAGTTAAGCATGTATTATCTAGAGAGCTACAGGTGCGTACTTTCATTGTTAAGTGTTCACTTATATACTTCATTACTTATCTTCATTTTTCCATTTATTCACACTTTCTTTTCTCTTTCTTTGTTTTCCTTTTGGTTTCGCAGCTATATTTTGATAAAATCACTGAGCTTGTTGTGAGTAGATCCGACTTTGTTCTCCTTAAAAAGGCATTAATGAGCTTGGCTACTGATTCGGGACTTCATCCATTGGTTCCTTATTTCACATGTTTTATAGCTGATGAGGTGGTATATCTTGGCATATTACTGATGGCCAGAGGATCATAGGAAGCCATTTGGTAATAGTTTTTTTTAATAATGTCAGGTTTCCCATGGTTTGAGTGATTATCCACTTCTGTTTGCTTTAATGCGAGTAGTGCACAGCCTTCTCCAGAATCCTCACATACACATTGAACCGTATGTAAGTGTTTCTTGTCTGTCCTTGTATATTAAAGAACCACATGTAAATTTTCTCTGACAAGGTCATTTCGTTTTTCATCAGCTACACCAATTGATGCCATCTGTTGTTACTTGCCTTGTTGCAAAGAGGTTAGGCAATAGGTTTGCCGATAACCATTGGGAACTCAGAGACTTCACAGCAAACCTTGTTGCTTCGATCTGCAAAAGGTTAGGGCTTGTTGTTGTTTGTGACATCTCATTTTGACATTTTAGTAGCAATTGCATTATGCCAGTTTCCAATATTCCATGCATGTTGTAAAATTTTCAAATGATGAATCATGACCTACCTTTTGTTAGTATCTATAGCCTCCTTGTTTTTCATGGTAATCTTGCACCAGTTGGATTTTAGCCTGGTACATTAGGCAACCTTGGTCAATGGATATTAGTGCACATTCTAGAAAATCATTTGGTTAGTGTTAGAGAGCAGATATCACTTGTTTGAATAACACTCATCGTTGTCACTCTGCCTGCCATGGAGGGGGATTTTTAACTCCAAATTTATACAGGTAGTTTGGTGCAAATTTCACATCTTTCATGGAATTCAAGGTTTTTTATTTATTGCAGGTTTGGGCATGTCTATAACACTCTCCAGTCCCGGCTTACAAAAACTCTCGTCAATGCATTTTTAGACCCAAAGCGGGCCTTGACTCAACACTATGGTGCAATTCAAGGTTTAGCTGCTTTAGGGCCCAGTGTGGTAAATCTCACTCCTTGCAGCTAAGAAAATCATTCAAAAATATGCACCGTGAAATGCATGTGACATTGGCAATGTTTATGAATACAAATTGAGTAGAAATCCAAAAAGTAGTATTTTTCCGAAGTCCTCAATATAGGCTATGCTGATGTCCGAGGCTTATTTTGTTCGGGTGAACATGCACCTATATTATCTTTCTTAGTGTGAGAAATTAGCACCCTAGATTACAGTCAGGATATTCGAAGTCATTGCTTCTTTACTGTGTAGGTTCGCCTTCTGATACTGCCGAATCTAGAGTCATATCTGCGACTTCTTGAACGAGAGCTGCTTCTTGAGAAGCAAAAGAATGAACTAAAGAGGCATGAAGCTTGGCGTGTTTATGGAGCCTTGTTGGTGATTCCCTTTTCGTACCTTATATACTTTTGGAGATTTCTTAGAAAATGCTTGCTAATAGAATTGTTCTTATTGCAGAGTGCGGCAGGTCAATGCATATATGATAGGCTGAAGATCTTCCCAACTTTGCCATCTCCCATACCAAAATCGTTCTGGAAAATCAATGAAAGAATTGCTCTCAGTATGCTGAGTAAGAAGTTTAGTTCCCTATGTTTTCTGGAATGATTCCATTTTAACTTGCCAATATTGGATGTTCACTTTTAATGTTTGCTTGGATGTTATCGTATTTCCTTAAAATATTGATTTGTGTTGTGCGTAATTTTGTGTTGCAGTAATTGGTTTCTACTTAGTCAAAACATAAATGTATATGTATATGTATATGTGTGTGTGTGTGTATATATATATATACGTGTGTGTGTGTGGATCATATTTCTGTATGAGTTCAAAAAAGGATTGCAAGACAACATGCTCAATCGTGTTGGACAAGCATTTTATATCTTGTGCAGGCTTTCTAATTGCAACACAACAGACTCCTTTCAGATTCTAATTGTATGTTATGTATATTGTCCTATTGCAACACATAGAACCATGCTTGAATATCAGTGTCAAGGAGCTTCTTCTACTTTTCTGCCGTCCTTTTTGGTCATGAGGTTTAATTTCCCTATGTATTGTATTAGTTAGGTTCTTATGCGATTAAAAAATTGATGAATTACGTTGCTCGTCTAAGACAAGAACCCTTTTTTTTAAGTGAATGATAGCAGTTGACTCGCTCAGTTTTTTAGACAAAATATTAACTTCTCTTGTCCTGTAAATCAGAAGATAAACGGAGGAGAAGTATGGAGTACATGGAACAGCAACCACCCCTGAAGAAACTTGCAACTGATGGCCGAACTGGTATAGTGATAGCTAATTCTTCACCATCCCACATGCAAGTAGACACAGCAGCTCCTGCTCCTTCAGGTGATACCAATACAGGCCCCTCGTCATCTGGAATGATGCCTAATGATAGCAAATCAAACAGCATAGGTATAAAAGGCATGGCTGATGTGCAGTCTGTGAAGAAATCAGCTGTCCTCAATCAGGTTTGGAAGGACGAATTAAATTCTGGGAAACTCCTGGTATCATTGTTTCAGTTGTTTGGTGAAGACATTCTCCCCTTCATTCCAGCTCCAGAGATGTCATTGTTTCTGTAACAGCGTGTAGAATTACTTCAGTGTACAGAGTACATGTAGAATGATAGATCCAGGAAGTGAGTTTTGTAAAATGCACTACAAACTTGTACGAGATGATTAATCACTTTTCTTCTTCAAATTCAGCATTCTGGATATCTTTAGCCTCTTATTCTCTCCTTACAACCACACTCACAAATCTGCATCGATGTAATGTCTGCGTTATTCATACCCACTTAGTCAGCATCATCGCCATGATAAGTATTTAGTTATTACAAAGATTGCACCATAAAACATATAAAATGCGACGGTCCATGGAACGCTCGCGTTCAATCCTGTAATGTTCCTTCGCTATGAAAATTGCACTGCATGGGCTACCAGCCACCCATGCAGCAGTGTAGTCTACTGTCCCCATTCTCCATTGACCAAATTACAAAATTCTTTCGAGCCATGTTCACCAATAGGATATGATTTCCAAGTCAGATACTAGTCTCCAACGCCCAACTACACACCAGTGTGCATGTCATCAATGTAGGTGTCTGTACGTGGCCAATGAAGTTAATTATCATCGATCTTAATAATGGAGTACATGCACTAGTACGTTCCCCCTAGTCCCTATCCAGCCATCTCTTTCTTTGTCACTCCCTCAGATCTCTACCTCCCTGGCCTATAAATAGAGACGCTCGAGCTCCTTCATATCCAAGCTCGATCTCTCTTGCTTGATCACATTTGAACAAACTCATAGATATCTCAAATGTCTTCCAACAAGGTTTTTCTTCTCTTGGCTCTTTTAGTTGCTCTTGTTCTTGTCGTCGCCGCCAGCAGAGACGTCGCCAATACTTCTACTGAGAAGAACAATGGTAAAACGAATATTTGTATATAGTTGTACACACAAAAGTTTGTTAAACGTTTGTTTCAAATAATGATCCAGCTTTGCATGTATGCAGAGGAGACCAGCGTTGGCGGCGTAGATGATGCCAAGTATGGCGGAGGGTACCCAGGTGGTAATGGCGGAGGGTACCCAGGTGGTAATGGCGGAGGGTACCACGGTGGTAATGGCGGAGGATACGGAGGTGGTAATGGCGGACATGGAGGCTATGGTGGAGGAGGAAGAGGAGGAGGGTGCTACTATGGCTGCTGCAGGCGTTTTGACTATGGAAGAGGATGCAGGAGGTGCTGCTCTTATGCTGGTGAGGTTGTTGACAGTGCACAACCCTAAGCCAATGTCGTGGATCAGTACGAATAAAAGCGCAATGTGAATGACCTACATACATGACCAATGTGCAAGTTTATGGGAATCATATGTATTAAGCTAGTAATGAACCGAGTGCTGGAAGTTTTTCCGCCAATGTATGCATGCTTAAGAAGCTGGGCGCTTCTGTTATTTTCTACTGTAAAACGTATGTAATATTGCGTCCTTTACATGGAAGCTATCAAGCTGTTACTTTAAACATGCAATAAATTATCTTGCTACTATTTTGGTCTGAGATCTTCTTCATTTTTTCGGGCATAGATATCATATTTTTCTCATATATGGTGATTCTATAGCCAATATATATCGACTACTATCGTTGTTGGAATAAATATTCTTATTATAATTAGAATTAACTTCTCTAGATATGATAAGATTGTGTAAATATATTTTCTTTTTAGGAAACCACTTGTAAAGCTATATTAACCCTAAAATTGGGATGAATGAAAATTTTGAATTCTCTTTGAAATACTTTTCTACTTCATCACCTCCATATGAAACTTTTGTCATGGCCGACGTCCGGGTCCTCCTCGTTTTGGTGGAAAACCTCTTATCAAATTTCCTAATTTCACGTGCACTCATTTCAAAGAGGTTGGTCATACAAAAGAGCGGTGCTATGAACTTGTTGGATATCCTGAATGGCGGGACTTCTCCCAGAAGTCGCGTAAGAACATCCCTAAAGCAGTTGTAACCACCATAGAATCATCTAAACAACAACCATCTGCACTCATTGTTGAAATAGGTAAAGGGGACAAGACACCTTCTCTCACCTCTTTATCTGCAGATAGATCTTGGATAATTGATACTGGTGTAACTGGTCATATGACAAATAACCATAGTGTTGTTGATACCCTTAAAACTTCCCCTGAACATGTTGTCTCTACTGCTGATGGTTCTCATTCTCCTGTTCTTAGTGAAAGATTTGTGCAAATCTCTAATTAACTCTTGATTCTGTCCTTATTGTTCCCTCCCTGGCATATAACTTATTCTCTGTAAGTTAAATCACTAAAACTCTCTCTTGCTCTGTAACCTTTTATCTCAAGTTCTATATTTTTTAGGATATTCTGACAAGAATGAATCTTGGTTATGGTGTTATAAGGAAAAAATTGTACTACCTGGAGTTCACAAGCAGTGGGCACAAGCAGTTAAGTCACGCAAACAGTACCAGTAGTCTGAATAAAGCCAAAAAAGAGGTGTGGTTATGACATCATCGCTTAGGCCATTTAAATTTTGGACATCTTAGGAAGTTACAACCTCAGTTGTTTTCAATTGTTAAGAGTCATATTTCAAGTGTGATATTTTTGAACTGGCCAAGAGTCATCGTATTACTTATTCTCCAAGTTTGAATAAATTTTCAGTTCATTTCATGAAAATTCATTATGATGTTTGGGGTCCTGCAAGAATTTCTTTTCGTTCTGGATATCGTTACTTTATAAATTTTATTGATGAATGCATTAGAATGACATGGGTCTCCTTAATGAAGTGTAAACGTGAAGTGTTTGTCAGATTTACTGAGTTTCACAAGATGGTGGCAAATCAATACCAACAGCAAATTCGGATACTTCAATCTAATAATGGTGGAGAATATGTAAATGGTGAGATGTCAGCATACTTAAGCACTTATGGGATTAGGCACCAAACTTTCATTGCATATACTTCTCAGCATAATGGACTAGCTTGAAGAAAGAACTGACAATTGAGGAAAGTTGTTCGTGCTTCATTGTTTGGTATGAATGTCCCTCGTAATCTATGGGGAGAAGCCGTGTGTTCTACTGCACACTTGATCAATCGCACACCTACTCAAGTGATTGAGTTTCAGAATTCTAATCAGAAGTTGCAGCAGTTGTTGAATGTGTCATTTTTGCCAAATCTGAAGCCAAGAGTTTTTGGTTGTGTTGTGTACGTTCACATCAACAAACAATTGCGGGGGAAACTTGATCTTTGTTTTGTGAAGTGTGTCTTTGTTGGCTATGCTGAGTTTCAAAAAGGTTACCATTGTTATGAGCCAGTTTTGAACAAGATGCATGTTTCGCTGAATGTCTCTTTCCATGAATCAAAACCTTATTACTCAGGAGGGAGTTTCAGAGTCTTCCCTTCAGGAGGAGAAAAATATATGTGAAGAAAATCCTTTGAATTGGAAGAATTTAAAGAATTGGAGAGCTTGGATAGAAGACTTGAATATGGAAATCTGATAGAATATGCAGAAGCCTAGTTCGATCGGTCAAACACTATCCTCGATATTTACACAATGGAACCAAAATCGAACAGAGTGTGTCTTTCGACTCGTCGAACAACATCCTCAACCCGTGGAATGATAGCACCGAAACAAGACAGAGTATGTTCTTCGACCGGTCGAACAATATCCTCGACCTATCGAAGAATGGAACCAGAATAGGACAAGTTACTCCATTCGACCCGTCGAATACTGAAGCTGAAACGTCACAAATTGAAGTCTAATCTCATGAAGACCCACATTCTACTCCATCAACTAAAGAGTCTTCCTAGAATGTCTCACCTGAGGTACGTATTGATAATATTGAATTGGGTAGTATAGAAGTTAGTATGCCTAGGAGGTCTCAACGGGTAACGAGAAACAAAAAGGATTCCAAAGAAATAATATGAACCAACCATAGAAGTCAAAACCAAATATCATATTGCTAGCTTTATATTTCACCATAGGTTGTCTGGATCACATGCACTTTTTATTAATCAATAATCTACAGTATCTATTCCTAGTAATGTCTAGGATGCCTTGGCGGATCTAAAGTAGAAGATAGCTATGAATGAAGAATTAGAAGTTCTACAAAAGAATGGAACATGGGAGACTGTTTCTGCACCACTTGGAAAGAAGGAAGTTGGATGTAGATGGGTGTATACAGTGAAGTTGAAGGCAAATAGAAGTATTGATTAATATAAAGCGTGTCTGGTTGTAAAAGGCTACACCAAGTGATATGGAATGGATTACTAGGAGACTTTTGCCTCGGTGGCGAAAGTTAGTACTGTACTCATTCTCATTGCCTTAGCAGCTCGACATGATTGACCATTACATCAATTTGATGTGAAGAATGTTTCCTTGAATGGAGATCTAGAAGAAGTCTTGTACATGGACATTCCTCCAAGTGTCAATTGTAGGCCATGTGATGTTGGAAAAGGTGTGTCGATTGAAGAAGTCTTTGTATGGATTGAAGTAATCTCCAAGAGATTGGTTTGGAAGATTTTCTAGAGCTATGAAGAAATTTGGGTATCGACAAAGCAACTCTACTCATACATTGTTCATCAAATACAAGGATGGTAAGATTACTGCTTTGATTATGTATGTGGATGATATGGTTGTCACAGGTGATGATCTAGTTGAGATAGAAGAATTGACGAAGTGTTTGTCCCAAGAGTTTAAGATGAAGGACTTGGGTCTGTTGAAGTATTTCTTGGGGATTGAAGTTGCAAAATCCAACTTTGGAATCACCTTATCATAACGAAAGTATGTGATTGATCTTCTTGCTGAAATAGGAATGTTGGATTGTAAACCTGTTAATATTCCTATTGAAATGAATCACAAGTTGAAGTTGTGTCCTAGTCAAGTTCTAACAAACAAGGGCAAGTATTAGAGGTTAGTAGGAAAATTGATCTATTTGTCACATTATAGGCCTGATATTACATATGATGTGAGTATTGTCAGTCAATTCATGCATGATCCAAGTGAAGAACATATGGATGTTAAGATGCGTATTCTCATATATTTGAAGTCTGCACCTGGTAAGGGCTTACTGTTTTCAAAGAATTGTGAGTTTGGAGTTACAGGCTATATTGATGCAGATTGGGTGGATGATAAGACTAATAGGACATCAACTTCTAGGTACTTCACCTTTATTGGTGGGAATTTAGTAACTTGGTGCAGTAAGAAGCAGAATGTGATTACCCGTTCTAGCGCTAAAGTTGAATACCATAGGATGACAAATGTAGTGTGTGAACTGTTATGGATCAGAAATGTATTGAAGGAGCTAGGCTTCAAGCTTTAGAAGACCATGGATTTGCATTATGATAATACAGCTGCAATTGAGATTGTTTATAATCTGGTACAGCAAGACATAACCAAGCATGCGGAGATTGATAGACATTTCATAAGGGATAACCTTGATAAGAAAGTTATGCGGTTTACCTTTATAGCTTCTGAAGAAAAATTGAGGGATGTTCTCACTAAGAGGTTGTCACATCAAGCATTTGCAGGATGAATTGACAAGTTGGGCATGATCGATACCTATGCACCAACTTGGAAGGGGAGGGGGTGTTGGAATGAATAATCATATTGTAATTAGATTTAACTTCCGTATATATGATAGAATTGTATAAATATCTTTTCCTTCTAGAAAACTACTTGTAAAGATATATTAACCCTAAACGAATTAAATTATTGAATTCTCCTTGAAATATTTTTCTACTACTACACCTATACTATTTAGTTTCCGTTTAGAGTTCATGTATAAAATTTAAACGGGATGCATGAGTTTAATTTTTTGAACAAATAGAAGAGCGAATTACTGGCTTTGGACGTACCAGGAGATCGATGGTATGATCGACCAAAATATCGTTGATGTTGAAGTAACTCGATCGCCAGGTCGGTCAAAGTATATGTGAAGAAGCTAAAAGCATAACTCAAGACCGATCTAAATTTCTCCATGTGATATATATATATAGGTCTTTTTGGAGACTTCCACATATTTTAATATATGTAAATTTTTTTATTTGACTAATTTTTTTTTCACATAATTACATATTTACCGTTCAGATTATAGATATAGATGTATAGATAATCTGTAAAGTTTCATTCAATTTGGAGATCATTTGGGTTCTCATAATCATAATTTATCATTTATATACACAAATAGTTCCGGTTTTACTGAATTCGATCCGTTGGTTAATTTGATCTAGTTAAGTAACTTAATCATCACTAAATTGGATGCAACTTTGCATAAGTGATATATACACTAAGACCTAAATTTTGAATGGTGGATATGTGAATATATAACATAAAAATTGGCCAAATTAAGAAATTCACATATATTAAAATATGTGAATCTCCGTACCTAAGAAATTTGGCTAACTTTTAAGTTATATATTCACATCTCTACCATTTAAATTTTAGGTCATAGTGTATAGACCATTTCTGAAAAGTTTCATTCAATTTTGTGATAGTTAAGTTACCTAACTAGATAAAATTAGCCAACATATAGAAATCAGTAAAATTGGAACCGTTCGTGTATATAAGTGGTAAATCACTGTTTCGAGAACTCAAATGATCATCAAATTGAGTGAAACTTTACATGGTTGATATATATATATATATATATATATATATAAACTGAACGGTGGAGATGTGATTATGTGACCAAAACATTGGTAAAATCATTTTTTTTTGCATATTTCAATATATTTCTAAACACCTTCAATATACACACTACAAGAAAACATCACTTAGACCACGGAAACGTAATTGTTCCGTGGTCCAAGTGACACTTGGACGACGGAAAAAGGCTCCGTGGTCCAAGTACCACCTGGACCTCGGATAATTCTCCGTCGTCCAGGTGATCACCTGGACGACGGAGAATTATCCGAGGTCCAGGTGGTCACCTGGACGACGGAGAATACCTTATCCGTCGTCCAGGTGATCACCTGGACAACGGACCGACACGCCGTCGTCCGAGTGCGTAACATACTTCCACTTAGACGACGTACCGACACCTCCGTCGTCTAAGTGAAGCATTATATATAAGCCCGATCGATGCCAATTCAAATTGAATTCATTCGATCCATTAATTTGAAGAAGAGATAGAAGCTAGGGATCGGAGAAGGAGAAGGGAGCTAGCTAGAAATTAAAGCCGAGAAGAATCAGGATGGCGCGCCGGATAATTAAGGCTAGGGCCGGGATCTCCGCTGACTAGCTAGCTAGCTTAATTAACGTACAGATATCGAGAAGGCAACATGTACGTACGCAGTTAAAATTTGCTTAATTAATATATATTTAATTAGTGAAAACGTACGTACATACATGCAAGGATGTTAGCGCGCTATATATATATATGTACAGATCGATTAAATTACGTACGTACGTAATTGATGGATCGATGTAGATCGAGTACGTATAATTAAGAGTAAATTAATGGACTAATATATATATATATATATGTAATAATTAATTAATTATAATATTTTGTAGCAGTATGGACAAGAGTTGGATGAAGTTGAAGAATAGATGTGATGTCCGTTATATGGATGGAATTAGCGAATTTGTGAATTTTGCGATAGAACATGGTCAGGGAAAGAAACGTTTCAGGTGTCCGTGTCAGAAATGTCTTAATTGTCAGTATGCGGAGGTTAATGTTATGGTGCAACACCTGTACGAAAATGGTATGATGTGGAGTTACACTACATGGAGCGAGCATGGTGAAGCAGTAGAGTTCAGCGCAGCAGACTTCAGCTCAGGGTACAGTTACCATGGTGCCTCATCCAGCGGCAGTGGTGCCGGACCCCCAGCTTGCAACCCAACTGCAGATTTGGTCCATAATGCGTTTCCGGGATGTAGTCATGGTGGACACCAACACCAAGACGGAGGTTACAGTACCACCAATGAGCATGATGACACATTCCCCGCAGCTAGCTTGGCCACTGACACCAGTGAGATGGAAAAGTACAACCGGATGCTACTTGAAGCGCAGACCCCGGTGTTCCCTGGATGTCGAGAGAATGTGTTGCAATATGTGATGGAGCAAATGAAGATAAAAGTGAAGCACAAAATGTCAGTGAGTGCTTTTGACGAAATTCAGGAGCAAATATGTAAGTTGCTTCCTGATGATCACAATCTTCCTAAATCTCATTATAAGGTTAGAAATATCCTGAGCAGCCTCGGTCTAAAGTACAGGATAATTGACGCATGTCCGAATGATTGTGTGCTATTTTACAAAGAGTATAAAGAGTTGGACTATTGTCCCGTATGTGGCCAGTGCAGATTCCAGTTGAATAGGAAGAGTTCGAAAAAGAGAATTCCTGTGAAAGTTGTTCGATATTTTCCCTTGATTCCCAGATTGCAGCGCCTGTACATGTCTCTACACACAGCAGAGGCGATGCGATGGTACGCAGAAAAGCGAATAGGTGACGATGTCCTGCGACACGCCGCGGATGGGGAGGGTTTCAAACATTTCGACAGAGAATTTGGAGACTTTGCTTCAGAGGTTAGAAATGTTAGACTCGGCCTATCTACAGACGGATTCAATCCTTGGGGAAGTAATAGCTCCGCCGTCAGCACTTGGCCAGTTATTCTGATGCCGTACAACTTGCCTCCGTGGATGTGCATGAACAAGGAATTTAATTTCCTTACCGTATTAATTCCAGGTCCTAAATCTCCATCGAAGTGCTTAGATGTCTACCTCAGACCTTTGATCGACGAGCTGAAACTGTTGTGGGAAAATGGAGTCCCAACTTATGACAAATTCACTGACACGATGTTCACGATGAGGGCTGCCGTAATGTGGACGATCAGCGATTTTCCAGCTTATGGGATGTTGGCAGCCTGCAGGAAAAAAGGATATAATGGATGTCCTATATGTTTGGACGACGTGAACTCTAGTTGGCACGCGGGGAAGGTGTGTTACTTGGGTCACCGTAGATGGCTTCCTCACGACCACCCGTGGCGACAGGATGAAGCTCATTTCGACGGTACGGTAGAGAACAATCCTAAACCCCGTAGTTGGTCTGGCGAAGAGATTTTAGAGAGGTTGAGCTATTTCGACTTTGGTGTGTTGAGCAATGACGCGGATGTAAAGAAATGCAATCCAATTCCTCCACATGATCTGAGCTATTGGGATCACAAGAGTATATTCTTTGAACTCCCTTACTGGTCGAAGTTGAAGCTGAGGAACAACTTGGACGCGATGCACATAGAAAAGAATGTGTGCGACAGCGTGGTGGGAACAATTCTCGGTATTAAGTTCAAGACTAAAGATACTCCCAAAGCGCGCAAAGATTTGGAATCAATGAATCTACGTCGTCCCTTGTGGTTGAGGAGGGATAGGAAAAGAGTGTACAACAAGATGCCAGATGCACCTTACACAGTGAAGCCGACGCTTAGACGTTCTGTATTTCACTGGTTTAAGGGCGTTCGTTATCCGGCTACGTATGCAGCTACTATAACTGGAGCAGTGGACGAGGTGCAACACAAGTTTGTTGGTCTAAAGACACATGACTATCACGTTATGCTGCAACGTCTGATTCCAGTGGTAATTCGACCATACTTGCCTCGGGACGTCGTAGAACCAATAGTGGCATTGTGCAGGTGGTGGCAGAGGTTATGCGCCAGAGAATTAAAGAAGTCAGATGTGGTGGAATTGCAACAACAAATTGTGCACATCATTTGCAAACTAGATAGGATTTTCCCCCTGCTTTCTTTGACATCATGATTCACCTAATGATCCACCTGCCCGAGCAGGTGCTCATTTCTGGTCCGGTCCAGTACACTTGGATGTATCCTCAAGAAAGGTACGTACAACTAATTAATTAATTTGTTCCACTGGAGAATATATATATACTAGCTAGCTAGCTATATGTACTTATGTAATGTGTACGTTTGATTTTGTAGACAGCTTGGACAGTATAAGTCATTCGTCAAAAATAGGTCGGCCCCGGATGGCTCCATAGCAGAGACATACCTAATGCATGAGTGTGTTACTTACTGCAACAGGTACCTCAAAGATCCACCCCCTCCCACTGCCTTCGATCGCAGTGCCCGCATCAATCTTTCTGTCGTCACCAATGTCGTCCGACCGTTTAGAGGAGTATTAAAGGAATCGTTAACACGGGAAGAACTTATTGAGGCACATTGGGTAGTGTTGCGAGACTGTGATGAAGTTGAGCCGTACATGATGTCATACAGGGAAAGGCTTCAGACGTTAAATCAAAACAAGAGTTCGGCGTGGATTGAGAAAATGGTTAAGAAGAAGTTTCCTGATTATTTCTTCCAATGGGTACGTACGTACGTACGACTCGGATGAGATAATTTAAATACATATCGCTCATGTTTGTAGAAAGTAAACCCTTATATTAATTTGCCCTTTTTCGAAGATGATTGATCTGCAAAAAACTGATAACCACGGAGGGTGGTGGTCATGGCCAAAGAACTTGCTAGCAGGGAAGCCGGTTAAACACTATATTTATCCCGGATGTTTTGTGAACGGTGTAAAGTTCCATTCATTGGCCCGAGACGAAGGAAGAAGAACACAAAACAGTGGGGTAGCCGTTGGGAAAGACAATGATCTATATTACGGGGCTATTGTATACGTGGTTCAGTTATGTTACGGGAATGATGTCAACGTTTTCCTATTCAAGTGCAGATAGTTCAAGCGTACAAAGGAAGACCTGGGACTATTATCAGTCGATACAAACTCGCACTGGTATGAGGATGAGCCTTTCTCTCTCGCCACCTTAGTTCGGCAGGTGTTCTATCTCGACGATCCGAAAGCCGGTGAAGGGTGGAAAATAGTGAACCATATCTCTCACCGAGGAATATGGAATACAAAGACAATTGAAGGGACACCGACGACGACTGAAGATGCTGCTGAACCAGAAAGAGACATTCCTGCCTATCAAGAGCCTAATATTTCTATGGTCCGCTCCGATATAATGGACCTGGTTCAAGATGGTGAACGGTTACCCATGCCTGATGGTTGTACAGATCTAACTGAAGATGAGATTATCGATGAGGTAGATGAAGAAGACGAGCAGGAAGAGGACGCGGACGAGGACTCAGGTTATTCGTCGGACGATGTTGAGTACGATGACGAGGATGAGCCGTCGACTAACGGGGATGATGACGATGATGATTATGACGAAGAGTACGGTCATACGACGAGGGAGATTAATTGGTAATTAATTACTGTAATTATTGTAATATATATATATGATCGATGCCGGTTTACGGTAAGAAATTAATCTGAATTATATATCCTGGCCAACGGAGAAATTAATAAATATTGGCGCCAAATCTCAATCTCATATAAAACGTACCCTAGCTAAATCCTTGACCCTAAATCTAGCAGTTCGATCGGATCGATCGATCAATTTTTTAATTATATTTTTGAATCAGAATAATTGAACGGACACGTACACAAATGACCGGGGACGACCTAAACCGTAATCCCTAAGGCCCTAACCCCTGAAATCGGGGTCTGTGCACCTGGACGACGGAAAATGGTCATTATCCGTCGTCCAGGTACACACTAGGACGACGGAGAACACTGTTTCCGTCGTCCAAGTTCACAAACCCTAAACCCTAAACAGTAAGGCCATAACCCCTGAATTCAGGGTCTATACACCTGGACGACGGAGAACGTCATTCTCCGTCGTCCAGGTTAGAACCTGGACGACGAATAACTTTATATCCGTCGTCCAGGTGATTACCTGAACGACGGAAACGCTTATTTCCGTCGTCCAGGTGCAGATATCGTAATTTTTTCTAAGACAACGACCATCTAGACCTTCTTCTAATGCAAAGTCTTTTCATCAAGACTTTAGAGTAAACAATTCTTGGTGTGTGAGCTTCGACGGTTCGAAAATCGGAGTTGCGAAATTCCTTGTATCCACGTTTCCGGTTTGTGAAATTATCGGTTTTGCGGTTGACTGTGCCGATCAAACCCTTCCCAAACTTATTATTTTATGGTCCTTTGAAGACAATTATATATTATGTTACGACGAACATATCCAACGGTTGTTTTGTCCAAATTCAATTTCGTTAATACTCTGCTGCAAATGAGCGTCTACTCATGAACACTTAAGTCGTAAAGATTAGTCGATACTTAACATGTTTCAATACGTAAAATTAATCGTCGGTTCAAATTTAACTGTTAATATATACGATGCGTTCATCGATATTATACGACTATTTCACTTGAATGACAGATCGCTAAATTCCTAGGGAATTATTTTTTAAATTTTTTTTTACGTAATTTGAACCTGGACGACGGAGATGGTCATTTTCCGTCGTCCAGGTGTTCACCTGAACGACGGAAAATGACCATCTCCGTCGTCCAGGTTAAAAAATCATGGCGGTTCAAATAATTTTTTGTTTAATTTTTTCATGTAATTTTCACTTGGACGACGGAAACTTACCATCTCCGTCGTCCAAGTCCAAAATTATGGCGGTTCAATTTACCGCTTCCGTTTTTGGGACCGCTTGAATTTTCACTTAGACGACGGAGAATGACCATCTCCGTCGTCTAAGTCCAATTCCATGGCGGTTCAAAACGTCCCGCCGATTAATTACGCGCCGATTGAAAATTTTTAAACCGCCACCTGGACGACGGAAAACACTGTTTCCGTCGTCCAGGTGGACTTAGACGACGGAGAATAGTGCTCCGTCGTCTAAGTCAAACTCTATAAATAGAACAGCACCCCCCCTAATTTTCTCATCATTCCATCTCCTCCTCTCCCTCTCCTCTCCTCTCCTCCGGCGATCCTCCTCCGACGACGCTCCGACGACATTATTTCCGCCGTGGTTCCTCTTCTCCGACGACTCAACTCCGCCGATATTCCCGCAAACTCCGGTTCGGTAAATTTCTATTTTTCTCTTATTAAAATAATTTTATTTATTTAATTAATTTAATTCTAAATATAATTAATTAGTAGAATTTAATTGATTAATTAGTTTAAATATTTAATAAATGATTAATTATTGTTATTAATTAATTAAATCATAATTATTGTAATTATTGTAATTATTTATATATTATTAGTTGCATGATTAAATGAATTGACTATTAAATTATTTATTATTAGTTGCATGATAAATAAATATAAATTATTGCATCTAATTAAAGGAATTATTAATTAATATTTACGTTTATTTTCTAGTAAATTAATTAGTAGTATGTGTTCGATTTAAATTTAGTACATAGGCTTGGTAATTATTAAGTCGCACTCTTTGGAATAGATGACGCCTCTTTTCCTTGCTTATCTCCTTAACCCCTCGTGATGTGTGGATTTCATCACCGCACACCATAACCTAAGTGAAGTTATGGACACGAGGTTGAGGGCGGAGTTTGCAAAGGACTTGAGGGAGTGTAAATTTTCGAAAAATTGGCCGAATGTCGGACATGGTGTCTAGAAACGGGTTATGACTGGTGACAGGATTTGGACTAAGAAAGACTTTTGTCGAAATTAGTCCTGCCTCTCGCGTTATCTCTATCCCTAACTGGCCATGTTTTTCGATTTAACCAAGGCTGATTAATTGAAAATTTACACTTTATCGCGCGGGTCGCACGTCCATTGAACGACCGAAAATGCCAAGCTAGTGTACTCTATTTAAATCTTAAACGTACTTAATTAATTAGCGTAAATTTTTAAGTTGTAATTATTATGGTAAGTAGGTATTTTAACCCCGTACTCTTAGGTTTAAATGGCTCCGCCAAAGACGACATCCGGCAAGAAGAAAGCCCAACAAGAGGCAGAAGATGCCATGCTCCGCCGCTTGGCGGACCAAGTCGGTTGGGAATTACCACCGTAGGCCAACGACGCTCTCAATCCAGACGGATCATCTGGTCCGTCCGTAACGCCCTCTGGGGAAATTTCCGCTTCCCCATTCATCTCGAGCGGTGATGACGTCGACCCCTTCCAATCTCCGACGCCTGGTACCCATTCAACGGGAAGTACTCAGGCGTCCTCCACCGCCGAATCAATCATGTACAGCGCCCGCCGTAGGCAAAGGAGGACCCCCACTGACCCGGAACCGAAAAGGACTCGGGGTCTCGTTAAAGGGGGCAAAGCGGAGCGTATTTGCAAGGCGACCGGTAAAAAGATCGACTTGCCGTACGACGAATTCACCGGTGGCCCTCCCACAGCTCAACTAGCAAGTCTCTCGGCGCATGGGATAGGGTCAATCATCCGTAACCGGGTTCGTATCACTGCCCCTACTTGGAAGGAGGCGCCGGATCATGAGAAGGCGAAAGTCTTCAAAGATCTTTCGGTACGTAATACGTTCAATTTAGTTATTATATAATATTGTTAATCTCGGCCTAAAATTTCATAATATATACGATTATAATTTTCTATTTATTTTTCATAGGAATAATTTCACGTGGATCCGACACCGGCTATGTTGAGGCATATCAATCAAACCGCCAACTCCATCTACAAAGATTGGAAGTACAGGCTCCATAAGTACTTCAAAGATGTCGGTCCCGTGCCTCCCCCGGTAGAGCTGCAAGGGGAGAGAGAAGATGAGTGGGAGTGGTTGTGTAACCACCGGAGAATTTCTGTTACACAAGATAATTAAATCATTAAAAAATGAATAACTACAATTTAAATAATTCAATTATATTAATTTAATTTTTTTATTTCAATTAATATAATTGAATTATTTAAATTGTAGTTATTCATTTTTTAATGATTTAATTATCTTGTGTAACAGAAATTCTCCGGTGTCAACAAAGCCAACCGGGAGAAGAAGGAGAAACACCATACTACCGGCGCCAAGCAGTTCATTCAAATTGCCAAGGAGCACAAGGATAAGGGTTCCAAACACCCTTTTATTGATGCAAGCGTAAGCGCGTACGTGACGCCAGGGCTCGATAATGAAGCGAGTCAATACGGGGTAAGTGATATATATATATATATGTGCTTTTAATTATAGTAATTATTATTTAAATATGATTACAAAATTATAATAAATTAATTATAATTTTGTAGGCAAGGGCGATAGAGCGTGCGCATGAAGAGTTGGCCAACACTCAGCTTGCGTTCCCAGATGTGCCGCCGGAAGACCTGCCTCCTCTATCCTTAGAGAGCCAAATTGCAATCGCGGATGAGGTCTACGGTCGTAGAGTTGGCAAGGAGGTTAGGCACTTTGGGCCTAGGGTGGTACGAGATTTGTCGACGACCTCCGGCTCATCATCTACGGGAGGTTCGAGGCAGCGGAGAATGAGTCAAGCTGCGGCCGTCGAAGCAGCCATTCAAGAGGCTCGACTGGCACGAGAGGAGAATCGACTGACACAAGAGCAGAATGAGGCAATGCGGCAAAGACTTGACCAACAACAAGCACAAATAGCCCAACTCATCGCCCTTATGGAACAAAATCGAGAAGTATGTCAACCTCCTCCGAACCCACACCCCGACGACAACGACCCGGCTGGAGGCGGAGGACTCGGCCCCGCATCTGCTCCTCCAGTGTATTAGCTAGCACGTAGTATATTATCTCGTTTCTTTCCGCATTCCGAACAATATTTTAATTTTTAATTTATGGGTTTTTTCGTATGTACAAATTAATTTACTTTGATTATTTAATAATTAAGTTATTAATTTTAATATTCAAAATTTAGTTTATTTATTTAATTTTAGCATTTTTCATTATTTAAATTAAAATAATAATAAATTAAATTAATAATTTTTAATTTCAATTTATTTTTTAAAAAAAATTAAATATTCACTTGGACGACGGAGATTATGTTCTCCGTCGTCCAGGTGCAGAACCCTAAACCCCTAACCCCTAACCCCTAAACCCTAAACCCTGTCGTTCTCCGTGGCCCAGGTGTTCACCTGGACGACGGAGACTTAGTGTTTCCGTCGTCCAGGTGAACACCTGGGCCACGGATAAGCTACCATTATCCGTGGCCCATGTACACACTTGGACGACGGAAAACACTAAGTCTCCGTCGTCCAGGTGAACACTTGGGCCACGGACATTGCTCGTCTGTCCGTGGCCCAGGTGTTCACCTGGACGACGGAGACTTAGTGTTTCCGTCGTCCAAGTGTGTACATGGGCCACGGATAATGTCCGAGGTCCAAGTGAACTTGGACGACGGATCACTAAATCTCCGTCGTCCAGGTGCTTGGACGACAGCACTTGGAGCACGGACCTTGGACGACGGAGTTTCCGTCGTCCAAGTACTTAGACGACGGAAAACTGCACTTAGACGACGGAAATGGTCCGTAGTCTAAGTGCAGTTTTCTTGTAGTGACATCGAAGAGTAATAAATTTATAAATGTGGATTGAAATTCAATTCAAACAGTGACTGATCACAAAATCTTTGGTGTGACCGTGTGAAATGCATGCATTTTACTTCGATACTATCATTAGAGGATTTAGAGATCGTAATCAACCTTTTCAATTTTTCATTTCTCTGTGCACTTTGACTAAATAAAACTAGAAAGAAAAGAAAAACACCCTATGGGTGTGCCCCTTTACATGATGACATTTTGTGTTTTTATTCGGTATATCTTTTTTCCCTTAAGAGTATTAAAATTTAGGACTATCAATTTTTCTTTTCCGTTAATAGCAGATTTATCATGGTGGTTAACCGTGAATAAGGGCAATTAGTTACATAATATCTCAGTGGAAACCGTGGCTTTTCTCCCTCATAGTTGGTCAGAGGAGTTAACTTTTTTTTCCTGAACTTTTTTTATATTTACGATATTACTGTTTAAGGAAATAATATTCCTAGTATCCTGGTGTATGTCTTGTCCTAATTAATAAAGAAGTAGATATTCTCTTAATCCTTGTTTTGTTGAGATTATGATTGTAACAGATTGTAATGTCTATTTAAGGTCATCTATCAATGAATAAAGTACAATTTCAGATCATATTCTTTGTGTATCTATTTTCTCCTTTAACACGTTATCAACAATTCTTGAGTTGATAGCCACCAACCCAAACCCTTAAATACTATAACCCTCCACCGCCGAAATTCCACTGTCCGTCGCCAGTGCTCTTCACCGTCTCCGAATTTTTGTGATTTCTCTTCAAACTTCTTTCACAGAGAATTTTTCATACCGAGCATAACACTCTCAAGGTAAATCGACTAACCTTTCTTCGATTTAGAATTATGTTACAAAACTTAATTACCGCAACACTCTAAATCTAGGTCTACATTTAGGTTTAAATACCGTAAGGTATTATATGCCTCTAGTTCCTACGGATTAATGCAGGTATGAGTGAAGAGAATTTAATCACCTCTTCCTCAAGGTTTAAGATTATTGATGGTTCTGGGGGAGTCACGGTATACATACAAAAAAAGGGAAGTCGATATTTTGTGACTTTGAGTTAGTCACAGTTTTATGGGGTATGGTATGAAGCCACCAGTTTTTGCATCGATTTTTTGTGAGCATACATCATGGATCATATTTTTTTATTCCCTAAACTTGATATTAGTGATCGTGGTTATTTCAATCGGTAAAATAATTCATCTCTTATCTTTTGTAGATAATTGAGCCAACAAGGATCGAATTTGACATCCTTGACATTCAAGCACCAAAATACCATAGATGGGGCTCAGATGTGAGGAATACTTTCATCGGTAAAAGACTCATGGATACAATCTGACCAATACCAATGGGTCAGGAAGTCAATTGATGAAACCACAACAAGAAAAGCTCAAGGTCTTATGTTTCTTAGGAGACATATTCATCTCGCTCTGCGGAAACTGTATTTGTGCATGACACAAAGCTTCCAGAGCTACATGAACAATGAGATAGAATCCGGTTATTAGATTATCCTAAGGTAAAAGATTTTTACCAAGATATGTTGGAGCTACAATCTGAGCTTGCTATATGTGGAATTGTGAAAACTGACTAAGCTATGGTTGAGAAAACTTTGAGCACATTCCCTACTTCTGCAGATAATCTAATGCACTAGTATTGGCAAGATTATGAACAAGGCAGATTAAGATCTTTTAGTGATCTCATGAGTGTGCTGGCCAATAAAGAAAGTCAGAGTGTTATACTCATCAACAACAATAATAGGCCAGTCGATATAAGGAAAGCACACGAGACTTATAACACTGATGGGAAGGCTAAAAAGAATAAGGGCAAGCAACGCGCTGAACCTTAACAAAAAAATCGTAGTAGAGGAGGTAATGGCAGAGGTCGTGGACGAGGATGATATAGTCATAATTTGACTTGGACTCGCCAAGACAATGACCATAACAACTCCAACAAGAATCCATCAAGTTCTGGTTCGAGGAACAATGAAAATTCTTCAAGGTCTGCTTCTTTATCGTTTGGCTTGGCACATTGATATAAGTGTGGTTCTAACAAGCATATGCAAAAGTAATGTCATGCACCCAAAGATGTCCAAAAGGCCTACAAGAGATGTAAAAAGCACCTGGCACATGAGACCAACTACACTGTAGAGCAAGAGATGTATGACGTTGGTAAAGCCAACCTTACAGTAGCAGATGTTAACAAAGTAAGTCTAAAGACGTAATAAAAGTTTTTTTTTTGTATTTGAAAGTATCAAGAATGGTTATGTTCATACATATTGCTTACAAAATTCAAATTCTACATAACTCTATGGCATTATGACACCAAAAAATCATACAAATGAGACAAAAGAGAGGATAATTTGATCCTAGACACTTTTTGATTCGTCAAAGAGCTCTTTGATCAGTTTTTGGCATTTTTCGATCCATCAAAAAATTTGCCTGGTTTCTTCTTCAATCCATCGAAGGTAGTCCTTAGGTTCCATATTAACATCTTCAATCCATCGAGAGAAATTCTTGATCCATTGAAGGAAGGTCTCGGATTACAAAATTGTATATTCGTCGATCCATCGAAGAAATTACATTGAGAAAATGACCTCGGGTTCACAAACTCTGAGCATCTTCGATCCATCAAAAAAAGCTCTCTATCCATCAAAGACTCTACCTGGATTTGGTATTTTTGATGCGTTTTTACATCGGTTTAGTTATGTCATATCAACACTCTTTACTTAAAGTGTTTGTCAAGTCTGTAAGACTAATTAATTCAAATTATTTTGTAGATGTTTGAAGGCGAAATCGAGTGTCTAGCAAATAGTGGTATTACTCATACTATACTGTAGAATAACGAATTATTTATAGATCTTGTGCCATATACATCACCAGTAACAACCATGATTGATTCTGTGTCAATTATACAAGGGCATGGTTCAACACAATTTTTGCTACTACATGGAACAAGAATTCATATCACTGATGCATTATACATGCCTAAGACCAACCGAACCTTGCTAAGTTTTAAGGACATTAGAGCCAATAATTTACACCTAGAGACTCATTCTGAAAATGGTAAAAATTTCGTATGCATAACTTCTGAGGAATGCGGTAGAAAGCATGTCTTGGAAAATTTAGCAGCGATTCGTTGTGGTTTACATCTTACTATGATTTAGATTATTGATTCAAATGTAGTTACTCTTTCTACTGTGTGTGACTCGGTATCTTATCAGCTTTGGCATTACCGACTGGGACACCCAGGTCGTGATATGATGATCAAAATATTTAAAAACTCTCATGGTCATCTATTTTTCAGAGCAAAGAAGCATGTACCAATTTCTATCGGTTTTGATGGAATTGATAAGATTAACGTTGTTGATCCGGTTCTGACTCCTACGTCGACTTTAACACCTAAGGTTGGTTTACAAGATTCCTTTATGGCAATCTCTGATGCTCATCGCTTATTTTGTAAAGTTTGTTCATTAGAAAAGTTACAGGCTAAACCTTCTTTTGCGGTTGATAACAATAAAAATATACCATTTCACAGAGAATCCATGGAGATATTTGTGGACCAATCAAACAAGAATGCAGACCATTTAAATATTTTATGGTTTTGATAGATACATCAATGCGATAGTCACACGTTGCTTTGTTATCCACAAGGAATGCTACATTTTCAAAACTCCTAGCACAAATTATTAAGCTTCGGGCTTACCACCCGGACAACCCAATCAAGTCAATTTGATTGAATAATGTAGGAGAATTCACACTTTTGATGACTACTGTATATCGATTGAGATTGAAGTTGCACATCTCATCCCTCATGTTCATTCACAAAACGGTTTAGTAGAGGCACAAATCAAGCGGTTACATCTTGTGGTCAGAGCAATAGTTATGCATACTAATTTGCCAGTATCCGCTTGGGGATATACAATATTACATGAGTAATGCTTTTTCTCTTGAGACCTGTAGCATGCTAACCATTTAGTGCGTACTAGTTGGTAACTAGATATGAGCCTGATATTTCACACTTATGCATATTTGGTTGTGCAGTGTATATGTCAATTACGCCTCCACATGGCACTAAAATGGGTCCTCAACGTCAATTAGGCATATATATTAGTTATGAATCTCCAACGATTGTCCATTACTTAGAACATTCGACATGAGATCTCGTTAATGTAATATTTGCATATTTTCACTTTGAAGAAACATACTTCCTGATGTTAGAGGGAGATATAAATGCTTCCACTCCGGTTGAATGTCAGAAATTGACGTGGAAAGCTCCCCCTACTATATTTCAAGAAGATTCACACACTTCTTAAACTGAGATTGAAATACGACGTATACTTGATCTTCAGAAGGTAGCAGACTCAATGCCTTACTCCTTTATTGATATTGCCAAAGTGACGAGATCAGTCATTCCTGCTGCAAATGTTCCTACAAGGTTGAAAGTCCGCCATGGGCGGTATAACGCAACTCCAGGGCAGAGTAACGTGCATCTTGTCCATATGGATGAAGTAGCATTAGCCTCGGCTCCCACCAAGAATAGAGGAAGACCACGAAAATTTCCAAATGAGCTGCCGGTGAAAAGGTTGGTCATCCAGGCACAAAATGATATTTTCATCATCAACGTTGTGAATCTCACATATGAGATTATTCTTGACTACATTATATCCTAGAATAACAAATGGCATCTCTGGAGGACGTTTTAGATCCCTATGTGATGTCAGAGAACAGTGAAATCTCACTAACTAACAATGATGCATGCATTTTATGGATAGATCATCAAAGGTAGTTGATGATGCTTTTGAATTGCTTATTCCGTCGCTCAGGAGATTATTGACGATGATGGAGTGGAACCTCGCTCAGTTGCTGATGTCAGCGGAGAACGGATTGGCCGAAATGGAAAGAAGCAATGTAGGTCGAACTACACTCTTTGAAGAAAAGACAGGTTTTTGGCCAACTAGATTACAAATTAAGAAACACAAATTACAAATTAAGAAACAGGAGCATATGTTCCCTCCCAACTAGAAAACTTTTAGTTAAGCATGGTCGGCCATTTTTACCGTTCATTTTTCATCACCAGAATTTGAGATAAAAGCCATGTAGCTAGGCCAAAATTCTTAATAGAACACAACCACAAATCCACATTTTTCCTTTTTTGACATGACCATAAATCCATAATTGATTAACCAACAAGTAGTAGCAATTAGTTCTTGTAAAAGGCCGATGATGACATTTTGTTACGGCAAGATTTAATTTAATTTTTTGTAGCTCAAGGGTAAAATTGAATTTTAAATTAAAAGGAGGTCAATCGAGTAAGATGGATATTCAAATAGAAACTCTAGTATAAATCAAAAGGTATAACTATATGAATGATAATGCATGCTTCATATATAGACATTAACGTGGCATTCAAAAAAATTCATAAATATTTTAGTACGTCAAATAATATTATGCGGGATTCGTACAGTACACATGTTCAATTTTTCATGGCTGAATAAATACAATCCTATCCATATCCATGCTTAGGATTGCGATCGGAGATACTCATGTACAATACACATAATATTTGTCACTGACGCTAGCTAAATATGTGGGTCGACTTCTTCATTCATGGCTTAAATGCTTTGCTGGATGATATATTCAGACAGTACTTATATATGCAACCTACTTCCTATATACCATCATATCGATCTAATGGACGAACAAGTAGCCAAGTAGGGCAAGAATTATTGGTCATATGGATTAAATTGAATAGCTAGATTCGAAAGAGTCAACTAGCTAATTGATGGCCAACAACCAGCTGCTAGCTAGATATGGTCAGGTACGTACGGACTCATAACTCATAAGGTACGTAATTAGGTACATTCAGGCTTAATGACATACATATCATGGTTGGGACACTTTTTTAGATAATTCTAGGCAATACCGTGTTTTGAAGTAATTGAAGTTGAGACAATATCGATATAATATTATATATTAAAATTAGTCGTAATATATTATTATTTTTATTTATTGTATAATTAAAAAAATTATGAATGGTCACTCGGGTCTTAGCTACAGCGATTCTACACCTTTGTCATTATAGTTTTGAAAATACAATTTGGGTCTCTAAATTAACTATAGTATTGTGCAACTACAATATCATTTTCTGTCAAAATTTTGTTAATATAATCACAATTTCATTATGTAAACGTGTTAAGTTGACGAAATGAATAATTTGAATGATAGTTCTAAAGTTACGAAAGAAATATTTTTGAAACTATAATAATTAAAATATAAAATCGTTGAAACCTGAATGACATTTCTAATTTTTGCATGTATAATGTAATAGATACATCAAGAGTGACTACTAAGTATTAAGTAGTTAAACCAATATGAGTGAACATACTTCTTGGTCGATGAGGAGCCACAATTCTCTCCTACACCATGAGACTAGCTAATAAGATTGGTCATACTCAAAAGGGAGACTCTAAAACCGACTAACTACACAAAATCTGGAAAGACTCTAAAACCGAACCCGTGAGTAAATATCGTTCTCAATGCCATGTAATCAAGTCAACCCTGTTCGTCATGAATTTGGACACAGCTTCGTCGGCAATAAAAATGACGATCACAGTAGGTCCAATTAAAAATAGAGAGCTATCAGCCCAAACAGCCGACCCAAATCAAAGCCCAAGCCCACTCATCATATAACCACCCTCGAGCCCAAAATTGCCTCTCGATCCTGTCTAATTGGTCAAAAACTTCTTTTGTCATGATCCCGTGAGCCTAAAGGATATTGTCATCATCCAATACATCATCCAAAGTTCTTCGATCATGTACGTATTTGACTCTCTTTCATCTTATTGTTGGTACGCATTTCCAACCTCACTTGTGTCCAATCCAGCGGCCACCGTATGCATCATCAGGTTGCATGCAATGCTTAGCTCGACACATGTCCTTGGCCAAACTAACACAAGTGTTTCGCCGATCGAAGAGTATCGAGTGATAAGCCAAGAAATGCCTGCATATATATCTAACCAAGTCAAACAAATTCGGATACACTTCACAAGTGTCGAACTGATCCCTGACTCTTTAGTTTTGACTAATGAATTAAAGGATGACTGGTTCACGTACCCATGTACTCTTTAGTCTAGCTACTGCGGCATATCCTTGTCTTTTCTCGACTCCCATGCACTATAAATTGACGAACTGTGACAGGTCTCCAACATCCCATACGTAGTTACGTATAAGTACTGAGAAATCATGAAGAATTTCAAAGCTTTCATTTTGCTGGGGCTTCTTGCCCTTGTACTAGTGTCTTCCACTTTTGCAGCTGAAGAGAAATCCAAAGATGAGAAAGGTAATTGATCAAATAACGAGTTTGATATATTTACAGTCTCCTTCTTACTGCTATAATGTGAGTTAGGTTATAGAAATTCGTACATTATATATATATATACACACACACACACACACATTGCTGCGTATTCGGTGGACTGATCAATTTTATCATGCAGCTGTTGCGAATGAGGAAACAAAGGAGACGAATCCGGTGCAACCAGATCAATCACATGGAGGCGGAGGGTATTGCGGCCGCTGCTGCTGGAAACGTGGCTACCGTTATTGTGGTAGCCAGTGCTGCTGGCCCGAAAAGGAAGAGACAGAAGCGGTAGACGACGTTGGCGCTTATGAATCGGTGGATGACGTCGCCGCTTATGAAGCCAATCCTCAGGGTTGGAGAGGAGGCGGCTGGGGAGGGGGAGGTAGAGGAGGCGGAGGTAGAGGAGGGGGCTGGAGAGGCGGAGGTAGAGGAGGGGGCTGGGGAGGCGGAGGTAAAGGGGGAGGCTGGGGAGGCGGAGGTGGCGCTGCTGAGGAAGCTAAATATCGTGGAGGCTGGGGAGGTGGCGGATGGGGCGGAGGCGGAAAAGGTGGTGGATGGGGCGGAGGCGGAAAAGGTGGCGGATGGGGCGGAGGCGGAAAAGGTGGAGGTTATGGAGGCGGTGGACATTACGGTGGCGGTGGATGGGGAGGAGGCGGCCGCGGAGGCGGTGGAGGGAACTGAAGAAAGACGTAGTCGTTTATGGGAAAGCTAAATATGTAGATAAATAATATGTTCCATCGATCACATAGGATGTTTGTATCTATGTAAGAGAGACATATGATAGCTAGGAGCTGCATGCAGCTCCATCACAAGCATATGATGGGGTTGAATATCACCTGAAGTTTCATAGAACATTCCCTATATGTCCTATGATGTATGAAGCTCTCTTACGTGAAATGTTTAATTTTACAACTTATGAAAGTTTGAATCAATCCAATATAGAGTTTTTCTTATACATGTGCCCATTTCATAATCTAAAGTTATCCCCTTGCGTAACTCTCCCAATAACTAAATAATATAGGATCTCAATACTTCGATTACTTGAACACAAGAATAATGATTGTTGGAAGCACAGTGAAAACATTAATTTGGTAATGTTTTACACGCTTTCACTCAAATAGCTATTTTAGCTTTCTTAAATTGAGAAAAATAGAATTTTGAAAAATATCGAGTATTTTATACCCTAACAACTTTTAAATTTAATTCTTTAAAATAGAGATGAAAGATTTCAAAATTTTGGAGAAGAGACTATCATTAATATTTCGCTAGTTTTAGTGTCTCTCAAAGTTTTCCCAAATATTTTTTTGCAAGTATCAATAATATAAAATTATATTTTATTATTATAATAAAAAAGATGATTGTAATAAATATATAGATCTTTAAAATAGATAAACTGTTAGAGTTAAAGTATAGTTTTTTTTTTAGATTTCAACTTTTGCTTCTCTATTTTACAAAAAATATGGAGAAACTATTGGAATTGCTCTACGAGAATAGAATGAGGCTCATATATGATGCGAAGATATTAATATTACAGGTACTCTAGTCTAGCCAAACTTCAAAAGCACCAAATAATTAAAATGCGAGGGGACTTGCTGTTCTGGCGAGTGAGAGACCTAGGGTATATTAATTAATTGGGAATGGAAATCAAAAGTTTAGGAATGATAATGAGATGAATGAGAAAGTTTCAGCGTTTACTTGTATATTAGAGAATCATAATGAAGTGGGTCTCACCTTCTTATTAGGAATCATTCCCGAATAAACCCGAAATTGAATTCTAAAGGAAAATATGATTTTGGAAATCATTCATCCTGGAATCAACTTTTGTACCAATAATACCCTTACGTTTTTTTTAAAAGAACCTTATATATTATTAAATGACTCACATTTGTTTAGATGTACATGATATTTTAATTTATTTTCTAAATTGCTACTACGAATGGTTATATTTCAAATTTTTCTAAATGTATTATGATTATTATTTTGCTGAATTTGAAGCAATGTCTGGCTATAGAGTTTGCTAGATTTGACGTTAGGTTTTCATTTTTTGGTATTCAGTTAGCTTATATGATTTGTTCTTATGTCGGTATCGTTTTAATCATTTTTTCAATAAACTTTGCTCAAATTCATAACAAAAAAAAAGTTATTGAATATGAAATATAGCTATTGTTTTGTAGGGGTATTTCAGTAATCAAACTAATTTTGATTCAGATTCCTATTATGATTTCAAATGGTAAGTAAACAGCTCAATAAAAATGACATATTCTCATTCTTATTCTTTGTGATTCCGATTCCAGATGATTTCAATTCCTGGTGATTCTAATTCCAAATAAATAAACGTGCCCTACTAGAATTTATGATACTCGAGCCCTACTAGATTTCTTTGGCCCATAAACAGGCCATAGCTTGTTCCTGGTTGCTTGTCATCTGCCTTCCTTTTAGAGCTCTCTCTGCCCTTGCTGACTCGGAGGCGCTCTCCCGTTAACTCGGTGTTATCCTATATCATATGCTCCTCAAACTCAGACAACATATTATCATTACCATTGATCTGTTGGTGCTCAGCTACTGAATCAGATGATCTAACATGTAAGTCCAAAACTCAGGCAGAAAGCTCTGTAACTAAGACTGGCGGCTCAGGAACCCTGGTGGCCAAGATAGTGCCCCCGCCCTATGACTTGCCGACACCAGGGACAACCATAGGTGTGAAATATTAACATCAGATGCGGTCAAGATTTGCTCTGTCGCCTTTGCTTTTAGACCCCCTAGTTCTGAGACATGAATATAGCTTAATTTGATCTTCAATCTGTAAGAAAACACACTGGTTAGGTGGAGTTCCCCCCAAAGAGGGGGTTCTCCATGATAAAATAGGTTGGTTCCTTTTGTACTTCCAGAATTCGATACTCTCCCGTACTCTGATCGGTTGGGTCATGAACACATCAAGAGGAGGTTGGTGTGGTACGACCTTCTTATTTTGCTCACCAACTGGTAGTGCACTACCCCTTTGTTGCACTGCATTGAGTAGTCCTAACATAGAGTTGATCTTACCCGTACTACATTGGAATCCTTGCAGCATACTACCTACCATGCATGCCATGCTCCCACCTTGTACATGACACTACCAGAAAAACATACTTAGACGACGAAACAGTTTCTTCGCCTAAGTGGCTTTTTTCGTTGCCTAAGTACTTAGGCGACAAAAGTTTTGTCGCCTAAGGTTTGCCTTCTAAGTCCCATAGTCTAAGTACTTAGGCCACAAAACTGTTTTGTTTCGTCGTCTAAGTAACAACTTAGGCGACGAAACAAATTTCGTCTTCTAGTCTTTTAGGTGGCGAAATATTACTGAAAAAATGACAAAAAATTTCGTCATTTTAAGGAACACTTAGACGACGAAACCAACAATTCATCTCCTAAGTAAAACCACTTAGACGATGAAACATCAAGTTTTTCGTCATCTAAGTGGTTGATTTTAATAAATAAAAAATAAACAACTTAGACGACGAAACTAATAGTTTCGTCCAGTGGTTTTTTTAAAAAAAATAATAATTGAAAAATTCATTAAAACCTAATTAAATAATTATATGTTAATTATTAATTACTGTAAAAAAATTATTAATAAATAATTTAATGGTCGCCGATGGTGGCATTTTGTGTGGTGGTTGTGATGATGGTGATAGTGGCGGCGGTGGAGTGTGGTGGTGGTGTGTAAGGTTTGAGAGAGAGAGAGAGAGAGAGAGAGAGAGAGAGAGAGAGAGAGAGAGAGAGAGAGTGAAAAATAGTGGATGAAATGTGTTTTATAGGCAACGAAACCAGCAAGAAAAATGGGGGATGAAATATGTTTTATAGGCAACGAAACTAGCAAGTTTTGTCGCCTAAGTGATTTGAATTTTTGGTAAAAAAAATTTGGCAAAAAAAAAATCGCAATTTTTTTGAATTTTGGCGACGAAACCAAGTGATTTGAATTTTTGGCAATAAAAAAAAGCTCTAAAATTTTGGACTTATGCGATGAAACTCTTAGACGACAACGAAACCCAGTAGTATCTTAAATTTTCAAAAAAATCGCCAATTTTTTTGACTTAGACGACGAAACCCAGTAGTTTCGTTGCCTAAGTGTTTTCAAATTTTTGGTGGTAATAATTAATTTTCATATATATTTTTTTAAAATTACGTAGGCGACGAAATTTTACATGTTTCGTCTCTAAGTGTTTAAAATTTTTTCCAAAAAATTGGAGGAAAAAATATTTTTCAGAATTTTATAATAAAATTCACTTATAGTTTCGTCGCCTAAGTGTTTAAAATTTTCCGCAAAATTTTGGCGAAAAATAATTTTCAGATATTTTAAAAAATAAAATAAAATAAATTTCACTTAACCGACGAAACTTGTACATTTTCGTCGTCTAAGTGGATTTTATTTTATTTTTTATAAATATCTGAAAAATTTGGAAAAAAAATAACTACTAGATATATTCATCATAACATAATATATAAGTGAACGAACTTTTAATAAATACAAAGTTCGTTAAGAGTTTGATCGGCATAGTCAACTATAGAACTAAAATTTCAACGAAACAGAAACGTTGATATACAAATCTTCGTAACTCCGATTTTTTAACCGTCGACACTCACAGTCCATGAATTGTTTACTCTAAGCTCTCAATAAAAAAAAATATGCATTTTAAGATGGTATAGATACTCGTTCTCTTTGATCGGAGGCAATTAAAACGCACTGAGGCGACGAAAAACACTTATTTCGTCGTCTAAGTGATATATGTTCGTTGCCTATGTGTTTAGGGTTCAAGTATTATGGATTAGGGCTTAAGGGTTTTTGTCAGGGTATGGGTTTATTTGACTAAATATTGAATTTTCGTCTCCTAAGTAAGGATTAGACGACGAAAACATAATTTTGTCACCTAAGTATTTAGGGTTCACGGTTTCTGGGTCAAAATTAAGGGGTTAGGGTTTAAGGGTCAGTAGTTAGTGTTAGGGTATGGACTCAGACGACGAAATAGTAAGGTTTCGTCGTCTAAGATCTATTGCTATGACAACGAAGTGTTTTCGTCATTTTAAGTTTACTTAGACGACGAAAATTTTCAATTTAGGCGAGGAATTTTTGTTTCGTCGTCTAATTGTTAGGGTATTTCGTCATCTAAGTGTTAAAAGACGCTTTATGTTTTCATAAGAAATTTTCATAAAGCTCTTAGAATACGCTTTATGTTTCGTCATCTAAGTGTTACTTAAGTGACGAAAGTTCCAACTTATGCGACGAATTAAAGTTTCGTCGTCTAAGTGAGTTTTTTTGGTAGTGTGAGGCTACCACTGAAGCTCCTTCTCCACTACTGTCGCCAACCCTAGTATAGAGCGGTGTAGGGTGCGACACCAGTGGATCCTGTAGAAGCATTCAATCAGGCGGCCCATGCCCAAAGGAACCACAATCCGGACAAAACCCACAGATCTTTTCATAGCTCAATAGACAATCTTCAGCATAAACATCGTTGAACCTATATCGTTTGTAGACTACCAAAGGATGACTTAAATCCAAAGTAACCCGAATACACATTTCTAATTTCAAATCCAATAATTTATGATCGTAAATGAGATACTCACCAATGTTGTTGCCAATCTTTTGGCACCATTTGACTTGGAGGGCTCCAACCATCCACGGAGCCACTTGAGGCTTCACCAAGACCCAAGTACGCCCTTTTACTGTTGAGACCTTCAACAAATCGAACATACCATCAACAACCTCCACTACTACTGTCATATTTTAATAGTACTGAAGGCCGCTGGTCACAACCCTCTCCACCACCGGTACGAAGATTATCTTGTCGGAACCTTGAATGTCGCGCCAAGGGTTGAACATCCGAGCCTTGAATGATTACATCATCACAAGATCAGGGGAGGAGATCAAGAAGATCCTAGCCACCACGTAGGACCACTCATATTCATCATCTTCTTCATCAGAGAAAATCAAGTCTACTTCCTCTAAGGCCACAGTCATTCGTTGCAGATCCGACGCCTTCTCCTTGTAAGGGTTGGGTTCGGCCATAGGTATCACAATTGACATGCAAACCGTGTACAAGATAGAGAATTGAGAGAGGATTAGGCGATTGGGATTGGATTGAGGAGAGAAGGAGATCGATTTGGTGTAATGGCGTCTAAGGTATAGCGCACGTATGAGAGAGAGAGAGAGAGAGAGAGAGAGAGAGAGAGAGAGAGAGAGAGAGAGAGAGAGAGAGAGAGAGAGAGAGAGAGAGAGAGTTTCTCGGTGTGCCTAAGATTTTACAATGTTCTATGTTAAATTAATTTAGCTAAAAGTTATATTTGACTTTAGCTAGAATTATTATATTTGTGGGAATTGATTTTAACTACAAATTTAAAATTTATGCTTTTAGTTACTATATTTTCTTTGATGAAAAGAATTAATTCTATTAACGTTACATATGCATCTCAGTGACTCGGTTATCTCACGGTCTCACCCCTTGCATACTGCGTCGAATAGATCCACCAGCGAACCACTGGCTATCACATTGACTTATTGATTGCAGATATGCTGACCTCGGAATAGACATGTATCACTACATAAACCAGTACAAGCTCTTGTATAAGGTGGTATTTGAAAACCGAAAAGGTAGAAAACTGACCCGAACTTTCCGGTTCGATTTGAGTTTGTTCGGTTTCAGTCCGGTTTTGAAGAAAATTAAAGGACTTTGTCAGGTTCATTTTTTTTAAAAGGGATCAGTTGGTTTCGGTTTTGGTTTTTGAAAACCGCAAAAAACCAAAAAACTGAGATATAACTTTCCGATCGATTTTTCGGTACATCTCTACCTCCTTCCCCGTTAATCTCTATCCTCTAAACTTTCCTAGATCCAAACTTTCTAAATCTGGATCTCCTTGGACTGTCTCATTCGTTTTTATGCTTTCTTGGAACTAAGGTCCGATTTTCGACGGTGAGGAGTGGCGGCAACAGGGAAAAATAGCCGAATTTTTTCTCGCAAACGGAGGATCGGGTACCTGAAAAACTGACCTAACAGAAACAAAAACCGAACGGATCGATTTTTGCTCGGTTCCTTGTTGAGAATTGTCACAACTGAACCGAATGGATATCTCTCAATTCGGGTTCGGTTGGGTCCAGCACCGATCCCAGCCCTACTCTTGTATCAGGGATCAGGAGGATCAAGTGGTAAGAACTCACATAATATAACCAAGTCAAATATCTATAATACGTATTCTAGCGAGCTTCGATCGATCAGAACAACCTTCATCGATAGATATATATCTATACTAAAACATGAGTACTCTATACTTCATATTCTTGACTATTGAACTACGTACAGGTGCACCCATCATAATATCTGTTAGTATTGCATCCTTAGTTGTACGATTAACATACTTATCCACTTAAGCAGATTAGCAACACCTACCGGACCACCCACAAGACCACCAAGGAGGCTCCAACTTCACTCACCAGACCCACCCCCTCCGGGCGCGCACGCGCCCGTGGGGGGCGCGCCCGAACATATGGATCACACACCAACATAACCGCCAAGTCCCACATCGAAGAACACCACCAGGTTCCAAACTCAACCACCTATATATGTAAGGTATTTATTACAGGTAAGATTACTCCATTAGATCCCATTCGGACTAATTCACTCATTCACATTCCAACATACTCGTTCGCTCGTTCGCTTGACTGTTATATCCGATACATCATCTGACTTAGGCATCGGAGTGTTGAAGGCGGGCCACCCCGTCTCGACCCCTGACCGTATATTCATTGTTGTATTCTTCTAACAGCCGCACGCGAACGCACCTGCCCGATCACCCGAAGGAAGAGGAAGCGCACGACAGAAGAGAGTCGCCCCCGCACGAAGAGAAGGAGAAGCCTGCCCATCCGAACGGTTCCAACGTTCAGACGTACGGGAAGGAAGGAAGCACATCACTGTTGCTTCTGCCCCATTGCGCCCTCGTGCGTAATTCGGTAGAAACATCTGGCGCCGTCTGTGGGAAACTTACAAATTGCAAACCTCGTATAAACACCACTACCCAAAAGACATGTGTTCCACCTGTTGCTGCTAAGGTCGACCCGATCACGCACGATCATCCCGATTCCGCACGATCATTCCAAGCGACATCTTGGTGCCCGTCACTCCAAAAGATAAGTATTCTTGATTTCACCAGTCTTATGTTGAAAGTATATTCGTACTCCACCCGCACGACCGTTCCGAGGCCTATTCTTGGCGGACTCCGAACAGCAAGACCCGTTCAGGAGTCGCGCGCAAGCGGCTCGGATCCATTCATGCATCATGTACAAGTCCGTTCCGAGGCTTAACGGCTCCAAACAGCAAGATTCGTTTGGGAGTCGGGCGGCTCCAAACAGCAAGATTCGTTTGGGAGTCGGGCACACAGGTACACGAACGCAGCGCTCGGAACCATCCATGCATCATTCGTAAGACTGTTCCGAGGCTTAACGGCTCCAAACAGCAAGATTCGTTTGGGAGTCGGGGTCAGCGCTCGGATCCATCCATGCATCATTCGCAAGGCCACATTCGCTCATTTGCATAACACGATCATGCAAGTCAGGCATAATACGCAATACTCGTCAGGTACCCGATTATGCACAGGCGCGTGAGTACACGATCAGGCGCGCGAATACACGATCATGCGCGGACGCGCAGGTACCCGATCATGCGCAGGTGTGCAGGTACACGATTGACGCGCACGCGCAGGTACACAGTTGGCGCGCAGGTGTGCAGGTACACGATTGGTCGATTGGCGCGCAGGTGTGCAGGTACAAGATTGGCGCGCACGCGCAGACGCGCAGGTACCCGATCATGCGTGGGCGCACAGGTACACGATCATGCGCAGGCGCACAGGTACGCGATCGTGCGCACATGCGCACGGTCGGGCGCATAGGATCATACACCACTGCTCAACCGGATAAGTATTCTTGTTAATCGCACACCCTTTTTCAACTCCCCAGTCAAGAAAGTTCTCTTTGACTTGGGGACTTGGGGGACTTGTTAGTATTGCATCATTAGTTGTACGATTAACATACTTATCCACTTAAGCAGATTAGCAACACCTACCGGACCACCCACAAGACCACCAAGGAGGCTCCAACTTCACTCACCAGACTCACCCCCTCCGGGCGCGCACGCGCCCGTGGGGGGCGCGCCCGAACATATGGATCACACACCAACAGAACCGTCAAGTCCCACATCGAAGAACACCACCAGGTTCCAAACTCAACCACCTATATATGTAAGGTATTTATTACAGGTAAGATCACTCCATTAGATCCCATTCGGACTAATTCACTCATTCACATTCCAGCATACTCATTCGCTCGTTCGCTTGACTGTTATATCCGATACATCATCTGACTTAGGCATCGGAGCGTTGAAGGCGGGCCACCCCGTCTCGACCCCTGACCGTCTGTTCATTGTTGTATTCTTCTAACAGCCGCACGCGAACGCACCCGCCCGATCACCCGAAGGAAGAGGAAGCGCACGACAGAAGAGAGTCGCCCCCGCACGAAGAGAAGGAGAAGCCCGCCCATCCGAACGGTCCCAACGTTCGGACGTACGGGAAGGAAGGAAGCACATCACTGTTGCTTCTGCCCCATTGCGCCCTCGTGCGTAATTCGGTAGAAACAATATCCGCTGTCTTACCTTATACCCTCGTCTTTAAGGGCCACTGCACTGGACCCTCGTGCACTATAAATTGACAAGTCCTCGACGAACCCTAGCATCACATCCTGATATCTACACTACAGAAGAAGTTTAGAGTAACCATGAATCTCAAGGCTTTCTTTTTGCTAGGGCTTCTTTTTGCGGTTGTTCTCGTCTCGTCCGTTGTTACAGCTGATCAGACGTCCAAAAATGAGAACACAGGTAACTAGTATATATACATATCCCGTTGTACGTCTAAGGTTCAAATGTTGTTATAGTGAATATATATGCGCTCGTACGAAATACATGACTGATATTGGGTACGTTGTATTATGTCATATAAGCAGTTGTGAATGAGGCGGGTAAGGAAATGAATCCGGAGCAAGTAGAGGATTCAAAGCAAGGTGGTGGAGGATACTGTGGCCGCTCCTGCTGGATTCATGGCAGACACTATTGCGGTCGTCGCTGTTGTTCAGAAAGAAGAATCAAAAGTGGCTGATGAGGCCGCTGCATATCAAGTTCAACCGGATCAATATGGAGGCGGCTGGGGAAGAGGATGGGGAGGTTATCCCGGTTGGGGCGAAGGAAGAGGGTAGGGAGGATATGGTCCCGGTGGCGGCTGGGGAAGAGGATGGGGAGGTTATCCCGGTTGGGGCAGGGGAAGAGGATGGGGAGGATACGGTCGAGGTGGTGGATGGGGAGGTTGGCACGGGAATATAAAAGGCGATGATGGAAGAAACTGATGGAAGCCGATCGAAGTACTAGGTCTTGAAGATCGACGTGCCCTAGTTACATAAATAATGTTGTTCCTTATGAAATATGCATGTGTGGTGGAGATTTAAATTAAGTACGTACGTAGAGAAGGAAAAACAATATGAATATGAATAAAGCTCCATGAAAAACATGCATGAGAGCATAAGATGGGGTCATTTCCTTAGCTTCGGAGTTATTTGCACAGGCGGAGCCACGTTAGCGCGAGTCCAGGTCATGACTCTTCCTGAAAATTATATGAATAACATTTTTTTTGTAGAACGCACATGCAAAATGTATTGAAGAGTAGGACTGAGCATGGGACGAGATGGATCTGTTCCAAACAAAAATCACGATAATCTCATAGTTTTAAAACAGAACGGATCGGGATGGGATTCACTATTTTAAAAATGAATACCGAGATGTCCCTAAACCCAAACAGAATTGGTTCGATACGAGTTCATTTCGGAATCTCTATGTTTTTTTATAACAAAAATAATGCAAGAGTATATCTAGAAGTCTCAAACGACTAAAAAGAAGCATTCTATAAGTTAATGTTGTTCATCACATCGCTGAACAATCCAAAATCAGCTTCAAAATATATCCAAAAAAAAAGAAGTATAAAAATAGAAACAACCCAAATTAACTGAAAGTTAATAATCTTTTCATCAAACAAACAAAAAAAACTGAAAGTTAATCACTTGATCAACTTATTCCCGGCTTTCACACATCAACCCAAATCATATACTCAATTGCATATATAGTTATCCACTCGCATGTATACATACCGCTTTTTGCATTTATAAATTAAGAAAACAAAAGTCAGTGCAATAAGAAAAAAAAGAATTTAGTTAGAAAAATTATTGACTTGGATATCTGAGAAGTTAAGATAAAAGTAAATATTGTAATATATAGTTGATATGGTTTATTGTGTTGGGTCACTTGGGTGTATTAATCGGGCCAGGCCGGGATCCCACTTACACTAAAAAATTAACCCAAATCTCATCCCATTTTTTTCAAACAGATCGGGATGGGACGGACTTTTCATTTCAAAAATTAAAACATATACCGTCCTTATGTGGAATTGTTCAGAACTGAATCAGATCAAAATTTCTGGAACAAAGTGCCAACCCCCTATAGCAGATTGATAATAGCTTATTTTTAGTACTATAGATGTCTAGAGTTTGACCCTTCTCGACACCTCTACAATGGTTTTATTGCTTTTCTTCTTCTTTTTTCTCATATTTTTTTCTACTATTTTCTCTCTAAATTATTGGGTGCCCCCAACTGTATATATTTGGCTAAGAGTTGCACTACATGAGACACCAAGGGATTAAGTTTGTAATTTTTCTTCTATTCATTGCAATTCACACCGCCAACAAAACACCTATGATTATGAAGAATGAAACTTTACTGTATGAGCTGCAAATTTATAATTGCGAGAGAAAACTAAGAACTTTTAGGTTCTATATGATTCTTTGTGATGATTTGTTATGCATGGCCGTGAATACCTTTATTTAACAGTGTGCAGGTATTTTCATGATTTTATAGGGGAAGGATTCCTTTTCTTTCTCTGAAGCATAATGAGGGAAAGGCCAATCATCCACATTACTGTCAAGTTTGAGCGTCATTTTGAAGTAGTTGTATTCATTTACTAGCACTGTAAATGTTCGTTGTTTTCTTTTGCATCAGAGGACCTAGCCTCTCTTAAAAGGTAAGCTAAACATAGTAACCAGTTTTTATCAAATCTTCTCAAGTTAAATATAACTACTCAAAATTTACCTTACTCAAAATTTACCTTTCAGATTTGCCCAAAATTCAGAGACACTGAAACCAAGTATTGAAGCTTCACAACAACAACTATGTGGTAAGTGTCCCATCTCTCAATTAGTACATGATGTTCTCAACGAAGTTAACTGACATCTTACATTAAAATGCAACCGATATAATTTTTTTTTTGTAACAACAGATTATGAAGAAGTCGGAGTTTTGGTTGGCACTTGGCACTGATGATTTAAGATGGCTGTTCTTCATTTGAGACACCCCAAATCAGACTCTACTCCATAGCGGGTGAATCATACCTGTTATTGACCAACTTTGATATTCTAGATAATAGGTTGATGATAGCCTAGCTTATAATTTCTATTTTATTTGTATTGTAATTTGTCATTCATGTATATGTTTTAGACTATAACGTAGGACTTTTATAATTTGTATAAATGAGAACTGCAACTCTCCTGTCTTTTGTATATTCAACTACTATCTTGGATAGTAGTTGATTTGTAAATTGTTTTCTTTTCAGCTAGCTTTAATGTTCAAATCAATAAATGTGAACTTAAAATTTCCGATATGGTGTCACTTTGGCTATATTTTGTTTTTCTTTGGCTATGAAAAACTTCAATTTACATTACTTTGTTTAAATTAATCATTTTGTTTTCTTTGAAATTCTGATTGGTACAAGACTGTGCGTCAACACATCTCTTCAATGCAGTTTCGATCCCTTACTTTCGTATTATAAATAGATCATTACTTTTCATATATGCACAGATCTCTCTAGCTCTCTTTCATCTCATCTACTATTACTCGCCGATACAGTAGTGGCAACACCGCCCCAATGGGGCAAGCAACCACCTAGTTATACATAATCACGAGCATAGGGTACCTCTAGCTATCCCCTTAAAGATTTTTAATTATTGCTTTGCAATCATTTTGGATTTACATTGTTCCCTAAATAAAGCTAGTCTTGCTGAGGAAATTAAAGATGAAGCCTCAAACTATTTTTGCAGCTGGAGGACAAAAGCAATAGCCCCAAAGTGTGAAACAAAACGGCAGGGTTTTAAAGCAGCCGCACTGGCAAGGAGCCGGCGAGGTCTTGTTCGAGTAGTGAGTGGGACTGGCGGGGTTTGCTTTAGAATCAGCGACGCACCGTAACAGAAACGAGCAATGGTTGCTCGTTGACGTTTGGCTCCGTCGATCGGTGGAGCAAAAAATGTTCGGCCAACTGCTCGAGTGCCTAGCGGATCCCACGACAAGTTGGTGACATCAAGCGTGTTCCATTTTTTTTTCTGTTAGGCGCACAGCACGCGCCAGTCAAAAGTAAAACAAAAATAATGCGCGAATGGGCTGCTGACACTTATCGAGCCGAGGTGAAAATTTTAAATGCAACAGTTCAGATGATCTGAGCCTTTAATTTTAAATTTGAAATCTGATCCAACGGCCCATAATTCATCATAACACCTATTTTTTGTTTTCCAACGAAAATAAATGGGAAAAACTCAAAAAAATTATATATAAAAATATCCCAAAAATTTCAGAACACTCTATAATTTTCCTATAAATACTACTTCATTTCATTCACAACTTACAAAAAATTGTGCACAACAAATTTCACATCTCCCTCCATCTCTCCTCTCATTTCTTTGAGCATTTTTTCTCAAAAAATGAGCACACATTGGCTTCCTTCCGAAGATTTATAAATGTGTATCTCTTTCCTACGTCATAGCGTTGATGAATACGACGACAACAAACAAAAGAGGGACAAATTGTGGGAGATATTGATGTCGATTATGAGCAAAATTGGGAGCCAAACAAGGTGAGAATCCTCTGTAGGAGCTAAGGACCTGAATCATGTTTGCGTCTCACTACAACATGTTGAAGCTACTCTTACAAAAATGGGGTGAATGTTTGCACGCGGCACAAATGCGTATAGCTAGCGGCACTTCGCTATTGGATGAAGTAACTTTATATTCTTTTATCATGATATGATATAAATCTAATTTGATTAAATAAATTAAATTATGTAATTTATACATCTAATTTGTTTAAACATTTTGTATTGTTTATTTTTATTAGGTCAAGCAAGCTCAATCATTTTATTATGAGGCCAAGAAGAAACTATTTACATACTTTGCATGTTACGAAGCGGTTAAGGACTATCCATCTTTCGTCGCGGTGCTACCTACTACTTCATCGCTATATGCAAGTAGTTACCAAGCTACTCCTTCCGCAACCGAATCATCTCCAACCATCAATTTAGGTGACGAAGAAGTAAATGGAACACCTCAAAACAACGCACTTGCTCCCTCGAGTCCAGCTAGACCAATTAAAGCCAAGGCGGCAAAAGAAACAAGGTAAAACTCCTATTAAGCAGGTTTTGCATACCATTGCAAGTGATCGAGCATCGTAGCATATCGCGAGGAAGATGCATAATGAAAGTGAGCTTAATTATTACAAAGAGTATATAGAAATTCAAAAGCGGAAGGAATCAAGGGTGAAAAAAGAGTTACGATTGAAGAAATAAGAGGAGGACACAAGGATCATGACAATGGATTTGGAGGCTATGACCCCAATCTCGAAAATGTATTTCACCAAGAGGAAACTAGCAATCTTTAATGAAGGAGAACCTAGTCAGGATTAAGATACCGATGAAACATATTCGGATTGTTATCACCCATGTCGCGTGCTTTTTCCATAGTAGTTATAGTATTGTTCTAAGAATAAATCTGGGCTTGGCTCGTCATTGTGTAATTTAAATTTTCAAGAAATAAAAATACAATTTATTTATTAAGATATTAAAATGTATATTTGTTACACCTTAAATTAAAACACATACGAAAATTAAACACACTCTTAATAAAATCTTATCAAAATTTTTGTATAATTATTAAATCGATAATGACACGTGTCACAGTATTATTAGTTGTAAATCCATCCGATAAATAATTTTTTGACATTTGAAAACATGACAAAATTGATTTGCTCAAGCATTTTGTAAATAGATATGCCCAAAATTAAATTTATTTAAGAAAAAAAAGATTTGATTGAATAAAAAACCTCATTTACTTGAATTGTTGCTCAAACAAGGTTGTCAATACTCTTTTCGATAAAAAAAAACTACGTACTCGTCCCTCCATTGATCGAGAACAACATCAACGGGAAACGTTCGTCATCATCTTCTTGGGAACAAAACACATCTTCTTCTCCTTCTCCTCTCTTTCTTAATATCCCCATTCTCTATATATCTATACATATATACTGAGCAGTAGTCCCAACACTCCACCGTACCCCCACTTTCTTTATATGTTGGTCCGTTTTTTTTTTCTGGGTTTTCTTTGAGCAACAGCTACTGAAAGTCTGAAAAAGTACCACCAGAAGAGGTTAAAAACTTGCAGTCGAAGATGAGCAAGAAGAAGAAGAGATTAAAACACGCGGTGACTGCGGATCATATCTCCCTTTCAAGAAGAATTTACATGGTTTTTCATGAGGAACATGATGCACTACTTTGAGTAGTACAGGTTTCGGTGGAGAATTCATCGAAGCAAAAGATTTAGAGGCGTACATGGGAAAAGCCAGGCATTTGTTCTTCTTATCTATATTGATATGCATGCACCTTTTCTTTTTCAACTATATGCATTATTCTTACCAAAAGCACTGCAATGGTGATTGATAGAAATGAAGTAAGATTTCGCTGGTTTCCCAGGTCTTAATTCTCCCCTAGCCTTCCTTTTTTGGTTGGTCATGTGAGACTAGCTATAAATTGTTCTCTCTCTTAATCTCTGATATATCTCTTGATTTATATGCGAATATAGATGCATTTCACATTGATAATCTTAACCATGGAGTTCTTTTAGTCAGATTGCTTACTGTCACAAACATATACTGACAAAGAGAAGAAGAAAATCAGAAATTAACAGAAGATATCAGAAAAACAAAACTAAGCAACCTTGACTTTTTTCTCTTTTGCATGTTGTCTTTTGTTTTAATATTAACATAATTGGCATATTGTTGGTACATTTATATTATTTGATATAGCTATAGCACCAACCACACAATGTAATAATTTCTTCACTATTTAAAAAATAGTTAATTCGCCGCTAGTTTCCTTGAGCTTAATTATGATTGATAATGTGGCAAAACAGTGGATGAATAAAATAGCATATAATGAACATTTCATCATTTTGAACCTTACCTACCACCACCAAAGTTCGATATTTGATCATGATAACTACTTTGATTTTGAACTAGTAGCTCCATTTCTGGTATATATCGATTATTTCTGCTGGTTTATTTTTATATATAATATTGGAGGGTGGATCATATTGGATCTCGGTCAGCAGCACATAATATATGTCATGCATGCTGAAACAACGCGTTTGGTTTTGAGATTGTCAAGCCTTGGGGATTGAAACAAGCTAGCTATTTGACTTGAAAATTTTGAGGTAGGTAACTAGGCTTAGCACTTGAGCCGGCGTGCTGCATGGAGTAATTTATTTTTCAAAGAAAGCTAATTAGCGTTGTTAAATCATTATGCCATTCTATTAATGATTTTTAGTTTATCCAAAGTGGTTCCCGTGCGTTTCTTTCTCCCACGACTAAAACCTAGCCGCCTAGGTTTTTCTTCCCGATCAGGACTTGTTCCTTTCCGTTTTCTTAATTTTGATTCCTTGTCTGTGGGTTTCTATGGCTTCAGACTTGAGCAATCCCTTTTCTTTACATGTGATCTCAGGTATTCGAGTCTTTTCTTTGACCATTTTATCAGATAAAAAGACTGACTCATTTAAATTTTTGATGATTTGTCTTTGGTACGGCGTCAAAGGAATGAGTGCGATCTTCATTCAACAGGAGACTCCTGATCGATTCCTTGCCATGTTTAGGGATGAGGGTGCATTACGACAGGCACTAGTTCTTCGAAGATGCGACCGTAATGGTTGAGGAATTTGATAGCTTTGCACCAAAGGAGTCGGTCCTGACGGCTAAAGCTAGGGTTTGTGCCTAACTTAAGGTAACCAATGATGATTTTTATGGAAAACAATCGACTACGGGTTGGTGGAAAACCCTAGTTAACCACCTAGGTAGATATGTGGATTATGACAGGTCTTCCTGGGAGGAAGACGCGGAGATTCGACTCTTCATTGAAGTCACTACCAAAAAAATATACTTAGGCGACAAAATCTTTAAGGTTTCGTCTCCTAAGTGAGACTTGGCCTACGAAATATTGTTTCGTCCCCTAAAAGTATTTTTCGTCGGCTAAGTATCATTAGACGACGAATCACATAAGTCGTTGCCTAAGTGTGTACTTAGACGACACTTACATTTTTTATCGCGTAAGATGCACACCAAGACGATGTATACTTGTTTTCGTCCGCTAAGTATGGCACACTTAAACGACGAAATGTGTATCGTATCGTCGTCTAAGTGATCACTAAGATGATGAATTTTTTAAATCGTCACCTTAGATTTAATAACTTAGATGACGAAATGTGGTTTCGTCGCCTAGGTTCACACTTAGACGACGACATATGTGGTTCGTCACCTACGTGCTCAGTTAGGCGACGAACCTATTTCCGTCGCCTAAGTGTGACGAAAATTTATACTTAGGCTAAGAAAACTCAATTATTAGATTAGATTTTTTTTTCTCCTCGGGCTATCTCATCTTATCCTCATCTTCATCCTCTCAACTTCTCTCTCTCTCTCTCCCTCCCTCCCTCAACATGACACCCGGCCACCAGACCTTCGTCGGCCGGCAAAAATTATTCAAATATCGATTTTGTAACCCCCAGAGTTCTAGTTTACCCACTTATTTCCTTATCGGTGAAGGTATTATCTTGATTAATTTTTTTGAATTTAATATCGTACATAAATTACGTACAATGATTGATTTTTTCGGCGAATATATAGCACTTTTCGGCGATCTTAGTTTAATTACTTGTTGTATTGCATTGTTAATCTAATTGTAAGCTAATTAGTTAGTTAATTAGTATGTTTAATTTGATTAATTAGTTAAAACATGTTAGATTAAGCTAATTAGTTTTTTAATGGTTAAGGTTAATGGTTTAAGCTAAGTAGTTAATTAAGATTAATTAATTTCATGTATGTTTAATATATTATTAATTACGCTAATTGTAATTGTAAAGCTAATTAATAGTTTAATTAAAGTGCTTGTATGTTTTGGGCTTTGTTAAGGTAATAGTTAATATATGCTAGAACAATTAGTTGAAATATATATAATAAGAAAATTATAGCATTTATATAAATTTAATTATATAATATAATATTAGCTAGATTCATTATAGTATAAGATTGATTATAGCATATATACGCGAGTTAATTAATTGTGTCATGTGTCATTTGATACTATATATATAATATAATATATTAGATTAATTAATTATCGGTTGAAAATTTATATAATATGATAATTATTAACTTACGTAGAAAATATCTTAACCATCAGTTTATGGAGATTAATGTTATATCTCAACACTTGCATGACCATGTTATGATGTGGAGTTACACTAAGTGTAGTGAGCAAGGTGAAGTAGTAGACTTCAGCTCAGGGTATAGTTACCAGGGTGCATCATCCAACGGTAGTAGCGCCCCTTCTTAGAACCCCACTTTCGATTTGGTCCATGATGCTTTTCCTAGATTTAGTCATGGTTATGATACTCCTCATTATGACATAATCCCCCTCTCCTTAGTCACTGACACTATTGAGATGGATAAGTAAAACAAGATGCTACTTCAAGCACAGACCCCGGTGTATCCTGGATGTCCAGAGAATGTGTTGTGATATATAATTTAAGAAATTAACATAAAAGTGAAGAATAAAATGTCAGAGCGTGCCTCTGACGAAATGCAGGAGCATATATGTAAGTTGCTTCCTGATCATCACAAACTTCCGCACACCCATTATAAGATTATAAAGATTTTGAGCAGCCTCGGTCTAAAGTACAAGAAAATTCATGCATGCATAAATGATTGTGTGCTGCTTTACAAAGAGTATGCACATTTGAACTACTATCTTGTATGCAACTAGTGCAGATATTTGAACTGGGGGAGATGGAGGAGTTTGAAGAAGCAAATATATGTGAAGGTGTTTCAGTATTTTCCGTTGATTTTCAGACTGCAGCATCTATACGTGTCTCTATACACAGCAAAGGCGATGAGATGGTACTCAGGACAGAGAATAGACGATGATGTGCTCAGACACGTTGCAAATGGGGAGCCTTTTAAAAAATTTGACAGTGACTTTCAAGACTTTGCAACAGAGGTTGGAAATGTTAGACTCGAACTTTCTACAGATGGATTCAATCCTTGGGGTAATAATAGCGCTGCCGTCAGCACTTGAGCAGTTAGTCTCATAACGTACAACCTACCTCTGTGGATGTGTATGAATAAGAAATTTAATTTTCTTACTCTGTTAATTTCAGGTCCTAAATCTCCAGGAAAATATTTAGTTGTGTATCTTAGACCATTGATTGACGAGTTAAAATTGTTGGGGAAAAATAGAGTCCCAACGTATGACAAGTTCACTGACACAATGTTCATGATGAGAGCAGCTCTAATGTAGACTATCAGCGATTTTCCTGCATATGAGATGTTGGAATCTCATACAACTAAAGGGTGCAGGGCGTGTTCTGTCTACTTGGACAACGTCAACGCTAGTTGGCACGCGGGAATGTGTGTTACCTGGGTCACCGAAGATGACTTTCTCATGGTCACTTTTGGTGACAGGCTAAGGATGATTTCGACATGACTGTGGAGGATAATTCACAACCGAGACAGTGGTATGGCGAAGATATTTTTGAGAGGTTAATCGAATTTGATTTCGGTGTGTTGAGCAATGACGATGATGTGAAAAAGCTTAATCTAATCCCTCCAGATGAGCTTAAATATTGGCCCTACATGAGTATCTTCTTTGAACTACCTTATTGGTCGAAGTTGAAACTCAGAAACAACCTAGATGTCATGCACATAGAAAAGAATGTATGTGACAACGTGGTGGGAACAATTCTCGGTATTAAGCTCAAGACTAAGGATACTCCCAAAGCCAAAATAGATCTTGAAATTCACAACTTTCACCGTACCTTGTGGTTAAAGAGGGATGAAAAAGGTGTGTATAGCAAGATGCTAGATGCACCATACACAGTGAAGCCTGCACAGATGGATATTGTATTCAACTAGTTTAAAAGTGTTCGTTATCCATCTAATTATGCGGCGAATATATTTGGTGCTATCAATGTTGAGCAACACAAGTTCATTGGTCTAAATACTCATGACTATCATGTTATGTTGCAACGTTTAATTCCAGTGGTCATTCGATCATATTTGTCTCGTGATGTCGTCAAACCAGTAGTAGCATTGCGTAGATGGTAGCAGAGGTTATACGCTAAAGAGTTGATCAGAAGTTAGATGTGTGGTCGAACTATGATACGGAATTGTATACATCTTTTGAAAATTAGAGAGTATTTTTTTTTCCGTTTTCTTTGACATCATGATTCACCTCATGATCCACCTTCCTAAACAAATGTTGATTTCTGGTCCGGTCCACTACACTTGGATGTATCCTCAAGAAAGGTACAAATATTTATAACCTATTTTTCATCATTTACATATATATTTTCAAGTGTTTCTACTATTCTTCATCATTTGTAGACAACTCGGACAGTATAAATGATTCGACAAAAATAAATCTGTCCCGGATGGCTCCATAGCAGAGACATACCTAATGTACGAGTGTGTTACCTACTATGACAGACACCTCAAGGATCCAGTCCAGACCACCTCCTCCAATCGAAATGCCTGCATTAATCTTTCAGTCATCACAAATGTTATACGACCGTTTAGAGGAGTATTAAACGAAAGATTAACAAAAGAAGAACTTATTGAAGCGCATTAGGTAGTGTTGTGAGACTGTGATGAGGTCAACCAGTACATGAAATTTTACAGGAAGAAAATTCATATAGCTAAACCGGACAAGAGTCCTAACTAGGTTGAAAAAGTGTTTTAGAAGAAGCTCCCTGATTATTTCCTCAAATGAGTGTCGTATGTTTAATTAATTTAAACAATGCAAGCATATAAGTTTGTGATCAATAAGTTTTTTTTATGAAATTGAGAGATCCGGATAAGAATAGGTGCCCACGATAAATTCGAATGACATGTGGTGTTTGCTTATGCGAAGTGGATTGCCTTAGTTTCTTCTTTCAGGTTTTTGGTTACCCTTTTTTTGGGGGAAACTATGTCAAATTTTCGGTAGAAATTAAATACACATTTATATATCTTCTTAACATTTTTGTAGATGATTGATTTGGAAAACTCTGGTGACCACGAGGGGTGGTGGTCATGGAAAAGCACTTGTTGGCGCATAAGTCAGCTCAACACTATATTTATGACGGATGTTTTGTCAATGGTGTAAAGTTTCATTCAGTGGATCGAGATGAAGGAAGAAGAACACAAAACAGTGGGATTGCGGTTGAGGAAGGCGCTGGCATATATTAATGGGTTCTTGTTAATGTCATGCAGCTACTTTACGAGAATGATATCAACATTTTTCTATTTAAGTGTAAATGGTTCAAGTGTACGAAGGAAGGTTTGGGCCTTTTATCAGTAGATATAAACTCAACCTTGTATGAGGATGAGTCATTCGCTCTTGCCACCTTAGTTAGGCATGTGTTCTATTTGGATGATCCGAAAGCTGGTGAAGGACGAAAAATTGTAAACCATCTGTCTCACCGAGGAAATATGGAATGCCACCTCACTTGAAGAGACATCAGCAACTGAAACTGAAGCAGAGAATGACAATGTATATCAAGAGCTTAATACTTCTATCATTCTCGAAATAATGGAACTGATTCGGTCTAACAAACACTTACCCATGCATGATGGCGCCATAGATCTTACTCAATAAGAGATTAATGAATTAGGGAAGAATGCCCCTGAAGAGTATATGGAGGATGACGACAACGACGATGACGTCGGATACGATTCAGACAATGGATATTATGATGATGAGGAGCATTCAGTTGATAGTGAGCAGGAGGATGATTCAAACGATAATGATTATGAGGATGAGAATGAGGAGTGATATGTTTTTTTAATTTACATATACCAAATACTCAATAATAATTAGTTAATTATATTTATTTTTTAATTAATAAATTATATTTAACTAAGCAATATAATTAAATATTAGTTATGTCGACTAACAAGAATGACTTAGAATCAACAAATGCAAAATCATTTTCTGTTATAAAGATGACATATTAGACGACGAACTTATGTATTTTCGTCGTCTACGTACGAGACGACGCCTGTATAATTTCGTCGTTTAGGTGAGCCCTAAACCCTAACACTAATCATTTTACCCTAAACCCTTAGATGACGAAGGTATTTCGTTGTCTAACTCACACTTGGACGACGAAATGGTAAATTTTCATCGTCTAAGTGCTACTTAAACGACAAAAATGACATATTTTGTTGTGTAAGTAGGTTTTCATAATCTGACCTCCACTTTTGTGTTAACCTATTAAAAATTAGATTTACGAAGATTCGTAAATTTAATCAACGTACTTTTCCGTTTCGGCCAAACTAATTAATTAATTTCGTTTATATATATAGTTATATATGCATGCATGCATGGTTGACTACAACGATGAAACCATTAACAAACTTCGTAATTAATGAGCATTCATCTACTCATATATTAAATGGTGATGAATATATCTAACGATTGTTTTGTCCGAATTCGAGTTCCTTACTATGGATATACAGACATACAAATACATATATTATTCAACATTAGTAGATGGCATGGATAATGAGTATTAAGTTGTCAATTTAGATTTTAAATCAAATTTTAATTAATTTAAATGTAATTGATATATAAAGTTTTGAGGTAATGGTCGTCACATCGGATCGAAACAGTTTAACAATTATTAATATTTACAATCGTTTCCGTCTTTTAAACTTTTTTCGATATTCACAAAACGTATTGTATCGATTGAATACCAAAATCTACCGAATTTGTGTCAATTTTTTTAAACTATGATATAAATGTAATGATTATATCTGACGGCTAATTTATTCCTATTATTAAGCAAATAGACAAAAATTAATTTTATAATATCTCAAAAAATATTAAATAAAATATCAATTAAACGACGAAACAACATCATTTTGTCGTCTAAGTGACTTCTTAGGCGACGAAATCATGCATTTTCGCAGGCTAACACCAAATATTTGGCGGTTTCATTTCTTTGCGTCAAATTTTTTCGGGGCATATTTAAAACTACTTAGACAACAAAGGTTGTTGATTTCGTCGCCTAAGTCCATCGATATATTCCCAATTCAATCGACCTTATCTCTCTCTCTCTCTCTCTCTCTCTCTCTCTCTCTCTCTCTCGTGATCTCTCTAACCTAAACCCTAGCCGTCGGCCACCTCGCTCCCCTCCTTGCCGGATTATCTAGCCCCCCCCCCATTTCACGCTCTTTCTCTCCTTTCCCAGATTGAAAGTTGAACCGTCGCCGACACTCGGGTCTCTCTCTCTCTCCTTTCACTGGAAACCACCGTGCACTCTCCTACCCATCGCCTCTCCCTCACCTTGTGCCCGGACTCTCTCTCCCAGTGGTATCTCTCTATCTCCCTCTGCAGTCGCCTCTGCAGCCCCATCGGGTCCACCATGTCGCCGCCTCCCCATTCCCTTCACTACCCCGTCCGTATCTCTCTCTCTCTCTCTCTCTCTATATATATATATATTTCTATATATATAAATAAAATTTGCATGTTAATAAATAAATGGAATTATATGTGGATATTGGATATGAAATGTGGTTTTTTATAATTTTTGAATAAAGTTGGTGAATGTTAAATATTAGATGTGGATTGGAAATGGTTTGTGTATATGAAATTGGATAAATTTGGTGATGATATATGTATATTAGACAGAAATTTGGTGATGATATTTGTGATTTTGTGATTTTGTTGAATATGCCGATGAATATTTGAATATATGGATATGAATTTATGAAATGACATCATTTGTGATTTTGTTGAATATGTGATATGAATATATTTAATATTGGATGAATTTTGGATGGATTTGTAAATTATGATGTCGATGAATATATAATAGATACTTATATATTATATTATGAATATTCAAATTTGTATAGCTTAATCGGGATGCCTAGCAGTAGGAAGAGACGCACGGCATCGGATAAGGCTGCGGAATTCCAATCCATTGGAAGACAATTGGGTTAGGGTCAAACTTCAAAAGAGAGGGTTACATCTCCTTCAGTTCAGGCGGATGGATAATCGTTACCGAATGCTCCAAATGAAAAGGCTACAGCCTATACAGATGAGGCAGATATTTTGGCTTCGGCGACGGCGGAGTCACAAGGTCCCCAAGAATTCGTCGACAATTCTATTCACTACAGCGCCCGACGTAAGACCAGGAGGGAGCCCACAGACCCGATCCGTAAATGCACCAGGAGACTTGAGAAGGGCGCTAAAAGTAGGCGCATAGTAAATTCAACGAGGAAGAAGATCAAAAAGTCATTCGACAACTTCACCTGAGGCCCTACGACCTCGGACCTCAGTAGTTTGTGCTCACACAACATCGGGGCAATCATACAAAATAACATACGTATGATTGTCCCTTCTTGGAACCAGCTTCCCGATTCTGAAAAGTTCAGGGTATACTGCAAACGCTCAGTAATAAGGTCTATTTAATTTGAATTTAATTTCATAATTAATTCAAAGCATAAAGGCATAAGGTCTACAAATTTAATTATTTATTAATTTTTTTCTAGGTACATTTTGACTATTAAGGCCGACCGGAGATGTGGGAATACGTAGAGGACATGCCAACCCGCATTTTTAAGGATTGGAAGTACGACATCCATAAGTACTACAAGAGACATGGCGCCTTGCCTACCCCACAAGAGCTGTGGACGAAAAAGGAAGACGAGTGACAATGGTTGGTCGGACACTTAGAGTCCGAGAAATTTAAGGTTCGTCTTTATTTTTTCTAATGTAATGAAAATGAATAATTTCTCATTTTAAAATATTTATTTATTATTTATTATACTTTGTTGCGAAACAATTAAAATCGTGAGAAGAAGACCGATCACCATGGTACGGGCTCGTGAGGGATCATCTACTATGCAAAGGACCACAGAGATGCAAGTATGAAACATTATTTCCTTGATGCCAGCAAGGATGCTTATGTCAAGCCCGAGAAAGTCAATGAAGAGAGTCAACGTGCCGTAAGTACCTATTTTTCTAAAATTAATTGAATTTAGTCGTACTTTCGAAATTTATTGAATATAATCTAACAGTAATTGATTTGAAGACATTGAATTATGATTAGTACATTTAATTAGGTTGTGCTCTTGGCATTTAGAATTTGCTTTAAGTCGGTTAAATTATGATTCTGGACTTGAGAAATCTGGATGGGAATCGGTGCCCACGGTGAATTTATTTTCTTCCCTGCAAGTTTTTGGTTTCCTCCAATTTTAGGAAAAACTATGGCAAAAAAGTTTTAGAAATAAAATATTTATGTATTTTTCACATGTTTAATTTTAGGCGAGGTTGCTATAAATGACCCGAGAGGAATTGGCGAAAACACAGTTGAAAAACCCGGAGATGACGTCTGAACAACTCCCTAATCTATCAAATAAGGCTCACATCAATATTGTCGATGTTGTTTTTGGCCGCCGACTTAACAAGGAGGTTTATAGGCTAGGACGGGTGGTCCAGAGAGATTTGACCCAGTCATCCGCATCGACGAGTAGGCACACTACGACAGCTGCCGAGGAAAGGGTCCGAGCAGCAGAAGAGGAGGCTCAATCGGCCAAGGAGGAGGCTAGATTGGCATGGGAGGAGGCAAGGTCAACAAGCTCTCATATGAGCACCGTCCTCAAGTGTGATGACCCATGTGTGGGGGTGTCAAGGGCACTAGCTTCCTACATGGGTATGCAATCCCATCTCGAGTGTGGGAATATGATGTGCTTATATATGCATGCCCACATCTATATAGTAAGATGCATTTTGAGGGTAAGCCCAATAGTAAACCGTGCGGGCGAGACCCAAAACGGACAATATCTTACTATGTGGACTAAGATGTGACAGAACGGTATCAGAGTCTGTCTTGACCGGAAGTGTACTGACGAGGACATCGGGCCCTAAGGGGGTGGATTGTGATGGGCCATGTGCGGGGGTGTCAAGGGAACTAGCTTCCTACATAGGCATGCCCCCTCCGGCGGAGTGTCATCCCCCCCTCCCAGGCAAGATGAGGACAACGATGTGAGTGGCGGAATCGGTGGGACCTCTACTCTGGTTTTTGGTTTAGTTTCGTAGATTATTTTATGTACATTTCAATCGATGTACGTACACTTTTTATATTTAATGAATATTTTATTAATTTAATTAATATTTAATTCAAAACAAACAAAAAAATAACAACTTAGATGACGAACAAACAATACTTCGTCGCATGAGGTGTGGCCTGTTCGATCATTTGTTGCGTGATTTCCCTATCCAGTGTCCTAGGTTAAAGGCTAAACTGGAAGCTGAAGGCCAGCAATGCAAGGCGGAGGAAACGTGGAGGTTGCGAGATGAAATATCAATGATGACAGGACCAGGAGGTGGAGTTGGTGACCATCAGGAGGAGTTCATGAATAATTGGGATAGTGACACTATCAAGGAGCTCCACGAGTAGGGGTCATCATTTGGCCCGTGGGCCGGTGGAGGCCCGCAAGCCCGGCCCGGCCCGCAAAAAAGCCCGCAAAAGTCTGCCAAGGTGGTTGGTGGGCCGACCATGGTTTAGAGATCTAAAGCCCGATCCGGCCCGCGGGCCCGGCCCGCCAAAAGCCCGGCAAGGCCTGGCCCGTCAAAGCCCGTCAGGCCCGCCCCGTCAAAGCCCGCACACATATTGACATATATCATTAAATCATTTAATGAATTTTAATCATTATACAATTTATACCTAGTTAAAGTTTACCTACACACATATTTACATATATATATATGATATAGTGACTAGTAGTCTAATAGACTAATACTATATAGATATATATTTTATATTTGTGTATATATATTAATATATTACATATACATGTATAGATTGAATATTCGAATTCCATATATAATTAAATTTGTGTATCTATTTTACTATTAAGTCATTATTTAAAGTTTAGCATAAGTTAGGGTTTAGGTTTAGGGTAAATTAGGGTTTAGGAGATTAAGATTTATGGTAAGTTAAGGTTTAGAAATTTGAGGTTTAGGGTAAGTTAGGGTTCCGGTTCTAGGATTTTATTGTAATTTTTTTAGGGTTTAGGGTTTGGGATTTGGGGTTTAGGTTTTAGGGTTTAGGGTTTAGGGTTTAGGTCCAGAATTTATAAAAATTAGGGACGGCCTACTTAGAATATTATGAACAACCAATCCGACAGTCAATTTTTTATATATATAAGATAGTAGTACATATATCATTATACCTACACTTATGTATATAATATAGTGACTAGTACTATATATATATATTTTTTATATTTGTGTATGTCTATATTAATATATTACATATACATATATTGATCAAATATTGGAATTCCATATATAGTTATATTTGTGTATCTATTTTACTATTAAATCATTGTTTAGAGTTTAGGATAAGTTAGGGTTTAGGTTTAAGGTAAGTTAGGGTTTAGGGGATTGAAATTTAGGATAAGTTAAGGTTTAGGAATTTTGAGGTTTAGAGTAAGTTAGGGTTTAGGGGTTAGGGTTTAGGGTTTCATTGTAATTTTTTTATCGATTTACACAGTAAAACAGTAAATATAATAGATGGTTCAGATTAGATCTTGTAATTTTTCAATGGTGAGAGTTTAATTGAGAGTGTGTGAAATGACATCAATACCATTCTCTTATATATTGCTTATTTTTCTATGGAGAAACTAGATAAATTAAATTTTTATGTCAATTTTTTTGACACTACGAGATAGATATGTAATTTACAAGAATGTGTGTTAAAATTTTGATCTTAAAAAATTCCTTTAGGGATGGGTAATTTACGTTTTAGTTGTAAGGGTATTACGGTCACATTTAGCGAAACTCATAGATGTAGGTCTAAATTAAGTCCAAAATTTATAAATTTTTAACGGCATGCTTAGAATATTATGAACAACCAATCTGACAGTCAGTTTTGTAAAATGATGATACATGATCGATTACGTTTCACAAAGGTCTTTCAACCCATATAACCAAGGAATAAAGGTAAGAACATTAGTGTGCATGTAGAGAATTCAAGCAATATAAGAATTAAAAATGTTTTAACAATAAAGAAGGCCATATATAATAGTTCACCTTGTAATAAAAGACACCGTACGTAAAAATTAGCCTAATCGAAGTACGTTTGGATCCCAGTCAATACAATTAAACAAAATTTGTGAAAACACTAAAATACACTCTTCTTATTTTCCTTATTTTCCTATGGGGGGAGTAGATAAATCAATTTTTTATGTCAATTTTTTTGACACTATGAGATATATATGTATTCCATAAGAATATGTGTCCAAAATTTGATGTTAAAAAATTATTTTCGGGAGGGGTAATTTCCGTTTTAGTTGTAAGAGTACTATGGTCACATTTGGCGAAATACATGGATCGATGTCTAAATCAAGTCCAAAATTTATAAAATTTTAAAGGCATGGTTATAATATTCTAACCAATCAATCTAATGGTCAATTTTATAAAATAATTAAACATGTCCGATTAAGTTTCACAAAAGTATTTCATTCCATATAACAAATGAACAAACGTAAGAACATTAATATACATATGGAGAATTCAAGCAATATAAGAATTAAATATGTTTTAATAATAAACGAGGACATGTAGAAAACTCCATCTTATAGTGATAAACATCGTACGTAAAATTTAGACTCGCCGGAGTACGTTTAAACCCCGGTGCATGGATGAAGGTTACGTTTATTTTGAAATGTCTTAATTTTTTAATAATTAAAGCCCGATAGGCCCGGCTCGTAAAAACCCGCAAAGCCCGCTTGAATGGGCCGGGCCCGGATCCTTATATAAAAGATAAAACCTGGCCCGTCCCGGCCCGCAAATATTAAAATGTTGTTGAGGCCCGGCCCGGCCCGGCCCGTGCCGGCTATACATGGGCCGGGCCGGGCTTTTTGCCGACCCCTATCCACGAGGGAGCAAAAAAGAGGGGGAAAGTGGTTACAAAAGGATCGTGGCCTATAAAGGGCATTAGCTTCCTACATGGGCATACAATCCCACATCACTCGGGTGTAGGAAGGTGATATGATTATATGTGCATACCCACATCTCTATAATAAGACACGTTTTGGGGTAGGCCCAAAAGTAAAACCGTGTGGACGAGACCAAAAGAGGACAATATCTTACTATATGAACTGGAATGTGACATCAAGTTTCTCGAATCGATAGGCATGTAACCTTCGGCGGAGTGTCGCCCCCCCCCCTCCCAGGCACGATGAGGACAATGATGCGAGCAGCGGAATCGACGGGACCTCTACTCTGGGTTTCGGTTTAGTTTCGTAGATTATTTTATGTATATTTCGATCGATGTACGTACACTTTTTATATTTAATGAATATTTTATTAATTTAATTAATATTTAATTCAGAAACAAACAAAAAAAATAACAACTTAGACGACGAACAAACAATAATGCGTCACCTAGGTTCAATCATTAAGACGACAATACATTCGTCGCCTAGGTGGTACCTTAGACGACGAATAATAATATTCATCGTCTAAGTAATACCACTTTGACGACAAATAATAGTTCGTCGTCTAAGTGAGTTCCACTTATTCGTTGTCTAAGTGATTGACCTAAAATGATGAATTATATTCTTCGTCTAAGTGGTAATACTTAGATGATGAATGGTGTTATTTTTCATCTAAAAGGAATGTAGGACGACGAATAATGTCATCCTTTATATCAAAAAAATTAATCGTCTAAGTACAAAGGCGACGAAACCTTATTTGTCGCCTAAGTACCACTTTACACGACAAAAAATAAAATTTTCGTCGTCTAAGTACTTAGACTAAAATTGTTAGACAATAAACCTTAGGCAACGAACCTTTTGTTGCCTAGATACTGAGACGACGAAAATGACCACTTAGGCGATAAAATTGGTTCGTCGTCTAAATGCGTTTTTCTGGTAGTGAGTGGACCTGCGGAAGTCTCTAATCACTCATCTGCGAGTGTCGGTGGGTGTTAGGACATGGCTAGCATGCAAGGTGGATTATTTTATGTTGAAAGGATATTGCATGAGGTGTGGCATGTATGATGATTTGTTGCATGATTTCCCTATCTAGTGTACTAGGTTGGAGGCCGAACTGGGAGCTGAAGGCCAGCAACTCGAGGAGGAGGAAATGTTGAGGTTGCAGGATGAAATATCAGTGATGACAGGATCAGGAGGTGGAGTTGGTTACCGTCAGGAGGAGTTCATGAATAATTGGGATAGTGACACTATCAAGGAGCTCCACGAGGGAGCAAGAAAGAGGAGGAAAGTGGTTACAAAAGGATCGCGGCCTATAAAGGGCACTAGCTTCCTACATGGGCATACAATCTCACATCGCTCGGGTGTGGGAAGGTGATGTGAATATATGTGCATGTCCACATCTCTATAATAAGACACGTTTTCGGGGTAGGCCCAAAAGTAAAACCGTGCGGACGAGACCAAAAGCGGACAATATCTTACTATGTGAACTGGAATGTGACATCAAGTTTCTCGAGTCGATAGACATGCAACCTCCGGCGGAGTGTCGTCCCCCCCTCCCAGGCACGATGAGGACAACGATGCGAGCGGCAGAATTGGCGGGACCTCTACTCTGGGTTTCAGTTTAGTTTCGTAGATTATTTTATGTATATTTCGATTGATGTACGTACACTTTTTATATTTAATGAATATTTTATTAATTTAATTAATATTTAATTCAGAAACAAACCAAAAAAATAACAACTTAGACGACAAACAAACAATAATTCGTCGCATGAGGTGTGGCCTGTATGATCATTTTTTGCGTGATTTCCCTATCCAGTGTCCTAGGTTAAAGGCCGAACTGGAAGCTGAAGGCCAGCAACGCGAGGAGGAGGAAATGTGGAGTTTGCGGGATGAAATATCAGTGATGACAGGACCAAGAGGTGGAGTAGGTTACCGTTAGGAGGAGGTCATGAATAATTAGGATAGTGACACTATCAAGGAGCTCCACGAGGGAGCTAGAAAGAGGAGGAAAGTGGTTACAAAAGGATTGCGGCCTATATGTACAAACGATTCAAGTATATTCCGGCTACATCTATTTATATGCTTCATATCCCAGATGTATAACAACCTCTTCCCCTTGCTGTTATTTCTGTAGGAAAATAATGTGATATTAAATAAAATTTAAAATTATTAATTTAAATAATTAATAAATATAAAATAAAATGAGAAAAACAAAATCTGGAAACTTTGAATTTGTTACCCAAACGGTTGATGTCGATGAATGATGAATGATGATCAATGAATAAAATTGAGTCGCGTGTATCACACGCTCTTCTGAAGAACTTTCATGCGGCCCACATGCTTGTATGACGTTGTTCTCCCCAGATAAAATAACTTGAAATTTTTTGTACCGCAGCACAAGAACTTCTTGTTGAGCTGAAAAGTACCTTACTCTATCACTGGAACTGAACTCGAAAGCTTGAGAGGGAGAGAAGAGATCAGAAGAGGAGATTACTTTCTGATGGGGTGTAGAATGAAGAGGAGAAGACCTCTATTTATACATGGAGAATGAGGATGAATATAAATATCGGCCACTCCAAAGGTCTTTGGTTTTGTAACAATTAACTAGCTAAATTTATTGTGATAACTTATTGCCAAAATTTATTCCGACAATAAGTTTGTAACCGGAATAATCTGAAAAGCTAAAAGTCTTCTAACCAAAAGGAATGTGGAAAGTCAAAAGTCACGTCAATTTTCATGAGTGCAAAAAAAAAATTTGTGCAACTTGGGCCTAAAATGCACACAAGTTCATATTGCAAGCCTAATTCAACCATGAGAGAGCTTCTCTACTTACTCACTCAAAGCATAGCAGAGTGAAATCATATTTAATGACTTCAACATTTGTAGTTTTCCCATGTAGGATAAAGTTCCTTCCTTTGTTTCAAGTGGCAAACTATGGGTGACAATTTCTCATTCACCTCTTAACCAATTTAAACAAGTGAATACATAATCTTTATGTACTATTTTAGAAAAATACAAATTCATATTTCTCTTTCATTAATATTAAGTGTATCTCACTTAATTATTGTATTTAAATTGTCCAACTAAAATAGTAAAAAACTATCATTTTTTCAACAATTTCGATTAACGGGAGTTGGAGATTGAAAAATACCATATCACAGTTAATGCCATTGCACATGGTAGATGAATTCCCCTTGTTTGTCTGTGGGAATAGAGAGAGCAAAAAAGATGACTGGGGATACAAATCCACCGGGGAGATGGCTTGATGTCAAAACTGATTTGGCTTCGACTGTCATTTATTTAGGAAGTGATGGTTCCAGGTACATGATTGGCACAACTATATTTGTTGATGCGGCGCACTCTATCGTCAGGCCTCGAATGCGTTCGTATATGTGATCGAGTCTCTTGTCCATGGTGCATCCTTTCGGCCCATTGCTATCTCACCAAGGTTTATTCATATGTAAGGTTTAATCATAGGTTAAGCATTGGCAATTGTATCAACTCCTTAGGAATCACAAAATATATGCTGAAATAATTTCCTTGTAGAATATTGAGACTGAAACTCAGTGCTATTTAATAATACTCAGGTGCAGATTTCAGGGACGGCCTACTTTTGTGCTATTTTCCATTGTGTTGCTTGACATTGGATTCTTTTGGTTTGTTTAGGTTCTTAAAGACATTAAATTTTACTGCGGTGTTTTGGGGTTATTATCATGTTGTGTATATGGTGGATTTTCCCACGCGTCTCAAGAAAAATTTCGTGGTGATTTGGATGAAGTTATTGGTATTCTAATGTCTCATTTTGTATTTGATATGATTTCTTTTTTTTATTCTTATGTATTGTATTGCTAGTAATAGTTTATGAGAATGTAGCTCAATTTATATGCTAAAGTGGTTGTAGATTATTATGATTTATGTTATCCAAGTTGAAAGAGATGTCGAAAGTGGTTGCAGACGTTTAACTGTGTATCACGTTACCTTAAACTGTGTATCAGTTGACCATAAACTGATACTCAGTTTACCTTAAACTCAATATCAGTTTACTCTAAACTGATACTCAGTTTACTCTAAACTGATACTCAGTTTACTCTAAACTGATACTCAGTTTACCTTCAACTGATACTCAGTTTACCTTAAACTCAGTATCAGTTTACTCTAAACTGATATTCAGTTTACCCTAAACTGATACTCAGTTTACCTTCAACTGAGTATCAGTTCACCCTTAATTGAGTATCAATTCACCCTCAACTGAATATCAGTTATGAACCTATAGTCTAGAGACCTTGACGGTCAATGGTCAAAGTCAATTGTTAACGATCATCGTTGCCGAAATTTGGTCAAAGTTACCAGAATCCGGTGGTCGGTCAACGCCATCGGAGTCTAGTCAACAATCAATTGATAGGTTATGAGAGAGTAATGATATTGAGTAATTCATTAATTAAATGTATGAAATTACATTTAGGCGCAGGGACATTGCTTAATTAGTAGAGCTGCTCAAAAGTCATTTGCAATTTGTATCTTCAAAAACTGACATATTTAGTCAGTATCAAATTCTACAAAACTGAAATAATGACCTGCAGCCCTCTATTGAGTTTTGACCTAGTAGTACATATCGATTCCAATGTTTTTTTCTCCTTGATCTTGCTAGTTTCTCAATAATTTATGACATTTGGATGGTGTACATCCAAAATAGTCCATATATGCCGCTCATTTATAGAATATTAGAATGCTTTTTTTTTATTGGATGAATAATGGGCAATTAATTAGTTCGAATGATCTAATATCACCGGCTAGAAATATGAAACTAGTTATTTAATTGTGACTCGAGTGATTTATTTTAAGGCGAATGATATACAAAAATATACATCTAACTTTGAGTTAGGTTATATCTGATCCTATTAAGTGTGAAGTTTCGCACTGAAATTTCACATCGAAGTTTTATTTTATGCAAAATCGACAAAACAATTCGAAAATTGAAACTATTCATCATTTAAATACACATGCAATGATCATGCTTGCAAAATTTCAGCTCAATTGAAGATGTTTTGACAATTTGATTACCACATCAAATTTTGAGCTAAATCGGACAATCTGTGTGCATTGTTAAAACAATGCGACGATCAAATAGTCAAAACATCTCTGATTGAGCTGAAATTTTGCAAGAACGATCATTGCATGTGTATCTAAATGATGAGTTGTTTCAATCTTATAATTATTTCATCGATTTTGCGTAAAATGAAACTTCATACCGAAGTTTCAGTGCAAATCTTTGCACTTGATAGGATATGCTAGGTTTTATACGAAAAAGTAGTGATATTAAACTAAATAAAATCCAAAAATACTAATTATTTAATTAGTAAAATATAAACAAAATAATCAAAGAACAAATTCTGGAAAGAAGATGAACTAAGTTGAGTCGCGTGTATCACACACTCTCCTTAAGAACTTTTACACCACCCACAGCCTTGCATGGTGTTGTTTTCCCAGGATAAAACAACTTGAAAGTTTTTTTACCGCAACACAAGAACTTCTCATAGAACTGAGAAGTACCTTACTCTATCACCGAATTTGTTTGGGGGAGTAGAGATCAGAAGAAAAAAGATGCTTTCTTTTTGATGGGATCAAGAATGAGGAGGAGAATGCATCTATTTATACATGTTGGGATGGAGTGGATCATCATTGTCGGTCACTCAAAGGTCTTAGATTACACACAATTAACCAGCCAACATAAATTCGGTCATTACTTTGTTACCAAATAAAAATTTGAAAGACCAAAAGGTATGTAACTATTGGAATGTGGAAAGTCAAAAGTCATGTCAGTTTTCATGAGTGCAAAATGAAATTTGTGCGACTTAGGCCCAAAGCGCACACAAATCCATCTTTGCAAAGCCCAATTAAAACGAGATTTGCACCCTCCCTGTGCGTGCATGAGAGAAATCATCTCTTACTTGCTCACTCAAAGCATAATATAATGCAATCATATTTAAGGACTTTCACATTTCATGTTTTCCCCATGTGGGATAAACTTCATTCCTTTTATTTCTAGTGATCAACTTTGGATGAGAATTTCCATTCACCTCGTAACCAATTTAAACAAATGAATACATAATCTTTATGTACTGTTGTAGGAGAACAGATATCCATATTTCTCTTCCATTAATATTAACTGCATCTCACTTAATTATTTTATTTAAATTGTCCTACTAAAATGGTGGAAAACCATTATTTTTCCAATAATTCTCCACATGAATGAACATTGGCAACCAAAGACTCGATAGACTTAGTGATAGATTATGCGGTTGAAAACCTACATAGGATAGGTAGGGCTTAACCCTTTGAACCTTCCCTTATGAAATCATGCTTACTTTACTAACTAGACAGTAGACGCGATGTCTTTGAACTGTTCGTCATTTGTGTAAACGATGGCATACCTCATGTAGGTATCTTCCTGATACTTTCAGTTCTCACTATTGTGTTTGTTTTAGCCCTGGACACACACCTCGTTCTGTAAGAGCTTAACAAGAATTGCTCCCTAAATAAGTCCCTTAGAAGCGGCCTCACTTTTCTCTTACATATGTGATTTCTTAATTAAGAGTAACCCACATTACTCCGCTCGGATTTTTGACGCATAAGAATCATTAAAAGCTTGGAGCTTAACCTCATTCCTTACAGGCATCATTGTTTTCATCATAGGAATGGACTTGGGAAAAATTCTCACAGTGATCCGGCATTGTCTCTACAATTTAGTTGTCCCCTTTGAACCTAAATCTTAGGATCTCTAGTCAACTAGGTTAGGTGTCCATTGTAAAGACTTTAACTCATGGGCTTTAATCCCATTCCCCTCGATGATTTTTCAACTAACTATCTATTTAGTCCTTTGGTTAACGGATTCTCTATGTTATCTTTTGACTTCACATTGTCAATGAAGATGACACCAGTAGAAAGTAGTTGTTTGATGGTATTGTGTCTTTGATGAATATGTCTTGAATTACCATTGTACATATTGCTTTGCGCCCTGCCAATTGCAGATTCACTATCGCAATGTATGAAAATTGCAGGCACAGGTTTCGTCCAATTTGGAATATCCTCTATGAATTGGCGTATCCATTCTGCTTCTTCCCCACATTTGTCTAGGGCAACAAACTCAGATTCCATCGTGCATCTGGTTATAATGATTTGTTTTGAGGATTTCCAAGACACTGCTGCACCCCCTAGTGTAAATACATATCCACTAGTAGACTTTGAGTTTTTCATTTAGAAATCCATTTTGCATCATTGTATCCTTCTAGGACAGCTCGATATCCGGTATAGGACAGCCCATAAGTATGAGTATACCTTAAGTACTTGAGTACTCTTACAATTGCTTACCAATTCATTCCTCCAAGATTACTTGTGTACCTACTTAGCTTGTTCACATCGTAAGTCAAGTCTGGCCTTGTACAACTTGTTAAGTACATTAGGCTTCCAATGACTGTAGAGTATTCTAATTGAGAAACACTCTCTTCTTTATTCTTCGAAAGATGAAGTCATGTCAATCGGAGTTCTGGCAACTCTAGAATTTTTCTTGTCAAATTTACCAAGGATATTATCCACATAGTGAAACTGATTCAGTATCAACCCTTCTGATGTCCTTGTGATTTTGATCCCTAAGATCACATCAGCAAATCCCATGTCTTTCATGTCAAATCCGAAATTTAAGATGTCTTTAGTGGATTTGATCATTTTATCATTACTTCCAAGAATGAGCATATCATCGACATAAAGACAAACAATGACATATCTATTCCCCGTTTCTTTGGCATACACACACTTGTCACATTCATTGATTTTAAAACCATTCGTGATTATGGTGTTGTCAAACTTTGCATGCCACTGCTTTGGTGCTTGTTTCAAGCCATACAATGACTTCACCAGTTTACATACTTTCTCCTTTTGATCAGGAGCCGAAAAATCCTCAGGTTGTTTCATATAGGTTTCCTCCTCTATATCTCCATTTAGGAAGGCAGTTTTCACATCTATTTGATGTACCTCAAGATTTCGTAAGGCAGCAATGGCAAGTACCATTATGATGGAAGTTATACTCGTCACTGGAGAGTAAGTGTCAAAATAATCCAGGCCATCATTTTGTCTATAGCCTTTAATTACAAGCCTTGCCTTGTATTTATCTATTGACTCATCTGCCTTCATTTTCCTCTTGAAAATCCACTTGGAACTCAAAAGTTTACAACCCGGTGGAAGATCAACTAGTTCCCAAGTGTGATTCTGCAAATAGAATCAATTTCACTTTTTATTGCTTCTTTCCACAGAGGGCCATCTGTGAAATTCACAGCCCCCTTAAAGGTTTTAGGTTCACATTCAAGCTTGTACATCATAAAATCTGGACCAAAAGATTTTTCAGTCTTTGCTCTCTTACTTCATCTGGATTCTACCTCAGACTCAGTTTCTTGGTCTTAGCCATCTTCTGTAGTGGCCTCATATGTCCGTTTAGAAGAACTTGCTTCTTCTCGGGACTTGCATGAAAATATAGTTTCAAAGAAGCATGCGTTCCTTGATTCCATTGTTGTATTTTCATGTATATCAGGAATTTTTATTTATGCACTTGGAACCGATATGCAGAACTATTCTCTGCATACCCAATGAAAATACAGTCAACCATTTTTGGCCTTTTTAAAACTTTTTTAGGTTTAGATACTGTCACCTTGGGCAGACATCTCCATACTCACAAGTAGTTGTAGAATGGCTTTCTCCCTTTCCACAATTCGTATGGAGTTTTCTCTTCTTTCTTTTTAGGTATCTTATTTAAAAGATAATTGGCCGATAAAATGGCATCTCCCCACTTGCTTGGTGGCAAACCAGAACTCAACAACATCGCATTCATCATATCCTTTAAGGTACGATTTTTTCGTTCAGCAACGCCATTAGATTGTGGTGAATAAGGTGTTGTTGTTTCATGAATGATCTCAAGCTGAGGACAGAAGTCAGCAAATGGTGATTCATACTCGCCTCATCGGTCACTTCTTATGAACTTTATAGTTTTGTTGGGTTGATTCTTAACCTCATTTTCATAGAGAATGAATTTCTATATAGCCTAATCTTTGCTTTTCATGAGGTACACAGAGCAATATTTCGTGTTATCGTCAATAAAAGTGATAAAGTACTTATTACTACTTTTCGTTTATGTTGCCTTTAAATCACATATGTCACTATGGATTAAATCGAGGAGTTCGGTATTTTTTTCAACGCTTTTGAAAGTTGTTTTTGTTAGTTTTGTCTCTACACAAGTTTCACACTTATGTTTAGCATCAATTTGGAATGTTGATAAGTTCTCCATGTTAATAAGTCTTTGCAAAGTATCATTATTAACATGTCTTAGTCTACCATGCCATAAATTGGAAGACTCAAGCATATAAGTGGAAGAGCTAGCTTCATTCATTTTCTTGACTATAGTCATTACATTCAGTTTGAACATACCACCACTCATATAGACCTTACCCACATACATTCCACTTTTAGACAAAACAACCTTGTTAGACTCAAATACTAGGCGAAACCCATGAGTCTTCATCAGAGTGCCAGACATAAGGTTCTTACATATCTCACAAACATACAGAATATTATTCAGAGTCAGTTCATTTCCAGAGGTCATCTTCAGCATGATCTTTCCTTCACCCTTAATTTCAGAGGTAGCAGAGTTTCCCATGTACATCATCTCACCATTCTCAGATGCCTTAAAGTGGAGAACATCTTCTTGTCAGCACACATATGACGAGTGGCACCAATGTCGATCCACCACTCCTTTGGGTTTGAGCCCACCATGTTCACCTCAGATACCACATCACAGAAGTTGATGTCAGACATATCCCTAAAGACTTCTTCAAGCAAGTTTAGCTTCTTTATTCTTTTTTTTCTTGGCCAACTTACAATCGAAGGATTTGTGACCAGTCTTGTCACAATTGAAGCACTTGCCTTCAAACTTTGGCTTCTTGTCAATGCCTTCCTTTGGTCCTAACTTGGACCCTTGGTTCTTGTTCTTCTTGGTTTTAGAACTTTGACCATGCTCTACCATATTAGCCTTGACGGAGTAGCTGGTGTTGCCCCAACTCTTTTTTTCTGACCTTCAATTTTTTTTCTTCAATGCGAAACCTAACAATCAGATCATCCATGCTCATTTCTTCTCACTTGTGCTTCAGGTAGTTCTTAAAGTATTTCTAAGCAGGTGGCAATTTTTCAATGATACATGCAACTTGGAAGCTTTCTCATAGAAGCATCCCTTTAGCATGAATCTCTTGCAAGATCAATTGAATCTCTTGAACTTGGTTGACCACAGTCCTATTGTCCACCATCTTATAGTCAAGGAAGTGGCCCACAATGAATTTCTTGGCGATGGCATCCTCAGTCTTATACTTCTTTTCTAGAGATTCTCATAGCTCTTTAGCGGTCCCCATGTTAAGATAAACATTGTATAGGGCATCCGACAAGCCATTCATGATATAACCCTTGCACAGATAGTCAGAGTTATGCCATGCATTTACAGCCGCAACTATTTTGTCATCAACTTGCTCATCATCAATCTCACTTTCCTTGAACAGAGGAGCATCCTAAGTCAGGAACCTTGCAAGATTCAGGGTGGTCAAATAGAACAACATCTTCTGTTGTCACCTCTTAAAGTTTTTCCTATTGAACTTCTCAGGTTTCTCTCCATGAGAAACTGGGACAGATACATTGGGAGCATGCACAGTAGGCATCCGGGTCAAAGACTTGGGTCTTTCCACAGATTTCTCATTCCCAGATTGGGTCGACATTTTCTGTAAGGACACACAAAGTAGTATTACTCTTTATGAACACTTAATCCGGAGGCAACAATCGTTTAGGCAATGGGTTAGTTCAACATCACAAAATAAAAGTTCTTAAGATTGTAGGAAAAAATAGTGATATTAAACTAAATAAAATCCAAAAATACTAATTATTTAATAGTAAAATATAAACAAAATAATCAAAGAACAAATTATGGGAAGAAGATGAACTAAGTTGAGTTGCGTGTATCACACACTCTCCTTAAAAACTTTTACGCTGCCCACAAGCTTGTGTGACGGTTTTCTCCCAGGATAAAACAACTTGAAATTTTTTTGTACTGCAACACAAGAACTTCTCGTCGAGATGAGGAGTACTTTACTGTATCACCGGTTTTGTTTGGGAGAGAAAAGATCAGAAGAAGACAGATGCTTGTTTTCTGATGGGATCAAGAATGAGGAGAAGAATGCCTCTATTTATACATGTTGGGATGGAGTGGATCATCATTGTTGGCCACTCAAAGGTCTTAGGTTACACACATTAACCAACCATCATAAATTCGGTCATTACTTTGTAACCAAATAAAAAGTTGAAAGGCTAAAATGTATGTAACTACTGGAATGTGGAAAGCAAAAAATCACCCCTCCCTATGCACGCATGAGAGAAAGTCTCTCTATCTTGGTCACTCAAAGCATAGTATAATGCAATCATATTTAAGGACTTTCACATTCCATGTTTTCCCCATGTGAGATAAACTTCCTTCCTTTTCTTTCTAGTGACCAACTTTGGGTGACAATTTCTCATTCACCTTGTAACCAATTTAAACAAATGAATACATAATCTTTATGTATTCTTGTAGGAGAACACAAATACGTGCTTCTCTTCCATTAATATTAAATGTATCTTACTTAATTATTTTGTTTACATTGTCCTACTAAAATGATGGAAAACCACCATTTTTCCAACAGGTTTAATATCAAACTTACATAATTACGAGAAAGGCCTCATCAAACAATTTGTATCGGAGGTTCTTATATGAACGTGTTCTCCTCGAACCCCTTCATAAATACACACAAAAAAGGTGGGTGAGTTTGATTTATATGTATTTGTGAGGGGTTTAAGGTGGACATGTTCACCCCAGTCTCACTCATACTGCAATTTATATATATAGAAGATAGATTTCAATTAAATTTGAATTCTTTGCTCTCTCCCTCTTTTAATTCATAATGGCTTCGAGTCTAACTCAAACAACATTTCAAGGGTTTACAATAGCCTGAGTTTTTTTTCCTTTCTTTTTCTGAATTCCATACATTCCTGTATCTTTGTTGTATAATTCAGGCCGGCCCATTTTCAACAAGAAAGAAAAATGATTAAAAATAATAATTGGGCTTATATGGTAAACAATCTGGGCCTTGAGCTCCACTGCCAGAATAATTTTTGCAACTCCAGTCAGTTTACAATAGGTACTAGAGAAACAACAATGCTACATTGCTACGTTTCCTCTTGCTAGTTATTTTCAAAATCTTAGGCACCAACCTGAGAGAGCGCCTTTCCGAGTTGTCATGGAAATGATGTGCTTGAAGCCTACAACTTGATTCCGATAGATTTGATCACCCAAGAACAAGCACATTCCGTCTATGTTCATATTGAGTCAGTTTCAATTAACCAATAATTGAGGAGAGTGTAGTATACACAGCACCTAGCTCTCTCTCTCTCTCTATATATATATAAATGTTTTGCTAACAAATATTATGTATGATGGGGTCGTGGGGTCACGTAGGTAGTCACTTAATTGTAATGGATCATCACGTCGTTACTTTCGTGCGATAGATCGAGCGAGGTCCTCTTCCATGAATCACATCACGTTGGACATGCCTCTTCGATCTTTCATACACTGGTCACGTTTATATGATCCTAGCTACAGAGTAATAGATAGATGGAAAATGATTTTAGGCCCCAAAATGATATGTCAAGCGACATTATTTTCATGTCATTATAAAATTTAATGTATTAATATATAATTTATATATGATATATTTGAAAAAATAATTTTATCCATCGTACATCTAATAATTATTATTTTTTTGAAACTCATTTCATTTCATTTCTTCTTTCTTCTTATTCTCTTTTCTTCTTCTAAAAAAAACATATATAGTATGAAATTAAAATTAGATCAACTAAACTTTAGTTTTTTCTCGATGTTCAAATTATTCAAACTCGATATTCAAGTGGAAGAACAAGTTTTGTGAAAGAGATAATCATTCAAATTGTTTATTCTTGAACAATTTTTTCTTCAAATTGTAGTTTTTTGAGAGGACTAGTCTTACGTTTTAATTGGTCAGCGAGATACATCAAACTTTGTAATATATCATGATTTCCTTTTTAAATTATAATTTTTGAACCAAATTTCATTTTTGATCGACTTGTATATTAATTCCTTTTTCAGAAAAATGTGTATTTAATAACGATTTTTTTTATATTACATTAACTAATCAATCTAATTAATAGAACTCATATATTGATACTTTCACTACCACATTTTAACCCATTGCCGGCGATTTTTGCCGGAAAAATCGCCGGTAATGTCTTTTTTTTTTTTAACATTGCCGGCGATTTTTCTGGCAAATCGCCGGCAATGTCCTGCCGGTAATTAAAAAAAAAAAAACATTGCCGGCGACTACATTTAAGTCGCCGGTAATGTCTTTTTTTTTTTTTACATTACCGGCGACTTACATTTAAGTCGCCGGCAATGTCTTTTTTTTTTTAATTACCGGCGACTTAAAGGTAAGTCGCCGGTAATGTTAAAAAAAAAAAAAGACATTGCCAGCGATTTTTCCGGCAAAAATCGCCGGTAATGTTAAAAAACATTGCCGGCGATTTTTTAAATCGCCGGCAATGGGTTAAAATGTGGTAGTGTTTGGTTTTAAACTTCATAATAATCATTAAAAAAAATTCAATCATAGTTATAATTAGAAAGAATTATAAAATGTAACGAATAAGATTCCATAACTATCGCTGAACATTTATATCTTTTAATTTGCAATGAATAATTTATTATAATTAGGATTCTATATTTAGTTATACTTAGACATTTATTATTTTGAGATTTTGCAATAAACTTTATAGTTTGATTTTAATTAGGTAATTAAATTACTAAATTAATTGAATAATTGATAACTGTTAGATGTACAATGATAAGATCTTCTTTTTACAAATTGATATTAAAATATGGTAATATATATATAATTATATAATGATATGGAAATGATGTGGCTTGACACATTATTTTGGGGTCTCAATATCTTAGACCCCTTTTGGGCCTCCTATCATATAAATATTTGACTCTTGCATAGTTGCATATAGAAACCTAAAAGTTACAGGTAACAAAAGGTTTTACTATAACAATATGACTTGCATAGTTGCATAAGGAAACCTAGAAATTATATTTCAATAAAATCTATTGAAAATATAGGAAGCATCATTAGAGATATTCTTAAGAATTATCTCTATTTATTAATTAATTAAGCTCGATGAGACTTCTATGGTTAGTAGTAAAATTGAACGTCAAATATTCAAAATGTCTCAAATTGTCCTTGCCACTATCAAATCTGACATTCAACAAACTTGGTATACAAAGGGCAAAAGAGTAATTAATACAAAAGAGTAATTAAAAATATTTACCAACGTTGTTCACTACTGCTCTGTTTAAAATGGCAAAACTACTCGACGACGCTCACATCTACTCTCTCTATTTGGATTTCGATCCTCTCTCAGTGACACTCCTTCCCAACGCATGTTACTCTCTAGGTACTCAACTTTTCATTTATTTCTCTATTATCAAGAAAATATGATCCGTGTGAAAATATGATTATAAAGAACTTAATACAACTGAAAATAGGCTCCACTAATACATATAAAAAATTCACACAGAATGTTGCTTGGAAACAAAATATTCTGTGATATATGAATTTCGTAAAGCAAATGATTTAGAGACGTCTGTACAATGTGAAAGTAATTTTCACACAAAATCCCATATGAATATAAATCAAGTAGGAGATAAAAGAGTGTTATAAAACTTCAGACGGCATGACGTATATGAAAGAAATTGTCAGAGAGCATAATTTGAACTGAAATAGATTTACGAAGGAAAATTGTATTGTTTATATACAGGCAATTGCATGTGTAATTTGATATGACATTCTCTTCTCTGTGTAAATATAATAATATAAAAATATGCACACGGATGGAGTATGTACATTAGAAAAGAAAGAAATTGAACTAATATAGTACAGGTTGTAGAACTGTACAAACTTTCCACTCTCGATCTCTCTGCCCTTCACCCAAAAAACACAAAGGCTCCAGTGCGTTCTGCATCTCCAAAATTTAAACCGGTCTCCTTATGCTTCTCCTCAAAAATGGACCACATAATTCTCACGTAAAGCTTGGATCTTTCATTCTCTGGACTATGAAGTTCATAGATATGCAGCAGTTCATCTGGGCCTCTCACGAATTCTCATTCTTCATCAGGGTTATGGTCTATGGTTTCTTAGCTTCACGAGATAATTATTATTGAGCGTTTTGTTTTTCGTCTGGTGACACTCAGCTCGGTGGTGGCCCCTGGCCTCGTTGGTGCCGTGCAGGTGCAGCCAGATGGAAAATTGGTGTGGTGGGATGAGTGAGGAGAATGCAAGAACCACTGTGGGTTTCGTTTGGCGTTGTTCAAGTTGTGGAGGAAGACCTGGGATGAACCAGGGCTGGCTAGGTGGTGGGCTGCAGGTTGGTGGAGGAGGGGATCACACCAATCGGAAACAAACCTTTGTCGAGAGCCGCTAGTAGCGAGTAGGAAGGCAGGTTGTTTGGTTTGTCGTCGGAGTATTGGTTCGATGGCACGACGATCTCTGCTTTGGCGATTCATTTTGTTAGGCGGCAAGGGTTGGCGAGTTGGGCTGCGATGTGGCTCTGGTCTATTCCGGTTAGTGAGGACCGTGACAAGTGGTACGGCGGTGGTGCATGGGAAGCGGCAGATGCAGCGATGTTGATAGGTCTTTCTTCAAGTTTGGGCTGGGCTGGCGGTTTACAGTGGGTTTGTGTGTGTGAGCTGACTCGTCTTGTGCATGGTGATTTGAATAAGAGTTTGTTAGGAATTATATATTTTGGGGGTTTTATTTATGACTATTGGGTACCTACTCTCTTGAGCTAGGGTTTTGGAGTCTGAGTTAAGTCGTGGAGCTATGTTGTTACACTCGGGAACAAGATGGTCTAATATCGAGCCCGTTAGGCTCATTAATATTGTTTCTAATGATGGACATTTAGCTATGGTGTTTGGTTGGAATGAGTGTCGTGGGATTACCATAATCCATCGTTCTATTGTGCTGTAATTGTTTAGTTATCAATAAAATTTCAGTTTCTAAATAAAATAAAATTGAAGAAGACCGATGTAGGATTAGTGGTTGACAGAATACGAGGGAGACTAGTATTTTTTTTAATCGAAATATAATATTGGAGTCTAATGAAATAAAATAAAGGTTTAAAACTTTAAAATCTGTAAGCCGGCCCACAAACTTTGTATTTGCAACTAAGCCTGGGCACAGGTCGGTTTGACCCTAAAATTAGAGAAACCGAAACTGAACTGAGTGATTGATTTTTGGGTCGAGTTTCAACGTAAAAAATAGAGAACCGAAGTGAAACCGAAGTGACAAAATTCGGGTCGGTTCCTCGGGTTTTCGATTTGAACAGATTTTTGAATTCTAGATCTGAGTTTTGACGACGCCGAAACAAAACTATCGACTCCTCGACCGAATCGGTCGACGAGAAGTGCGTGGACGAGAGAGTTGGTGTCGTCGACGAGCATATGCACCTTAGTTCAGGATGTAATGGCGGAGACGACTCTTGAGGTCGTAGAATTCGGCCGGTCGACGAGAAGCGCGTGGATGAGAGAGTTGGTGTCGTCGACGAGCATATGCACCTTAGTTCAGGATGTAATGGCGGAGACGACTCTTGAGGTCGTAGAATTCGGCCGGTCGACGAGAAGCGCGTGGATGAGAGAGTTGGTGTCGTCGACGAGCATATGCACCTTAGTTCAGGATGTAATGGCGGAGACGACTCTTGAGGTCGTAGAATTCGGCCGGTCGACGAGAAGTGAGTGGATGAGAGAGTTGGTGTCGTCGACGAGCATATGCACCTTAGTTCAGGATGTAATGGCGGAGACGACTCTTGAGGTCATAGAATTCGGCCAGGGTGAGTTTGTCGTCGAGGTCAACGAAGCAGTCGAGCACTAAAATTTGTCGGAGTTGATGATCTTGAAGGAGGAAGGTGGGAAGTGGGCGGTGACTCAACTCGAAAAGGGAGTAGAATTTTAATATATAAGTGAGATTCCATCGATGAGTAAAATATCGGATATCGAAAATATATCGACGTTCCAAAATTTGGATATATCGACGAAAATATCGATGAAATATCGATTAAGTGAAAATTCTGATGAAAATGATGGAAACTAATAAAAATACATGAAGATTTGTAATGAAACTTTTGGAGGTTGTTACATGATCAATTATCTACCTTATGTGAAAAGAAAATATTGATCAAACAGCAAGACATGAATTTGCTATATTACTATATGAATTAGTACGTGTTAAGTGCTGATAATTATTAAAATATAATTTATTAGTTCTATTTTTATTTTTTGATGGCTAAAACTTATGGGAAGCTAGGCCATCACGTCTGTACAATATATTAAACATCACACATCACAAAATCAAATATATAAATACTTCAAAACTACGTAGGGGACCTATAAGCTTCGAAATTCACACTATTTTTTTCATCTCCTTGTGCATAATCATATGCGTATTGTGAAGATTAATTATTAAATGATTGTTCTCCCATGTAATTCTGCATGTATTGGACATGTCACGTGAATGGTGGATTAGATATTGAGCATGTGAAGATTGGACATTTACCAAACTAAATGTTAAATGTGAAAAGTTTACGGAAATTTTGGGAAATTTCGGGGATATATCGAAAATATCGATAAAAATAGAACAATTTCGAGAAATTTAAAGATATATTTGAGAATTTTTCAAGTAACTCCAAAAAATCGAAATATCGTCGATAATATCGGTTCAAGACTCTTTATTAAGAGCAAGTGCACCGGGGCGGATTTCGCCGGCATCTGCTCGAGCACGAGGGAGGGGCCCGCCGGCAAGTGCTCGGAGGCCGAAAATGAGGGGCGCACCGGGGCGATCTTGCTTGAGCAGGTCGGAGGGGAGGAGAGCTCGAGCTCGAGCTCGAGCAGAAAGAGATCGAGCTGCTGCTCGCGCAGCTGGCGGACCCCACTTCACGTGGGTGACGTCAGCTGACGCCAGTTTTTTTTTTTTTTTTAACTTAAGGTAAAAGGTGAAAAAAGAAACTTACCAACCAATCAGTACGTGCCACGTGGCACGGCAGAAACAAAAAAAAAATAACGGGCCAGTTGATCTGGTCCGTAGATTTCGAATTCAAAAGTTGATCCAACGGCTCAGATTCAACCAGAAAAATCAGAACGGATATAAACGGTAATACCCAAAATATTTACAAAAAAATTGCAAAAAAATCCCAAAAAATTGCAAAAAAATCCCAAAAAATTGCATATCACCCCCTACTATTTTCCTATAATTAAATACTACACAATTTTTTTCACAACTCACTTCTCATTTGTGCACTACAAATTTCACATCTCCATCCATCTCTTCTCCATCTCTACTTTCATTTTCATGAGCATTTTTTTGAAAAATGGCCCATTGGCTTCGTTCCGAAGATTTGCAAATGTGCATCTCTTTCGCACGTCATAGTATCGATGAAGTCAACGGCAACAAACAAAGGAAAGATAAATTGTGGGAGAAAATTCACGCCGATTACATGGAAAATTGGGTGCCATCGGAAGGAGAAACACCTCGAGAGGAGCCTAGGTCTCAAATTGCGCTTGCGTCGCACTACAATAAATTCAAGATACTATTGCAGAAATGGGGTCAATGTTTGCGAGACGCACGTAAGCGTAGAGCTAGCGGCACTTCTCACATGGATGAGGTAACTACTTATAATCTAATTTTTATTTAATTTCATTTTTATTTAATTTCTCTCATAATCTCATTTTTATTTAATTTCTCTCATAATCTCATTTTTATTTTACCTATTTAATTTCATTTTTATTTCATTTCATTTTTATTTAATTTGTACTATGTAATTAATTAATTTAGTAAATTTGAATTAACTTTTTGTATGTCAATTTAATTTAATTAATTTACTGTATTTTTTTAGATTAAACAAGCTCAAGCATACTACTATGCCGCTAAGAAACGACCGTTCACCCACTTTGAATGTTATGAAGTTCTTAAGGACCATCCAAGTTACCGCGATGTTGAACCGAGCACTCCGTCTCCGTTTGTTGGCTCATATGAAGATACTCCCTCCGTTACCGGATCATCTCCAATCGTAAATTTGGGTGATGAAGGAGACTTGAATGAAGCATCACCCGCCTACGTTGGCACCGGTTCGTCGAGTCCGGTAAGACCAATGGGATGCAAGGCGGCAAAGGAATCAAGACGTCATAAGAAACAAGGTAAGACTCCTATTGATCAACGCACTGAGGTTTTGCAAACTATGGCAAGTGATCAAGCAGCGTGGCATTCCACGAGAAAGATACAAAATGAAAGTCAGCTCAATTATTACGCCAAGTATATAGAACTTCAAGAACGAAAAGAAGCAAGGGCGGAAACTGAGCTCCAAATAAAGAAACATGAGGAAGAAGCAAGGATCATGACCATGAACTTGGAGGCTATGACCCCGATCTCCAAAAGGTACTTTACCAAGAGGAAACTAGCTATCCTTAAGGAATCAGAAGATAAGGATGGTGAAGCTTCCGATGATACATTTGCGGATTGTTATCAACCACGCGTACTCTTTCCACAGTAATTATAGCGCCCTATTGTATTAAGAATAAATGTTGTTTATGTTTTCATTATCGTTCCATTATGTTTTCATTATGTTTTCATTATCTTTCCATTATGTATTTGAATTTTCGAGAAATAAAATTGCATGTGCTTTATGAAATAACTTGTCTGCGTAGAGGCATAATCTAACATTTAAAATTCAAACACATCATATTTATTACACAATTTCAACTATCGAAACACACTTACTGAATTGAAAGCACATTTATGAAAATTAAGCACACATAGTAAAAATTTAAACACAATTAATTATAGTCTTTCTCCAGTCTCAAGCATCCAGTTGTGCTTCACCAGGTCCTTCTGAAGTTCGTTATGGATATAAACAGATTGGAGATCGGCAACACGATCATGAAACCGTGACATATTAGCCCCATCTCTACTCATTGGCTGAAAAGGAATTCGATTCCCATCCTCATCAATAGGCCCATCATAAACTTGGAAAGCTCGTACTGGGTTTTGCATATCTTCTTCTGCATTCTCTTCAAACTCTTCATCTACGAACTCACTCTCAACTATCATGTTATGCAATATGATGCAGGCTAACATGATAGTTTTGATCAGTGATTTCTTGTGCAATGTACAACTATGACGGATAATTGCCCATCGGGATTGCAGGATGCCAAAGCATCTTTCCACATCTTTCCGGTATGACTCCTGTTTCTTTGCAAACAACTTATCTGGCGGTGTTTGGGGGTTAGAAATTGTTTTCACAAATGTAGAGTACCTTGGGTATATTCCGTCTGCAAGAAAATAAGCGTTGGAATACCGCTCTTCATGAACTTCATATACGGCGGTTGGGCTTCTTCCGGCAAGGAGTTCGTCAAACACATCTGATTGGTGGAGCACATTAATGTCGTTTTGAGCGCCTGGAACCCCGAAGAAACTGTGCCATATCCATGTATCATACGAGGCCACTGCCTCTAAGATAATGGTGGGATGACCCTTTCGCCCTGAGTACGCCCCTTGATGAGCTGTTGGACAATTCTTCCATTCCCAGTGCATGCAGTCGATGCTTCCAATCATACCTGGAAAACCTCGTTGTTGGCCCTTAGCTAGAAGTCGTATGAGGTCATGTTCTGTTGGAGGGCGGAGGTAACGTTGACCGTAAAGGAGAACCACTTGTCGGCAAAACTCCTTCGTACATTCTAGTGTAGTGGATTCACCCATCCTTGTGATTTCAGCACACTGATCTGCGGCTGCGCCGTAAGCCAGCATTCGCAGCGCAGCGGTCATCTTTTGTTGGGGGAGGAGGCCTAGCAATCCAGTGGCATCCGGTCTCTGATGCCAATATTCGTCGAAATTGCAGAGACCCGTCATGAGAGTGTTGAATAAGTCTCTGCTCATTCGGTACCTTCGCCGAAATTCTTGCACGTTGAAGATCGGGCGTTCGATGAAGTAATCTTGCAAGAGATTATCTCCCCTGGACGCCCTCAATCTTTGTCGATTTGCTTTACGACCCCGACGTGATCCACCACCATGCGGTTCATCATCAAGTTGTGCCACCTCCACGGCCACGAGATCCACGAAAGATTGCTCTATCTCGTCATCCTCCTCGTTTTGTAGTTGCCTCATTCGAAAAAAGTTGTCGAAGCTAAAAGGATTCATCGAAATTTGATGATTCAAGGATTGGAAATTGTGGTGATTGGTGTGATAGGAATGAGAGAGATGATAATTTTATACCAAAAGCTCACCGACACCGACAATCGGCTTCAATTATTTCGTTATCCGGAGATGACACGTGTCGCAATCTCATTCGTCGGAAATCTCACCGACAATCGGCCTCAATTATTTCGTCGATATTGTTATCCGGAGATGACACGTGTCGCAATCTCATTCGTCGGAAATCTCACCGACAATCGGCCCCAATTATTTCGCACATATCGTTATCCGGAGATGACACGTGTCGCAATCTCAGTGGTCTGAAATCTCACCGGCAATCCGGTTCAATTATTTTGTCGAAATCGTAATTACGTGATAACACGTGTCACGCCCTCATTCGCTCAGCGAATAGTAACTGCTAGAGCAGTTGGTGAACTGGTGCGTGCAGTTTTGGAACTGCTTGAGCAGTTCTGGGATTGGCAACTGCCAGAGCAGTTTCCGGCAACTGCTTGAGCAGTTGATGGAAAATGGGTGTGGATGCTCTAACATAAGCTTAGTGGTATGAACAAATCACGCATGGACGCCCATGCCTATTTGCAACAATGGAAAGTCGGCCCAGCACTCCAAGGTCCACACAGTCCCAGGAGACAAAAGACGATCGCCCAGAATTCAGTGTGACGCGTTGTACTATTTAATCTGAGAAACCGCATGGCACACGTGAGCGCTGTGGTACCACAACCAATCAAACGAAAGGAGTTGATAACTTCACTGACGTGGCAGAATCTTATCCGGACACGACATATAGGACACTCGCACGTGCTTAACACACTCTCTCTTACTGCCAGCTCACTGGCACTTGGGGCAAGCAGAATCATTTCGACGGGGCCATAAAGATTAAAGACAGGGTAAAAATGCCTCATTTACGGAAACTCTCCTATGTCGAAATCTAAAAACGCGTTTGCACTTTGCACTGTCTAATTTTTTCAATTCAACAAGCTCTTAATTACAGTCCAAAACTCCATAAAAGAAGCAAAATTTAAAACAAATACCCATAACGTTAAATAAATAAAAAATGGAGCAGAGACAAAGATAAACCCACAAGATAACGAGGGTTTTACCCCACCCAGTTGACCACTGCAGCTCCGACCATCCATTTTTCCCTCATCTGTAAAAGCTTAAATTACCCTCTTCTATAAATCTTCCACCCAAATTTTCCATTTCCTCTTAAATTTAGAATATTCATATTCATATCCACTTCAACCAATCCTTCCTTCCAGGTATTCTTTCCCTCTCTAAATCTCTATTCGCAGCACCCAAAGATCTGTTTCTTCACACCCACCTCAGATAATTAGAAAAGATTTAATATTTATGGCGGAAAAGGTCACAATTTCAGAAATGGTAGTTTCTTTGGTGCCTGACTTTTGCAGCAATTGAAAGAAGGAAATTCAAAGTCTTTGGTAGTAGTTTCAGAGCCTTCTCTTCTAGACCCAGTTCATGTTTTCCTTCTCATTCATCTTGAGAGGGTCTTGATCTTGGGTGAGAAAGAGTCGGGTCGGGTCAAAAAAATGATGTACGGAGCGAGACACAAGAGAGAGCTGTCATTGGAATCCCTAGCGCAAATCCCAATCCTCCGGCCGAGCATCCACGCCCGGCGGGCGAATCTGACGGTGAAGTTCCAAGACCTCTACGGCTTCACCGTGGAAGGGAATGTGGATGACGTCAACGTGCTGAACGAGGTGAGGGAGAAGGTGCGTCAGCAAGGTCGTGTGTGGTGGTCGATGGAAGCCAATAAAGGGGCAAATTGGTATTTACACAGGTCGGCTTCCGATGCCGGAACAAAGTCGTCGTTAAAAGCTTCGCTCAAGTTCACGGCGCTGGCGAATGCCATTACTTTAAAGAGGTTGATCAGGAAAGGGATTCCGCCGGTGCTCCGCCCTAAGGTTTGGTTCTCGCTCTCCGGTGCCGCCAAGAAGAAGTCCACCGTGCCGGAGAGTTACTACAATGACTTGACTATCGCCGTTGAAGGGAAGGTCACGCCGGCCACGCGCCAGATTGATCATGTGAGTTTTGATAACATAAGAAAATTGGATCTTTTTTACTTATTGTGTGTGTTTTTGATCTTTGTTGTCCATCTGTGATGACAATGTTGATGTTTGACAAATTATTAGTAGCGACATTTTCGATTGATAGGTCTATATGTGTTGAACTGTTGATAGATTTGTATTGGATGTTGTTTTGTGTGTGTGTGCAGGACCTGCCTCGGACGTTTCCTGGTCATCCGTGGTTGGACACACCGGAGGGACACGCTGCGCTTCGTCGAGTTCTTGTTGGGTATTCGTTCCGTGATTCTGATGTTGGCTATTGCCAGGTGAGTCTTGCACTCTTTTGCAAATTTAAAAAGGGTGTGGAAGTAACTCTGGTTTGTTGCTCTGAACTGATATTGATTGTTGAGAAGAAGCTTGTTCCGAATATTGCAGAAGCTTCTTTTTTTTAACTCTACTTTTGTTGGTTTTACTTTGTTTTGAGAGATTCAGTGTGAAACCAATTTCACATGTAAGAAAATGAGTTTTGTTATGGTTCTGTCCATCTCCTCCTTTCTTCTTTATGCAAAACCTCTAATTGACAGAACTTAATTTCATTAAGTGGATATCCTCCCTCCTGTGTTTGTCATTTTGTTCTCCATTTCAGCTTCGGTTCTCAATAAGCAATGATTTTCCATGTCAGTCAGAAGTAATGTCCTGTTGCTGCCATAGGTTCCAAATGCTTATGGCTATTACTACTTCATGTTGTTCCCAATTTAAGCACCCACTGAATTATGCAGAAGGATGGAGCAGTTTATACAATAACACAATGCTTAATCACCACTTGATGTCTATCTTTTAGTGCTTTCATAGAATATCTGATTTTATGTATCTTCCCAGATAGTTAATAGAACAAAAGTGGTTTCTCCTTTCTTTAACCGGGGTGTTTCAACTTTGGTGGTGCAGGGATTAAATTATGTTGCAGCATTGCTACTGCTTGTGATGAAAACAGAGGAAGATGCATTTTGGATGCTAGCTGTTCTCCTGGAAAATGTCTTGGTTAATGACTGTTACACTACTAATCTATCAGGATGCCATGTTGAACAAAGAGTTTTCAAGGATTTCCTTGCTAAAAAGTGTCCGAGGTACCTTTTCTTATAGGGATTTAGTCTTTCTTTTTGTTATTGTTCTGTTATAGAAATGGTTTCCTTCTATATATTTCTAAATTCTTGAAGAAATGCAGGATTGCGGCGCATTTGGAAGCATTGGACTTTGATATATCACTTGTTGCCACTGAGTGGTTTCTGTGCCTTTTTTCTAAGAGCCTGCCTTCGGAGGTTTGAAACAGTATTGACTCTGTCTCTCTTCAGTCCATTAGATACATACTATTTTTCTCTGTGGCTAACACATTTTCCCTGTGATTTTCTTCTCTTTTCAATCAAAAGACTACTCTAAGGGTATGGGATGTTCTTTTCTATGAGGGGGCACAAGTTCTAATTCATGCGGCTTTGGCAATCTTTAAGGTACCAGAAGTTGTAGGTTTCACATTTGTTTCTATTAGTTGTGTGCATATTTACATTCTCTTGGCTGTATCAGTAAACATTGATACTCGAAAAGGTTGTCTGATTTCGTGACTTGCAATTGCAGATGAAGGAAGACGAGTTGCTATCAACGCATCATGTTGGGGATGTAATTAATGTTTTGCACAAGACGACTCATCATCTATTTGATCCTGATGATCTATTAACGGTAACTAATTTTTGTCTGTGATTGCTCTTTCAACGATACACTAGAGGGAAATTTGACATAAGTTGCATGCATATTTACATATCGTCTTTTGGCATGGATCTTGAGTTCATGACATTAGAAGACAGAATAGATCATAGATTTATAACTGATGTGAAAAAGGCCTGGGTTGTCTGATTTTAGCGAAGTTACTATGCATGGGAAAAACACGTTGTTTTTCTGTGGATACGCATGTCATTGAATTTCCTTTTCTAATAGACTGTCAAAATGATCCAGGTGGCATTTGATCAGATAGGGTCTTTTACGACCAACACTATATCGAAGCAAAGAAAGAAACAAGAGCCAGCTGTGATGAAGGAGCTCGATCAGAGATTTAGACGGCTAAATTCCTTGAAAGTGGAAGATGAATAACAGATCGAGCTTATCAAAATGTGGAATGTCATACAATCTAGTCGGGTCAGTTGCTCCTCTAAGGAAGAAAATATGAGTTTGTTGTTGCCTCCTCCTGTTTGTTCCTGTAAAAAAGGAGGAACAGACGAGCAAAGCGAGTTGCCTCTCAGTTGTCTATTATTAGGATCTGTGTTGTTGTAGTAGATGATCAATGTACATTTCTGACTCTTTACAATATACACTGCAAATTAGGGCAATGTTGCAGCTTTCATGCCCTGTGATTTTTGCTTTAATGTTATGCCTATACTTTTGAAAATGAATGAATCAAAATCTGATGGTTTATTCCCAAACAAAGCTTGTTTGAATCCTTGATTTCAAATCTTCATACCCAAAAAAGTAGCATGTTATTACATAGAAGATTATATTTTTGGAATGGATATTTAATTATTTAGAGATTTTCCACATCACCTAGTACCCAATAAATAGTGTAATAGGCCAAATCTCCCTCCAACCTCAGAAACTCTTCTGCTTGCTTGTTTTCTTCACTAGCTCACTGAAAATTTCCTAAAAATAAAAATGCAATCTTTATCAGAACCCATTTTAAGTCTCCATTTTTACTATGCACCCAAAACCGCAAATCACTAAACCCTCCAAAACCCGACCCGGAATCGAATCCCAATGTCATCACCGGAGCGGCAACCCTGGACGATCGATCCCGACCTGGACGGAATCGACCTCGACGCCGCCGACTTCACTTCCTGCCTCCCACTGAAGAAAGTCCCAAACGGCGACGTTTTCGAGGCCTCACGCGCCGGTGACGTCGACAGGCTCGGTTACTTGCTGGAGTCGGGAGTCAACGTCAACGCTCGAGACCAGTGGGACTCGGTGGCGCTCTACTACGCTTGCCTCGCCGGACACCTTGAGGCGGCGAGGATGTTGCTCGAGAGCGGAGCCATTTGCACAGAGCATACGTTTGATGGAGACAGGTGTCATTACGCGGCGCTGAATTTGAAGGTGAGGAAGCTTTTGAAGGCGTTTGAGGCCAGGCCGCCGCCGCTTGGGGCGTTGCAGGCGGCGATGAGGGACACGTTCTTGGGATGTGGGGCTAATAGGGCCTATTTGGAACAGGCCCAGTTGGAAATTTCAGGTATATAATCTATATAATCTACTCCTACATTGAGATTGTGTTGGGTTTTGGATTTAATGTTTGTATAGCTGAAAGGTTTGGTATACAATTGTAGAAATGTGTGTTGTTAGGGTGAACAAAGAATGTTCTTAGCTCATTTGTTGATCCTATATGGCATGAAGCTCGGTTTGGTTGAATGTGCTGAGTGAGATAGAGGTTGGGTACTGAGACCCTTGTGTATGTGGGTTATTAATGAAGAGGCAGACAAGTGTAGGCCTTTCCTGTTTTGTGTTTGTGTTATATGAAAATGTAGAGGGATGAGTCATGGATATTCTGATTAATGCCGATGAACTTGATACATCTAAGATGATGTTTTGATGTAAAGCACTAGAAAGTACAAACTTTAAAGTCAATCCTGCTAGTAGCTTAAGTTGTGATTTATGTCCATTGCAGTTACATCTGTGTCAATGTTGGTCAGCACATATGGTCTTGCATATATATTTCTTTTCGAGAAGAATATGTATGTTAATGTGACATGCAGCATTTGATGTTCGTGAGTAGGTCTTTCATTGGATGATGGATCCAGTACCAACTACTTCCCTCCAGATGTGGTGTTTTTCGTTCAAGGTAGAGCCATTGAAGCTCATAGAGTCATCCTGAGTGCGCGGTCACCATTTTTCAGAAGAAAGTTTGCGACTGATTGGAAAGAACGAAGAGAAGTAAGATTTGCAAGGGAAAAGTTGTCATACTCTGCTCTATACAGTCTTATGCAGTTCTTTTACTCTGATAGACTCGAGGTTGCTGTAGATGATATGGAGGATCTTGTGAGGATCTGCAAAGTATGCAAATGTGAATCTCTTCAAAGGATTCTCGAGAAGGAAATGATTCACCAAAAGTATGCTGAGTACAAAGCACTGAGAGACATAGACAGCTCTATAAAACGGTTCATCTTACAAGGTGTGTCTCTTCCTGAAGAAGATCGACTGCCTGCGACCTTGCATGAGATCCTTCAGATTTCCCTTGCAAATTCTGCCAGGGATGTTAGCCTAGAAAGTTGTGTTGAAGAAGTAACATCTGCAGTTAGTGTCTTGCAAATCAGTGATTTTGTAGAGGATCTTGCAGATGTTTGCGTAAGAGTTGATAAAATGAATTTTCGATGCCATCAAGTTGTTTTAGCATCAAGGTCAGAGTATTTTAAAGCAAGATTATCCCGTATGAAGGACTTTTATGAAGGAAGAAGCGATGTACCTGTTGATATGCTTCCATGTATTGAGGAACATGATTTGAGTCCTGAAGCATTCGAGAAGATGATCGAGTATATGTAAGTGCTTGTTTACGTGAAAGAGAATATATGAAGAGATATGTGTTTCAGAGTGTGATATTCCCTTTAACAGTTTATTATTACTTCTAGTTTTTATTTGATTAACCAATAATAATAATTAGGAATCTCTTGCCTTGTCAGCATTGTCCTTTTATAATGGTGTGATCAACCTTGCATAATGATTTGGATTTGTTGTGCCATGCAACTTATGTTGACACCTTCTTTGGTTTAGGTACACTGATGGATTGAAGGATATAGATCCTGATCAGGTAGCACATATGTTAGTAGGATTTTTTTAACTTTATTGCAAGGACTGTGTCATATGACATTTTCTTGTCTAATAATGAATGGTAAACGGCAGGCTGGGGAAATTTTTGATGCTGCTTCCAGATACTTATTATTTCCTCTGAAGCGTGCTGTAGCTGATGTACTACTGCCGCACCTGGAAAATGTATCACCTGCAGAATTGTGCAATTGGTTAATGTTATCAGAAATGTATGGTGCTTCTTTATCTTCTATCCTGCTCATCTCTCTTCCTCAGATATGTTTATCACCAATTTATCATTTTGACTGATGGCGTTGGTGTGTAGGTATGGTGTACTGAAGATAAGGGAATTCTGTCTAGATACGATGGCTTGTAACTTTGAGACGTTTGCTGATACTCGTGAATTCCGAGCAATGCTGTTGACACTGCCTCCACCATCAGGGGACTCATCACTTCGGACAACTCTTCCAAGTGCACCGGGAGCTGAAGTCAATACAGACCACCGCAATGTTCTTGATGACTTGCGAGAAAAATGGCTTGAAGCTGAAGCTGCTGAGCTTGACAAGAGAGATGAGAGTGCACTACTTTTTGATAAACGTCTCGAGATGCTTGTGGTTGTTGCAGAACAAGAAAAGAATGATGGAGATCATATGGATGATATCAATCAGTCCTAGACAATCGTTGTACTTCCCTCTTGCCAAGTGAACACAAAAGAATGTAGGTTAGCCAATTTTGTTTCGTTTCGCTTATCCTATATAAGATACTATGTATTCTTCTGTCCTCAAAAAAGAAAAATTAAGAACAAAGTACATTTTTTTGTTAATGTTACACCTGCAATGAAATATAAAGTAGATTTAGTTGATATATACCCAAACAGAGATTACTTCATACTTTTAAATTCAAGAAGATGGGAAGCCAGGAAACCACTTATTGGTATATCAGACCTCTCCATTGACTAAAATTGGTACATTCACAGTCATGGCTTATATCCTGGTCAAATTGAGTAAAAATTTACACAAGTTATGCATTTCCTCCTGTGGTTTACAAGAGCAAGAGCAAGGGAGCGACTGGTAATAGCAATCTCGCTTCCTCTTCTTCCTGCTCTGAAAAAATGTAAAACTGTAAATGAGTACATCCTGTCGTCCTTAAACCGTTAAGGAGGGTCATTTCATTTGCTTGAGTCATTTTCTGTCTATTGCGAAGTTGTATCATCTGAAGTAGACAAGTTGGAGACTTCACTAGCCAAAACTGCTTTGCTGTCACCTCCATTGGAAGCTTTCGTAGGGGAATCATTAGGAGTGTTAAGCTCTGATTCTCCTCCTGCTTGTTGCATACTCCAGTACATGATGCTTGCAGTCAATGTAAGGATCATCTTCTGGTTTACCTGTCAAATCAGACAGTACAACTTGAATGTGATACTATTTAATTAATAATAATAATAATAATATATAAACAGCAATTTGTGTCAAATTAAGTTCAACTAAACAATCAGAATATGTCACAAACTTCAGCTGTAGTTTTCTTTGCTCATACTTTTTAATATCAACAACAGACAATCACCATAGAAACAGATGATTTTTGGCCATACCAAGGTTGGATGAATTTAGCACTTAATAGATTTTAATGAACTTAAAGTAGATATTCTAAATGCTTCAATGCTGCTCTGCAAAACTCATATGTAGCATTGCAAAAGAAGGCCCATCCTTCTGAAACGGAATTTTGGGATGAAGACCGTTCCTTAATAGTTAAAACCAGATAACTAGATTGAGTATTAGCGATCTAATAAGATGCCACAGCTGACAGAAAGTCACTGATGGTTTCATGTCCAAAATGACTGATAATTATTCATTACTGCTATATAGATCTTTACCTCCATAATGTCCTCAGGTAACAAGAAAATGGAGCAACCAAGCTTCCGGGCAACACTGATTATATATGTTGCATTCATCTTCTTATCTTCATCTGCAATGTTGATGAGTGAAGTGAGAAACCTCACATGATAACAAAACAAAGACAACTTAGATCAACTAATACATTTTGCCACTGTTTTTATTCAAGAGTGTTCTTCATCAACAACAATAAAACTTCCATTTTTCTGTAAGTTTACAACTATATTTAGTAACAAAAAGCAAAATCGTGCCATGAACTACAGAATGGCATACCAGTTTCACCCTTCGTAGCAAGAGTCCAATTCACCACCCTTGGCTCCACAGCACTAAGAAGCTCCAGGAAGAAAACTCCACTTGATAGGTTTTTATCCTACAATTTGGAAGTTCAGAGAAAACCGCAAACACTAAATTGATAAACCACAAGGAGATTATCAGATATATGTCATTTTCTGTCAAAACTAAAGGAACTAGTGTATTAACTTACCTTGAAACTCTCCATTTGGGAGGTTCTACCTGCCCTCTTCACTTTTCTGTTTGCCCAGTTTAGTATGTCATTATCAGTCATCTCTTTACCAGCTTTATCTTGAGAGTGTGATCTCAAGTTTTTCAACAGTTGAAGCATACTAAATCTCATCAACTGCCACAAAAAAGCTGAGGAAAAGGGAAAGAAAATAGTTGTTACATAACATGAGCTTGTACAAAAGTGACTTTCACAGTTCATTTTGTGGAAATTTTCCTCAAAATAAAATGCCAATTTACTAACCAAATCAGTGTCTAGTACACAAAACTTACTCGATTTCTTGACTAATGTTAGAATTTAGTATGACGGTATTTATAGCAAAAGACTGCAAATGAAAACTTCCAACTCACCCAGTAGGAGCTTCTTATTTCCTTGCACAATATCGTTACCAGCTACATTCACAAGCGAGAAATTCAACTCCTTGCCAATCTCTATAACTTGGTTGCAATTCTCAAGCTTTCTGAAAGGCATTTTTATTGGAGGCTTTGAAGCTTTTTTCCAGTTGACTGATCCAGGCGAAATCTTGTCAAGCACTTCCAAAAGAACCCATCTGCATGCAAAAGGGATACATTTCAAGCACGAGTCAACCAAGCTAGATATGCAAGTGCTCCTAAAGGATCAGAGGGAGGAGGACTACAAAACTCACCCATTTCTGACATCTTCAAAAATATTATTAACATAGGTAGCAATTCCAAGGCTGTTAATCCACAGTCGAAAACATCTTTCTTCCCGAGAAGTTTGTGCATCATCTGTCATCATCTCAGCAAAGGACATTTTTTTACTGTCTGCTGTCAACCCATTTCTGCAAAGATCCCACAAAACATACATTGAGATTACTAGTGTGCACTGGGCTCAAAATATTTCCAGGAAAAAAGAAACTATTTTGTGCTGCGAAAAAATAAAAGCACTAGGCACATTGTAGATAGCTGCAGCATACAAGAACCTAAAATAAAAGCCATTAAATTAATACAGAACGAGATTTCAGTTGATAATACAATAGACTGTGTTTACTAATAGGTGGCAGAGGTGCACCAGTAATATTGTTTGCAATTAGAATAAATTTTGATATGTGAACACCATATCAGCATTAGTTCCGGAGAGAATGCTGATGCACAATTTATGTCAATTCAGAATGGAACTTATGCAATTAAGAAGACAAAAATAAAAATGAATTTTCCGAATTGCACGCTCAAACAAAAGCACTTTGGAAAAAAAGTTGCTTGCCTGTGCTGGAAAATTTGTGCAACGAATGCAAGATTAAGATTTGGTGAGCCCTCAGTAATGTCTTTAGGAGTGAGGTATCTTTTGCAATCCAATTTCTCAGCTTGCTCGAGAACCATGTTTGCTCTTTGTGTAGGATCTTTCATATCCAAGGCAGCAGGGCCTGAGAGCTCTGGTGCAAGCGCATTGAGCAGATATGCATAAGCCTCTCCATCCTGAAAATGCATAATATTGATAAGTAATCAGAAAAACATCTTGAAACATACATTAGGTAATTAAGGAAATTAATGTTGATTGTTGAACAATACGGAATTATTGCTTTTATATGTGAGGAAGCAACAGATTCAAGCTGTACAGACATATTGTGACCAGAAAATTTACTTAGCGATGAGTACATATGAAGGATCCCAGCAAAGTGTCCCCAGATGAAAATATGCATGAAAATACATCAAGAAAAGAAAGTATTTCTTATCCCAAAACTGGAAAAGTCATCAAGGCATGCCTACTTATAAGCACGGATAGCAACATGGATGTTTCAGGAAGTATCAGTTCTTTGGACTTAGGACAATAGAACTAGATGAATTGGTACGTAGATGCTAAGTGCTTATCATTAATCTAGCCTGTCCAGCTTGCTCTTACCTTGACGTCTGATGAGAAGTTTGTAACTTGCTTTTCATATCCAGCTTTTTTCAAATGAAAATTCATCCATTTTAGGAGAACCTTATCAGGTGGTAGACCCAAGAGCTCCTCCACTTCCTGTCCAATTATCAACAATTTCTGTATTGATTAATATACGTTCATCCATGAAGATTAAAAAAAAATTGAACATAGATTATCCATCCTCATTTTACCAAGCCTAGAAGGAACTTAAGAAGAAGAAATATTGACCTGACTGTCATCCACTAATTCCACAAGTTGGGGAGTTTTCTTCAGATTGAGATCAGCTAACAGTTGAATCTGATTTTGATCACATGAATAGTTTATGCTTCATTAACCAAAAGTTTAACCATTATGAAGTTTGCAGAAGCTTAATGAAGGAATTAGTACAGCAGCACACCTTTATTATTTGAGAAATCAAGCCAAGCAAAAGATGAGGCTGCAAAATAGCATATCATAAACATGTTATGAGTTAGTAAGCAAGCTCAGAATACATGGTATAAAACTCTAAAAGAAATTAACGGGCAGCTTGCGGCGCTGTACTAACCCTTCCTTCAACCAAATCCTGTGTGCCAATGTTAACCACAGTGCAGCCAATAGCTTTTGCAGAATTAAGACAAAGGGTATGGTTCTCATTCCTCTCCCATGGATTAAGGGTACCTTTTGTGTTGATAGCACGCTCGTCTATTGTCCCAGGAACAGCTACATTGATAAGCTTACTACATGAAGCAACTAAAATAATTCAACAATACTTGAACATGCGTGTCAACATAATGGAGATAAATTGTTAGAGTGGATCCAGCACCCTTACCAAAGGAGAACTCCATCTTTTACAAGATCAAACAAATCATTTGTGGCTGGATTTAACGGAAGGTATTTCTTCAAGTAGGCATCTTCTGCTAGGTAGCTGTTAATGTGCGCGGTATAAGAAGCCTTTTCACTTTCATTGATCGAGTGCTGAATCGTTGTAGTGGTTGCTTTCAGAAATGAAGTCATCCTTTTGAAACCACCACCGGATTTTGATGATGCACGGGCATTCAAATTCAGTTGTGCCTGCCAAACCAAGCCATATATACCATTTTATTCAACAAATGTGACAAAATCATGTTTAGTTAGAAGGAAAATGTCCACAAGATCACACATTCATTTTGGTTCTGTTTCACTGTTGGCAATTGGCGGAATTAAATCCTTTTTCACTAATGACCAAGAACTATAATTAACTTGGTTTATATTATGCTAGAGAGATCGACTTACCCGCAGAAAGGACTCGAAATCAAGTTCTGCATTACTGTCTTTACTCGACTCCTCTAATATGGCCTTAATTTCATCCTCTGTGTAAACTTGTTGGAAATTCTTCAATTTGGCAAAAACCGGCGGCAAATCTTTAAGGGTAACGCGGCCATTCTGAGTCTTTATTGATAAAAACTAAAACCAAATGCAACCATTTTCACATGTCACCAGAAATTTGCACTAGATAATGTAATTTCCATTAAACAATATCTCTGAAACTATATAGCACAAAATTTCACCCAATTGACATAAAATCAGAACAAAGAACCTTACTTTTGATTTGAGGGAGCGAAGCTCGACTTGAGTGAATTGGCTCTGAAGCTCTGTATCATTAACAATAACACCCACAAAGCTAGACATCTTGCCCTTCGTTTGTGCCCAATTCCCAGCACTGATAGCCAATAACAAAAACAAATAGTTAAACACAACCCATAAGAGTTCATAATCCTCAAGAAATCAATCATATCAGATCCATATATATCAAATGACCCAAATGAGCAACAATGTCATACATGGAAAGTTGGAAACTAACGTGCATGCCAGTCAAAGAAGGTGCCTTTATGATTGGCCCAGAAATGGAAATCAGAACGGAAAGGAAATAAACATATAAAGCAAACAAAACCCAAGTCGGAAAACGAAAAACTCCGGCAGAACAAATGTAAAAAGGGGTCAGTACCTTGTACACTCTGGCTCAGAAAACAGAGCTCGAATTTGATGAGTTTGTCATTGTTTTGGCGATGTTTTTGTTTGAACAATAGAGAGAAACAGAGGCAGTTAAGTTTGTGTTTTTCTTGATGCGACGAAGGAAAGAGAGGGAGAGAGAAAAACGTGCAGGCGATAGGACGCGCGAAGAGACAGGGGAAGTGAGAAATAGCAGAGAGAGAGAGAGAGAGAGAGAGAGAGAGGCTTTCAAATATGTTTGTTCCTCTATTAATTGGTCTTTAAAATGTCTAATAATATGAGAATGCAAGGCACACCACACCCTTTTTTCTGCATACATTTTCCGTGGGAACGACTGTATGAAAAATGGAGATACAACTCAAGAAACAGAAAATGTAGGAATCTGGAGTCCTTATCGTTTCTCGGACACTTCTTATTAGGGTCAAAATGAAAATAGAAGAACTAAGCGGAAACTTATTATAATGAAATAAATTTTCAAATGCATTTCTGAATCGTACCTATTATATATTTCTCAAATTACTTCTAACTGTGTTTTTGTTGAATTTTTTTTATTTATAATTAATTTTTTTATAAATTCAAAAATGTTTTTAGTCATTATAAAACCAGTAGTAAACGGTTATTTTATGTCATACGACCAAATGCTTTTTAACTATTATTTCTAGCACCGCTTAAAAACAACCAGTGATCCCAATTAGTGGAATCACTGTGGTTTTTGGCCTTTTTGTTGAAAGTACTGAGGATCTTAGGTCCCACGAATTTGGTGTGCTTGTTGATCCTTAGTTGCTAAGGTTATTAACACTTTTCTATTTAGATTTATCAATTTTTCATATCATACCAATTAGCTGGACCTTCTCATTAGAAATAATGAAAAAAGGTCTGAATGCTAATGCAAGTTTCCTAGCAAATTTAGCAGTCTATGAGAGTATGAATGGGTACCTTGCAACCAGTGTAACTTAAACCATTTTTGCTGATGAGAAATAATTGACTAATACATCTGTTTGTGAAGATCACAAGACTCGACTCTAAACTTTGATAAGATGTTGTTTGCAGTCCACATTCCACAATTTACCTTGATGTAGAAGTAAACATTAGCTTATTACTCCCACTCAATTCCCTCACAACTTTTTCTTGTAGATGAGAGAGATGGTTTGAAACACAATCTCAGAAGAGTCCACAGCTGAAAATGAATGGTTTTTTGAAAGCTTGAAAATGTGGGTCTGTTTGTTTTTTTCTTCCTAAGCTTCATTAGGCTTCTGTCATTTTCATGGTGGGAGTTTCCTTTGAGCCTCAATGAAGCAACCACTGTGTTGGAAAGGTCTTATTACAGCTGCAGCAATACTTTCATGTGTTTTTTTGTCAAGTGATTTCCACAATTGTGCATCATATCTTCCTTTACTTTATTTTTAACTTGCAGCCCCATGTGGAACTTCAGTAAGGAGATCTTGATCTGTTTATAAGTAGTGGCAGTAGATAGTAACAATTCATATTATATGTAAATCTTAATATATTATTTGAATATAGGAATCAAACTACAAGCTTCAGTATAAACAATGGATGAAACAATATGCCATTACCAGAACACAATTTTTTTTTTCGTACCCCATAATGATTCGTCCAGTAACATATGTCCAGAAAAAATGGTTTCAAATCAAAACAATTGAGCAATACACCCCTCTTAACATAACTTAAAGATTCCAACTTTCTAATGGTCCTTTGCTCATAAGAACAAGACCATCCCACCTGAGATTGCCAACATCAGTTGACCCCAAATACCCCAGCTGACAGTTCTGTAAGACGAAGATTTTCCTGGTGAGGATCCTGGAGACAAGTCATCAGTGTCTGCACCTTTCGGAGCATCTGCAGCTGGAGCAACTTCCGGGGCTGGTGCTGGAGCTGCGGTTGGGGGAATGTCAGTACCGAAGATTGCCTCCGGAAGAAGAACCTTGTCAACTTGGTAAACAGCAACAGGGTCTGTGGAAAACACACTGCTGCTCACTTTAGTGTCTGACCAGCCAGAGGTAAGGTGTGCAGTGCCTGAAACATCAGTGAAGTTCAAAGTGAATTGTCCACCAGCCATAGTAGCGACAGGGCTCAAATCGCTGAGGTTCTTGAACTCGGCCAGAGAGTAGTAATGTGACAAAGCATGGAATAGGACCAGTGATTTGAGCTGATCGGCGGTGAGATTGGACAGAGATGGACTCTTTAGAGATGTGAAGGCACTGTCTCTGGGCACAAAGATGGTTATGCCTTCCTCAGTCTTATTGGCCTGGTCTTGGAATGTCTCAAGCACTTTGGTGGACTCAAGGTAGCCAAGGAAGGTGTGGAAAGGGCCGGCCACACTGAGCAAATCAGTGAGGTTCACAAAACCGGGAGCTGGTGCTGGGGCTGGAGTAGGGGTTAGAGCGGGAGATGGAGCAGTTTGAGCATATGCTGCTCTAGAGCAGAGCACCAGTAGAGCCATGAAGACCACAGGAAGTTCCATTTTTCCACAAATTGAATGGTACCTTCTGTAATCGACCAGACTCTCCAAATTCCTGCAACAAATGACAGCATTGAATTCAATCCCAGTTTCACAACAAGTGCAAAAATGTCAAGATCAGAAGCTGAGAAACTCCAAGATCTAAACTCTTTCAGTCCACCTTCCTCAACAAATCTTTACAACAAATGGTACAACTGAGCAAGCTAGAAACTCTATTGAGAGAAACAAAACAGATCTTGATATACATTGTCAATTTGCAAAATCACTCATAAACTGGTAGAAATTGCAGACTCTTCAATATAGGAGTTCATTTACAGTAAAAGAACAGATGGAAGTCATGCAACAGAACATGACAAACAGTGAGCCAGAAATTCAGTTGAATATGACTTCAGATTAAACTGAATTCCCAGTCTTTGCAACCTGAAATCTAAAATGAGTAAAATCTTAAAATGGGAAAAACCCAGATCAAGATGCCTTTTCAGTGAGCACTTACACGAAACCCAAGTCAAGAAATCTCAATAAGAACAAGAAAAATAGTCCAGAGTATCACAATGCACATCAACAAATCAGATCTAGATCAGCACACTTGTAAATCCTACCAACCATACCATACAAATACACCTATAGACTATCACAAAATACCAACGAAGCAAAAACTAACTATCATGATATCAATGGAAGTAGTAGCCAAAGAAAATGTACACAATACCTTAAAAAGCTGCAGGCTGAGGACACTGAGCACAACCACAGAGGAACTCAGAGAGAGAAGAATTGGGTTCTTGAGGTTGTAATGCAATAAAAGCTGAAGTGGGTTGGGGACTATATAAAGTAAAGGTGGTAACTTTGGTGAGATAAAAACAAAAGCTAGAAAATTGCAGTGGGGGATGGTACCAGCTGGTGCCTGGTGGTTTGGAAATGAGGAGAGGAGGCTTCTACAAATAAACAAAAGGGTTTATTTGGAATCAAGATGAGTCAGGTGAGCTTTCTGAATCACTTGCATCGAATCAGTTTTTTAATGTAGGAGGGACCTTAAATCTATCACTCTACCCTCATCATTAACATCATTCATTTTCTCATAATGACATTTTGAGGGGTGTGATTAGTAACTGTCGGTTGTGTTTAACTTCAAATGAGGTGGAAGTACAATGGTCAAGGGTTGTTATTTACTGTAGTAGTGTCTGAGGTAGGAGGAAGGAAAGGGACAAGTTACTGGAACTCCCTGCATTCAAAAGTAGAGATTGAGAGAATGTTTCTTGGTAAAGAGTAAATGTATAGAAGGGTTGATGGGGGAAATCATGAGATCATGATTCACTTGGTCAAGAGGAAAAAGAAGGAGCTTAACCTCTTCACTCTTTTCCAGGGGATTCTCTCTATGGAGCCTCTCTCTATATTGGTGCTAGTTTGAATGTGAATTGCTTCAAAGCAAAAGGAGAACTGTGAAATCCAAAATGCAAGGAATAAAGTTTCAACTTTCAACCTCAGCAAACATGAAGCTGTCAAAATATATGACGACAACATGAAGCTGTAAACATAACATTTTAGTACGTAATTACCATCGTTCACATTGCACAAGGTAACGTAGGAGTAAACTTCAGGCCCTAATATATTCTTGCTTACTTCATTAGAAGCTACATTTCTATGGTTAAAAATTCGCAATTACCACGGAATATTAACAAGAATCCTTGAAGTCTCATGGTGAAAAGTTATGAAAGTAAGCATTGGTTTTTAGTGGGCGGGCCCAGCATGATATTTTGGGCCAACAAAAATTTGCTGTCTGGATGTTCCGAAAAGTTGCCGGTGACAACTGACAAGTGTGTGTAATGCGTAATCCAATGATACAACAAAACATGCGCACCCCCGAGAAACCTCGCCGCGCCGTTAATGGCTGCAGTCCAAATTTCGATGTATACAACACCGTTTCGTGCTGTCTTATTTGGAGATTACTGGGATTAGTGCTAACACCGACATTGGGCTCAAGGTGGCTCCGTCCATGGTTGTTATGTGATGTACGTAATAGATCTGAAGCGAAGTGTCTAATCAATGGGTATCTATACTTAATTGAGGACATGTGAAAGCCATTGGTATTTGCGGCGGTCAAATCTTGGTTAGTGTTTTGATTAATCAGTTAATTAGGAAGTTGGGACTTGAAAGATAGGTGGGATTTGCTTTCTTACATGGAGGAAGGTGGAGGGAATTTTATAAATGATAACAATCTAACAACATAACGTACGATAATTTAACATAATCATCAGCTATTTAATTAGCAAGATGGCATTAGCTTTGCTCTTAAGTCTTGAGCCATTTGCATTCTAATAAACGCGTTGTGAGAAACTAATTATAGTCCATAAACATCAGCGTCCAGAAGCTTAGCTATGGTGATAAGAAGGTGGGTTATTTTCAGCAGCTTAGATGGCACTATCCAGCTGATGTAGTGATTCTAAATTCCATATATGGAACATCCAACATGTCATATGTGGTTGTTGGTATTTGAAAATCTTATACACCAGCTTCCTCCGTTAAAAAAGGCAATGCCAATTTCAACATTGAACAATTCAGTCCTGCTCTGTGTTCATGTAGAAAATGAATGCTCATCTTCAACCTGGATTCTGGGTGTGAATTGGAATACTTTTGACCCAACCATTGCAGCAATGATTTCTTAAAGCTGTCAATTAGCTACACTATAATGATTTCTTAAGAACTGCCCAACTGCTTGATGAGCTATGACCCATTTGACATGGAGAATGGCCCAAAACTATACTATTATGAGTATCATCAATGATTTTAGTTGTTCTGTTGGTTTATCTTTTTTCTATTCTCAAGTTTGGCTAAAGAATCCAAAGAAATGAAGACGGTTAACAAACATATCCAAAACAGTCCTACCCACTTCTGTTACCAGATTAAGATGCAACATAGATGAAGATGCAAACACCATACAGAATCTAGTATCAGATTCAGAAATACAATCCAGGCTCACCTTTTATTACAGGTAGCTAGTAACCAAAGAATAATAAACTCACACACAGATTTTCTCTTTCATTGCAATCCAATGTAATACAAAATTTAACCACACACAGAAAAAGCATAAGAATTAGTCATTAACTTCACATAACCATGGAAGTAAGTAGCAATTGGATGTCATTCATGGGCAAAATCTTAAAGAAGCTGGGGAGTAAGAACATAAACATGTGAAAGAGATATGCTAGCGCTCAGCCCAATCCTTTCGAATGTCAAAGGTGTAATTGATTTCCAAGTAGCACTTGTTATCATCGTCAAGAAACTGCAATAGACAGACAGAGAGAACTGAATGATACTTGAAATTGGTGACTATATTATGAATTTTGAGAGCTAAAAGCAACAGTAAGTACTGGAGTCTAGTAACATTTGTGCAAGTTACTTCAACTCGTTGAGCTTACCTTTGATCTTGCAGAATATGATCCTCTGGCAAACATGCCGGAAGGTGTGACCTCTTCTGGCATCACATGTATGTACGGTTCTGGCTGAGGACTGAATGTTCCAATCATCTCTTTTGTGCTGTCCACTGAAATAAAGTCCATGTGAGTGGAACTACTCGAGTGCATTATGTTTCAATGTACTTGCCGGTAACAATTGGAACGCAGATTACTTACCCTTGACTCCGGTTTTCCAAACAGTGTTAGTGTACTTGAGGCCAGATACGATGTTATTGCTAACTTGGAAGCAGAATTTCAAGTTATGACGACTACCTTCCTTCAGTGTAAACCATGAGCCTTTTGGTTTTCCATTTTCCGGAACATCAAGAACAATGTCAGGTCTATCAGGAGTGATGATTGACAGGTTCAGGATCTTTACTTCTGGGTCAAGAGTTTCTGTAGTAAAAAGGAAAGCTTACTGTAAGCAAGAAAGAAACAAAGACAAACAATTTATACAAGAGATGAAACAGATGGACAATGCAGACTTATATTGGCAATTTGGAATTGATAGTCTTTAGTTCTTTCAGAATGAAATGCAGAAAGCCAACTTCTTAATTCAATATCTATACCCACAAAGGAGTAGAATGCTTCTCTTTTATCATATGAGAAAATAACAATAACCTGATAAGCTGATTGCAAATGAGGGATAGAAAAGCGGGATGATAGTTTCTCTGTAAGTCTGTATCTTCTATAAGATTATAGGAAACTTTATGGAAGTTTGGAAAATTTAAGTATAGTGACAGATGCACGAATCTTTAAAATCCTAAACAGAACAATCAAAGGATTTTTGTAACCAAGTTTTGTCATACAAATTTGTTATACTGCAAGATCTCCCTGTTCAGAAAAGAGGAGAGGATGTAACTCTAAACTATTCACATTCAGCACATTGAAATGACAGGCAATGATGATTCATGCTCATGTTTGGTTATAAAGAGATTATTATACCAAATTTTGGAAATACAATTGTACATTATACCAATCATAATAGGATTGCCTGCTCATATTCAGAGAGCTTCACAGAATTAAGTTTAACATATAAACATGTATCCGAACAGTGACTGAGATAAAATGTAGCTTTATTTCTTTCCACTTGTATCAGCAACATGACAATTGTGTAATCTAAGAGTCAAATTCAATAGAGGTACAATCCTTGCATGAAAAATTCTTTGTCAAGAAGGAAACATTGAGCGCATTAGTGATCAATTATTAACATGCGGAGAGGTCTGAAGATAAGAAATCATCACTAATGAACAAAAAAAAAATCAAAAGCTTGAAACAGCCTAAGAAAAAGTTAGGCTTAAATTACTTTCATGCTTATGAACCACTTTGATCATTCCCAATCATCAACAGTATAAAATCAAAGTCAAAACTGAAATTGACATTTATTTTCATACATTTGAAAGGAAATGCAATTATAGTAAAGCTTTATTACCTCCAACACTCTCATAATCCACAGCACCAAGAAGCTGCTCTTTCCACCTCCTCAAGCTCTCATCATCCTGATACGAACAAAAAACAAAAAGTCAAGCACCAATGCATCAAAAAAAGAAGTCAACCACCTATTAATAATTCACATACAATAAAAACAAAGATACCATCTTTTTTTGGTACTGTGAATATATATATACCTTATCCTTCTCAATCTGTTCTTTGAGAGTGCATTGAGGACCCAGTTGAATTTTGTTGCTGTTTTCTTCATCATCGTCATCCTCAGCTGCAGAGACAGAGGCCTCACTCATCTGTCTGGTTATTCCCTCTGCTTCATTATCAGTATCATCTTTTTCCACTTTGTCTTTGTCACTCTTCTCTCCTCCCCCCATGACTTTGGAACTTACAGACTAATTTAACTAATTAAGCACTTAATACCAAAAACTAGCTGTGACCAATTGCATCCATCACAGCAGAACCATAATCAAAGAAAGACTCTTGCTTTATGAACCAGAGGGATAAAATGAGAGTAACCCAGTTGGGAAATTGGGCAAAAGAACGCCCTAAGAATTTCAGAGACGAAAAACAGAACAAGGGCCAAAGAGCAGAGGGAATGAATATGGATTTTGTCTCCTTGGTTGTTTTTTTGTGTGGGTGGATTTTGTTGGTTAGTTGTGAAATGTGGAATTTGCTGAAGAGGGGAGAGAAGGTTTTGTGGTGATCCGAAATGTGAGTGAGGGGAGTGATCGAGAGAGAACGTGTTGGTCACTAATGGCAAAGGCGCTGACATTCACCGATACACGCACAACACGATTCCATATTGAATCGAGGGAAAGGAAGGAAGGTGGGATTTTTATGAGCATGTAATGTCTGTCTGTATCAGACTGTCACAGGTTTTATAAAGATTGTGTATTTGGAGAATGGTGCGAGTGTGATCTTCTTGATGATTTCCTTGCGTGATTGATTAGGGTTTAGGCCACAAAGTAGTACATGTATGGTCACATTATTTTTCTTTTTTATCACATCATTAAGTTTTTTTTTTTTAAGAAGCGTAGTCGAATTGTAAAAGCAAAATCTAGATTAGAGTAAATGAATGTGTGTATCAATATCAAGAGTGCAAGACGTTTTCGAGACGAGTATATAATCAATCGTTGGTCTCATCTAAACACCATGTGTTCTTTCTTAAATTGTGGAAGCCACATCTACTATTAGAGTATGTTGTCTAAATGTAGTGTGTGAAGATATAGCCAATTAAAGAATAATCGAGTCTTTAAAAAAACCTCCAAAAGAAAATGTAAAAAATAATCTAGTAGGAAAAATAAATAAAAATTAATTGGCCAGAATCAAATTGTACAACCACCATTGGTCTAGTGGCCCAAAACCAATCTGGACAGACTTATTGCCTAGCCCACGATCAATTCTTTGTTCTCTTTTGGAGGTTATGGTGTCTCTTGTTTTGTTCTCGGGCAGGCAGCTCCATGGTGCTGTTTTCACTGTCGTAGATGACCACAACCATCGACGAGCCATCTTATCGATCATGCCCTCTGCTTTTGCTCTACCAACAATTCCTAACCCTAAGGCTGTGGAGAAATAGCAGAATAGATTTGGTATCATACCCACAATCGATTCATTTTGATCACTCGAATAGATGGCAAAACGCCGCTGATGGGAAGAGGCTACTCAACAATAACAACAACAAAAGCCCACCTCTAGTCCTCATCCTTTCGTTATTTGATATTTCCATCTCTAACCATTTTTGTGGAATCACAAGAATTATTATTTTAGCGAAAAATTATCTTTTTTTAGCTCAAACAGCTCTTCTGCTCTTGTAATCATCTTGTATAAAAAAAGAGAATAAAAATAGATAGAGAGTCCATACATCTATAAAATTCTCAAAATTTGTATATTCATCACAAAAAATTTAAAATTGATTGGTCGCCTACTATATTTACTCTCTCTCTTCAAAAAGAACAAGTAATAACATAGGATTTTGAGTTTGATATATAATATTTATATGAAGTTATTAAATTATATAAAAATAAATATTTAATTTTCTATTGTAGAATAGAAGAGTCGTTGGACTTAATAATATTAAAATAATATTGTGAGGATTCCATTCTAGTTCCTCTCTTGCTCCGAGTATCTCATGAGCGACCAAGACACCTAACAAGGTTAGGTTTGATCGTCGGTGGCGGTATCCGCTACCGGCAAGGTGTTGAGTTGTTGAATTCTTTCGAGTTTATTGCGGATATTAGTTCGAGGGAGATGGTGATGAGTTTTTTGATGTTGAAGATGGTATTGGGTTGGTGTTGGGTGGTATTGTGGTGGCTGAGTTTGTGGCCAAGCGGAGGGGACGTCTTTGTTGAGAAGGAATAAGGTGGGCCAAAGGAATGGGCGATTTGGCGCGAAGCAGATGGTAGTCAAGGTTGGCCGAAATGAGGCCGCCACAAGGAGAGCTGGCGACAGGGATATCTTCTCTTACTTGAGGGTCATGGATCGGAGCTGCATAAGCTTTCCCCCTCGCGACACAGATCAAGAGCTCCATAGCTTCTCCAAAATAGGGCGACAGACTGAAGCTGGCACCGAAAGACCAAGGCCGGTGGTAACCGGGTGCCGACAATGGTTCGCCGACGTACCTATGGCAGCGATCCACAGAAGGCGACGACAAATGAAGGGGGTTGATTTGATTTGTGGGCATCTAGGGTTGGCTACTAGTCTTGGGTCCGTACCCAATGGGGCTGAATTGAATATAATGGGCTAGTGGGCTTTTGCAAGCAATTGGATCCCTGGTAGGCTTATCTGGCCAAACCCGCTGACATTTTGGAAAAGACTGTTGTCACATCGTATATGGGAACCAGTCATCTTCAAGAGGAATATCCAACGTCACCTCGAGCGTCAAACTCTACTCGCACAGGAAGCTATGCAGGCTGATGGGCGGTACCTCATAGGGCCGTAACTTTGTGGAGCATAACTAGATAGGATGTGGGGCCCAATTTTTTTTAATTCTACCCTACGTCTAGTTCGTTTAGTTATGTTTGTGATATGTCTGTGTTGAGCATGTAATAGTTTAGATTACTCTAGGGAGTTCTTTCTATAGTGCCGATGACTTAACGTTCTCCTTGTAATCTTTCAGCCTAAACAATTCTATCGGTCATCTCAAAAAAAAATTGTTGGAGTTTGTTGAGCGGTAAAAAAAAAAGTGGAAGCACAAAAAAAAAAAAATAATAGAAATGCATTATATGATCATTTCTGTTAAACAGTGGGCTAATTCATCTGGGCCCATAGGACAAATTTATCTGTTCCATTCACAAGTCTCTAGCACATTTACAAGTCTGTTGAGCAGAAAATATCGAGTGAAAAAATCCAACAAAGACCGAGTTCTCAACCGAATGAGAACTTTGAAGCAAAAGAAAGCAAGCTGAAAACGTTTGGCTAAGTGTTTGACCAAGTATTTCCACAAATTCTGCAGCAGAGATGTGACATTTTGACTGGTCCAACTACTAAGATAGCTAATTCTATTCAAGTCTGCAACAAAAAGAATATGCATCCCCATATTTGTGGATCTCTTCCGAATTCAAATTTTTAAAATCCTCATTTGGTGGAGCTAGCTCATGCCCTCTATATAAAGAGGAGCCTGTAAGGGAGAAAAAAAAGGAGTAAACAGAGAGCATACGTAGGATTGATAGAAAAAGAGAGAGAGAAAAAAAAAACACTTTCAGTGAAAATTCTGGGTAAGTAAAGAGTGTTACCTTGAAATTTCAGAGCTACAAGTCTTCATCATTAGGTACTTCTTCATTGTTAGGTACTTTGAAGCCTTGTTTCTTAATTACTTCATCTCTCACCTTTCCACTTCTTCCTCAAAATGAAGTTTTTTTTACCTCTACTGCTCTCAAGTGTCAGTAAACACTGTTTTCTGATCTTGATTTATATTCAAAATGAAGAAGAAAAAATAAATCCCATTTTGCTTTTCTGGTCTTGGTTTATAGTCTAGTAAATCCTTTGATTCCTTACTCAAACAAGGCATCCCAAATAGTAGTTTTTTTTTAAAAAAAAAAGAAAGCAAAATACCCAGAAAATCTCAAATAGCCTTCTTGTCATCTTTCTTATCAAAAAAGAAAAGAAAAAGATATACACAATTTTGCTATATTTTCTTTAGACTGACAGAATATGCAGAATATACAAACACTTTCTTGGTATATTCAAGCCTTGGAATAAGAGAAGTACATGAGGAGAAATTTTACCTTTGAAAGAGCCTAAAATGCGAGAAGGAAGAAGTGACAGAATTTTGTTTCGGTTCTGCGGCAAACAATCAAAAGAAAGGAAGAGTGCTCAAATATCGTTGTACAGTTTCAAAAGAAAGAAAGAATGGTTAGATGTTATACAGTTTGCAAAAGAAATGATCAATTGTTTTCAAAAGAAAGGAAGAAAGAACGGTCGGAGGTTTGAACAGTTTTGGAAGTCTTTCCGAAAGTTTCCATACGTTCAGATTGTATCTATAGTAGCACTGCACCAAAGACAACACTGAAGTAAAGGTGGACAAAGCTTGAAGAAGTTGACAATTGATTTTCTATGTAGCTTTACAATTTCAGTTTTGTGTACCCCTGAAGATGCTTTTTGAAATTAGCCGTTTGTCTGCAAAATAGAGAAACAATGAGCTACTGCAAAGAGACTGAGTATAGGAACTAAATATGGCAGAATTAGAGGGACAAATTGCTGATATCAAAAGAGCAGGAAGAGCTACAGAGGAAAGATAAAGAGTTGTGGACAGTTTTTTCTGGTGGCCTTGTCGAAAAATATATGAGTTGCTTCATTGAAACTCATATGGGTTGCCTTGTCGAAAAAATTAAAACTGGTTGCCTATGTCATTTAAAACTTTGTCCTTTCCATGTACAAAGTTGCTGGCAAGGCTACTATTTACAATCATTATTTGTTTTAAAAATAAAGTAAATTAAAGTTTGGAAACATGACGGTAATTGCTCTTATATCTCGGACATATTACCAAGTCGTATAAACAGTGAATCAAGTTCCAGTGATGGTTAAGTTATGAACAAAGAAGCAAATTACCAGTGATGGTGAGTTGATTATGAGCGCAAAGACGACAAATAAAGTATTAGACAAGATAAGAGGAAGGGTTCATTCAAGTGAAGGTAGAGCCACAAGGATAGTCGCAAGTCTCTTCACATACAAAAATCTACAGGAAGGCAATTTGTTATATAAAGCTTTATAATCACTGTTTGGTTTGGAAACTAGAGCAAATTAATGTTTACTAGTGAGCGAGCTTCATTTGCATAAAAAGATTTCACAAATAGTACGCAAACAACAATCAATGACTTTGGATATCATGTGTAAATAAACGTTCGCGTGAAACAATTTCAGTCGGCAAGGAAGAAAACAGACATAAGACTTCACTTTAAAATGCTCAAAGTTCAAGCAATTTCAAATGTGTGAGAGAATGATTGAAGAGAGAAACAAGCACCTACTCACATTTCAAATTCACACATTTTGAAAATAAATGATAGATATACTCACCAATCAACTACTCAGTAAAGTCCTGAATCCTAATTTCGTCGCGCACACAAAGACGAAGATGCATCAAAGCCGAGCCTCGAGAATAATCAAAGCAAATTCAAAATGGTCAGATCCTCTACTTTTCTACATGAGATTTAAAATAAAGAGATCCAGTGCTACATACAATTCGTTGCAACCAAATTAGGCCAAGCAAGGAGTAACTTGACACAACTTTGCCGATCAGTCTCTTCGAAGCAAAAAGAAGTTCTTTACTCACTCGAACGAAATGGCGCAAAGAAATTGAGTTTCTCTCTTTTATATGTGTCGCGATATTCAAAATCCTCTTCCAATGGAGACTTTAAATGTTGATACTCATCTCAAACAAACTCAATAATGATTTTCAGAGATAAAAACGGTGTTGAACTCAACAGAGGAGTCTTGGATGTATATAGTGAATAAGAGGAGATAAGAAGACCAATGGGTTTAGATAAGAAAAAAGAGTAAGAAAGCTACATGCTAGCATGTGAGGAAGAACAGAAAGAAATAAAGAAGAGAGATAGAAAGAAAAGAAAAAAGAACAAGAACAAGAAAAGAAATGGGCCAGGTAGCCCAATGGGAAAAGAAGAAGAAGAAGAAGAAGAAGAAAAGGGAGTTGGGCCTTTGGCTATATCAATTCAAAGAAATCCATAAATTCATGGCTATTCTTAATTCTAAATTCGATTTCGGCACAGAGTCAGTAATGCATCAAGCTCAGATATAAAATGCAAACATGACATGAAGTCCAAATTTATTCATGAAGTCAGAGTCACAAAAATTAACACGATGAGCACTTCAAATTCCAATTCCAAGTGAATATTTTCAAGTTCCGAAAGAGAAATGTAACTCAAATTTGTAAACTGAAATTCTCACGGCTGAAAGCCTAAACCCTTTTTTTAGAATTACAATGGTTTGATCCCATCAAAGGGTATGTAGGCAATCCGACATAAAATCTGGATATAACCACAAAATACATTTGAACCTCTGGTTATCCCGAAACCAAATTCACCACACCACTTAAAAGAACTGCAATGGTTTGATCCCTCTTAAAAGGTACGTAGGCAATTCGACACAAAATCTGGATGCAACCATTAAATACATTTGAATCCCTGGTCAATCTAAAACTAAATTCATCTCACCACTTAAAAGAACTACGATAGTTTGATCCCTTTCAAAAGGGTACGTAGGCAATCTGGTGATCTACTAGAAGCAACCACGATTTCAAACAGAGGCCATATTTCTACCACTTAAATTCAGCTATAACACCACAAAAAGCCAAGCCGATCTAAAAGTCCTAAATTGCCTAAACTACATTAGTTTGATCCATTCAAAGGGTATGCAGGCAATCTAGACGTAAAACTCTGGATACAACCACACATATAAAAACTCAAATTCCATTACTACCAGAAATACCTCCACCACAAAATGGGAAACAAATCCAAACGACCACAAAGGTTTACCACAAGTCTAAAAGGCCGAATTCCAAGTCTTTTGATGAGTCATTCATTCATCGAAAGTTCACACTCACTTTTTCTTTGAATTACGAGTGACTTGATCCCTTCCAGGGTACGTAGGCAGCCCGTTAAACCCCTCGAGTGCAATTACAAAAATACAAAAAATCCCACACATTCAAGTTTGTTAACTTCATGCTTGGAATCAAAGGTTTTTTAAAAAAAATTTAAGAGTCGTAATTAAAATATTTCATTTTATCTTGAATGGGTCGAACTCAAATAATAAAACTCCATTTCCTTCAATGAGATGGAGTGAGATTATGTCGAGTAAATATTTTTACAATTTTTACCCAATAGAGTTATGGTCATTTTAATTATTTTATAAATTTTGTGTGTTTATCTTGTATAATAGATAATTTTTACAAGAACTGTTGGAGATGCTCTTAGTCACCCAAAAGTCTAAAACCTACATGCTACCGCCTATAGGTCTCAAAAGTCAAAACTGATTAAAAAATTGTAGAAGACATCCCAATTCAATTCAAACACACTTACACCTCTTAATTGAGGAGGTGCAGTCACTATTCGATGAATAGGATGAGCAACACCACTTTTTCATGCACCAGTATAAATTTAATACTTCTAATACTATTAAAATATAATTTTTTAAATTTTGATATTTTTTTTACCAATAACTAAACGACATATGTCAATCCGTTGTTATGCTATTCGTGATGATGGAAAATTTATAGTAAATGCGAGCTTTTAAAATCGACTCTTTTTCCTTTATTAATATGGCTTTGCTTCCATCACAATAGTTGAAGAAAAAAAATAAAAATCCTCCGCTCAACTTTCAAATTTTTGTATAATTTTCGGTCACTCGATATATTTATTATAAATATAGAAATACTAATTTGAACTCAAGCGAAAAAGGAGTGGCTTTGTGTTATTTCTTTCTTACTTTTATCGTTTATTTTTATTTGGGGACACTGAGTCACCTCTTCATGGTCCCTTTGTTCTATCTTTTCTATTGGGATCCAAAGAAGAAATTTCATTACCGCATATGGATATAAACACCCAAATTCAACAACCAACAATACTTAAAAGCGTTATATAAGCACCTCTTGCAAGACTAGCTTCTCTGACAAATCGGGTGTTCTAAATTGAACAGCCAAGCGAGTTTTGGTCGCTGGAGGCCAGGTTTTGGGCTGATTTTTTGGCCATTAGTGAGTCGAGGAGAGAGAGTAAGAGATCTTGTTCGAAGGGAGAGAAATTTCAACATGTGGCAGTGGACTCCCCTACCTGCTCGTCCTCTCACTCGAGCAAAATTAGCACGCGAAGCTGCTCGAGCAGCTAGCTAGTCAACGCGCGATCGTCTACTGCAAAACCTCCCGCTGCATTGAATTTTTTGCCTGCACCTCCAATTTTTGGAGGGCCACCTCTTGCTTGAGCAAAACACTTACCAGTGTAGATGCTCTTAATGAATAAATTAACACTAGCCCATACATCTTTCTACATTGATAAAATCACTACAAGAAAACAGCACTTAGACCACGGAAACACTAATTCTCCGTCGTCCAAGTGACACTTAGACGACGGAAAAGACTCCGTGGTCCAAGTACCACCTGGACGACGGAGATGGTATTCTCCGTCGTCCAAGTGGTCACCTGGACCTCGGAGTCTTCTCCGTCCTCCAGGTGACCACTTGGACGACGGAGAATACCATCTCCGTCGTCCAGGTGACCACCTGGACCTCGGAGTCTTCTCCGTCCTCCAGGTGACCACTTGGACGACGGAGATGGTATTCTCTGTCGTCCAGGTGATTACCTGGAGGACGGACCGACACGCCGTCGTCCGAGTTCACAAAACGTACTTCCACTTAGACGACGTACCGACACCTCCGTCGTCTAAGTGAAGCATTATATAAGCCCACTGCCGGCCAAACGTACTGATCGAATTCATTCCTAGCTAGCCTCGATCTCTTCATGATCGATTCCATTTGAAGAATAATTGAAGGAGAAGGGAGAAGGAGAAGCTAGGGAGCTCGATCGAGCTAGGTAGCTAGAAGCTAGCTAGGCCGAGAAGAATCAGGATCGATAAGGCCGGGATCTCCGCTGACACGCTAGTTAGCTTAATTAACGTAAAGATATCGAGAAGGCCAGCAGGTACGTACGTACGCAGTTAAAATTTGCTTAATTAATATGTATTTAGTGAAAACGTACGTACATATATATATACATGCAAGGATGTTAGCTGATGTTAGCTATATATATATATGTACAGATCGATTAAATTACGTACATACGCACGTAATTGATGGATCGATATGTAGATCGAGTACGTATAATTAAGCGTAAATTAATGGACAAATATATATATATATGTAATAATTAATTAAGTATAATATTTTGTAGCAGTATGGACAAGAGTTGGATGAAGTTGAAGAATAGATGTGATGTCCGGTATATGGATGGAATTAGCGAATTTGTGAATTTTGCGATAGAACATGGTCAGGGAAAGAAACGTTTCAGGTGTCCGTGTCAGAAATGTCTTAATTGTCAGTATGCGGAGGTTAATGTTATGGTGCAACACTTGTACGAAAATGGTATGATGTGGAGTTACACTACATGGAGCGAGCATGGTGAAGCAGTAGAGTTCAGCGCAGCAGACTTCAGCTCAGGGTACAGTTACCATGGTGCCTCATTCAGCGGCAGTGGTGCCGGACCCCCAGCTTGCAACCCAACTGCAGATTTGGTCCATGATGCGTTTCCGGGATGTAGTCATGGCAGACACCAACACCAAGACGGAGGTTACAGTACCACCAATGAGCATGATGACACATTCCCCGCAGCTAGCTTGACCACTGACACCAGTGAGATGGAAAAGTACAACCGGATGCTACTTGAAGCGCAGACCCCGGTGTTCCCTGGATGTCGAGAGAATGTGTTGCAATATGTGATGGAGCAAATGAAGATAAAAGTGAAGCACAAAATGTCAGTGAGTGCTTTTGACGAAATTCAGGAGCAAATATGTAAGTTGCTTCCTGATGATCACAATCTTTCTAAATCTCATTATAAGGTTAGAAATATCCTGAGCAGCCTCGGCCTAAAGTACAGGATAATTGACGCATGTCCGAATGATTGTGTGCTATTTTACAAAGAGTATAAAGAGTTGGACTATTGTCCCGTATGTGGCCAGTGCAGATTCCAGTTGAATAGGAAGAGTTCGAAAAAGAGAATTCCTGTGAAAGTTGTTCGATATTTTCCCTTGATTCCCAGATTGCAGCGCCTGTACATGTCGCTACACACAGCAGAGGCGATGCGATGGTACGCAGAAAAGCGAATAGATGACGATGTCCTGCGACACGCCGCGGATGGGGAGGGTTTCAAACATTTCGACAGAGAATTTGGAGACTTTGCTTCAGAGGTTAGAAATGTTAGACTCGGCCTATCTACAGACGGATTCAATCCTTGGGGAAGTAATAGCTCCGCCGTCAGCACTTGGCCAGTTATTCTGATGCCGTACAACTTGCCTCCGTGGATGTGCATGAACAAGGAATTTAATTTCCTTACCGTACTAATTCCAGGTCCTAAATCTCCATCGAAGTGCTTAGATGTCTACCTCAGACCTTTGATCGACGAGCTGAAACTGTTGTGGGAAAATGGAGTCCCAACTTATGACAAATTCACTGACACGATGTTCACGATGAGGGCTGCGGTAATGTGGACGATCAGCGATTTTCCAGCTTATGGGATGTTGGCAGCCTGCAGGACAAAAGGATATAATGGATGTCCTATATGTTTGGACGACGTGAACTCTAGTTGGCACGCGGGGAAGGTGTGTTACTTGGGTCACCGTAGATGGCTTCCTCACGACCACCCGTGGCGACAGGATGAAGCTCATTTCGACGGTACGGTAGAGAACAATCCTAAACCCCGTAGTTGGTCGGGCGAAGAGATTTTAGAGAGGTTGAGCTATTTCGACTTTGGTGTGTTGAGCAATGACGCGGATGTAAAGAAATGCAATCCAATTCCTCCACATGATCTGAGCTATTGGGATCACAAAAGTATATTCTTTGAACTCCCTTACTGGTCGAAGTTGAAGCTGAGGAACAACTTGGACGCGATGCACATAGAAAAGAATGTGTGCGACAGCGTGGTGGGAACAATTCTCGGTATTAAGTTCAAGACTAAAGATACTCCCAAAGCGCGCAAAGATTTGGAATCAATGAATCTACGTCGTCCCTTGTGGTTGAGGAGGGATAGGAAAGGAGTGTACAACAAGATGCCAGATGCACCTTACACAGTGAAGCCGACGCTTAGACGTTCTGTATTTCACTGGTTTAAGGGCGTTCGTTATCCGGCTACGTATGCAGTTACTATAACTGGAGCAGTGGACGAGGTGCAACACAAGTTTGTTGGTCTAAAGACACATGACTATCACGTTATGTTGCAACGTCTGATTCCAGTGGTAATTCGACCATACTTGCCTCGGGACGTCGTAGAACCCATAGTGGCATTGTGCAGGTGGTGGCAGAGGTTATGCGCCAGAGAATTAAAGAAGTCAGATGTGGTGGAATTGCAACAACAAATTGTGCACATCATTTGCAAACTAGAGAGGATTTTCCCCCATGCTTTCTTTGACATCATGATTCACCTAATGATCCACCTGCCCGAGCAGGTGCTCATTTCTGGTCCGGTCCAGTACACTTGGATGTATCCTCAAGAAAGGTACGTACAACTAATTAATTAATTTGTTCCACTGGAGATTATATATATACTAGCTAGCTATATGTACTTATGTAATGTGTACGTTTGATTTTGTAGACAGCTTGGACAGTATAAGTCATTCGTCAAAAACAGGTCGGCCCCGGATGGCTCCATAGCAGAGACATACCTAATGCATGAGTGTGTTACTTACTGCAACAGGTACCTCAAAGATCCACCCCCTCCCAGCACTGCCTCCGATCGCAGTGCCCGCATCAATCTATCTGTCGTCACCAATGTCGTCCGACCGTTTAGAGGAGTATTAAAGGAATCGTTAACACGGGAAGAACTTATTGAGGCACATTGGGTAGTGTTGCGAGACTGTGATGAAGTTGAGCCGTACATGATGTCATACAGGGAGAGGCTTCAGGCGTTAAATCAAAACAAGAGTTCGGCGTGGATTGAGAAAATGGTTAAGAAGAAGTTTCCTGATTATTTCTTCCAATGGGTACGTACGTACGACTCGGTATTAATTATTTAAATACATATTGCTCATGTTTGTAGAAAGTAAACCATTATATTAATTTGGCCTTTTTCGCAGATGATTGATCTGCAAAAATCTGATAACCACGGAGGGTGGTGGTCATGGCCAAAGCACTTGCTAGCAGGGAAGCCGGTTAAACACTATATTTATCCCGGATGTTTTGTGAACGGTGTAAAGTTCCATTCATTGGCCCGAGACGAAGGAAGAAGAACACAAAACAGTGGGGTAGCTGTTGGGAAAGACAATGATCTATATTACGGGGCTATTGTATACGTGGTTCAGCTATGTTACGGGAATGATGTCAACGTTTTCCTATTCAAGTGCAGATGGTTCAAGCGTACAAAGGAAGACCTGGGACTATTATCTGTCGATACAAACTCGCACTGGTATGAGGATGAGCCTTTCGCTCTCGCCACCTTAGTTCGGCAGGTGTTCTATCTCGACGATCCGAAATCCGGTGAAGGGTGGAAAATAGTGAACCATATCTCTCACCGAGGAATATGGAATACAGAGACAATTGAAGGGACACCGGCGACGACTGAAGATGCTGCTGAACCAGAAAGAGACATTCCTGCCTATCAAGAGCCTAATATTTCTTTGGTCCGCTCCGATATAATGGACCTGGTTCAAGATGGTGAACGGTTACCCATGCCTGATGGTTGTACAGATCTAACTGAAGATGAGATTATCCATGAGGTAGATGAAGAAGACGAGCAGGAAGAGGACGCGGACGAGGACTCAGGTTATTCGTCGGACGATGTTGAGTACGATGACGAGGATGAGCCGTCGACTAACGGGGATGAGGACGATGATGATTATGACGAAGAGTACGGTCATACGACGAGGGAGATTAATTGGTAATTAATTAATGTAATTATTGTAATATATATATATATATATATATGATCGATGCCGGTTTACGGTAAGAAATTAATCTGAATTATATATATATCCTGGCCAACGGAGAAATTAATAAATATTGGCGCCAAATCTCAATCTCATATAAAACGTACCCTAGCTAAATCCTCGACCCTAAATCTAGCAAATCGGATCGATCCATCATTTATTTAATTTTTTTATGGTCATTCAAAATAATTTAACGGACACCTGAATTCTGTCCACGTTTATATTAGGTCCCCCGCCATATTCACCCTAAACCCATATAAAACCCTAAATCTTGGACCCAAAACCTAGCAGATCGGATCGATCGATCAATTTTTTAATTATATTTTTGAATCAGAATAATTGAACGCACACACAAATGACCGGGGACGACCTAAACCGTAAACCCTAAGGCCCTAACCCCTGAATTCGGGGTTTTTACACCTGGACGACGGAGATGGTCATTCTCCGTCGTCCAGGTACACACTAGGACGATGATGATTATGACGAAGAGTACGGTCATACGACGAGGGAGATTAATTGGTAATTAATTACTGTAATTATTGTAATATATATATATATATATGATCGATGCTGGTTTACGGTAAGAAATTAATCCGAATTATATATCCTGGACAACGGAGAAATTAATTGCAGATTCACCTTTGGCGCCAAATCTCAATCTCATATAAAACCCTAGCTAAATCTTGGACCCTAAATCTAGCAGTTCGGATCGATCGATCAATTTTTTAATTATATTTTTGAATCAGAATAATTGAACGCACACACAAATGACCGGGGACGACCTAAACCGTAAACCCTAAGGCCCTAACCCCTGAATTCGGGGTTTTTACACCTGGACGACGGAGATGGTCATTTTCCGTCGTCCAAGTTCACAAACCCTAAACCCTAAACAGTAAGGCCCTAACCCCTGAATTCAGGGTCTATACACCTGGACGACGGAAATGAGTGTTTCTGTCGTCCAGGTTCTGACTTGGACGACGGAAATGAAGTTATCCGTCGTCCAGGTTCTGACTTGGACGACGGAAATGAGTGTTTCCGTCGTCCAGGTGCAGATATCGTAATTTTTTCTAAGACAACGACCATCTAGACCTTCTTCCAATGCAAAGTCTTTTCATCAAGACTTTAGAGTAAACAATTCTTGGTGTGTGAGCTTCGACGGTTCGAAAATCGGAGTTACAAAATGCCTAGTATCCACGTTTCCGGTTTGTGAAATTATCGGTTTTGCGGTTGACTGTGCCGATCAAACCCTTCCCGAACTTATTATTTTATGATCCTTTGAAGACAATTATATATTATGTTACGACGAACATATCCAACGGTTGTTTTGTCCAAATTCAATTTCGTTAATACTCTGCTGCAAATGAACGTCTACTCATGAACACTTAAGTCGTAAAGATTAGTCGATACTTAACATGTTTCAATACGTAAAATTAATCGTCGGTTCAAATTTAACTGTTCATATATACGATGCGTTCAGCGATATTGTACGACTATTTCACTCGAATGATAGATCGCTAAATTCCTAGCGAATTATTTTTTTAATTTTTTTTTACGTAATTTGAACCTGGACGACGGAGAATGACCATCTCCGTCGTCCAGGTTCAAAAACCATGGCGGTTCAAATTTATTTTTGTTAATTTTTTTCATGTAATTTTCACTTGGACGACGGAAACTGACCATCTCCGTCGTCCAAGTCCAAAATTATGGCGGTTCAATTTACCGCTTCCGTTTTCGGCACCGCTTGAATTTTCACTTAGACGACGGAGAATCCATTCTCCGTCGTCTAAGTCCAAATTCATGGCGGTTCAAAACGTCCCGCCGATTAATTACGCGCCGATTGAAAATTTTTAAACCGCCACCTAGACGACGGAAAACACTATTTCCGTCGTCCAGGTGGACTTAGACGACGGAGAATAGTGCTCCGTCGTCTAAGTGCAACTCTATAAATAGAGTTGCACCCCCCCTCATTTTCTCATCATTCCTCCTCTCCCTCTCCTCTCCTCTCCTCTCCTCTCCTCCGGCGATCCTCCTCCGGCGACGCTCCGACGACATTTTTTCCGGCGTGGTTCCTCCTCTCCGACGACTCAAGTCCGGCGAAATTCCCGTAAACTCCGCTTCGGTACATTTCTATTTTTCCCTTATTTAAATAATTTTCATTTTATTAATTAATTTAATTCTAAATATAATTAATTAGTAGAAATTAATTTAGTAATTAATTTTAAATATTTAATAAATGATTAATTGTTGTTATTTATTAATTAAATCATAATTATTGTTATTGTTTCCTAATTAAATGAATAATTGTAAATTTGTTGTTATTAAATAAATAAATAATTAATTATTGTTATTAATTAATTAATTAAATAAATAATTATTGTTATTAATTAATTAAATGGTTAATTATTGCATGCTAAATGGAAAATAAATTATTGCATGTAATTACGTGTATTTTTTAGTAAATAAATTAGTAGTACGTGTTCGATTTAAATTTAGTACATAGGCTTGGTGTAATTAAGTCGCACTCTTTAGAATATATGGCGCCTCTTTTCCTTGCTTATCTCCTTAACCCCTCGTGATGTGTGGATTTCATCACCGCACACCATAACCTAAGTGAAGTTATGGACACGAGGTTGAGGGCGGAGTTTGCAAAGGACTTGAGGGAGTGTAAATTTTCGAAAAATTGGCCGAATGTCGGACATGGTGTCTAGAAACGGGTTATGACTGGTGACAGGATTTGGACTAAGAAAGACTTTTGTCGAAATTAGTCATGCCTCTCGCGTTATCTCTATCCCTAACTGGCCATGTTTTTCGATTTAACCAAGGCTGATTAATTGAAAATTTACACTTTATCGCGCGGGTCGCACGTCCATTGAACGACTGAAAATGCCAAGCTAGTGTACTCTATTTAAATCTTAAACGTACTTAATTAATTAGCGTAAATTTTGGACATTGTAATTATTATGGTAAGTAGGTATTTTAACCCCGTACTCTTAGGTTTAAATGGCTCCGCCAAAGACGACATCCGGCAAGAAGAAAGCCCTACAAGAGGCAGAAGATGCCATGCTCCGCCGCTTGGCGGACCAAGTCGGTTGGGAATTACCACCGGAGGGCAACGACGCTCTCAATCCGGACGGATCATCTGGTCCGCCAATCCTCTGGGGAAATTCCCGCTCCCCCATTCATCTCGAGCGGTGATGACGTCGACCCCTTCCAATCTCCGACGCCCGGTACCCATTCAACGGGAAGTACTCAGGCGTCCTCCACCGCCGAGTCAATCATGTACAGCGCCCGCCGTAGGCAAAGGAGGGCCCCCACTGACCCGGAACCGAAAAGGACTCGGGGTCTCGTTAAAGGGGGGAAAGCGGAGCGTATTTGTAAGGCGACCGGTAAAAAGATCGACTTGCCGTACGACGAATTCACCGGTGGCCCTCCCACAGCTTAACTAGCAAGTCTCTCGGCGCATGGGATAGGGTCAATCATCCGTAACCGGGTTCGTATCACTGCCCCTACTTGGAAGGAGGCGCCGGATCATGAGAAGGCGAAAGTCTTCAAAGATCTTTCGGTACGTAATACGTTCAATTTAGTTATTATATAATATTGTTAATCTCGGCCTAAAATTTCATAATATATACGATTATAATTTTCTATTTATTTTTCATAGGAACAATTTGACGTGGATCCGACACCAGCTATGTTGAGGCATATCAATCAAACCGCCAACTCCATCTACAAAGATTGGAAGTACAGGCTCCATAAGTACTTCAAAGATGTCGGTCCCGTGCCTCCCCCGGTAGAGCTGCAAGGGGAGAGAGAAGATGAGTGGGAGTGGTTGTGTAACCACTTTGCCGATGAACAATTTAAGGTATTAATTTAATTTTTTATTTCAATTAAAATAATTGAATTATTTAAATTGTAGTTATTCATTTTTTAATGATTTAATTATGTTGTGTAACAGAAATTCTCCGGTGTCAACAAAGCCAACCGGGGGAAGAAGGAGAAACACCATACTACCGGCGCCAAGCAGTTCATTCAAATTGCCAAGGAGCACAAGGATAAGGGTTCCAAACACCCTTTTATTGATGCAAGCGTAAGCGCGTACGTGACGCCAGAGCTCGATAATGAAGCGAGTCAATGCGGGGTAAGTGATATAAGTGATATGTATATATATATATATGTGCTTTTAATTATAGTAATTATTATTTAAATATGATTACAAAATTATAATAAATTAATTATAATTTTGTAGGCAAGGGCGATAGAGCGTGCACATGAAGAGTTGGCCAACACTCAGCTTGCGTTCCCAGATGTGCCGCCGGAAGACCTGCCTCCTCTATCCTTAGAGAGCCAAATTGCAATCGCGGATGAGGTCTACGGTCGTAGAGCTGGCAAGGAGGTTAGGCACTTTGGGCCTAGGGTGGTACGAGATTTGTCGACGACCTCCGGCTCATCATCTACGGGAGGTTCGAGGCAGCGGAGAATGAGTCAGGCTGCGGCCGTCGAAGCAGCCATTCAAGAGGCTCGACTGGCACGAGAGGAGAATCGACGGACACAAGAGCAGAATGAGTCAATGCGGCAAAGACTTGACGAACAACAAGCACAAATAGCCCAACTCATCGCGCTCATGAACCAAAATCGAGAAGTATGTCAACCTCCTCCGAACCCACACCCCGACGACAACGACCCGGCTGGAGGCGGAGGACTCGGCCCCGCATCTGCTCCTCCAGTGTATTAGCTAGCACGTAGTATATTATCTCGTTTCTTTACGCATTCCGAACAATATTTTAATTTTTAATTCATGGGTTTTTTCGTATGTACAAATTAATTTACTTTGATTATTTAATAATTATATATATAAGTTATTAATTTTAATATTCAAAATTTAGTTTATTTATTTAATATTAGCATTTTTCATTATTTAAATTAAAATAATAATAAATTAAATTAATAATATTTAATTTCAATTTATTTTTTTTTAAAAAATAAAATATTCACTTGGACGACGGAGATTATGTTCTTCGTCGTCCAGGTGCAGAACCCTAACCTAACCCCTAACCCCTAAACCCTGTCGTTCTCCGTGGCCCAGGTGCTCACCTGGACAACGGAGACTTAGTGTTTCCGTCGTCCAGGTGAGCACCTGGGCCACGGACATTGCAACCATTATCCGTGGCCCAGGTGTTCACCTGGACGACGGAGACTTAGTGTTTCCGTCGTCCAGGTGAACACCTGGGCCACGGATAATATCCGAGGTCCAAGTTCACTTGGACGACGGAAACACTAAGTCTCCGTCGTCCAGGTTCTTGGACGACAGCACTTGGAGCACGGACCTTGCACGACGGAAACTCCGTCGTCCAAGTACTTAGACGACGGAAAACTGCACTTAGACGACGGAAATGGTCCGTGGTCTAAGTGCAGTTTTCTTGTAGTGAATTACATAAATGGTCATTATACCCAAAACGATAGTTTGATTACTATCGTATAACATATGTCAAAATGGTCACTCTCGTTATCGTTTCATTTTCAAATTGGTCATTCGAGCTCAAATGTCCGTTAAAAAAATATTCCGTTTATTTTCAGGGGTATTTTTATTTTTTTATCCTCATTTGGAAAAAAAAATTATGAAAATTTACTCAGGGTATTTCCAACCTATATACCGCTATGAGGCTGCTGTGCACCTTCGACGCTCGTCGTTCGATGATCCTTCCTCTCAGTCTCTTTTTCCCCTGACACCAGAATTTACACCAATATCTGGCCACCCATCCCTCTCTCGCCTATCTCAGACCCTCTCTATGTTGCCCACTACGCACTCTCTTCTCCACTCATCCAACACCTCCCCCACCACATCAGTCCTTATCGACGCCGCCTCCGGCCGCCACGTGTCCTATAAGGAATTCCTCTCCTAATTCCACTCCCTCACTTGCTCTCTCCGCTCATTCTTCGTTACCAATTCCAAGTCGCCTTCGTTTTCTACATGCTGATCCAACCAGAACAATCCGAGTCTAACCTGGTCGTGGAGGTGAACTAGACCAACGCGGCCGCTATTCTCTATTCGTTTGGGACGACGGGGCTGGTGAAATGAGTGGTGTCGTCACACTAGAATTTCATATTTGTGATCGTCGGGATGTACGTGCTCAAGTCGTCAAACTTGGATCCGAACCTGGTCTAGCCAGTCTGGAGCATGAGCGACGGGAAGAAAGGAGGCGATATGCACCAGAGACGTTGAGGATGAGCATAGTGACGACATGGGATGCCACGAGGAAGAGGGGCGACTGTGGTGGTGGGATGCAGCTGTTACTGACGCGCGCGCGAGATAGAAACAGAGAGAGAGAGAGAGACAGAGAGAGAGAGAGAGAGAGAGACAGAGAGAGAGACGATTTCATAATTTTTTAAAACGTGTAGTAATGACATTATTGTAAATAAATAAAATCAAATGATAAAAAATATATTTTTACCCCTTACATATCAAGTATTTATTATTTAGGAAAAAAAATTTGTATAGTACATGAACTCTTTCTATCCTATAAGTTTGATACCCAAACTCTGAAAATGATCAGTTTGGTACCCAAACTCTGAAAACACTATCAATATGGTACCTTGACCAAATTTTTCGGTGGTCAACCGACAAATTGATGACGTGGCAACAAACAAATTTGTATTGAGGGGTATATTTGCCATTTCCATTTCCTGAACCAAATTTTTTTCGTATGGTACCTGAACTCTTGTTAAATTATAAGTTTGATATCCAGACTTTCAAAATGCTTAGTTTAGTACCCAAACTCTGAAAACACTATCAATATGATACCTTGACCAATTTTTTTGGTGGTCAACCGAGTGACGTGGCAACGAACAAATTTGAATTTGAGGAATTTTGAAGGGATTTGGTTAGGTTAAAACCCGGAAGAGTCGCACCTTTACCATCTATAACAACTACGATGGCAAGTCGCCATCGTTCAAACCTCTGTGGAGGGCACTCGTCTTCACTTCCGGCGAGGCCGACATCTGCTTCTACAACATCACCACCGAATTGCTGGTCGTCGGCTCGCTCCAGATCGTTCAGGTCAATCCGGCCTCCTACGACGCCACCGCATTCGTGCAGCCAAAAGAGCATCATCATCATTGTTGAATCTGAGGAGTCGGATCCGAGTTTTACAAAAAGTTGGACCCTCGAAGTTTCAGGTTAGCCTTTTCACCTCTTCAACACATCACGGTCGCGTCGGGTTTGGAAAAGTTCGGTTAACCTGCTCGTTTATAATATTGTATGTGTATCATTTATTAACAATATTCCTTGTGGTCTAGTGGTTAAAGTTCTAGTGTTGTATCCATGAGGTTTGATGTTCGAACCCCTGTAATGCAAATATTTTTACCCATTAACGTTTAGGAAAAAATGGGGTATAAATAAATTTATGTATGACTAGTTAACATGTTTTCTCTGTAGTCATGTGGTAATGTGTTGTATATCTATCTATAAGAATTGAGCTTTGTTCTCCAAAGAACTTAAATATTTTTTCCATTTGAAAAATGTAAAATAATAATAAAAAAAGAAATAAACCACATAATCAATTTGTCGGTTGACCATCGGAAAATTTGGTCAAGGTAACATATTGATAGTGTTTTTAGAATTTTGGGATCAAACTTATAGGATAGAAAGAGTTTAGGTACCATACAATTTTTCTTCCGTAAAACAGATTTGGCAGGAAATCATAACTACAAGGGCGATATGGTCTTTTACCATCTAATTCAAATTTGTGTTATGCCACGTAATCACTTTGTCGGTTGACCACCAGAAAATTCGGTCAAGGTACCGTATTAGTAGTGTGTTTAGAGTTTGGGTACCAAACTGATCGTTTTCAAAGTTTGGGTATCAAACTTATAAGATAGAAAGAGTCCAAGTACCGTGGAAAAAAAATTCATATTATTTAACGTCTAAAATAGATGGAATGACTAAATTGATAGACAGAGATCAAAGACGAGTGATTATTTTGATATATGTCATACGATAGTATTCAAACTGTCATTTTGAACAAAAATTAATGATCATTTATGTAATTTTATCTTTTACATTTCTACCTAAAGTTACTTACAGCTTGTAGTGATTGGTAAAGGGCCATTGGTTCGGCTATGGTTCCAAATGAGGTAAACCTAGGGGTGGGATGTTTTACCGAAAAACTGAACCGAAAACCGAAATAAACCGAACCGAAACTCGTTGGGCCCGAAACTCGTGGGACGGACTAATTTAGAAACCGAACCGAAATAAATCCGAACTGAATAACTTTTTATGGTACGGTACCGAATAAAACCGAACCGTTCCAAAATGATATATGTGACAAAATTGTGTTTATTTCTTTATATAAATGAATATATATTCACCTATTTTGAATCTTTTTAGGACATATATGTAGAAAATTCTTACAAAAATACTCTTCTCACATTTCTTCTTTCTCTCTATGATATTGCATTTTTTAAATAATAATTAACTTAAATAATTGTTTAGGCCTAGAAAATTTTATCGAAAAACCGACCCGAAACCGAAATATACCGATCCGAAACCTGTTGGGACAGAAACTCGTGGGACGGACTTACCAAAAACTGAACCGAATAGGATCTGAACCGAATATTTTATTACGATATGGTACGGATTCCGACCTAATACCGAACCGATCCCATGCCTAGATAAACCTGATAAAGTTGAATAGATCACGGGAACACCATATTCTCTCCCGACCTGTCAACCCATACATGCATGATTCATGATTGAGATCAAACCAAAGGTACAGAGCCAAATCATGTACATACGATGCTGACGGAGTACCACCATCAAAACCACGTGGTCGGAGCACTGATTTACACGCGTCAAGTTTTCATTGGTTGGCGGGTACTGCAAAGCCTGCTTGTGAATATTCAGAGGGCTCCATCCGGTGGGACTTCTCACCGCCCAAAACCCTAAAAGGTGACCAATGCATATGTCTGAGGCTAGCAAGTCTCGAGTACTATACTGTACAATTCACCTTCGGGATCTGAGTTGGCGGTATAGTCTGAATGAAACGGCACGCAGTAATTACCAAGTGCAATCATGCTCGATGGATCGCAATCTTTACAGCATTCCCCAAGCCATAATAAATCGCCTGCTAGCGTACGAAGTTTTCAGTTACATAGATCACGGGGTAGAAATGCCCTTGGGATTTCTGTTGAATTGATTTTCGAGCTACAAGCCTACAAGGGAATGTTAGTGCCATACTAGTATAGAAAATATACCAACCCCCACCCCCCACAAAAAAAACCCAAAATCCTTCATCTCTATTGCATGTGATAAGCTTAAATCCTTTCGAGTTAGTTAATCAATGCAAATAGACCTTAATTCTTATTGGCAGCTTAGCTTGAGATCCTAAAACGTAAGTGCCTAGTACGTTTACACGTTAACGGTAATGACCCACATGCACATGAACGGTGTACTCTAGTATGTTCGTCATACAGTGATACAGCACCCATCGAGTATAACTGAGTTACAAGAGAAAGCATTATTAATTTATAGTGATCGATCCCTCCTCAACACTTTGGTCTGACTTTCAAATTGTGTATATGTTAGCTAGCTAGATGATAGCTGGCAACATTACAGTCATTACTCATGATAAAGGTGAATACTACTTTACGCTAGTATGAGGGTATTCCGAATCAGTCTAGGAAAGCTAGCTTAATTGAGGATCGGAGTTTCAAGAATCAACATACAGTTTATGGTGGAATCTGGGGTCCCGCTATGGTCATGTACGTATGATCGAGATAGAAGAGGCACAAATTAAGCAGACAGCGATGGAACGTATGGATGTCAAATAGGATGTCGATGTTGGTCCAACAGTACCGGAAACACGTCAGACTTTTATCCGTTTCCGGGAAGCAAATTAAACCTAGTGGTGCTTAGGGTCACATTTAACACCGGCCTTGCGTGCCTAGCTATTACGATGTGTACACTTGCTAATGGTTGAAAGTTAGTGCTGAGATAGATTTCACAATATATCTGGGTACTTAACGCTAGTAACCAATGCCACTTGGGGCACACAGAAAAGAAACAAATGAATACAACTTTCTGAAAATAGAGACTTTAGCGTCAGGGACCTGAAATTTCCGAAACTTCAATAAATTAGGATGCAAAAGAATTAATGAAGTTGATCAAGTATTAGCTTGCTGGCTTTTTGCTTCTCGATCAAGAGAAATGAAATTTACATGCATCATGAGTTCATGACTATTAGCTAGGCTAGGGGAAGCTATATGATTTCGAAGTGAGATCGAGCAATAACAAAATAGTAATTTTGTATTTAAGTCATGAAAATATTTGCATCATGCGTGGATATGATAGATGGTAGGTAACCCTTAAAGCGGTGAAGCCCGACTGCACAAAGCACAGGAGCACATATAAAATGAAGATCATCATGGCTTTAATTTGCTAGAGAGAAAAGAAAAAGAAAAAGGCCTCAATAATTTGACCCTCCCATGCATACCGATCGGCGACATTTACAGGCTTACAGCCTTCGATTCTATATTTACAGATAGATACTATTAGTTTAACTCGACACCAATTTAGTAGTGTGATCCAATGAGGAGTTTTCAAATCCCAAGATTCCTCGAGCTCCCTCATCACTGATCACCCTCACTACCAATCCACCACGCATCCTCGAGTTGGGACCCTCTCGTCGACTTGAAAGGAAGAGAGGCCTCTAGCTCCACCTCTATATAAACCCATCCCATTCATCTTTCTTTTCATCCCAAACCATTTTCATTTTCTCGATCCGCTCTCTTACTACTCTAATCAAGCTTTCCTCCTTCTCTTTCTAGTTCACTCTCGATCAGTTCCCTTTTGTTTCCAATGGCCACTGTTGAGGTATCCAGCTAGCTTACTTCATCCTTTTATATATAGTTCTTTATTTTGCACATAACTAAGTGTCTATCTAAGGTCTATTTGGTTACGTTTTATGGATGTGCAGGTTCAATCAGTACAGACTGCTTTCACGGCAGAGAACACGACTCATCATCATGAGGAACCAGCTGTTATGGCTCAAGAGACTACCATCACTGCTACCGCTACTGAAGAGGTAGTGGTAGAAGCTGAACCAGTTGAAGTAGTACCGGAGCCTGTGAAGGAGGCGGAGGAGGATCAGCCAAAGGAGGCTGAGGTGGCCAAGGACGAGACAGCAGAAGCTATGGCTCCGGAAGCTGAAGCCCCTGTTGAGGTTGACACAAAGGAGGTGGCTCAAGATGAAGTTGTGGCTTCAGAGGAGACAACAGAAGAAAAAACTACTACTCCTGAGGCTGATAAGGTAGAGCCGGAGACCACCGAGCCAGAAGTAGCTGTGGAGGAGACCAAAGAGAAGAGTGCTGATGATGCCGTTGAGACTGTTGAGACCACTGATCCAGCGGTGACACCAGCACCGGAAGCAGAGCCAGAACTGAAATCCGCAGCTGAGGAACCTAGAGAAGAGGTGATCGAAGTCAAGGAGGAAGAGAAGCCTGCACCAGCTGCGGAGGAGGTGGAGAAAGTTGGTGCGGAAGTCCCAGCAGAGAAAGCTGATGAGTAAATTACATGAACATTTGTGATGTGATACATCACAATGGCTCTTGTATTTTGGGGTTGCATGTGGAACTAGTCCAATGTCTTTATCGAGTGGGTCTAATTAATAACTCTATGTAGTACTTAATAAGGAGTAATTAAGTGTAAACAAATGGGGGTATGGAACATACCAATGCCTACTGTACATGCTTACCTTGTTAAGATGTACGGGAGTTGGTTTTGTTTCCAAGTTTCTTATAAGGAGAGCCTATGGTGCATGTATGTTTGATAGAAGATTATGATGTTATTTTGCATCTGAGAAATCAATAAGAGTTCGATCATGGTAAGTACTATTTGTTTAGTTGGTATTTAGTCATGTGCATTTTGATCCAGATTGATCATGGTTTTTGTTGGAGAGGAAAATATATCACATTGATAGAGTGACAAATTAAGTAAATATAACTTATAAGTGGTTGAACTAAACCTAATACTAACCGAAAACTTTTGTAGAAAACCCAACACTTTTAAGGTGGTTCAAGTTTGGATAATATCGATTTATTGGGGTGCACATGTCACGTTTGTCACAGTTTACCATGGTATCAGAGCGGGTCCTTCTCCAATCTCCGCTCATCTCATCAAACCCAAATTGGGTTCCTTCAATCTTCCCCGATAATCATTCCGAGGTCAATCATGTCTCCCCATTTATGATGGTCATTCAGAAATCAATTCTTCTAATTCCACGTGCATACCTAGAGTGAGGTTGTCATTTCTCTAAGTTATCTCTTTTCGATCCCTTTTTATTACTTTCTAAAGATCGAAGTCCATTATGTTGTAGCACATGATAGAAGTAGATCATACTTTGTTGGTTTAGAAGTTCAAAAGCTAATATATAACTCTTACAACAACCCACACAAAATTGTTGAGTTTCTGTGACTCAATACAATACAAGCAAGAATGTGGAGAGTGTATATCCCACATTGTTAATAAGCATAATAACATAAGGAATATAAGTGGTTGAATTAATTGTACCAAGCAGAAGAAAAACTTCACCAATTGTCTGAATGAGTGTAGTTGGAGGACCGCGGATGCACGGAGGCAGACTTCACATGGCACAATAGCAAGACACATATTTGATTGGATCGTGCCATGGCCACAAGAGAATGGTGAGACCGATTCCTTGGGGCTCAAGTTGTTCACCTTCCACCTTCTACCTTGGATCACATTCCTATTTTGGTTTCGGTGAGGGAAACCAAAGGATATCCTATCCCGGGAGCCAACACTTTTTCCAATTTGAAACAATGTGGGCGGAGGAGGAGAGTAGTAAAAAGGTTGTACGTAGTATATGGGAACAAGCACCTATACAGGCTTCGAAAACTTCACAATACAAGATGACTAAGAAGATCCGATGCACACATTTTGAGTTGAAGAATTGGGCAAAAGCCATGTTCGGGGAAATGAAGCATGAGTTGAAGGAGATTCAAGCAAAGTTGGATGTATTTAATTCTCAACCCTTTGACCCGAATGTTGTTGAAGAGAGGAAGAAATTGTATGCACGACAAGAAACGTTGGTGATGTAAGTAGCGTTGTATTAATTGGAGTAACGGGCAAAGGACAAGCATATGAAGGATGGAGATGAGAATTCAAAGTACTTTCATCAAAAGGAAACAAATAGGAAGAGAAAGAACCATATCTCGAGGTTGTATAATAACCATAATGTTTGGCAAAAGACACCGAATGGGGGTATAATCGATTGTGGTGGACTACTATACAGGTCTGTTCACTTTGGTTGGGATTTCGGATGATCAGATTAAAGCAGTGACGAATTTTGTGAAGCCGATAGTGATGGAAGAGATGAATCGGGCATTGCTTCTCCCTTACACGGAGGACAAGATTCAGTTTGCGTTATTTCAAATGCATCCTTTGAAAGCCTCAAGACCAGACGGTATGCCTCCTCTCTTTTTCAAGAGTATTGTGATATAATTAGTTGGGATATGGTGCTTGTCGTCCAGGATGTATGTATTACAATCGGGTAAGATCCTCTCGGCCATGAACTTCACAAACATTCGCCTTATACCGAAATTCCAGCATCCCAAACACATCACTGAATATAGGCCGATTTCCCTGTGTAATGTAGTATACCAAATTGTAACAAAGGTCTTGGAAAACAAGTTAAAACCTTTATTGCAACATATTATTGACCGCTTTCATTCCAGACAGGTTAATTACGGTCAACAATTTGGTGACAAATGAAGTGGCGCATTACTTGTGGACAAAGAAGAGTAGCCAAAAGTTCTAGATGGCATTGAAGTTGGATGACCTACGATAGAATGGAGTGGCGGTATCTAGAGTTGGTGACGTGAAAATTGGGTTTCTTGGATATTTGGATAGGCAATGTGATGGCCTGTATTACATCGATGCGGTATGCTTTCTTGTTGAATGGTTCCCCAAGAGGATATGTCACCCCGAGGCCTTAGGTAGGGGGATCAGTTATCTCTATACTTTTTTATCTTGTGTACTGATGGTCTCTCGGCTCTGCTACACCGAGCCCAGCAAAACAAGTCATTAGAAGGTATTGAAGTCTATCTGAAAGCTCCTAGACTATCTCACTTACTTTTTGTAGATGATAGCTTGATCTTCTCTCAAGCTAGTCCGCAGGCATGCAATAATGTCAAATAGATTTTGAAGGTGTGTGGTCAATCTATTAATTACTTGAAGAGTAGTGTAGGGTTTAGCCAAAATCTACAGGAGGATGTATAAGATGAGTTTGCTACACTTTTGGGGATGACCCAAGTTCCATTTCATGAGCAGTACTTGTGATTGACTACACATGTGGGAGCTAGCAAGAAAGCTACTTTTGCCTATATCAAATATTAGCTTCGGGATAGATTGAAGAGATAGAAGGGATCCTTGTTGAGTAGAGTTGGCTGTGAGCTATTGATCAAGGTGGTAGTTCAAGCCCTTCCTAATTATAACATGAGTTTTTTCTTGATCCCAAAAACAACTTGTGAGGAGTTACAACAGATGTGTGCATATTTTTTCTGGGGTGATCCTATAGACAAACGCCATATACACCAGTGTACATGGAATGTCATATGTAAACTGAAAGAGAAGGGTGGTCTTGAATTCTGAAATTTATATGCTTTTAACCTTTCTTTTATTAGCAAAGCAGGTATGGCAGATATTACAGAATCTAGACTCTTTGGTAGCAAAGGTGTATAATGCCCGATATTTTGCACAGTGGAGTATCTGGGATGCCAAGGCGAGGGGCTCTCCATCTTGGAGGAGTTTTATGAAAGCACGAGAGGTGCTTGAGAGAGGTTACATATGGCAGGTGGGGTCAGAAGATCAGATACAGATATGGCGGGACCGGTGGATTCCTAGACCTCCGTTCACTCTGGAGGAACTCTGGTTCCCTACCACTTTGGATCAGGTTTCCTAACTTATTACTCCACAGAGGAGCTGGGATCAGGATGCATTGTTTAGGTACTTATCTCCTGAGGATGTATCTGTTATTTTGACTATCCATTTGAGCCATAATGCATGGTAGGATAGAGTTGTTTGGAATTACATATCTAGAGGTAACTATAATCTTAGTAGTGCCTACCAAGTAGCCCGCGATCAGATAGTCCTTCCACAGTTAGTGGCACCCGATCAATAGGGGATTTTTGGGAGACTTTTTGGAGAGAGGGTGCATCCATGGCAGCAAAGCTCTGCGTTTGGAGGGCTTGCCAGAGATTTTTACCTAGATGGTCGAGACTACAGAGCCACAAAGTAGCTGTGGATGGGCTATGTCTGTTATGTGAGCAGGAGAGAGACAAAGTTGCACCTATTCTGGGGCTGCCCTATTATGCAACCTATTATGTCTCCCATTCTGGCAAGAATTGGTCAGATGATTGTTTTCTTCAGAGACTGGATGATAGTTTGCTTTATGGGCCTTCCTAGAGATACTTTTGCTCGGCTGGTAGTGATGACGTGGTTCATTTGGAAGGGCCTTGACAAGCTTTGGAACAGGAAGCAGTTTGATAGACAGATTCAAATCGTGTTGGCAATGGCTTGGCATGATCATTATGTATTTTTTCATAAGACTCCAGACCACCCGACTAGAGTTCTTCAGACATGGACGAACCCTCATTTGGGTCAATACTGTGTCTGCATTGATGGAGCATTTGATTCCTTTACATATTGAGGTGGTATAGGCATGATTGTTCGTGATTAGGAGGGGAGATTTGTTTTTGCAGCAACTAGCCATATTACTGACGTATATTCGGCATTGGAGGTACAAATTGAAGCAGCTTGGAAAGCGATGCAGCTTGCCAACCAGTTGAGCTATACTCCAACCCGGATTAGTTTTGACAGTCTTATTGTAGTCAGAGCGATAGGGGATCCCAAGATGGTTTCTAGCATGTTTTGAGGCTCTTGTTAGGGCCTTAAACAAACTTTCAGGACCCTATCCAACTGTAGGTTTGTCCATCTAAGTCGAGAGACCAATGTAGTAGTAGATAAGTTAACAAAATGGGCCTTGCGCAATGCTAGGGTCCCTTATTGGTTCCAAATTGTGCTTGATTTCATGCTGCCATGGTTGAAATGATTGTATATATTACTATGCATTAATAAAAGTTTATATTTTCACCCAAAAAAAAGGTCTTTTGAAATAAAACCTTGCACATGTTGACGTCTCGGTGGTGAAGTAAGGCTAATATTTATACTATGTCTATTAGGAACATGAATTATGCTTACATCATAAAAACTTACCTAACATCCACTACTGCGTCTTGCCCTCCAACCATCAACACCACTCACGTCTAACGCACCATTAGGCACCGACATGACCGAAGGATACCATCGAGCCTAGGGCTATCAGACGAGACCAAATTTGACAAAGTTTTTACATGCTTTGACCATTAAAACTCAACCATGTCAACTTTAAAGGACAACCATAGATTGAAGAATGCCTACAACTTATTTGACTTGTGAACATTGTAGAACCATAACACTATAAAAATTGTATTGACGACTGTAAAATAGTTAAAACTAATGTATTTTTTGTTTGATTTTTTTGTATCTCTATTTGGAACAACTCTATATAAGCGAGTGCGTTTCTCATGAAATGTAGGTCAACTTGCAGATTCCGAGGTTTCATAAGAGGAACTGAGGAAGAATAATATTACTCGTGTCACATACTACAATGTTAATTAGAGGACTTCCAATACTTGCATCTCTCATTGGTATCCACCAGATGGTTAAGAAAATTTCAAAGTTTTATATTGAAAGATGAGTTTAATTAGCGGTTACAAAGAGGACGCTTAAAATACTGAAACAAACTCTGGGCCGTTAACAAAAGGCATAATCAAGCCTATGCATTAAACTAAAATAAAATCTAAAAATTTATAAATCCAAAATAAATTCGTAAAATACTAAAAAATGATTTTGAGAGCTTAAACGATTTGAGAGTGTAAAAAAAAAGTTTGTACAAGTTGCACCTGGCATCATTACTTTTTTAGAAAGGTGTCATTAATTTGCCTCATGGTCTAAGCTCGTAGCCCAGACATAAACAATGTCATGAATAGTGCCAGACTTTTCTTTGTTGCGATAGTCCATTTGTTTTTCAATTGTTATCGCAATCCATTCTACATCATTGGTTATGGTTATGTTCAATCTCCATCTCTTGATTTAGGGAGCTCTAAGTTTGTTCATTAGATTTGTTGTGGAATGCTTTGGTGGGCATTTTTTTTAAGCTTGCCTCTAAAATATAATGCAAGGACCTTCTTTGGTACCCAATGGCGTATAAGTCCGTATAATATACTCTTATTTACCACTTTGAGAACAAAAATTACAATATATTTGAACATGAATTCACAACATTTAGGACAAATATTACCACAATGACTACATATTTTTATGATTATTTATGATATTTACAACTAATTAAATCAAATTTATAATTTTGAAAATAATTTGTTCAACAATTATTACTGAGTTCCTAAATTAGGTAGTCACCTTAAATAAGACTAAATAACACAAATAATTATTCAGATTATCATAATGACCACAAAATTTGTTCACAAATGATAAATTAAAATTACCATATCTCTTGGATACCTAAGAATGATTCATATAATGCATAAACATATTAAATCCACATGAGTACGTGATGAGACCTTTCTCATCAAAAAGAAACTTGATTGTTTCTTTTAAATTCATATCATGTACAAATATAAATTGGTTTCATGATGATTAGACCCTAGACACCCTTTTACTCGATCAATTTTTTCCACAAAATTTTATTAATGTATGGTAGCGGTTATTCGCACCCCAATTTTTTCTCTACTCACCCCATTACTCTTTACGTCCCATAAGAATCTTTCAAAAAATATAAATTGCTGAATATGCCATAATTATATATCTAAATATCCTTTTAGGGGTGTATTTGTTGTAGAAGAGAAAAAAAATTGAAGTTACACCATAATTCTTATTTTCACAATCTCACCCTATATTACTTCCACATACCTAGCTAGTCGCAAAAAAAGAAATTGCGATAACAAATGTATTTACTATCGTTCGTTAAGATATTAACAAATAACTTAATTACTCTAGTTTGTCACGAGATAAACAAATGACATATTACTATTTGTCATCACATAAACAAAAAAAGATTACATGTTTGTTAAAAGTCTGACAAACAACTCTACACTAGCGTTCTTCAAGACGTTGACAAATATTGTACTATTATTTGTCAGATCGCTGATGAATATCATATCAACTTTTGTCAATGCATGCATTAAAATATTATCCTACAGTTTGTCAAAAATTTGACGAACAATCTAATTTTTAAACATCCCTCGTCGATAATGACGACAATAATGACTTCAATAAAATTGAATAACGACTCACCCGAGTCCTTTCATGCGCGCACATAATTGAAGTAGTATAAATTGAGTGTAATATACATATTGGGGTGTGAAAATAATATAAATTTAGAATATGGAGGTATTTGTAAGTTAAAATAAAGATAAAATAATAATTTAATAATTAAAATGATACGAGGTGAAGAGAGTAGTATTTGAAATGTGAATAGCCGTAGCGTTAATAATATATATGTTTGATCGACGTTTTCATTAGTAAGTTGTTTCTGTAAATTTGATTTGATACGTACCATGGTTTCATATTGTGGTTCTGTACGTGGTAGATATGGGACGCATGCATACCCTATACCCTTTCGTTTCTTTGCAAAGACAACATAGAAGACCAATAGTTCGTTCATCCATACTAACTCTTAAAGTCTTGATGAATTCATCCTGAAACATCAAACACCGATCTACACTAGAAATGGAATTATCGACGCATTTTCAGAGTACATATATGGAAGTCATGCATAAAGCACCATTTTCCATCTTCAGTTTCCTTTGATTCCTCCTCCACGGTCGGGAATGCCGCATCCAATTCGTCCACGTCCGGGAGTGCCGCCGCCATATCCAGGAGTGCTGCCAATCCCTGGAATATCTCCGCCTATCCCAGGAATACTGCGGCCGAACCCAGGAGTGTCGCCATAGCTGCCGCCAACTGATCCTGCTCCTGGAGCGCCAACTCCTCTTCCGTCACAGTAGTGATAACCGCACCCTGCATGTTATGACATATGCAACACCCACATCGGCCAATATCAACCGGCTTTGAATCCTCTATTGTGTTTGGCTTCATTTCTTTTTGGGCCGCCGCAGCTTCCACTAACAATTCTAACGTCAGCAAGCTTGAAAATAATTGCACAAGGACATAAACTGACGACTGACGAAACGAAACGAGCATAACATAATATATTATATTTTTTGTTAACGTTTCTGTTCTTACCTTTAGTCTCATGTTCGGATGTCGTCGTCTCGGCTGCGGTAATGGAAGAAGAGACGAGAACCAGTGCAAATAGAAGCCCTAGCAACACGAAAGCCTTGGATTTCATATCGACTATTTCTCTAGTCCTATAAAATATTTAAAACAAGAGTTAAGAAGTTGAGCTGTTTAACTAGCTGGCTGACCGGCTATATATAGGAAAAAATTTACATGTGTACTCAAACTTTTGGAGTTATACCAAAGGATCTCGAACTTAAAAACTATTAAAAACGTAACCACTCTTAAGAGCTAATATCAAGATATTTGCGTCAATTTTCCTTCCATTCTCGTCACTATTGCTGACATGACAATTTTTTTGGGTAAACAAGGGATAGTTTAGTCACTTAACATTTGTTTTAATGAATATTACCCGGTAATCACAATTTCCTCTCTCTCTCTCTCTCTCTCTCTCTCTCTCTCTCTCTCTCTCTCTCTCTCTCTCTCTCTCTCTCTCTCTCTCTCTCTCTCTCTCTCTCTCTCTCTCTCTCTCTCTTAGGAGCACCGATTGTGATCCTCGTTGTTACAGCCTCCAAAGACCGTGAGCCTCGACTTGGGCAGATCTTCGATGAGACGGGTTCCCTCGTGCACCCCCCCCCTTCAATCTCAATCTCCGATCAGAAATTTAGTGTTTTGTGCCAAGCCTAGAATCATAAAAAAATCTTCAAGTATTCGGCCTTTTCTGATCATTCAATCAGTTCTCATTGGAATTAGAAATCGAGCAAACCTTAACTTGCTAGGTTGGGCAAAGATGAAATTTGTGACGACCCGACCCTTGTCGAAAATTGTCAAAATAGTAAAATTATTCCGATAATTCTAGTAAATACTCCACTAAAATTTACCTCAACCGATACAAGTTAGAAATCTAATCGACATCCCAATACAAGTTAGAAATCTAATCGAACTTTAAAAACTATTAGCAAGGTAACCACTCTTAAGAGCTATTATCAAGATATCTGCATCAATTTTCCTTCCATTCCCGTCATTATTGCTGACATGACAATTTTTTTTGGTAAATAAGGGGTAGTTTAGTCATTAACATATGTTTTAATGAATATTACCTGGTAATCACAATTCCCCCCCCCCCCCCTCTCTTTCTCTCTCTGAGGAGCACTGAATGTGATCCTCGTTGTTGCAGCCTCCAAAAACCATGATCCTTGACTTGGGCAGATCTTCGATGAGACGGATTCCTTCGGGCACCACACCCCCATTCAATCTCAATCTCCGATCAGAAATTTAGTGTTTTTTGCCAAGCCCAGAATCATCAAAAATCTTCAACTATTCGGTCTTTAAATGACTTAGACCTGATCCGATTGGAGCTAGTACTCTTCTGTTCGTTTGTCTCCAACATTACAATTCTAACTCTTCTCTAATTCCTCTATTTTCTGATTCTCCATAAACCGAAACCCTGACTCTAAACCCCAATTATTCTGATCATTCAATCAATTCTCACTGGAATTAGAAATTGAGAAAACCTTAACTTGCCAGGTTGGGCGAAGCTGGAATTTGTGACGACATGACCCTTCTAGAAAATTGTCAAAATGGTAAAATTATTCGGATAATTCTAGTAAATACTCGACTAAAATTTACCTCAATCGATACAAGTTAGAAATCTAATCGACATCCCAATAGGGTAAATACAAACTTAACGACATAAGGTAAATCTAGTTCTCCGTCGCCCGCACCGCCGATCGCAGCGACACTAGGAATCATTGCCCACCCACTGAGACGACGAAACCTAATCACATTTTCATTCTCACCAATACGCTCATAGCATCAATAAAAATCTATTGATATATAACAGGACACATTTCAGAAACTTTTATCAGTCAAACGCGCCACCATAGACGACTGCATGTGCATCCCACGAGCCACTGGCGCCCAACGCCGATGGTAGTGATTGACATACCAATCGAAATATCTCACTTATCCCATCACTCTGCCTAACTATACGCATGAACAATTCGGCCGGGAACTACCTGAAAAATGACGCAAAATGCGGCGGTCCTAAACTCGCTAGAAAACTTTAAATCTAGATGTCGGCATCGTCGAACCACGCTAGAGCTCGCGGCTGGTTGGAAAAGACACACAAGGACAGGGGCTACAAAATCCCTAACCTATCACCACCGATCGATGTCATTAGCCACCGCACCCAATGACGGCGTTTAGCTACGATTTTTGAACGAAAATCACGTCGAATCGTCGTTGTGACACCTGCAAATATCAAACCCAATACATCACAACACTCCACACTTCGAGAGGAGTCGAATCATATCTGATTTGTCGCCAGCAACGACGAATGAATTAACCTGAAACCCTAGAATTTCTTCCCTCGAATTCTTCCAACTCGGTCTTCAATCACCATAAATGAAGCCATCAATCGAAAGAGAACGTCCAGACCGTCAATTTACGACCAATTTCATGGAAGGAGGTGGCCAGAATCTGCCTAACGGCCGACCGGTGACTCAAAGGCGATTTCTAGGTCGCCACAGCCGGTCAACGCAGGTCTACTGGCTGAATTGCTCGAAATGGCAAGTCTCCCTTTCCAAAAATAGAAAGTCCTATTTATACTCCGTAATTTCGCATTTTTTTTTCGATATCATAAATCCCAATAAAACTTCCATTCATCATAACTTTCTCGTCGTAACTCTGATTGCGGCATTCGCCTGTCGATGAACTCGTCTCGACGAACACTACAACCTTCCACTCAAAGTTAACCAATTTCTTGCCAAAGTGTGTTTTTTCGTCACTTAAGTACTTAGGCGACGAAATTTTTATTTTTCAGCACCTAAGTGACCACTTAGATGACAAAATAGGCTTCGTCATCTAGTTCTTTAGACGACGCAAAATTTATGAAAAACGACGAAAATTTTCGTTGTTTAAGTTAGAACTTAGACGACAAAATTTACTAGGTTCGTCGCCTATGTGTTGAATTTAAAAAATTAAAAAATTAAAAATAAAAACATCTTGGACGACGAAAATATTAATTTCGTCGTCTAAGTGTTTTTTTTTTAAAAAAAGTAAATGAAAATTGATTAAACTGTAATTAATTAATGAAATTTTATTTATTTATTTATTAATTAAATGTTAATTATTAATTAATTAAAAAATTATAATTTATTAGGAAATAATTTATTAATAATGATGGTGGTGGTGCCAAGGTGGTGGTGGTACTGCCGAGGTGGTGTGGTGAAGGTACGGTGGAGGTGGAGGTGGTGGTGGTGTCGAGGTGGTGTGGTGGCGTGGTGGAGGTGGTGGTGGTGGTGCCGGCGTGGTGGTGGAGGTGGCGTGGTAGTGGTGGTGTCGAGGTGGTGATGGTGGCGGTGGTGAGAGAGAGAGAGAGAGTGAGGGAGAGAGATTTGGAGAGATTGTGAAAAAATGGGATGAATTTTTTTTATAGGCGTTCACTTAGGCAACGAAATCTACTAGGTGATTTTAAATTTTAGTAAAAAAAAATATGGCGGAAAACAATGATTGCCAAAATTTTGAACTTCGGCGACGAAATTATACATTTCGATTCGTCGCCTAAGTGATTTTCAATTTTTGGTAAAAAAAATTTGGCGGAAAACAATTAACCGGCTAAATTTTGGACTTAGGCGACGAAATCAGTAGGTTTCGTTGCCTAAGTGAAATTCATTATTTTTTAAAATTTTATTATAAAAAAAATTAATTTACTGATTTCGTTGCCCAAGTAAAATTTAATTTTTAATTTAATTTAATTATTATAGACGTTCACTTAGGCGACGAAACAAATTAGTTTCATCGCGTAATTCAAATTATTATTTTTTTTAAAAGGAAAAATGGCTAGGAAGGTCACTCAAATATGACACATTCTAAACTTTTCTCACTCATGTATGATTTTTAATTTAATTTAATTATTATAGACGTTCACTTAGGCGACGAAACAAATTAGTTTCGTCGCGTAAGTCAAATTATTATTTTTTTTAAAAGAAAAAATGGCTAGGAAGGTTACTCAAGTATGACACATTCTAAACTTTGTTCACTCATGTATGGCAAATATCACTTTGCTCACTATCGAATTATATTTGTATTCACTTTGATAACTCCGTCTCCATCAGACGTTAAAAAAAAATCTTTTAAACGATCGTTAACAGTGGAGGTATATCAGTCTCATAATAGTTGGCGCCATCTTTTACTCTCTGGCAGTCTTTTGGCGCCAATAACTAGTCGTTTCCCTCCAAATTAAATTTACTCCACCTATAAAAAGTGAGTTGCCATTGTCATTATCATTTCAGCTGGGAACAAAAGGAAAATGGATCAATATCATAGACACCACTACTGTTATTATGGAAGAGTGGCTCTTCTTCAATGTTCTTGGAGGAGGCATAGTGCTGGGAGAAGATTTTATAGTAGTTATTTTGGTGAGGTAAGTATGTTCACTCCTCAATTCAAAACTGATGTAATCTTTCACTTGGTTTTCAATTCAAAACATTGTTTTTCAATGTAAATCTGGTGACTCTAGTATTCAACCAGTGCAGGTGATACACGCTCTTACTAAGTACTAAATAAACACTTAACACTCAACAAAAACGCATACAATTAAAACCCTTGGTGTAGATGTAGCATTGGTAAATAGGGTATCGTTCTTAACCGGGGATTGAGGGTGCATGCATATTTACTCTATGGTTAAAGGGGGGATTGAAAAAAGGTTTGTTTTGTACTTTACGAAATTAAACACTAAAACATGGCATAGCAAACACATCGAGAAATCCTAGGTTCTAACATGCTTCACTCATAGACAAGTAGAAAACAAATAAGAACAAAGAATCCTAAACATGCTTACTAGACTGAAAATAAACCTAAGCTATTATTTACATGTGATCGACTCATCTAAACTTACCCTTGCTCCTTCGTAACCTGCAATCAAACAATGTCAATCGAAATCCTAACTTCTTAATTTCACATAACACATGTTTACACTTAATTCTCGTGCTCGGGATTGCCCTATACACATACCATTGATCTAGACTCGGGATTGCCCTATATCTAAGCCAAAGCATTACGATTAGATAAACATGCATCATAGAATTTAAAGAAACTAGAACACATGGAAGACAATTGAAATCAAGACAAGTGTAGAAAACCGAAATAATAAAACCATTCCTTAAACACAAGAGTTCATACAAAAAGGGGTTACAATGTAAAGAGAAATCGAGTTACACTTTTAATTCCTCGGGATTGCCCTACGGAGCTTGAGGTGTAGCCGACTCTACTTTGGTGGAGGAGACACTCGGGATTGCCCTATATGTCGATGGAGGCAGTTTGGAGGCGGTAGGATGGTGTAACCTTCTTCTTGTATGGCGTCTTGAGTCTTTGGAGAGGGAGTAATGTTTAGGCTGAGCTTAGGCGTCTAGAATGAGTGATGATTGAGAATGAGGCCTAGCTCTTGTATTTATAGGTGAAGAATTCCAACTTTCCTCTCCAAACTAGGTTTTCCTAGTGTACCCGGGTAGAATTGCCAGCTTGTGACAGCCTGTCTTGAAACGTCTTTTTCGGGAGTTCTAGAGCTCAGAAAATTATGATTTTGGATTCGTTGGAAAGATCAGCTCGAGAAATTGAAGAAGACATATATGATCACTATATTTGGAGTTGAATTGCAGATTATGTGATACGTTGAAGATTGATGAGCTGGCAGGCATATCTTCCTCTTCCTACTAGGAGTAGGGAAATCTTGATCTTTCCATATCTTGTATTTCTTGAGCTCGAAGTCATTTTGGCCGAACCTACCATATATTGTAGGATATTTTGATCTTCAAATAAGGCATTTTTGAGATATACTTGATGCTTTTGATCCTCCATCTATTCGGTAATATCTCTTTGCTTGATTTTGCCCAAAATGCTTGCTGATTTTCGATCCACCATTTGAAATGTCTTCATTTTGCCTTGCGTCATTTTAGTTACTTGAGAAGACCATTTCGGATCCATATTTTGCTACGTCATTCCTAGTTGATTTAGGACACTTCTCCACTTAGCTCATTTTATGCTCCAAATCACCTCTTTTATTGTACTCCTTTATTCAAAACCTAAAAAAAACAAAGTAAGTAAGAAATGATAGTACTAAGGTCAAAACAAAGCTAAATGTAAAGAGAAAGACGTTAAGAATCAAGCATAAAATGCGTAGATCAGCAGGGTGTTGGGCACTATAAGTTTTTCATCTGGTGCATGACCCAGAAATGTGTCCCCATTCTCTTCAAATTATACCTGGTTTAATCTGTAAGATTGATCGATATGAGAAAGAAATTGAAGAATTTGAGGCTGAGAAGATTGAAATGGAAATGGATAAGAAGAAGATGGATGCTGAGGTGAAGAAAATGAGGTTGAAGGTGAAGATGTTGTGGCTGGTTATTGTGTTTTTGTGTACCATATTATGGTTTACAAAATGAAGATGTAATCCTTATATTAGACAACTGTTCGAGTTTCTGTTGAGCAAGAATGAAAGGGATCCCTGAATGAAAATGCACAATGTTCTTGTTGCCATATGATATTCCATATGATGTATAATAGTGCAAACTAAAACAATGCAACAAAATAGAGATTAAAAAGAGGAATGGATCCCAAAGGGGAATGTATTAACATCAAAGATTACTTAACAATATTCACTGTCATAGATTATAGGCCATTGATTCTTTAAATCAATGACTGATGCTTGAACAAAAGTGGCCAAAATGCATCTCTAATCAAAGAGTCCATAATTGCATTTTACACTAAACAAAAGTGGCCAAAATCAGTCTCTAAATATGTATAACAACATTACCATGAAGTAGTACCAACTATGGCTTCCAAATTCTCCCACCAGTCCTTCCACTTCCACTAAACCTCCCACCAGTCCCACCTCATCTTCTTGTATTTCTTACAGTAGATAAAGGTGGCTAATATGATGACACAGTAGGGACATTCACATAAATATGTTTTGTAGTTGGTGGTGGTTGTGATGATGCATTCCAATGAATCTGTTGACCATGTGTAATTGTTGTTAAGTGACAATGAATGAAGGCTAATAAGGTTAACGTATATACTTAAGTACTCAACACGACTACATAGTCAACTAACCTAATTTTCATCATTCATTTCATTCATTAGGGCTACATTATCAATATCATTTGCATCAGAAACAACCTGTAAACACATCAATTACATTGGTCTAATATCACAAATTCATTGCTTCAAGGAAAAAGGTATATCACATTGCATTAAGCTTACATTATGAGAAGGTATGTCGTTTTGAGAAGCATTGGCCCTATGCTTGGCACATGTCCTTGCTGCTTGCAAACACCACATTTAGGGTTGCTAAAATGTGCTTTGGACAGTTTGATGGTTCCTGGTGGTGGTGGTGCTTCACCTAAAAATATGAAAAGTGAATTAACATAAGCATTTATAAGCTGCAAAATACATAAACATATGCAAGTTGAAAAAATAACAAACCTGCTGATGGAGTTCTAGCCATGTTATGTGGTCTTTCAAGGCCTTTTTTATACAATGGTGGCAAGTTTGGAGCATAAATCTTTTCCCACAGATTAATTCCTGGAATTGGCCCTATTTCATAGGCATATGCTTTGCAATAAGCCTCTTTTGAATAACAGTTATCAACATAGTTGGTGATGTCCAAATTTTTTGCATAAATGCCTGCAATGGCATGAGGACGTCGCATTCCATTTAAGCTCCACTTTCTACATGTGTAACCCCTTTGATTCAGATTCACAACATGTACTGATGACACCCCAGAGGCACAACCAGGTCCCTTTCCTTGGAACTGAAACTTCAAGTTTGAAGATTCTTCAACATTGTAGTCCTGATTGGACTTGGCAAATTTCTCAAGCTGCTTTTCAATTCTCCTTATTATCTTCTTGCTCCACTTTTCACAAGATTTCCTCCTATTAGCTTGTCTTACCATAAAATACATTCTTATTTCTTCATTAAGACCTAAAATTGGTAATTTTCTTGCTGCAATAAATTGAAAGACTCACACAAATTGTTATAGAGGATATCACACTGAAGGTTGGTCTTGAAATGAGATATGCTCCACTAACTAGCAAGCCTCTGCTTCAACCAATTAGAAGCAGCTACATTCTTCTTTGCAATGTCTTCCATGTTTTTTGTGAACCAAGGCATAGTTGTGCTTGTTGCTGCTTGCCAAAGCAATTGCTTCAACTCACTGCCAACATAGCCATTTCACTTGAAGTTGGCATAAAGGTGTCTGACACAGTTTCTATGCTCACTATTTGGTAAAACATCATTGACAGCAACCAAACGCCTTTTTTCCTTATCACTCATAACTGTCACATCTCCATCATTTACAATCTCCAAGTCTTGTTTCAGAAGCTCCAAGAATCAGGTCCAAGTCTAGCTTGTTTCTTTCTCCATGATTGCATATGTAATGGGAAATACTCCATTGTTGGCATCAATACCAATGGAAATAAGCATTATGTCCTTCAACTTTGTCCTTAAGTGTGTACCGTCAAGTCCTATTAATGGCCTACAACCCTCATTCCAACCTTGTTTCAAAGTTGCATAACACACATACATCTTTGAAAATCTTCTAACCCCTCCTTCCAATGGAACATGAATCCATATATTGTTTCTAGTATTGGCCTTCTTTATTTCAGCTGCCCATGACTCCAGAAGATTGTACTGGTTTTGAATGGACCCATATATCATTCTCTCTGCTATCTTCTTTACCATATGACACAGTTGGAAACTTATAGAAATGTTGAAGTCATCCATAATAGCAGCTTGTATACCAGCCCTTGACCATGATGGATCAGCCATAAACCTGCTCAGATATCTCCTTACAATGAAATGACCATTAAGTGCATGCACTTTGGGCTTCCCCAACTATCCACAAATGTGATCTAATACACATGTCTTGATAGCCACTTCATTTGAGCCTTTAGAAAAAAGGGAGGCCCAAACTTTGAATGTGCACTTAGCTTTACACTTCTTATCATTGACTTGCATTGTCTTGCAAATAGAATTACACCTCCTCATGTCATTAGGCCTAAACAAAATCTATTTCTTGGTCAGAATAGAATGACACTTCATTGCATCCTTAAAGGCTTGAAAGTTAAGATACCTTTTACCAACAAAGAAATCAGGATTCCTCAAGTCATGCTCTTTCTTGAACTCTAGAAATTTAGTGAACCTCTTCTTCTTCCTTCTATTTCTTTTGCCATCATGCCTCAAATAAGCTGCATTCTCATCAGAACCAGACTCACTTGCACTCTGTAATGTCTCAAAGGCGTCACTACCATCATCTGATATTTCAATATCATTTATCATTAATACTTGAGCATTTTCCCTGCACATAATTCCTCTACCTCATAGACATTTTCCTTTGCCTCATCCTCTTGCACATTTTCCTCTGCCACATCCTCATCCATATTATACTGGAAAGCTTCATCATCCTCTGCCTTATTCTCTGATTGACTCATCTCATAGTCAGAATCAGGCAATGACTCAATGTCAGTGTCATCAAAGTCAGTGAACAGTGTACCCTCAATAAAATCTTCTTTTTCATCATCATTTCTCATTGCCATTAGCCTCACCTTCTTTGGTTTCACTATAGGAAGGCTCATAGGATACTTCATCTTACTAACACACCTCTTCATTCTTTTCCCTGACTTTGTTCCCACACCACCAACACCTTCATTTGTTCCCACATCAGCACTCACCTTCACAACCTCTTCTTCTACTAAGTCTTCATTGTGATTGCCTATGTAATTTCTATGTTTAACAGATGACTTAGTGATGCTATTCATTTTCTCATTCTCACATAGCTCCTTTTGTCTCTGACAAGTTGCCACTATAAGCAATCGCACATAAGTCCTAGGTTTTAGATACTGCAACATATAACATACATATGCTTCTACACCTAGTTGCTTATACTCCCCAGCTTCCTTATACCAATATGTAATTGGAGGTGATCTGTATCCCAAGTCCTCAGCCAAATGGTTTAGACAAATTCAACTAAACAAATCTGGATCCAACCCGTCTACCCATACTACTTCACCCCCATTGTACACCCTATCATTCCCCTTCCTAACAAACCTTCCACCATGATGCAATTCTATGCTAAAAAACCCGTATGCAATCAAACATGCAATTCACTTAGGACAAATCAACATCCCTCATAATTAACATGCAATTTGGTTATAAACAAAACAAAGACCTGAATCACAATACTCAGTGTCTAATTAACAACATAAAGCATTTCATTAAAGAAACACGAAGCCTTAATCCCAATTTTGTTTTCCATCATAAACCCCAATTTCGTTTTCTATCATAAACCTAGAGCATTTATCAATTCCTTACAAATCAAACCACTTCCCACCTACTCGATCATATACTTGACATCAAGACGAAAGTAAGAGGTGAGTAACTTTTTACCTTCTAAGGTTGGTACATCTCCATCAAGATGAAAGTAACTCTAATATCTCGGTTGAGGTGGATCATCCATCACTTTTCAGATTCAGTCAATAAAGGGAGAGAATCTAGCAGCCCTTTTTGATGAATCTTCTCTGGATTTTACTATCGAAATCAGTTTGCATGCAGGGAAGAAAGTGAATTACAGAGAGAAAGAAACAGAAGCAAAGTGACCAAAGTGAGACTGAGGTGAAAATGGGAGAAGTGATCGATAGTTAAGGGTTTAAACCGACTAAAATTCCCAAAAACTCCTTAAGATTGGCACATGAGTGCACATGTCTTTTTTTAAACGGCATAAGCTAAATTTTAATGTTTGATGCAGACGCAGTGATCAAAGTGAATACAAATATAATTTGATAGTGAACAAAGTGATATTTGCCATACATGAGTGAGAAAAGTTTAGAACATGTCATACTTGAGTGACCTTCATGGCCATTTTCCCTTTTTAAAAATATAAAAATTAATTTTTGGTAGTTACTTAAAAATTATCAAATCAACTGTAAGATGTAACAATTACATTTATACAATATTGTAGAAAAAACTTTAACCTAATTCGGATTAGTTTAGGATTTGATTGAATCAATTTAGTGATTATTGAAAAATAAATAAAAGACGAAAAGTATTGTAAAAAATTATTTGTAACCCCGTTTTTGAAGTTACTGGTGATTGTCTGTTATAGAAACTTAATTTTTCAGCTAAATATAAATTAATTGAAATTTGGCAAAAAAAAAATTATTTAAGACTAAAAACTTGTTATATATCTACTAATGTTATTTAACTTAAGTGTTCGTATGTCTATATTCACTCCACATCAACATTAACAAAATTGAATTTTGAAAAAATAACCGTTGGATATATTCATCATAACATAACATGTAAGTGGGTGAATTTTCTTTCAAAACGAAGTTCGTTAAGAGTTTGATCGGCGTAGTCAAACATAAAACCGAAATTTCAAAGAAACAGAAACGTTGATATGCGAATCTTCGTAACTCCGATTTTTGAACAGTCGATATTCACAGTCCAAGAATTGTTTGCTCCATGCCCTCGATGAAAAAAATATATGTATTTTAGGATGGTATACATGGTCATGCTCTTAGAGGTCAGATTGTAAATCTCTACTTAGACGACGAAATTGATTGTGTTTCGTCGCCGAAGATAGTCTGGATTTAAGGTGAAGGGTTTAAAGCTTAGGGTTTAGGGTAAGATCTTAAACGACAAATATTTTATTTCATCGTCTGAGTGCAAACTTAGACGACGAATTCCGTGTTTGTCGTCTAATTCAATACCTAAACAACAAAACATTTTTTTTCGTCGTCTAAGAACAGACTTAGACGACAAAAATCAATTTTTTCGTCTAAGTTTGCACTTAGACGGTGAAATTTTGCTCTCTTAGGTGACGCTTTATGTTTTGTTGTCTAAGTACACTTAGACGACGAAATTTTATACTTAGGCAACGATATATTATTTCATCGCCTAAGTGACTTTTTCTAGTAGTGATTATCGCGCCCAATAATTCGAAATCAAATTATCCCAAAAATACTTCTAATTTTACGAAATGCACGGGATATCACAAAATTACAGAGGTTTCATCAATTTGTACATGGATAGAAAATGTGGTGCACCCTTCTTATTGTGTCTGATGATGTTGACGTTTCTATTTACCATTGAACAAGAAGAAGCTCAAAACCCAGTTTATGATAAAGAAGAATCTAAAACTACTTTATATGGTGAATTTGACCTCGAAGCTGACGACATTCGACAACTTGAGGGGAGGGCTTCAAAACCCCTAACATACGGGAAGGTATCTTGACCTGGAAAGCTGACGGCGAATTCACGCCGGTAACCTAGAATTCCTCTTGAAATCAGGCTTTAATCGATGAGAATTTGTGACGACCCGATCCTTGTCGAAAATTGTGAAAATGATAAAATATTCGGATAATTCGAGGAAGTACTCAATTAGAAAACCAAATTCGACTACTTTAGTCGAAGAATAGATTTGATAACTTGTTACGATGAAACGATCATAACGATATAAGACAAAACTAGTCTGTCCATCGCTCGCACCGCTACTGGTGGCAAACCCCATCACCACCGCCCGCCCGCTCACTGGGACAATGAAACCTAATTTCATTTTAAACCTCATGAATACACTCGTAGCGTCGATACAAATTCAATGACATAATAATATGACTAGATTCCAGAAATAAAATTTCGTCCACGCGCCACCACCGACAACAACCGCTGATGGCATCAATTAACACATCAATAGAAAGCTCATGTAGAGCCCAAAAACCTGTCTCAAATAACCCTAGGCAGATTCCGATCGAGATCGGAGCCAGAGATGGCCGGACAACACTTTGCTGCCGGCAAACGTCATCGAACCCGAATTGGGTTGAATCGAACTCTCTCCACTGAGAGAGATAAGGTTGACCTTTAGTCAACCCAGAATTCCTCCCAAAATGGTAACCCTCTCTTTAAATATATTTTTCATTTACGGAAATTCGGTAATTACTTTACGATAAACTTTCGACAAACTATCCATAGTCGTAACCTTTACATCGTAACTCCGATTCTGACGATTCTCACGTCTACGTTCTCATCTCGACAAATTTTGCAATTTCTACTCGAAATCAACCAACTTGGATAATTAGATAAAAATTCAAACTTGGACCTGTCAACATTTACCAACGGTAAAAATCTATTACCACGATCACTAAATCAAACTCGAATTATTCATAAATAGTATAAATTATATAAAAAAGGTCGGGGTATCACATAATTGAAGGGAGAAATACTGAGGAAAAGAGATCACACTACCGGAAGAATTACTATGACCGACGACTTGGTGTCGTCGGTCTGTTTCCGTTTATCGTCGGTCATACCTATATCCGACTACACATCGTCGGATATAGTATCGTCGGTAATACACCGTCGGTAATACTATATCCGACGATAATTTAGGGTTATCGTTGGAAAATAGATAGACTAAAACCGACGATAATTTATCGTCGGTCATAGTTTAAACTATAACCGACGATGTCATCGTCGGATATAGTTTTCTCCATGGTCAAAATGGTTGGCTGTGGAGAAAACTATATCTGACGATATTGACACATGTCGTCGGATATAGTGAAAAAATTTAAATTTTTTTTGGCAGGTTTTGGGTTTTATCCCAAAACCTGCATTCACAAAAAATCACGCTATCTATATATTGTTCAAATTGAAAATCAACAACCATTAAAACTAGAGTACGTAGTAAATAAATTAATTAATAAATTAAAACCGAAATCGTTCAAATCTGTATACATATGCGTAGTAAATAATGAAAATAAAAATGAAACCGACAATTGTTCAAATGTTGGGGGGGTCCTGGTCCTAAGTCTATGTGGTCAAACGGATTGGATAAAGTTGGTTGCAGCCTGAGGCTGTGGCTGTGGCTGTGGCTGTGGCGCACTGAAAATGGGCGGGGGGGGGGGGGGGGGGGGGGGGAGCTATCTGGATTCCAGATGCTTGCAACTGTGCATAACATTGCTGCATCCATATCCCCATTTGCAGCTGCTGTTCGGCCAACCGATTCTGCTCTGCAGCCTGCGCTTGCTCCATCTCCTCTATCCGACGCCGTTGAGCTTCCATCTCAATTGATTGCCTATGAAGCCGGTCGTTTAGCTCATTAGTCCTTGAAGATGATGATGATGATCCCGATCCGCGAGAGAATTCAGGGGTCTGCTTCAGCAGCCCTTGACCCCATTTTCCGGAACCCTTGCAGTAGAATGTGTTCTTCCCTGGAGGGATCGCAGTTGACGTAATCCTGGCCCTGACGATCGGATTAGATCGATCAATCTGATCAATCGGGAGTTCCGCATCGGGGGTGTTGGGATAGAGCTCTCTCGCCACTTGAGTCAACACCTCCGGAATCGCCTCCTGAATTCTCGCCTAATTGACAAAGAACAATAAAATATTAATTAAAAAAACAATCTAAATAAATAAGAAATAAGTTTATTTTGTTATAAGGACACTTACAGCATATTCGGGATTCTGCGGATACGCGTGCTGCATCGTATAGACAAGGGGATCATCTTCTGGGTGGTTGGCCGCCTCCTCGATCCAACCCGAGTATGATCTGGTACCGGCATGATGATTTGTGGTGTTTTTGGCCCGGTTCCTTGCGTTGACTTCAGAAAGAGCCTGCGCGATTAAGTCAACATAAAAAAAAACACTCATTAGGCAAATAATTTACGGGAAGTACGATAAAACAAAAATTAAATCAATTGAAGGTTGCGTACCTTCAAGCGAGGGTTGTTGAAGTGAACCACAAGCCATCGCCACTCGTACTCTCTATAACGAAACTCGCTAGGGGTACCCTCACGATCGTCCCCGTACTTTTTTCAATGCTTCTTCAGCTCGGCCTTCCATTCCTTATACCTATATATACCCATAAAATCAAGCGTTAGTAACTAACAACATTGTATGAACATAATCAAAAGAAACGAAAAAATTGAAACAAATGGTCGTCTACAAACCTGCTCCCATGCACTTCATCCGCCCACGTGGGTCTAATGTCTTCATCCACGCGGAACCACCTCTGCAATGCATATATTTATATATATATCAATAATATTAAAAATTTATTATTGAAAATTTTCATAATGAATATACAATTCAACTCACCGACAACGCATTATTCAGCTGATGTTTGACGGCTTGTGGCACTGAATTCCAATCTTGCCACAACATTGAGACTCTATCCCGTATGAAGCTGCCCGCCATCCCCGCGTACTTTCGAGTGACCTTTCCCTCGATCACCTGCCCTCTATCCCCGGTCGGAATCATAAGTTGGCCACCACCGCTAGCCTGAATGGCTTCGTCCAGTAACTTGCCGACGACGGGGCCTCTGGTTCTCTTCTGTTTGGCACCGGGCACGATCTCGCCTATCACATATATATGTAGACGATTTTTTAAACATCAACACCTAATTGAATTTAAATATTAGGGAGTAAAAAGATATCACTAATTAATATTTACCTGATTCGTCGGTGCGTTGTCCCGGAATCCTTGCACTCCAGAGAGGTGCCGGGAATGGTATATACGCATATGCCTGCTCCGGGGTAATGAACCCTAGCTGTCCCGGAATAGGCATCCCGTCGGAATCGACGTGAGGTATCGTCGGGATTTCCAACGGTAAGAATAATGTAGGCGGCGGGTATAGTCGCATCCTCGCCGAGGACTGAGTGGATCCACCAGCCTCCTCGGAAGAATGAGGAGCTGTCTGGTGGATGACGGGGGAACCCTCCTCGCGATGAATGTCCGGCATTCGGACCGAGGATTGAGTCGCACTATCCGTTTCCGGCGTGCGACTGACCTGCTGAACCATCCTCGCGCCTGAGGATCGAGCCGGCTCGAGCTGCTGCTGCTGAGGTTGTCCCTCGCCCATCAGCCGACGGTGTCGAGAGGTCAGCAGAACACTGTAAGTGTTGGGGACACTGGTGGATCCTGATGCGGACCGACTTCCGGTGCCATCAGGATCCCCAGCTCCCGATCCCTCATCCCCACGTTCCGATCTCCCTCTCCCTCTGGACCTCCCCCTCGAAGTACTCGATCGCGACCCGGCCCCTCGGGAAGGTCCGCAATTAAACCATTGCATCGTTGCTATAAAATTATAAAAATTAAAAATAATTCCTAATTCCTATTTCATCCATTAAATTATAAAAATTAAAAATAATTCCATAAAATCCACAATAATTACAATATATATAATCCAAATATAATTCATCCAATACATATATAATCCAATAATTTAACTATATATATCAATCATTCCAATAATCCAAATTCAACAATTATTCCAAATCCAATTAACCTAAAACTTAATAAAATTTAACCTAAAATTATTCCAAATCCAAATTTAACCTAAAATTCCAATATATTCCAATATATATCAATACATGCATAAAATTCCAATGTTTTCCAATATACCAATTTAACCTAAAATTCCCCTATTTTCCAATATACCAGTTTAACCTAAAATTCGAATTAATTCCCCTATTTTCCAATATTTGAATTTAACCTAAAATTCTAAATTATTCCAATATATATCAATACATGCATAAAATTAACAAATTTCAGAACTATACATATACATGCATCCACATTATCGATCAACACATTCCACAACTTCAAATCTAACATAAATTAAAAAAAAATCGAAAATTTGAAATTTGGGATTTTAAACCTGTTTTTTCACTAATCGACGAGGGATTTGGCTTGAGGATCGATGGAATAGCACTTGAGCTTCGATTCCTTGCTTCCAACACGAAGGAAACGGAGAATGAGGAGGCGGAGGAGACTGTTCCGGTTTGGGGCAGTTTCGTTTCTGCCCAAATCGAAACCCAGATCGGGATATAAAACAGACTATATCCGACGAGTTAAGTAATCTCGTCGGATATAGTTGAACCGAAATTATATCCGACGAGATTTCATATGAATGTCGTCGGATATAGTTTCGGTTCAACTATATCCGACGAGATTTCATATGCAACTCGTCGGATATAGTTCCTCTATTTATTTTTCATATTTATGCCGGTAATTAATCTAATTAAATATGTAGTGTATTAATATATATATTTATTAATAGTTAATACGAAATTATTAATAGTTAATACGAAATATTAAAATTATTATTTAATAATACGATATTATTAAGCGATCGGTACGTTGTATTTTTTTTCCGATCGATCTCTCGATCTCTCTCATTTATGATGGGGATCGATATATATAGCAATTTCATCGATGGACACAATTTTGTCCATAATATGAATAAAATTCATTTTACATTGTACGTTCTAAGTCGAAATAACATACATATATATATATACACTAATTAAGGCGCATAATCAGAATCATCACTTGAGTCTGACTCTGTTTCCGAGTTACTTTCAGGTAAGATGTGTATGTCCTCGTCACTTGAGTCTTCATTGTCTTCATTTTGATTAACATCAAGAAGATTCGGTTGAGGAATTCGTACCACACTGCCCTGTCTCACATTATTAAGGCGAATTGTTGAGGTTTCAGGAATACCAGTTGCGTTCGGCTCTTGGTATGCACTGACTTCTTCATTATCCGAGGTCACAGTACCAAGGGTGGAGGCACTGTATATGTTTCGTGGAAGAACATGGTTAACCACTTTCCACGCGCCTTTATGCACAAGATCATCAAGATAGAACAATTGTTTCACCGCCGTGGCCAACACAAACGGATCATCTTCATACCAGCTTGTGGCAGTATTCACCGAAAAAATCCCGTATTGATCGGTTCTTGTGTTCTGAGGGTCGGTATCAAACCATCTACACTTAAACAAGTGCACGGTCATGCCTTCCCCATATATTAATTCGACAACTGAATGGAGAACACCGTAATAGTCAACTCCATTCTGCCCACCATGCACCATTACCCCAGAATTCTGTGTTTTTCGTCTGACATCTCTATGTTCACAAATAAATAGCACGCCATTAACCTTACACATAGGATAAACTCTGGAAGTTACCGGTTTCTGCGCCAAGAGCCTCAATTCGTGTGACCACTGAGGGATACCATCATCTTGTACATGATTCATCTGAAAATAATCATTTATTAAGTACGTATAAATAGGATGCGAGACATGCACTTAACATCGATCATATACAGGTCAATTTAAGTATCAACTTACCCAGTTGCCAAAATAGTTTGCGAATGTCTTGTTGTAGTACTCAACATCACCGGAAATAGCAGGGCAGTAAAGGTGCAAAATTTTCCAATATTGAACTTCTGGACAGTTAATCAATACCGACCAATGGGCAATGACTAGCTCATAAGGTTCCAACTTGTACGAGTTGGGCAACTTTCCAGAAACTTCAACATCATCGGAGATGATCGAAAGGTTGAACTGCCCTCCATCTACGGGCATATGTTGTGGAGGGTCCTCCAACGCTCCCAAATACAACTTGGTGTACGTTACGCACTCATGCGCAATATATGCTTCAGTGATACACCCTTCGGGTGCAGATTTGTTCATCACATAGTCTTTGTAGTCCCCCAATTGTCTGTAAATGGGTAATTACAGATCGGGCATGTTATGCTTATTACAACAATATATAAGTGAATAAATAATATTAAAGATCGACATATATATAGCCAGATTCAGAGATGCATTACGTACCTTTCCATAGGATACATCCATGTGTAGTGTACTGGACCAGTAAGCAACAATTGTTCCGGAAGATGGAGCATCAGGTGAGGCATGATGTCGAAAAAGTTTGGAGGAAATATCCTTTCAAATTTGCACATGATAAAAATGATGTCCTGTTGCATTTCCAACAAGTCCGATTTCTTCACTTCTCTCGTGCATAACTTCTGAAAGAATCTTGACAAAGCCACTAACGGCTCCACCACCTCTTTGGGCAGGTACCTTCGAATGAAAACAGGGAAGAGGCGTTGGAGTAGTATATGACAGTCATGACTCTTTAGTCCGTACATCTTGTTATCCTTGAAGTTAACACATCGACTTATATTTCCGGCATAGCCTGAAGGATACCTGACATTACCTATCCAACCAAAGATTTCACTCTTCTGGGCAGGCTTCACGGTATAAGGAGCTTGTGGCATTTTTTTCTTCCCATCTCTCAACCACAAATGTTTTCGCAGTCCCATCCTTTTAAGATCAATGTGTGCCTTCGGGCCGTCTTTAGTTTTTCCCTCCCAATTCAACACTGTGCCGACCACACTCTCGCACACATTTTTCTCTATGTGCATGACATCTAAGTAGTGTCTGATCAACAACTTGGACCAATAAGGAAGTTCCCAAAAAATATTTTTGTGTGTCCAGAATTTATACCTGTCGGGTTTGTCAGGTATTGACGCCACTATCTCAGGATGATTGCTTAGCTGCCCAAAATCGTATTCATTTAGCACTTCTAAGATTTCATCCCCCGTCCATCTCCTCGGCTGCTCACCTGTTTCCACAGTCCCATCAAATGCCTCCATATCCTCCCGAAATGGGTGATCATGTGGAAGCCAACAACGATGTCGCATCTGTACAATCTTCCTGCAATGAGGTCTGCAACACTCAACCGTCATGCACTCTGGACAAGCCCTGTATCCCCTGGTAACGTTGCCCGACAACATCCCGCGTGTAGGAAAATCGCTAATGGTGCCAACAAGCATGGCATGCATCTGGAACATCTCATTTTTGAACTTGTCATAAGTGGGATGACCATGCTCACTCAAGTACTTAAGCTCCTCAATCAAGGGTCTCAGATACACATCGAGACACTTTCCTGGATAACCCGGCCCTGGAATGATCATAGTGAGCATATTGTATTCTTTCTTCATGCACATCCATGGAGGAAGGTTGTACGGTACCAAAATAACTGGCCATATACTGTATTGAAGACTCATGTTGCCAAAAGGGTTGAATCCGTCAGATGAAAGCCCCAGCCAAACATTTCGAACCTCTGATGCAAAATAAGAAAACTCCTTCACCATGTGCTTCCAAGCCTCTCCGTTAGCAGGGTGTGTAAGCGTATCACCGTCGGGCAAATTCCTCTCGGCCCACCATCTCATAGCTTCAGCCGTGTGTCCAGACATGAACAACCGTTCTAGCCTATCTATCAGGGGAAAATACCGAAGTATCTTCACATCTTTCTTGTTTCCGGCAGGAGTCAACTTATACCTATCTGTACCACATACCGGGCATTCATCAAGGGATTCAAGATCATTCCCATAAGCATATTCACCCCAGAAGAGAACACAATCATATCTACAAGCATGGATTTTGATGTAGGAAATGCCAAGATGTTTAAGGATCTGTCACACCTTACGATGAGTGGTAGGAAGACGATGACCGGGGGGCAACAACGAACCAGACCACTTCAGCCAATCATCAACAGCCTTCACACTTATTTTGTTCTCCACTTTGAGCTTCATTACTCCCATAACACTTTCGAGAATAGTCTTATTACACCCGTTGTACAACGGGGTCTGTTGGAAGGCAATGAGGTTGTTGTACTTGTCCATACCAGCAGTGTTGACAGCTGTAGGTAATTGCTGGACCGGCTCAATATGAGGGAAGTCTTCAACGGCGGGAGGGATATCGATATCCGGTGCTTGAGCAAATATACCGCTCTCATGAGGAAACATATCGTTGATCAACCTTGTTGTTGGATCATTGGATGTACTGCCACTCTCAAAAAATTGTCCGTGATCATGTTAACCAACTGTTGAGCTCTCACCGTGATAAATCCAACATGTGTACTTATCCCAAAACCCGTTTTTCTTCAAGTGCTCCAATACTTTATCGATGTGAAAACGATATCGCTCGCTACGACACTGACATTTCGTACACGGACAATAATAAATTTTCATCCCTCCACAATTAACCTTCACATATTCTACAAAATTTCTAATTCCACGGTGATATCTTACATCCCATCTTGGAAGACATATCCAACTCTTGTCCATCCTGAAAATTATATATATATAATGCAATATATTAATTAAATAAATTAATCACCCTAGCTAGCTAGCTAGTTATTGCTATATATATATATATATTCACAATAATCAAATTAAAATTAACAACAATTAATATATATATATATATTTACGATCAATCACGCGTACGTACTCAAAATCAACCATCGATCAATTACTCAAACTCCAGAATCAATTAATTAACTCGATCGATCTATATATTCAACCAATTAAGCATTAATATATACATACATGCATATCATGCACAACACATATATATATTAATTAAGCACGACGTACCTATATATATAATGCGCATGAATCATCACAAACTCATTGTCGACATCACCCAAAGATCGATTTCAGAGCATTTAATTTTCAGAAAAAATGAAAGTTTCTTGAATGACAGATCGAGCTACTGCCCAGATCTGAAATAAGAAACTATAACCGACGAAATGAAAAACTCGTTGGTAATAGTCAAAAAAAATCGTCGGACATTGTCCAAAACTATGACTGACGAGTTTCCGGCGACTATGACCGACGACAAGAAAATCTCGACGGTCAAAAAACTATAACCGACGAGATAATCATGTCGTCGGTTATAGTTTACTATATCCGACGAGATCCCTTCTCGTCGGTCGTTCTTTGAGGATCTCGTCGGATATAGTACTTCTTCTGGTAGTGAGAGAGAGAATAGAGGCGAAGATTTTGACACCAAGGTCGACCTGTTTGGTGGCCGATCGGTGGTCCTTCACCAACGACAGTCAAAAAGGGGAGAGAGAGAGAGAGAGAGAGAGAGAGAGAGAGAATTAAAAAAATCAACAAGAAAATGAAAATAAGGGCATTAAGGTCTTTTTTCTCTTATTTTGTTAAAAAATATTGACACATCAACAAAAGTAACGGTGAATGGACAGCACATTGATGCAGGTATCACGTTGATACATTTTAAGAGTTTGGGTACCTTGTTGATAGTTTTTGAAGTTCGAAACCATTTTTGGTATAACACCAAGAGTGTAGGTACCACGAGTAAATTTTTTTTCCTATATATATATCAGAATTCTACGTATGTTTGATTTCCTCGGTCCTAATGGACTTTTATACAGCTCTCAGATTTGACTACGTACTCATTAATTAACAGATTCTATCTCATTAATTGATATATCTCTTTTTCTTCCTTTGGGATTTGTATGCGTATGTAAGTTCTTATCAACATCACTTCTTCTTGAGGAACAGATCAAGTTCGTAGATCTCGATAGCTCACTGCCAGGATACACGACTTAGACACCGAAATAATTTTGTCGTCTAAGTGTTATTTTTCGTCTTTTAGGTACATAGACGACGAACGTTTCGTCGTATAAGATTCATCGTCCAAGAGCCATGGCCTAAGTACCTAAATGATGAAGAAAAAAGTCGTCCCTAAGTGAACATTAAGATGACGAAAGGGAATTCGTCGTTTAGGGTTATAGACGACGAAAAAGAATGAACAAATACAACGAAAGGTTTCTTTGTTTAAGCGTACAATTAGGTGACAAAACTGATAAATTTTGTCGTCTAAGATGAACCACTTAAGCGACGAAACTACATCAATTTCGTCGCTAATTTGTTCATCTTAGATGACGAAATTACTTAGTTTCATTTCCTAAGTCTTTCATTAAAAATTAAATGAAAAAATTCATTAAATGCAATTTATCGCCTAAGTTGTTAATCTTAGATGAGGAAATTTTTCAGTTTCGTCGCCTAAGTGTTGAATTTTTTTTAAAAAAAATATATGTTAAATTCATTAAATGATAATTAATTCATTAAATACTAATTATTAATTTAAATGGTGGTGGTGGTGCCGAGGTGGTTAAAAATGGTGGCGTTTTGTGTGGTGGTGGTGCTGAGGTGGTAGTGGCGGTGATGGTTGTGCCGAGGTGGTGGTGGTGGTGGTAGAGAGAGAGAGAGAGAGAGAGAGAGAGAGAGAGAGAGAGAGAGAGAGAGAGAGAGAGAGAGAGAGAGAGAGAGAGAGAGAGAGAAATAGAGAGAGAGAGAGTTAGTCTTCGATACAGTCCCTCTCTCTACACCCCTAAAAAAATTTAAATCTCAATTGTCGATTTTGAAAACCAAAATAAGCTTATGATGGGCAAAGGGCACAAGATCTCATCCTTGCCCTGCAACATCAGCCACTCCTCCTTCTCAAACTTAATGAACACAATGCCCAGATCTTCCGACTTAAACTCAACGAGGCCCATCTCCAGAGCCGCCTCTATTTCTCCTACTACTTCAACTCTTTCGTTTTCGCTTTTGTCTCCATCTCATCTATCCTCCTCCATATTTACCTCCACGAAAACCCATCTGGGTTCTTCGCTGTTAGAGTTTTTGTCCCTGTAGTATTAGCCTTCATCGTTGTCATGAAATTAATATTGGCTCTGCGGAAAGTTTCGTTTGAGAAATCGACGTCGAAGAGGTTGGAGAAGCAAGTGAGTGTGCTTTTAGGTGTTGTTGGGTTGATTATAGGCAGTGCGGTTTGCTTTTGTCTCACTCCTTCTGTTTTAGATTTTGAATCCGTGTTAATCGATGGAAATGGTAAAGTTTGTGATATGACATAAATAAGAGAAAATTGCAATAAAACCTTTCTCACAGGCAATTGTTTGTGGAAATATGAATTATTTTTTCCTGTTGGGCAATATTTATACAAATTCCTTGGCAATCGATAACTTTTGACCGAACTGGCAGATATTGATTCCTGTTTGCAAATATTTCATATATCTTTTGACTGAACTGGCAGATAAATCTGGGCAAGTATGATAATTCGATGTCCTGAGCTTATTGTAACCTCGTTAACTTTTTACTTCATTAACCAATAGAATGGTGAAACGCCACAATTTTTCAAAAAAATTAAGAGGTATGGAGAGAGGAGGTACATCCAAGACTAACGAGAGAGAGAGAGAGAGAGTGGATCGGCTATGTTTTAAAGTCGACGACTTAAGAGACGAAACCAACAAGTTTCGTCGTCTAAGTTATTTTAAATTTTGGTCAATAATTTGACGAAATATAAAACCGTCAACTTTAACGACTTAAGAGACGAAATAATAAGAATTCGTCGTCTAAGTGTTTCCAATTTTTAAAAATCCGGCCAACTTTTAAGTCTTAAACGAGTTTCATCGTCTAAGTCTTTCAAATTTTTACAGAAAAATTCCGTCAACTTTGATGCCTTAGGCGACGAAACTGTACATATTCCGTCGTCTAAGTTATTATTATTATTTTTTGAATATCTGAAATTAATTTTGGGTAGTGGCTTAAAAATCATCAAAAATCAACCATCAAATATAACCATTACATTTATATAATATGGTAGAAAAAAATTCAACCCAATTCGGATTAGTTTATGATTCGATTGATTGAATTTAGTGATTATCGAAAAATAGTTATAAGATGGAAATGACCGTAAAATATAATTCGTAAACCCGTTTCCGAAGTAACGGGTGTTTTTTTTGTCGTAAAAACTTAATTTATCAACTAGATAGAAACTAATTGAAATTAGAAATAAAATGTTGATGTAAGACACCTAACTTGCTATATATTTACTAATGTTGTATAACTTAAGTGTTCGTATGTCTATATTCACTCCACATCAATATTAACGAAATTGAATTTGGACAAAACAGTCGTTAGATATGAAAGGACCCAACCCCGATTTAGTTTCTTAAACCGGAATCAAACCCCTTGTGAAAACACGAACCAACACAAATCATCAAAATTTTGGTAGAGTAACGCTACTAACGCGGAATTGCCATTACCTGCACCCGGAAAATACACTTCATCCTATGCCACAAAAGCCAAACCGTGGGCACCAATCCCATCCGGATTTCTCAATATCATAACAGTAATGTAAAATAATAAATATAACTATACTTTACCGAAATCTGGGGAAAATCGTATAAAAACATGACATAAGAATACTCATAGCGACTTCTAGTGTAGATATACAAATAGTAGGCCAAACTAAGAACCTACCATAAAAGAAACATCGCTCGAATACTATGCCTCCGACCACGACGTGCGACACCAGAATCTGAACTGCAAACTGGGCACAGAAACCGAAAAGCCCAGGGGAAAGACATGAAAACTGTTAGAGTGAGTGGACGAAAATAAATTTCTTTCGCCAAATAATATATATTATAAAAACATATGCGAGTCAAAATGCATAAAAATCATATGGTACACGAGGGAGACTCTAACTCCTCACGCGTACAGAGCATGCATGGAAAATCTCACGGGGTCGCTCGTAGACACATCCGTGCTAGTACAGTCCGAATCACGGGATCCCAGACCCACACGTGATTCTAGCCAGAAAGGCCTCAGGTCAGGGTATCTGTTTCCACCCGGAACTACATCGGCACAAGAAACAGATATCTGTACCCACCCGGAACTACATCGGCACAATGTACAGTTCCCCCCCTTGGTAGGCACCCTCGGGGATCAGCCGGGATGCGAGTGTATCGATACAACAACATATACTAAGACTGTACTCTGTGTAAACCAAATCATAAATAGTTCGATGCAAATGCATAAAGTAATATTTAAATGTATATACGTAATGTATAATGATATAAGCATAATCGTATAACACATGCTCATATAAAACATAATCTCGTATGCATGCTCAAGTTCGTAAAACGTATATAAAGACTCGCAATCATTCCGTGAAAAGAAATTGTCCACTCACAGATTCGCGTTAATCCCGTGATTCGGCGGAAAATCCCTCGCCAAACGAACGATCATGAACCCCTGAATAATCATAAAATCCATTTCTCAAAATCATAACTCGACACTTCAAATCATATCACGAGAAACAACTGTTCCCGGAAACGTACAATCCAATAACAACGAAATCGTGAAAATCCAATAATCACACCACAATACCTCGCTATAATTTCGGACGCTCAATTCGAAAAACAAACCTCACCACTGCGATCGGGGCGCGATTTTGAGTGAAACGACATATAACTCGTCGAAAAACACGTCGGGCGAAAAGTCGTCGCCGCCATCGCCGGAATTTCAGATCTGCCCAGAAAATGTCATGCTACACATGGTTTCGAAGATCTCGACGATTCCAACAACTTTCCAGTTATAAGTTAAGGCCAATTTTGACCGGAAAACCTCCAAAAATCAACTCAAAGGTCCAAACCCTTACCGGAATTTCACATCAACGGATCTCTCTCCTCCGGCCACGGCAACCTTAAAGACCACTTGGAAAAGCTTCCTTGGCTCGAGGCTAACAAAAACTCTCAAAAAGGAGCCACCAATTCGGCCTCCACGCCGTCACCCGAATCGAACAAAACTCGCCGGAATCTACCCAAAATTTCCAAACTTTGACAAACCATAACTTCTTCATCCGACAACCAAATTGAATGAATGACCTATCAAAAGAAAGAGGAGCTCAAGCCTAAAAACTTTCATGAAGACACTCCGGCCAATCGTGGCCGGAAAAGGGTCCAAAAACTGTGAAAACCGAACGGCAGTTTTGGGGTAAAACGGGTCGCCCACCTTGACCCGTGGTCAACGCGGGTCAAGGCCCAGTTTCCTGTTTTGGAAAGTTTCCAATTTCGGCAAGTATTCTCCCGTATTTATACCGTACGCGTATCGAACCCCAATCGGATAAATACGACAATATTCGACGGACGAAAATATTCACAACTTATTCCTCGTAACTCGGAAAAATTATCCGGAAGTTCCCACAAGTTTGAAATTAAATTCTCTACAACTTCCACGAAGGATCCCAAATCAAATTCTCGCCCGAAAATTTAGTCGCGTACAAGGCCGCCATATTAAACCGATTACGTTGAAATCACGACAATTCGCGAAACTCGCAAATCAAGTCTATAACAATACCAATTTCAATTCGGGTTGATCAACGGTCCAAAACGGATCACAATCACAATTCGGATAGACTCGAATACGAACGGATAAACTCGAATACAAACGGATAAACTCGACGATATTCCGAAATTTCAAATATTCATATTATATTCATCGTTCGCCCAAATAATGATCCGGAACCGCCCACGAACTCGAAATCACCCGTACAACGACTCTCGAGAAGAGGCTCAACTCAAATTCTCGGCCAATAATTAAGTCATAATCAAAGACGACGATTCAATCAATTATCAGAAATCTGCGATTATACGCTAACTCACGAATTAAGCTGATTACGCTACTGATTCTGTTCCGGGTCGTCACAAGATATACTCATCACAATATAATATGTAAGTGGGCGAATTTTCAATAAATACGAAGTTCGTTAAGGGTTTGATCAGTGTAGTCAACCATAAAACTGAAATTTCAAGAAAATTGAAACGTTGATATACGAATCTTCGTAGCTCCGATTTTTGAGCCGTCGACACTCACAATCCAAGAATTGTTTACTCTATGCCCTCGACGAAAAAAATATGCATAGCAAGATAGTATACATGGTAGTGCTATTTGATCGGGGGCAAGAAAATTCATTTTAGACAATGAAATAGGTATCATTCATTCATTTATCATCTAAATGTTAGTTAGACGACAAATATATATATATATATATATATATATTTCGTCTAAATATTTTATGGGTCAGGGTGTAGGGGTTAGGGTTAGGGTTTAGGAGTTAGTGATAGGGTATGAATTTAGACGACGAATACATATTTTCGTCGTCTAAGTGTTTATGGGTTAGGGTTTAGGGGTTAGTGTTAGGGTATGGACTTAAACGACGACTTAGTATCAATTTCATCGTCAAAGTATGACTACTACGGCGACAAAAATTTTTGTCGTTTTAAGTTCTATGTAGACAATGAAAATTTTCACTTAGGCAACGATTTCTGATTTTGTTATCTTAGAAACGAATTTTCTCTTTCTTATACGACGGTGTTACTTAGACGACGAATTTTCTCTCTCTTAGGCGACACTGTATGTTTCGTCGTCTAAGTGTTATTTAGACGACAAATTTTTTGTTTTAGGCAACGAAATATGGTTTTAGTCGTGTATTCAGGTAGTGGCTAGCTAGTTGAAAGCTAGCTCAGACATGTGTCTTGGTTGAATAATCCAGTGCAAGGCAGGATAAATCTAGGTAGTGGGCGCTGCCTTTAGATGTGAATGAAGTTGAACAGGATTAAAAGTAACTTTCAAAAAATTGAATATATGTTAACACATGACATACATCAACTTATAAATTGATTCTTAAAATTATAAAATAAGTATCTTAACTTGTAATATTGTCCTAAAAAATGTAAAAAAAATATTTTTAATTAAGTGATCGATTACTATTAATGAACTAAAACTACAAAGAAAAAACTCATTTTACAATTTTTTGAGATAAATTTACATGTTAATAGATGAGACTATAGATGTGTTAACTCGTAACTTTCCCTACAGAACCACAAATTAAAGTTTAACTTATCTACACTTTCATCCAGGATATATATACATATATATATATATAGCAAAGTTATAAGCTAGCTAGCTAGTACTATACGTATAATAAGCTTGATATAATTAATTTACATTGTTTATGCTTACAGAATACAGAGGGTAGTAACTTCGTACAGTACACACATATATCTCATGGACGACTAGGGCAAGTCCGTTTGGAGCTACCGATCTTGGCTAGCTAGGTTAAATAACTCCGGAGCTAAGAAAATAACCGCATCTTGGCATCTTATGCTCTCATGCATGTTTGTCATGGAGCTTTATTCGTATTCATACTCATATTGTTTTTCCTTATCTACGTACGTAATTTTAAGTCACTACCACACATGCATACTTGATAATGAACAACGTTATTTATGAAACTAGCTACGTACTTAGCTAGGGTATGTGGATCTTCAAAGACCTAGTACTTCGGCTTCCATCAGTTTCTTCCATCATCACCTGCTTTATTCGCGGGCCAACCTCCCCATCCTCCGCCCCATCCGGGACCGTATCCTCCCCAGCCTCCGCCGGGACCATAACCTCCCCAGCCTCCTCCGGGACCATAACCCCCCCATCCTCTTCCCCAACCCCAACCAGGACCTCCCCACCCTCTTCCCCAGCCCCAACCCGGATAACCTCCCCAGCCGCCTCCATAATAATTCGGTTGAACTTGATATGCAGCGGTCTCATCAGCCACTTCTGATTCTTCTTTCTGAGGCCGACAACAGCGATAACCGCAATAGCGGTTGCCATGAATCCAGCAGCAGCGGCCACAGTATCCTCGGCCTCCAGGACCTTGCTTTGAATCCTCTACTTGCTCCGGATTCATTTCCTTACCCTTCTCATTCACAACTGCTTATATGATCGACATAATATATACAACGTACCCAATATCAGTCATGCATTCTGTACGCATATATATATATATTCACTATAACATTTGAAACTTGGACAACGGGATATGTATATATCCTAGTTACCTGTGTTCTCATCTTTGGACGTCTGATCAGCTGTAACAACGGACGAGGCGAGAACAACCGCAAACAGAAGCCCTAGCAAATAGAAAGCCTTGAGATTCATGGTTACTCTAAACTTCTTCAGTAGTGTACGTAGATATCAGGATGAGGTGCTAGGGTTCGTCGAGTACTTGTCAATTTATAGTGCATGAAGATGAAGGTCGAGTGCAGCAGGCCTAAAAGACGAAAATATAAGGTAAGACAGCGGATATTATGGTGGGTGCTCGGTGCACCTGTACGTAATTCAATAGTCAAGAATATGGAGCAAGGAGTACTCATCATATTTTAGTATAGGTGGTGGTTGTTCTGATCCATCGCAGCTCAGCTAGAGTACGTAGTATAGATGTACGTCTGACTTGGTTAGATTATGGGAGTTCTTATCACTTGATCCTCCTGATAGAAGAGCTTGTACTGGTTTATTGTAGTGATACGTGTCAACTCCGAGGTCAGCATACATGCAATTAAATAAGTCAATGCGGTTGCCGGTGGTTCGCTGGTGGATCTATGCGCCGCAGTTTGAGGTGAGATAACGTTAACTGAGATGTACGCATATATGACATTTAACATAATTAATTGCTTTCAACATGGGAAAAATTTACAATTAATTTAAGCAGACTAAAGATTAAAGGCCTTTTAGACAAATGGCTTTAGATTAAATGATTCATATGAAAGAGCTTGATCATAGCAGCGAGGAGAGTACTTTCTAAACGAGGGAGGACTTAATGCATGTGTGGCCTATAGCTAGGTTAACTAATTCATCATCGACGAATTTAGCTTCTCAAAAAACATGGTATATATGAATAGGCTATGTTTGTCCTCTAAGTCCGTTTTTTTAATAGTACGTGATAATTTAAAGTTACTCGACATGCTTCATTTCATTGACCACTATAATTGAACAAATAATAGCCATAAATTAAATATACCTTGCCGTAATTTATTGAATGTAAAAATAAATCTTAATTTAACTAACTATAGTTCATTTGACGATCAATATAATTTATTATAATTAGATTAATTTAATTATCTTCCGTCAAATTTTAACTGACAATAAAAATAATAACGAACGAAAAGGACAGTACTTTTTTCCAAGCTATCTTGAGCGGACTCTTAAAAGTTAATTAAGATACTACTACTACCTGCCTCTACGGAAGATGTGTACTTTGACCCGTAGTACGTACTCTTTCGGAGTCCTCATAGTTGAACTAATATGTGTTTGTTTTCTCGGGTTTGCTCGCATTTGAGAGCCTTACCTCTTCAATATTTATTCTTCCGGAGTGAGTCCCACGAGATAGATCAGATCCTTAGGAAGGTGGCTGGTAACCTCCTGTGGTCGATCTAGGTTGTTGAAGCAGCAACAACAATTGTGCCTATCAAAGCAACTAAAAGAATTATTGAAATGAATTCAAATGGAAGAAAAAAATCTGTTGATAAATGAATTCCAGACTATTACGTACTTATCAAATCTTGCTCTAGAATCTGGTTTGATCTTGTAGTCCAAATAATACAATTTATCAACCGTTGTTTAATATTTCGAGTGGTCGACTTCATTCACTTAAACTGTTGTTGTGCTATAGGTTGGCCGGGGCAAGTGATCGACTTCATTAACTTAAGCTGTTTTCATGAGTACATATATATCTCACCATTTCAGAAGATTTCACAAAAGTAATCGATTTAGCTATTATACACATAAAAAAATGAACACAATCATTTAAAAGAGTATATAAGTCTTTGTACATATACATGGCTTAATCACCTAAACACGTGCTTAAGCGACTTCAAATTATATATTATAATATGTCTCACCGCCACCACGACAGAAACCACCACCAGGAAGGCTCCAACTTCGATGACCAAACCCGCCCGATATCCGATCAGGATAGCGCACACGCGCCACTACCGACACCGGTCAGACAACACCCAGCAGAGGAACATACGCACCAAGTCCCACATCGAAAGCAAGGAGACAACCCAACCTCCAACCACCAATATATACCGGTCAACTGAACATTATATGGTACACGCTCTTAACTTACTACATCGTTATTCTGCCCGATCTCTATATCGATTCTGACTTAGGCATCGGAGGGTTGAAGGCGGGTCATCCCGTCTCTCCTTAACCGTTATCGATCTTAGCAGTATCAAGATCGCTGTGATATACCGCCGACATCAATCATACGCCGATACCGCCCGACCTCGACCGTTTGCGATCTGTGCCCGATCCGGATCCCGCCCAATACCCGATTTGCATACCGCGGATACTAACACGTTAAGATTTGCTCATATCTTGAATATCCCTTATTCAGGATTTGAACATTGGCGCCGTCTGTGGGAATCGCACACAAGATTTTTTTTTTTCAAACCACGAAACTCTCGACAGGCGACGAGCATGGACACCAGGCTGACACTGGGAATATCACCCGATACAGGACCACGGGAAACCCATCACGATACCGAGCATAACGATCAGACGTTCCAGCATCCAGGCAAACGCCACGTAAGCATCACGCGTAACCATATCGCCGACATGCAACGCCGGTACGAGGCGGCCATGGAAAGATGCGTAGAGCTCGAAAAGGCTAGGGACTTCGAGCACCAGCGATACATCGGGGCATCCACGGGGATAAGGACCACGGAGAACATGGGGGCCCACCCAGGCCTATTATCAGAAGCACACCCCCCACCCCAACCCGGCAACCAAGAGCCAGATTCGCCCGAAAGAGACCACGGATTGCAAGGCGTTGACGGACCAGAACCATATGACTTCACCCATTCACCGGTATCACTCCTCCCACACGTCAACAACAGAGCCAATGCGGGCGACCCACTCGGCGGCCAGATGGCGGCACGAGTGGCCGACCTCGAAATAGTAATACGACGATTATCACAACCGGAACCCAGTTACCTCGACCGCACACTCCCAGCAGTGCGCAAAGAGCCATTCTCGAGCGACATTATGCGCCAAGGACGACACCCATTAGCAAAAATCAAGTTAGAGAGATACAGGGGAAAAACAGACCCATCCCTCCACATCGACGTTTTCACATCAGCAACAACCGGCAGGGGCTACGACGACGCCACAAGCTGCTACCTATTCATGGAGAGCCTAACGGGCGAGGCACTCAGCAGGCTCTTCAGCATCCCGCCAAAATCCATAAAATCTTTCCCAGAACTTATTAAAGCCTTTTTAAAGAGATACATTACATCGGCGAGTTGCTCACTAACTTACAATCAATTGCAGGCTATAAAACAGGAACCCGCGGAGGGACTATCCACATTCGTTTCTCGCTGGAACACCGCTATCGCCAACTGCCGCGGCATATCCAGCGACTCGGCCTTCTGCGTACTCAGGAATGCCCTACAGCCAGGATCGCTAACCTGGAAGCTCAACGAGAACCCAGCTACCACGTACGCCGACCTACTAGACCGCGTGACATCTCACGCCCAACTAGAACTGCAAACTTTCGGCTCCAATCCCACGACAACGCAACAGGTAAACACATTCACCACAAACATACAGGAAGCGCTCCCCGCCAACGATCGATCACGGGTAAACCCACCCAGGAATAAGGGAAGGTCACAGGACCAGGACCAACAGCGATGGCGGCAAAACGGACAACGGCACAACACCGGAAGGTACAATTACGCCAACAACGGCAAAAGCTACGCCAGCAGCGGGAAAAGACAACGAGAAGAAAAAGCAAACTACACCACCCCGCTACCACAACCCGTATTCAGCGTACTAAACGCCAAGTACGCCGATATCCTAACGGCTCACCCAGAACTATTCACACTACCCAAGAAGTCATTCCGAGCAACAGATTACAGGAACACGGGGAGATGGTGTGACTTCCACCAAAACGAATCCCACGACACAGAAAGATGTCACGAAGTAAAAAAGGCAGTACAAGCACAGCTCGAGAAAGGGAACCTATCAACATTCAGGACGGAACACAACGCCCAACCGAAGCGCCCAACAACGAACATCAATAGCGTCAGAAGAATCAACGCAATCACGGGCGGCAAGTCCAAAACAGAGCGAAGAAACGAACGGGCGATATGCAACCTACGACAAGGACCGGCAAAGGTCGCCAAGACCGGGTGGGGATCCATCACCTTCCACGAATCAGAAGAACAGGAGAGACCTCCGGTATCTGAAGACTACCCCTTCCTAGTAGACGCCGTGATCGACCTATGCAGCGTCGGGCGATGCCTCGTAGACACGGGTTCGTCGGTCAACGTCATATTCCGGCCGGCATACGAGGCACTTGAGCGACTTCCATCTAAATTGAAGAGGGACCACCACCCACTAGTAAGCTTCAACGGCGACCAAGTACAACCACTGGGAAGCGACTACCTCAGAATCGCGCTGGGACAAGAGGGTTGCAGCGCCGAGACACACATCGAATTCCTAATTGTCGACGCCCCATCATTCTACAACGCCATCATCGGGTGCAACACCCTAAACAGAATAAACGCCATCGTATCACAACGGATGCTAATAATGAAGTTTCCAACGACCGGGGGAGTGTGCACCGTCAGAGGGACAACGCCCACTCTACCGGGATCCCAAGAACACGCGAGCTGCCCGGTAAGAGAGGTATGCACACTAAAAGGAAACAGACTTCACGAGGCTCCCCAGGATCCACGATTGGGATCGCTGACGGCCCGCCCATCGGCCGAAACAGCCACAAAACCAATCTCCATCTCGGACGAACACCCTGAGCGAACCATCAAAATCGGGATCAACCTGGACCCAACAATCGAGACCGCCCTTGTCAACATACTCAGGGAATGCGGTTCCGTATTCACATGGTCATACGCCGACATGCCAGGAATAGCAACGGACATCGTCTCACACAAACTAAATATCTCACCCGACGCCACCCCAAAGAAACAAAAGCGGCGAGCATACAACGAAGAACAATACAGCGCCATGAGAGAGGAGGTAACCAGGCTACTCGACATAGGATTCATCAGAAAGATCCACTACCCGGAATGGGTCTCAAACGTCGTCATGGTCAAAAAAAGCAACCACAAATGGAGAATGTGCGTAGACTACACCGACGTCAACAAGGCATGTCCAAAAGATTCCTTCCCGTTACCACAGATTCACCAACTCACAGACGCCACCAGCGGCCACGAACTCCTGTCAACAATGGACTGCTACTCCGGGTACAACCAAATAAAAATGAACCCGGCTGACAGCGAAGCAACATGTTTCATCACCGACCGAGGGCTATACTGCTACAACGTCATGCCTTTCGGAATGAAGAACGCCGGACCAACATACCAAAGATTCATGACGGAGCTGCTCGCACCACTAGACAACGACACCGTCGCAGTCTACGTGGACGACCTAATTGTCAAAAGCCGACACCGGGAGGACCACGTAAGAAACCTCAAGACGGTCCTCGACACACTCATCAGCAGCGGCATGAGGCTCAACCCGGCAAAATGCATCTTCGGGGTAACAACAACGAAATTCCTGGGATACATGGTGAGCCAACGCGGGATCGAGGCTAACCCGGGAAAAGTACAGGCCGTCCTCGACACAACTCGCCCGATAACAAAAAAGGAACTTCAAGCGCTAACGGGAAACCTAGCATCACTGGCCCGGTTCATAGCACGGTATACAGACAAATGCGGCCCGTTCTTCAAAGCAATCAGACTCACCAAAAAGAAGGCAGTAGAATGGACCGACGAGTGCGAATCAGCACTAACCGCCATCAAACAATATCTCGCCCACATCCCTTTCCTCTACGCACCAGTTCCGGGTGAGGTCTTATACATCTACCTCGCCACCTTGCTCACCGCCGTAAGCTCAGCACTAGTCAGACGGGATACCGACACCGAGCTACCAGTATTCTTCACCGGAAAAGGATTGGAAAATGCAGAGACAAAATACCCGGCACTCGAACAACTAGCCCTAGCGCTAATAACAGCGGCAAGACGCCTGTGACCATACTTCCAATCCCACACTATACATGTCCTAACGGACCAACCACTACGCCAAGTACTGGCTAGCCCCGACCACTCCGGAAGGTTAACCAAATGGGCGATAGAACTCAGCAAGTTCGACATCGAATACAAACCACGAGGAGCAATAAAGGGGCAGGCAATAGCGAATTTCATAGCAGAACTGACACCGACAATCACCGACCAACAACAACCAACGCCCAGCACATCGCCCACAACCCAGGTAACTACACCATCGTACTGGAACTTACACGTTGACGGATCCAAAACGGCAATAGCAGCAGGAGCGGGGGCAATCCTAACCGGTCCCGGCAAAACATACGCCGAATACGCTCTACGATTTACATTCCCGGCATCCAACAACGAGGCCGAGTACGAAGCCCTAATCGCCGGTCAACAACTCGCCCTGGATACGGGGGCCAGGGACGTTAATATATTCAGCGACTCCCAGCTAACGGTCAATCACGTAACCGGGGAATTCGAGGCACGCGGGACACAGATGTCGGCATACCTGGGGTACGTAAAGGCGCTACTAGGCAAATTTTCCTTCTACAACATAACGCACATCCCAAGAGAGCAGAACAAGAGGGCCGACGCCCTGGCAAGACTAGCAACCGCCCCAGAAATCGCGGCAAGAGGACACACAATGGTGGAAACACTGGAACGACCAAGCATATCCAAAAGCTTTCAGGAAATATTCACAATAACCACAGCGGCCCCAGCGGCAACACCAAAGGAAGACTGGCGAACAGGCTTAACCAAATACCTCACAGATGGAACAACGCCGACCGATCGAACAGAGGCAAGACAACTCACCCAAAGAGCGGCATACTACAGCATGCAAAACGGCCAACTATACATGAACAAAAGGGGATTCCCAATGCTCAAGTGTGTCACACAAACGGAAGGCAGAGGCATGCTAAAAAACCTCCACGACTGCGAGTACGGCAACCACGGCGGACCAAATAACATCATACACAAACTACTCCGATATGGGTTCTACTACAGAGGGATGCGGCAGGACGCAAGAAATATCGTCGACCAGTGCCAGGCATGCGCCCAGTACGCACACCAGATACACGCCCCGGCAGCGCCAATGTCCATCATCGTTAGCCCTATACCGTTCGCACAATGGGGACTCGACCTAATCGGGCCACTGAAGGCATCTTCAGGCCAATTCAAGTACATCATCGTCTGCATAGACTACCATACGAAATACATAAAAGCCAGGCCGCTCGTCCTCATCACCACGAAGAAGGTCATCAACTTCCTCTGGAAGGACATATATTGCCGATATGGGGCCCCATTAACGATAGTCACCGACAACGGGAAACAATTCAACAACGACGAGATGAAGAGGTTCACCGGCAACCTAGGAACTCGCCTAATATTCGCATCGGTATACTACCCGCAGACAAACGAACAAGTAGAAGCGGCAAACAAAAAAATAAAGAACGGCCTGAAAAGGAGAATGGAAGACTACAACCACAAATGGGCAGAAAGCCTTTACGAGGTTCTCTGGGCGATACGAACAACGTCGGCGGAGGCAACAGGGGACTCGCCGTTCTCTCTCGTGTACGGCGCCGAGGCCGTCTTACCATTAGAAATCACACACCGAAGCCCGAGGTTCGAAGGATACGACCAGGACACCAACGAGCACGGATTAAACATGGCCAACATACTCCGAGAAGAACGCCAGGACGATACCGTTATCGCACTCTCCGCAAACAAGCAACTGGTAGCCCGACACTACAACAGACGGGTAAAAGCACGGAAGCTCCACGTGGGCGATATGGTCTGGAGAGAGGTCATCCCCAAACCCAAAGGCTTAGCACCAACATGGGAAGGCCCTTTCAAAATCACCGAGAGCGTCACGGCGACCACGTTCATCCTCCAAGACAAGAACGGCCTCAAGATACCACGCACGTGGAATACAGAACACCTCCGATATTGTCACCAGTAGAACGGTTCGACCAGCCAATCGATCAGCACCATCACACCGGGGACTCATCTCGCTTGGTCATCCGGCACCGCCACCAATGAAACAAAAATTCTTCAGACCTTTGTCGTTTGACTATATCGCGTTCCCAGGCGCCGATACTTGTAAAACAAAGAAAGCATAGTAAAAGCCAAGCAAGGCACGAGTGGAGTAGCCAAATTGGTGAACCACTATAAAAACACTTGTCTCACTTACATACGAGTTGCTAGGATACTCGGCTATTTCGATAAAAACACAAAACGCTATATCACTCTCGGGCGTTATTAAAGGCACCGGTCACCCCAAACACTTAGAAGCCACAAACAGACAAACAAATTTTTTTCAGACCTTTCATCGTTGGCGATACCGGACAACACTTCATTTATAGGCCATCACGGCAGGAGTACAAAAGTTCAAATAGGCCTACACTAAGCAAAAGGAAAACAATACAACTACAAAGTAAAAAATGCCCGAGCTTCACAACAGATCTGCAGCGCCATCTTCAAGAAACCGCTCCCGATACAAGCCAGCCAACCTCTCACTCTGGGCCTGAGAAAAAAGTTCAACGTCACGAATGTGACGAGTTAAAGGAGTCGACGGAGACGCACTAGGCGTTAAAGGGTGAAAACCATCAGGGGTCATACCTTGGGAAACATTCGACCTCTGCCGCTCTTCCTCCTCGGCCTGCTCTTCCTTAACCTTCATAAGGGCCTCACGCTTCAAACGGCGCTCTTCAGCAATACGCTTCAGGTCAACGTCATACTTCTCGTTCACCCAACCATTGTCGAAGAAGCGTTTCTGAGTTTGCTGCAGGCCGTCGGTAAAAGCCTTCTTAACAACACCGTTAAACTCAGGGCTGGCTTTGAAATCGTCCACGGCATCGATCAGCTCCTGCTCACGTCGATCCTCCAACTCCTTCACCTGGCCGCGCAGGGCAGTAACCTGGCCCTCAGCAACGGCCAGACGAGCCTTCAAATCTTCAGCCCGCTGCCGCTCCTCCTTAACTTCTAGCTCGAGCTGATGACCACGGAGGTAGGAAGCATTCAGGCACTCGTCAGCGAGCTTCTTCTCGCCCTCCAAAACCTCGTGCTTCTGCTGCAAGGACTGCCACTCCTCGCTCGCCTTCACGAGTTGCTCGTCCCTCTCCGACAGGAGGCCGTTAACACGAGCCAGCTCCTCGGACGACGCCACCAAAGTTTGGCGTTGATGACACATCAGCTGAAGAGAAGCGGCGAAGGACCGCAGACACTGCTCGGCCCCACTCTCGACATTGGCCACAGTGGCAACGTCTGGAGGCAGGAGAGCGAGTATCTCGGTCGAGTATGGCGGTGGTCCTTCCCAGTTGCTTGACCGGGCAATGACGACGCGCCCGTCAACGGCGAGGTTTGGATCGCCCCGGGGAACACCGCCTAACAGACAATAAGGACCAATATCAGAATCATCAACCTGAAGGCAAGTATCCTCCGTATCAAAGTACCAAAGATTATCGGCATCACCTATTTCAGCAGCATCGCCCGCGCCAACAGCGTCTGCTCCGAAACCGGGGACTGCAACGGTAACACGAGCGGCCTCCTCGTCATCGTGAACGGGGATGGGAACCTCAGGAACCGCGCCCATCCGCTTCAAGCGCTTAAAGGGAGCGACCTCGTCTTCAGACCCCCTCTTCAGACGAGCAGGAGAGCGAGGAGACCTCTCGGGTTGACCGCCCACAACCCGAATAGGAACACAACTCCCCACCATATCGGTCTGAGACTCCGGGGGAGGGGGCAGGTCTGTCGACTCCGAGAGAATAACACTCTTCCCAGAACGCACATCAAGATCGATCACTTTGGCGTTAGCAGCCTCCGCCGCCAACTCGGCGAGAATCTCTTCAATGTCACCATAGGAACTCGACATTTTCCGGTCCCGCTTTTGATTTTTGTACCCGACTGCAAAAAGAAAAGAAGAAAGATAAGACACAAAGATACAACAAAAGCACAAAACAAAAAAGCAAGCAACACAAACAGGCAAACAAGCAAGCAAGGACGGCATACTGGGCACCTTGGCAAGACCGGTCATCTCCATAATCCGGTAATCAGCAAGCAAGTACACACTCTTAAAATTCTCACTGAAACCGCTCTCAATCCTATGACATCGCCGCTTTTCCATAGCGGTCAAAGACTACTGACGCGTAACTACAAAAATAAAAGCAAGTAAGACAAGCACACAAGCGACACACGACGGAGATCACGTCGGTATAGAAGCGTCACCTCGGGATCGAAACCGGGCAGGAACACGGCTGTGGGAGAATGACGACCACCCACTTGCAAAAAAGTGCTCACTCTGCCAGTCAGGGCACGAACTCGTGAAGTCGGTGAAACCCAGCGAACTCTTTCGTCGCTGACGGAGCGAGAGCGTCCCACCACAACCCTTCTTCGTGGAATACGCCACGTCAAAGTAGTAAAGCACCTCGTTCCGAGTAGGATAGTCGAGACCGGCTAGCTTCCACAATGTGAACATCGCGCTCAACACTTGAAGCATTAGCGGCGACACCTGGCCCACGGCACAACATAGCTCGCCAAAGATGTACTCATGGAAGGGGTGAAGGGGAAGGCGAAGGCCGTATCGTAGCTGAGCACGATCGACAGCGATAAAGCCCTTAGGCGGTCTAGAAAACTGCTCACCAGGAGCCGGGGACTTCAGGATAACACCGGCACCGATCTGAAACTCGGACCTTACCTTATCCAGCTCCGCCATAGACAACGCCTTTGCAGGCTCATCAACCTCCTGACCGTCACTAAGGGTCCACAGAAGGGGCCCGTCGAGCCCATAACGGCGAGAACCAGAGCCGGTATCGGCGTCGTGATGAGAAGAAGACATGACACCTACGAAACAACCACGGACAATGTCAAAACCTAAACGGTTCGCCAGCCCGCAACTAGTTTCCTAGGCGACATACCATCCCGGCAAAAAAAAAAAAAAAAAAACAACAAACGAAAACGGGAAGAAAAAGAAGAAACACAAAAAAAACAGCAGCAGAGTCCTACAACAAAGCAGGGATCAACCAAGAACACCAAGCAACACAGACAACCCAAAACCCAAAAGAAAACCAAAATTCGAAACAACAAAAAAATCCACGGAAGGCACCAAGCAGCGAGTCCTTACCAGAATTTGGGGAAGATTGGAAAACCTACGACGGCGCAGCAACAAACACGACGGAGGCAGGAGAAGAACAGGAGAATCCAACGGCAAAGAAAAGCAAAGTAGTACAGAAGCAAGAAAAGCAGAAAAACGTGCAAAAACTAGCATATATATAGGCGAAACGGCGAGATCGCAACCGTTGGAACAGACACGTCAATCAAGAGGATCCCGGCACGTGTCAACCAGAATCAGAAAAGTCTGGAACGAGAACCGGCACGCACCGTTTCGAGGAGGGCGCAACTTTCGAAAACCATCATCATGCTTCATCACGCTTTATCGCTACGACGGGACGTTTGGGAACCCCAAGACGCCCTACTCGGACACATGGCAGCACGACAACAGCCAACATTTAATGATAGGCAGAGCAGGCACACCAACCACACCAACCACATCGATGATAGAGCACGCATAGCCGAAAAACGGACCGATATCGCTCATCACGCCTCATCACCCATATCGCACGTCACTATGCATCACCTATGCCGCCCACCACTCTTCATCACGCTGCATCACTCGTCATTACTAGCCACTAGGAGGAACGGACTCGGGGACTTAAGGGTTACCAATTCAAACGAGCTCCCCCTACCATAGCGCCCACAAACAATAAACCATCACTCTTCATCACGCTGCATCACTCGTCATTACTAGCCACTAGGAGGAACGGACTCGGGGACTTAAGGGTTACCAATTCAAACGAGCTCCCCCTACCATAGCGCCCACAAACAGCGACCCCCCTGGTCGATACAAACGGAAGAACGCTCAAACAAACAAAGATACACAAAAACACCATTTTTTCACAAAGTGCAATGGCAGAACGGTGAACTAGCTACTCACCGATCTCGCCCCAAACCAACCAGAATTACATGTACAGGTACAGGAGCACCCACAGCCAAGGTGCACAACCTAGGTCGCCAAGTTGGGGGACTACATGGCATGATACCCGGCTCCTAAACAAAGGTACACATCGCCGCCGAAGCACGTTGTAGTGATCTCGCCGGTATCACTTCTTTTTCAACTCGCCAACCAAGGTTGATCCCCTTGGCTGAGAAAGTTGGGGGACTTGTACATATACCTGGCTTAATCACCTAAACACGTGCTTAGGCGACTTCAAATTATATATTATAATATGTCTCACCGCCACCACGACAGAAACCACCACCAGGAAGGCTCCAACTTCGATGACCAAACCCGCCCGATATCCGATCAGGATAGCGCACACGCGCCACTACCGACACCGGTCAGACAACACCCAGCAGAGGAACATACGCACCAAGTCCCACATCGAAAGCAAGGAGACAGCCCAACCTCCAACCACCAATATATACCGGTCAACTGAACATTATATGGTACACGCTCTTAACTTACTACATCGTTATTCTGCCCGATCTCTATATCGATTCTGACTTAGGCATCGGAGGGTTGAAGGCGGGTCATCCCGTCTCTCCTTAACCGTTATCGATCTTAGCAGTATCAAGATCGCTGTGATATACCGCCGACATCAATCATACGCCGATACCGCCCGACCTCGACCGTTTGCGATCTCTGCCCGATCCGGATCCCGCCCAATACCCGATTTGCATACCGCGGATACTAACACGTTAAGATTTGCTCATATCTTGAATATCCCTTATTCAGGATTTGAACAGTCTTTTCAGCACAATTTTACACCATCACCTATACGTAAATTGAAATTACTCAGTGAGATCTGGTTGTTGAAAACTAAATAGATCTAATTTGGGCATTCTATTTCTTTTTTTGTCTTTTTAAGAGAGTAGTACTTATTTATCCAATTAATTTTTACTTTCAACTTTGAAAAAAAAAACAAATTTAACCGCAAATTTTAAGAAAACGGTTCACTATTCATTAAAGCCAAAGTGCCAAACCCTAGAAATTGCCCCCAAAAGAAAAAACCAAACCCTTTAGCCTTAAATCCCTAAACTCCAAACGCTGAAATTTTTACCTGTGTAATTTTGTTGCCTAGCTATACTATGCTTGTTCTTATCGCACTGAATTCGTTACCTTCATCCTCCACCACCAACGACCTAGTCGGCCTCAATTGCGGCTCCTCTGCCATACACCTCCACCCTATAAGCCGCGTTAATCTCTGGCATCTCCTTCATGAAGGCATACTTGATGTTGGCTATTCCTTTCACTGGACAAAACACAATAGATTGAAGGAACTTCAAATGAAGAGATTGAAGATGTTGGCATCACCGATTTATCTCAATAAACAAACAGGTTGATCATTCATTGCATAACATGTTTTTCATTTAGGATAGCGCGCGCGCACTTGATACATGAATCCCTTATTTTCTGCTGATATTCTGGAACGTGTTCATATATGATTTTCAGCTGCCTAGGTTATCCTTGATTCTGTATACATGTGACTTTCTGCAGCCTAGGTCGTCCTTAATTTAGAATACACGTGCTTTGTTTTACGGTAGTTGACTTTACAAAAGATGTGTTTGAATTATGGTGCTTTTAGGTTCACATGTGATTCTTTGGATTATGTGTTGTTTGTATAAACTGCTTTACAGCCTGGACAGCTTTCTTTGCCTTCCTTATAGTCTGTCCATCACGTGTTTGCTGAAGCTGTTTTTGCCATTTCTAGTATAAGACTTGGAAAAACTTTTTCTCTCCTAAAACACTTCTTGCCTAAACTGGAAATTTGATGTTGACCACACATATTGTCTCTTAAGCATGCCTTTACCTTGTAGACTGTGATCAAATTGATTTGTCAAATCTGTGACAGTTTTAGGACTGCTATAGGGTTGCTTTTGAGTTGTTTACCACGTGATTCTTTGCTGTCAAAAGCCTCTGAATTGTCTTGCCTATATAAGGGAGTCTAAAGCAGTTTTGACTCTCTTGGTTGAGTTGAAAATATTTTCTGGTGTGGTATTCTTTTTGGGTCACTCTTTGAGAGCACATAAACTGTGTAATTTCTCTCTTCTCTTAGCTTCCCTTTCTATGTCTTTTGTTGCTCTTTGCTGTGCATAAAAGCCATGGATTCACAATCATAAAAACTGTTTTTCAAAACTCATATGCATCATTGCATAGTGCATTCCATTGAGATAGGTATGGAGATGCTCAACCCAAAGAAGTAGATCAAGAAGATTTAACTTGAAAGTAGTTAAGATCTGAGTTGATGCTTCTAGATATTTTCCAAGGTGTAAACACATAGGTCAAGTAGTGTAGCTCTGTTAGAACTTGTTAGTCTATGCCTTGAATCTTGAGTCGTGTCGGCGTACGCGAGGCGCGTTGGCATACGCGTGGCACGTTGGCATACGTGTGTGGAACGCGAGCAAGGAAGAGTCTCTGGCGAGAGAGTCTTTGGCGAGCGTTGACTTTGGCGAAAGTCTCTGGCGAGGAAGTCTTTGGCGAGGAGAATCAGAAGTCCTTGGCGAGCAAGACTTCTACTCAGGATTTTGCTAGGACTAGGATTCCTCAGGCATTAAGGAATTGGGTTTCCTTAATCATTCTGGTTGAGGTTTCCTCAGACGTGTGTGTCTGGGATTTCTCTGGTATTCAGGACTCTGTTGGCTATATATATACAAGGGTATAAGCCATAAGGGTGAGTGTGTGATATCTGGTTCTATCCTGTAGATTAGGCTTAATCTAGTGTGGTAGAGAGATTAAGTATTCTGTAATCCTAGGTTAGGCTTAACCTAGTGTGACATACTTGTAATCTGGTTCTCCAAGATAAAGTAATCTGTTCTCCTTCTGCCGTGGACGTAGCTAACTCGCGTTAGTGAACCACGTTAAATCTGTGTTTGTTCTTACATTTATTTGCTTCCGCTACAACAAACTGGTATCAGAGCATCGGCTCAGGATGTCTGGAGTGAATGTGAAGATCAACAAATTCACGGGGAGGAACAGTTTCAGTTTATGGCAGATCAAGATGCGTGCCTTGTTAAAGCAACAAGGGTTGTGGGCGCCGTTGATGAAGAAGGCAGTGGGTCCCGAGACTGCTGAGATGGCCAGTCTGGAGGAGAAGGCATACTCGACTATCATGTTGTGTCTTGCAGATGATATCATCACCGAGGTTGCAGAAGAGGAATCTACATCTGGTTTGTGGTTGAAGCTTGAGAGTCTATACATGACAAAGTCTTTAACCAACAAGTTGCTTCTGAAGCAACGTCTGTTTGGTCTGCGTATGCAAGAGGGTGCACCACTGAGAGATCACTTGGATCAGCTGAACACAATTCTGTTAGAATTGCATAATATCGATGTTAAGATCGAGGATGAGGATGCTGCCCTAATTCTGTTGGTATCGTTACCGTTATCATACGAGAATTTTGTGCAATCATTTATTGTTGGAAGGGATACGGTGACTCTTAAGGAGGTAAGATCATCTCTTCATACTAGAGAGTTGCGCCATAAGGCAACTGGTACAGGTTCAGACAGTCAGGCTGTCGGGTTAGTAGTCAGTGGAAGTAAAGGACATGGAAATAAGGATAAGAAGAAATTCAAGAAGCCAAGTTTCAAGGGTCCTAAATCCAACGATGTATGTAACTACTGTAAAGAAAGGGGACATTGGAGAAGGGAATGTCCGAAGTGGAAGCAGCAGGAAAAACCATCAGGGACCGTTGCTGTAGCAGAAGATGACACCAATTCAGAAGAGGATACGGCTCTAGTTGCTGATGAACATACACATCGCGATGATGTGTGGGTTCTAGATTCCGGGGCGTCTTATCATATATGTCCGTACAGGGAGTGGTTCGCAACCTACGAGCAGGTAAATGGAGGCAATGTGACAATGGCTAACAGTGTTGCTTGCGAGGTGGTTGGAATGGGCTCAGTTAAGTTACGGACACATGATGGTAAATTCTGTACATTAAACGAAGTTAGGCATGTTCATCGCATGACTAAGAATCTGATATCTCTAAGTCATTTGGACAAGAAGGGGTTTAGTTTCAAAGGAGAAGGCGGGATCTTGCGTGTCTACAAGGGTTCAGATGTGGTTCTGAAAGGTGTCAAGCGGGGTACTTTGTATATCTTACAAGGTTCTACGCTGTCAGGTTCTGTTGCTGTTGCATCGTCAAAAGTTCACAAGGAGGATATGACCAAGCTATGGCACATGAGACTCGGTCATATGAGTGAACAAGGGATGCAAGTTCTGGCTAAAGAAAATCTTCTTGGTGGCCACAAGGTAAAGGACCTTGGATTTTGTGAACATTGTGTGTTCGGGAAATTACATCGCAGTAAGTTTGCTAAAGTAATTCACAAGACAAAAGGCACACTTGATTACATCCATTCAGACTGTTGGGGTCCGTCTCGCGTTGAGTCTTTAGGAGGTCATAGATATTTTGTGTCGATGATTGATGATTTCTCAAGAATGACTTGGGTGATTATGATGAAGCATAAAAGTGACGCTTTTAAGAACTTCAAGCAGTGGAAGGCGTTGGTTGAAAATCAAACTGGGAAGAAGATCAAGAGGCTAAGAACAGATAATGGTCTGGAATTCTGCTGTTCTGAGTTTAATGAGTTCTGCAGGAATGTAGGGATTGCTAGTCATCATACAGTCAGGGACACACCACAGCAGAATGGTGTGGCAGAACGAATGAATCAGACACTTCTGGAGAGGGCTAGGTGCATGCTCTCTAATGCTGGACTAGAGAAGAGGTTCTTGGCAGAAGCTGTGAATACAACTTGCTATCTGATAAATCGTGGACCTCACACTGGTATACATCTTAAGACTCCACTTGAGATGTGGTCTGGAAAGTCTGCTGATTACACAAATCTGAGGGCTTTTGGTTGCACTGTTTATTATCATGTAAGTGAGGGTAAACTTGAACCAAGAGCTAGAAAGGGGGTATTTGTAGGCTATGGAGATGGAGTTAAAGGATATAGGATCTGGTCTCCATCTGAGAGGAGGATTATTCTCAGTAGGAACGTAGTCTTTGATGAAAATTCTATGTTTAATCCTACTGTGAAGTCCATTGTTGTATCAGAGAATGGTAGTGTTGAGAAACAGGTGGAGCAGCGAGATAAGGTTGAACCACAACATGGAGATCAACACTCACATTCAGAGCCACTAGTAGATAACCAGCATGGTTTGTCTCTTAATCGGGTTAGGAGAGCAAACTTTGGAAAACCGCCTACGAGGTATGGTTTTGAGGACATGGTGGCTTATGCACTTCAGGTTGCTGAAGAGGTGGATCCTCGCGAGCCATCCACCTACAAGGAAGCAGTTACATGTACTGAGTCTGCCCAATGGCTTGCTGCAATGGGAGACGAGATGGAATCACTTCACAAGAATCAGACTTGGGATTTGGCCAAGCGACCTCAGAAGAGAAAGGTTATCACTTGCAAATGGATCTTCAAGAAGAAGGAAGGAATGTCGCCTGCTGAGGGTTTCAAGTATAAAGCTCGGGTAGTTGCAAGAGGGTTTCATCAGGAAAATGGTGTAGACTACAATGAGATTTTCTCGCCTGTGGTCATACATACATCTATCAGGGTGCTACTAGCCTTAGTTGCACATCAGGATCTGGAACTTGAGCAACTAGATGTGAAGACAGCTTTTCTGCATGGAGAGTTGGAGGAAGAGATATACATGACTCAACCAGAGGGTTTCCAAGTTCCTGGAAAGGAAGATTTTGTTTGTAAGTTGAAGAAATCTTTATATGGACTAAAACAGTCACCGAGGCAGTGGTACAAGAGGTTTGACAGCTATATGATGGAGATTGGCTACAGCAGGAGTCCGTATGATTGTTGTGTTTATTACAACAAGTCTTCAAATGAGTCTCTCATTTATCTGGTCCTGTATGTAGACGATATGTTGATAGCTTCAAAGGACAAGTCAGAGATTCAGAAGTTGAAGGGCCTTCTCAGTGTTGAGTTTGAGATGAAGGATTTGGGTGCAGCAAGGAAAATTCTGGGAATGGAGATCTACAGGGATAGGAGTCAGAAGAAGCTGTTCTTATCACAGAAGGATTATATTCAGAAGATATTGTCAAGGTTTGGCGTGTCTACAGCAAAATCCTTAGATACTCCAAGTGCAGCGAACATTCATTTGTCCACTGCATTTGCACCTAAATCAGCTCAGGAGAAGGAGTACATGTCTCGAGTTCCCTATGGTAGTGCAGTAGGAAGCTTGATGTATGCTATGGTTTGCACTAGACCGGATCTTGCACATGTTGTCAGTGTTGTCAGTAGGTTTATGGGTGATCCTGGAAAGGAGCATTGGCAAGCTGTGAAGAGGATCTTTCGTTACCTTAGAGGTACGTCTGACGTTGGTCTCATTTATGGAGGTGATACAGGGTGTTTAGTAACTGGTTACTCAGATTCAGATTATGCTGGGGATGTTGACACAAGAAGATCCATGACTGGTTATGTTTTCACTCTTGGTGGGTCAGTTGTTAGTTGGAAAGCTACTATGCAGTCTTCACTGACTTTGTCTACAACTGAAGCAGAGTACATGGCATTGACAGAGGCAGCCAAGGAGGGAATCTGGTTAGTGACTTGGGTTTACATCACGATCAGGCTATAGTGTATTGCGATAGTCTGAGTGCAATCTGTTTGGCCAAGGATCAAGTTCATCATGAGAGGACTAAGCACATCGATGTCAGGTATCATTTTCTGAGGAATGAGAAGCGGATCAGGGTGAACAAGGTGGGTACTGCTGATAATCCAGCAGACATGTTCACAAAGCCAGTTTCGCATAGCATGTTCCAACATTGCTTGGACTTGCTGAATGTCAGAAGTTGTTAGTTGCCCATTGGGGGCAACACCTGGGTTGCTTCTCTGGGAGAAGGCAACGTCTGGGTCCTTCTCTGGGAGAAGGCAACATCTAGGTTCGTTTCTTGGAGGAACGACATTTGGGGCAGAGGAGAAGTCTGGTACTTCGGGTACATCTGATTACTTGGGAGAGAATTCAAGTCAAGGTGGAGATTTGTTAGTCTATGCCTTGAATCTTGAGTCGCGTCGGCGTACGCGAGGCGCGTTGGTATACGCGTGGCATGTTGGCATATGTGTGGTACGCGAGCAAGGAAGTGTCTCTGGCGAGAGAGTCTTTGGCGAGCGTTGACTTTGGCGAAGGTCTCTGGCGAAGAAGTATTTGGCGAGGAGAATCAGAAGTCCTTGGCGAGCAAGACTTCTACTCAGGATTTCGCTAGGACTAGGATTCCTCAGGCATTAAGGAATTGGGTTTCCTTAATCATTTTGGTTTAGGTTTCCTCAGACGTGTGTGTCTGGGATTCCTCTGGTATTTAGGACTATGTTGGTTATATATATACAAGGGTATAAGCCATAAGGGTGAGTGTGTGATATCTGGTTCTATCCTATAGATTAGGCTTAATCTAGTGTGGTAGAGAGATTAAGTATTCTGTAATCCTAGGTTAGGCTTAACCTAGTGTGATATACTTGTAATCTGGTTCTCCAAGATAAAGTAATATGTTCTCCTTCTGCCGTGGACGTAGCTAACTCGCGTTAGTGAACCACGTTAAATCTGTGTTTGTTCTTACATTTATTTGCTTCCGCTACAACAGAACTGGTAGTCAGACTAGTTAGGATAGCATACGGGCTATGTATCCCCAGAGTATGAGAAACTTGTAATTGTGTGTGTTACTTGATAGTGGAAAAGTTTGTCCCTCAAGAGTTAGGGGCACGCAGTTTTAATCCTGGTTGTAGGATTTCTGCGTTAACAAAAACATCTTGTGTTATTCTTTACTTACTGTCTTTACGTTTTAAACACTCGTATCCTGTATTTTGGGATAGGTTGCAATCTTGCTATCCCCGAGAACATATTAAGAGAAAAAGAGGTAAAATGCCTATTCACCCCCCCTTCTAGGACCTTTACTTCACCTCGTCGTGGAAGCTTAACCTTCGCAGTTGGCTCTACCGGATCAAGCCCCCTTCATGCACGAGCCGTTCCAACCATTCCGGCCCCGCCACAGCAGGCTCGTCTCGTAGTCATCGTCTTTGAGGAGGCCTAGCCTTCTTCTTCGATGACGGTGCAGTTCTTCCAGGATTCTGGTGAGCTAGGTTCTGGTGGGCTCAACCTTCTTAGATCTGGGTTTGAGGGGCCTGGAGAATTTGGTGGAGGAGGAGTCGCGGGAGTGGCGACCAACGGAGGAGTGAGAGTGGGGAGGGAACTGGCGGAGCTGAGTACTAGGGTGGATTGAAACGACGTCGTGGTCTTCTCACTTCTTTACTTTTGGGTGAATCAGTTTATCCTCGATTAACCGACAACTTGTAAAGCCCTTATTGTTTTCACGTGAAAATCACGTGTGTGGTCCCTGTAAAACTGAATATCGATATTCAGAGTATATAAATCATTGCCTTGTACTGTAAAAACTAGGAATGTCAATTTCAACACGACTCATGAATTCGATTCAAAATTCGCACGAAATAAAGCGGGTTGAATCCTCACGATTAAAAAGTGGGTCAAGTGCGGGTCAACTCACCATGACTTACTTAATTAACGAGTCAACCACGGGTCAACTCGTTAACATGATTATTACCTATGTAACCTGTTTATTAATTGAGTTGGGTCAACATATACATGACTCGCATACACGACTTGTTTAATTGGGGATTGCATGCTATTCTATTTTAACTTTGTATTAATTTATAGAACCTATTGAACAAGTTACATTGTTATTGGATTTAAGATTTGTAGAGTTTGTGTTTTTAATAATTTTATTGTTTTGAATGTGAAATTGTTTGAATTTTTAACGTATTTAATTTAAATGAATTACATAATTCAACACGACACGACACGACACGACTCAATTATTAAATCATTCATAAATGGGTTACGCGGGTTAGCCCATTTATAAATGGGTTGAGTTTAGATTTACCTTTTTGACACGGTTATTAAATGGGTTGGGTTTAAGTTTACCTTTTTAGCACGAATAATTATATATATGACCTGACACAACATGACTCATTGAAAGGCTTAGTAAAAACTCTCTACAGTTATAATGTTGGGCCTACTAAAATTTATTCCTATATGGAGGTTATTCTTAAATTGAGTTTTACTTATAAATTAGTTCACAAATGTTAGGAAAGTAATATTTTTGTAATTTAAATGGGAAACTCATCATCCTAATGAGCAACAAGTTGTGTACTCTTTAATGGAAGAGGAAATTATTACTGCAAGTAGACAAGAACAAGAAGAAGATAATCCGAACGAGAGTGTATTTTTCAACTAAAGAAGCTATCAACATGCTAGAAAAGTTAGAAACATTTTGGCTTCAACAACAAGGTGAATATGCCAACGAGTTACTACAGACCCGCAAGTTTAAAGATGTGATTGTAACAATCAAGCATAAATCATTTATCATTATCCCAAACTAGTATAGATAAATATTTTAATTCTTTTTGAATAATATTTTATATATTATTATTATTATTGACAATTATTATTATATGGAGACAACTTTTTTATATATAGAACCAATTTTTTTTTTTATAATTTGAGATCAAAATTTTTATCATTATAAAAAGTAAAAAAATTATTCCTTTATAAAGTATTATTAAATCGAATTTTACTGTACCATAGAAACTTTTTAGACAAAACACAATATAAACGGGCCTTTAAACTATAGGCCCGATGGCCGATGCCCATCGAAGCAAGATGCAGTTGTTAAAAAGAAGAACGTTGGTGGCAAATTCTTGTGTATCGTCTCCTTGGGCCTAAATAGTTGAATCCATCCATAGACTTTCTTGAACGATTGGTTCAGTTCATCAGTTCCTCTTTTTTTGTTTTTTTGGGTGGTCTAATCCAATTGTCTCTTTGCATTTTAGTCTTCATCCGCCAGAAGCAGGAGTAGTGCACTCCAACGATTGGTTCAGTTAATCAGTTTTTTTTTCTTTTCTAAAAGCAAATGGCCTCATCTTTGCTCATGAAACCAACAATTACGAGTAGTAGAGATGAGGTTTATGTTGCAGCAGTGCCTCTAAGAGCCACAAAAGGACCTGCCCAGCTGCTCACTTCTAATGCTTACTCTCTCAATCTCTGGGGTTTGCAGCACTTCATGGTCATTGTTAAGCCCTCCTCACCACCACAGCCTCATTCTCAGGTTCTCCGTCCCTCTAATTCATGGTTGTTACGAGTATTTATTTCACATTATCTTAGATTTTTTTTCTACTGGGTCTTTGATTGGATTACTGCAATTTTGTTTTGCTTTGTTGGTTTAGATGATCAAAAGCCGACTTTAATGGGAAATTAAGATGCATAGCCGGGTGAAATAACATAGTAGTATAAAGTATCAAACTTTGCAGTTAAAGTTCAAAACTTTATAATTTTGGAATTGCAATGTGTGACATTCTGTTCCTTTGTTACAAAAGTTCAAACTTCAATCTGATTGAGCTTCATGTCACAGGCTTTGGTTTTTGGTTTTCAACCTAAAGATCCTGAAAACATATATACAGCACTTGCGGTTCTATCTGGTAAAGAAATACCAGGTTAGTGTAAAAAATCTACTACATCTTGGTCATGGCTTTGACTTATTTCCCTTGTAGTATCTAGTGATGAGTTGATACTTTTGGCAAAAAGAAAAATCTAGTGTTGAGTTAATACAATGCAAATCATGGCGTGTTTCTATTGGGCATGCATGCTCTTTATAATCGGCTAGGGGATTCTGCAAAATTTGCAAATGTTTGTGACCTTGCGAGTGTATAATATACTGTGAAGGTGCTGAGGCAAGAATCATAAAGTTGTCATTGGATACATTTGTTTACTTTAACTACTAAATTTGGGTTCCATATTTGTTTTGGTATTCGGCATTGTTGTCTAGTGTAATGGTTTCTGTTCTTTCTACTAGGAATTATTCGAACAAGGAAGATGTCGAAGCTGCCAAGATGCAGATGCTGGTTTGTTGGATCTTCCAAAGCAGGTGCTATAGATATAGCTAGTGAATTCAACAAAGTCTGGGAAACTCATCTGAGGGTTGGCCATCATGACTGTCGAAACGATACCAATGGTATGAAAATTGAAATATATTATCAAAATAACTACTTTTTAAAATGTAGGGAAGTTGTCCAATATATGGCACGAGTCAGATATGGCATTGACAATCTTTATCTTCTTCACAGTTCTTATGAGTTTGGTTAAATTTTTGTGTTTAGGGCTTCTGGTATTGTGGACTATAAATTTTAATATTGTAACGTGTGTGGTAATAACCATTCTCTCTAGTGATTTTGAAGGCCTTGTTGAGTACTTAACAGGCGAAAAGCATATATTGGATCGCTTGAGAAGTACCAATTTTCCGAGGTAACCTCTGAACCCACAATGCTATTTGACCACAAACAATTTCCTCTGCTCTGAATGTATACTTAGGCTCTTCGTATTGTCTGAGTCAAGGGACCTCTTTCGAAGTTTGTAAATCCATTTTACCTAGAACATTATATGTCATGAAGTATACTGGAGTATGAAATGTATATACAGAATTACAGATAGATATATTCTTCTGTACTTGCTACTGAATCAGTTCAACAATAACAAAACCTTAATTTAAACAGCAGAATTATAAAGGGGGTTGTCACTTCTAGTTGAGGAGCGTATCAAGTTGATTGAGTCTGGCCTCATGAATAACCAATTGAAACCATTTCGGCATGCCTTCAAATTCAATCTCCGTAAACTTTCCGGTATTCGAGTCATAAAGAACTAGAGCCGTCCTAGAGTCATCTTCACTAGGATGAGCGGTACTAAAGTACAGCAAGATATGGCCACTCTCCGAAACATTCAGAACTCGGAGATCTACTCTTCTTTTTTTTACAATAAATCTGTCCTTTTCAACACATTCGTATTCATCTGCAACACATGATAGCGCCTTGCGCTGGTATTTGTCAGCCTCTCTGAGTGCTGGTGGTAATTCCCTGCATATATTCCACTCTTTCACCCACGATTCACTCACACCATACTCCTTCAATATCCATATTTCGAAATTACCAGGTCTCGAAAAACAAGCTGCACCAAGACAGCCACTTATTGCCAGGAGATGAACAAAGCCCCTTTTGGGTCCAAAACAAGATTTTGGGACCGGGACCTCCCTGAATTGCTCATCTACTAAGTCAAACGAGATGAATTTGCTGTCATCATCTGCATTGTGCGGACGGTTGCACATTGGGGTCCAAGTCACCCAGTGAAGTCTTCCATTGACCAAAATCTGTGCTGGTGACGGTTCCAAGAAGTGAGGTGCATTGCCTATACTTCTCCAGAGAGGTCTTCCTGTTGTGAAGATTTCCACTATGGAGTTTTCGGGATATAAACGAAAGTGAAGTTGAGTTACGGGACCATCAGTCTTGTAATAGGTTATTTTCACTATCTTGTATACTTCAGCAATGGGAGAAAACCCAAATCCATATATCACATTATCGTCTGCATTAGGATACTCAATGCACTTGGGCAGCTCTATATAATCCCTAGTCAATGGATTATATAAGTACAGGGCAACATTGCTCCATGCATCAGCTAAGCAGAGAATACCATCAAATGAGCTTACCACTACAAATTCAGGCATCAAAGCACAGAGGGGGTTGTTGATTTTCTTTTGTGCAATCTTGGTGCCATCATAGTTAGAAGGGTATTCAACAAAGTATAGCTCATTTGGGATGGGATCATCATATTCATCAGGTTGCAGAATGAGGCACATAGCTTTCTCACGATCAGTTTCGTTTAAAGATCTACGCAAATTATAAAGATGCATGCGTGGGAAGACACGCCAAGATCGGCGTACATACCAGAATTGCACCACAGATGAAAGGGGAAGCCGCACAAGTATGTCAACGATGACTTCAGATGGAAGATTCTCCAGCAAAGTAACTGCTTGCTTCACTGCTTGGTTTCTCATTTTAGAATCTGTGTTCATGATTTCAGAGGGTTAGCTTTTGGGAGGGAAGATACGACTAATCTCAGTTAAGTCCATACAAATTACAAAACTTTGCCCAGCTGAAGTTGGATCTGCGATCTCTTACATTTCCTCCTGATTTTATGTATTACCAATAAAACAATTCAAGATCTACACATCAATATACATAAATTTGAATTGTAATATATCACAATACAATTAAATATAAAACAACGAGTACTTAAATTGCTCTTACCTTATATTCTCATGGGCGGAATCCGATAGAGTGACAAATATGGGAACGAAAAGAAATTAGAACAAGTTTTGAGAGATTGCGAAAAAATGCAAAATGAGACTACGGAGTTGACGAGCGGCGCAAGAGTGAAGTAGTGAGATTAAATAGTGAAAAATATAAACGAGTTAGGTTTAGAAGGGTAAAATTGTATTGTAAAGAGTTTTGAAAGTATCGCGAGACGTTTTTTCAATTTTAAAATATGACGTGTCATAAAACCAAAAATGTTAATAACATCAATAAAAAAAATACAAAATGAGACTTCGGAGTTGGCGGGCGGCGCAAGAGTGAAGCAGTGAGATTAAATAGTGAAAAACATAATCGAGTTAGGTTTAGAAGGGTAAACTTGTATTGTAAAGAGTTTTGAAAATATCGCGAGACGTTTGCTTCAATTTTAAAAGATAACTTGTCATAAGACCAAAAATTCTAAAAACATAAATCGAAAGAATGCAAAATGAGACTTCGGAGTTGACGGGCAGTGCGAGAGTGAAGTAGTGAGATTAAATAGTGAAAAACATAAATGAGTTAGGTTTAAAAGGGTAAAATTGTATTGTAAAGAATTTTGAAAGTATCGCGAGACATTTGTTTTAATTTTAAAAGATAACGTGTCATAAGACCAAAAATGCTAATAACATAAATCGTAAGGACGGAAAAATTGATGCTCTCAATTTTACAAACCAAGCTTCACTCTATTGGGAGTGCCAATTCCACTTCCCACAATCAATCTATTCTCCACACCTGCCAATCTCCTTTTACAAATTCAATACTCTACACCTTATAAACCCTCTTCATTTTGTGGTTCTTCATGACCACCTTAATTTGGTGTAAAAATCAAAGACATGCTTTTAAATCTGAAATTATAGTTCTTCACCATCAGATACCATATTATTAGAGAAACTTTGTTACACCCTCTTCCTGGTTTTAAAATGATATATACAATTCCCATCTAAGAGTCAAATGAAAGGCCTTTAATATTCTTGTTTGAGAAAACCCTGAGTTGGCAACTTCACAACTCTTCCATCACCCACATAAAGCTTTAGTCGAGAATCTAGAACTACAAAATAGTAACTAACATAGAACATGAGCCAGAGTGTAGTCCACTCCAACATGTAAATAATTCATTTGGTATTATTGAAGCAACTCCATAGCCAGCTCATAACCAAATGTTAATGTTCGAATTGGCACAGATTTATACATGTTTATCTACCTCTATGTGTAAAGAAGAGCACAAACTTTAAGATCAATCGCTGGGGAGCAAGTAAGTCTACAAACTACCAACTCCTTGATGAGTGGTTGCAACAGCTCTTGTTGCAACATTGCCACTATCCAAAGCATTTCAGAACCAGGTTGCTAACATACTGCCTTTCACTATCTATGCAAGATTATAGCTGAATTGAGTGAAATCCGAAACAAAAATCATGTTACCACAATCATGTTAATCGACAAACAGAGACGAAAATCAAATGAATACAATGATGAATCATATCATTCTGGGGACAATATGTCAATTTTGGTATCTACATCAAAGATTTACAACAACACAATATCTTCATAATCATCGTCACAAAACTAGCTATTCTCTCTCTACATGTACCATGATACCAATTATCAACCTTTCTATAACAAATTTGCAACTTAAAACAACAACATAATGTAACCTTCTAGCCGAAATGGTCGGTCAAGCAACGCACACCAGGTGTTCGACAAAATGCTCAACTGGGGACAGCAAGCTCCATATTAGCCGAAAAAAATCCGAATCCACTCAGCAAATCAAAAGCCTCTCTGCTAGACCCATACAAATGAAATCACAACACTTTAAAGAGGACTCAGAAAAACCCGAAAAGGACCGAAAAGCCGAGAACGATGAGCCAGACAATGTGGACTAAGAGAAGGGCTTGAGGGGCAGAGCCGCCGGTGCCGACCTCGCAAAACCCTAACTTGGCAACCTTGGCCCCGGCGCACTGGGCCTCCGGGCAGCCGCACCAGTACGTCACGCCGTCGGCGCCACAGACCGGGTCCGGTCGGAAGCAATTGATGGGGCACGCGGCAACCGGGGAAAGAGAGCCACAGACGTCGTCGGAGATGATGGGTTCGGAGTCGGCGGTGGGCATTTGGATGATTTCGGATCGGACGGTGGGGATTGAGCAGAAGAGGATGATGATGAAGAAGGTGGAGAGGAGTAGAGAATTCAGATCCATGATTCGAAACCCGACCCAACCCTAGACTACTTTTCTTCTTCTTGTCCCCAAATTAAAGCAAAGGTATTTGGGATAGGAAATTAATTGGGGAAATTTACGGAAGCCCTAATTTTTTGGTTGAAGAAGGAGAAAGGATGAAGCAATTTGGGAGCAAGTGAACGTTGGTAATGTCGGGCTGTAATGGGGCCCGGGCCGCCCAGTTGCCTTTGCCTTGTTGTTCACCAACTATGTTCTTTTCTTATTTTTTTGCTAAAGATGTTCTTTTCTTCTTTGTTTGGTCAAGACAAGATGTTGGATGACCAAATTAACAGTCGAAGTGACACAATTTTACTGGGTATATATATCCAGGAATAATCACATGATATATGGCAATCTCACTCATGATTAGAATCATGATCAGACCTTCCATAATAATAAGAATAAGGATCTAACTTTATATAGTGATGATCATATAATCCTATACATAATAAGATTCCTTAAAGTTCATGGACTCAATTTTCGTAAAGTATAATTTCATGTCTAATTGAGGTAAGATAATCCACATGTGAATATTTTCATATTCTGCTAGATTATAATCAATCAAGACTGCACCATATTAGTAATCTTTTTTAATTTGATATTGTGACTAATGAAATCTTAACTTTATGATATTCCAAATAAAGTCTTATACAATCATATATTAATTTCTCTTGCATTATTCATTCAAGTTTAAAACGAAGATAATTGAAATACATGTACAATAAAATAAAATGTATGTTCTTGAGTTTCGGCTCTTAGGAGATTAGAGTATTCATTCAAGTTTAAAACGAAGATAATTGAAATACATGTACAATAAAATAAAATGTATGTTCTTGAGTCTCGACTCTTAGGAGATTAGAGTAGTGTTCAGCTGTCTTGTACGTTCTATCGATAATTGGGGCATTGGATTAATTAAATTGGTTAAAAGGTCTTTCTCTTTTTTTGATAAGAAAATTGACTAAAAGGTCATGTCGACAACGATCGGTACCCAATTAAGTATAGCAATAGGAGCATAGTAGTCGGATTAAAAGAACGTGGTTAGAAACAGCGAGGGTACTGTTGTGAGGGTTTTGCTCTGTACAAGCTAGGCTTGGTTATCTGTGTGACAAGTTGTGTTCTTTTTTTTTGATCGCATACCTATTTATATAGAGGTATAGTCATTGACGGATTGACCCCTGCTAGCAAAGCTAGGTAGTTCTCTAAAATTATAATATAATGTATTATTGTAAATCAACTCGATACATGTTCATATTCAATGACTATTTTACGAACACTAAAACCATCAGTTTGTCTACAATTGATAAATCGATACCTAATTCATCGTCAGAGCTAAGCCTGATCACAAATTTGTTAATTTGAAGGGAAATCATTATGCCTACAATTGATAGATAAGCAAAAAGTTTGAACTATATATATATATATATATAAATATATCAAGCGTCTGCACAACTCCAGCCACCGCAAGGATAGAAGGTGATTCATTCTCCTTAATTAGAGCATTGGCAATTTGTCACAATATTACCAATTTAGAACTCCATCCATTTGTTGAAGTATTCGCAGGTGCTTGGAGAAATAAGGCCATCCGGAGTACACTGATTTATCCTTGGACAGACTCCGCAAGGAATCGAAGCCATGGATCCGAGAGCCGGTTCCCCTCTATTACATCTACTACAACACTTGTAATTATCTTCTCCAACCTTGATGACCTCATTGTCCAAAACCAAACCCTCTAGAATCTCCTTCATGTCGTTGAGACTTACTTTGATTGTTAAAATTTTCGAACGCTCGACTTCTGCCAAAACCTCTTTCAGGGTAGCAACTTCATGCTCCTTTATGATACGCAGGCAAGCTTTTTTAACATAACCTACAACCTGCATATCCAGGTTGCCGTCGGTATACCAAGCACCACCGGTTAGCTCCGCCGACGGCTCAAACTCTATAGCCATGTAAAATCCCCCTCTACCCTTGGATTGGATCCCTTTCACTTCTTTTATCATTCTTTTGTCTTCAAGCAGTGCTTTGAGGGTTTTAGTTATGAGTTTCATATCAGTGAGGTTTGTTAATTTCTTAATCTCTGGCTTAGACATGCCCATATTTGTCTTGCTACGGATGGCATCGTAGATTTTTCGCTCTAGCTCTGGCAAAGAGTCAGACTTCGAATCAGATCCTTCACGCTTCCTTTTGAGAGCTGAAGACACTTGTGTTGATCCGCTCATCCCTAGCTTTTCTGATCAATCGATTAGACGCACTGCAGTGTTTAGGTTTAGGGTTTCGAAGAGAGGTGAGAGATTTTGGAATAAATAGATAGGTCTCGGTAGACTTGGGCTTTCCTAAAGATACTAGTAACTGGGCTTTTATTCCAAAAATAAAATAAAATAGAGTAACACTAGGCCTTTCGATTGGTTAAGACTAATAAGGAAGGTTAATTCTATTCGGAAAATGCTTGAGATACCAAAAATATTGTACAAAAGTTGATACCAAATGATGTGGCAATCTGCCATGTCTTCATCTTTGCCAAATAAATTCCATTGTGTCTTCCGACTAAAATATTTCAAAGAGCTGGACCAAGATGTTTTCCAGAACATAATTTACCAAATTTAGGCTTAGATCGATTATCATAATACCGTCTTTTTGGATGAAATTGATCTCTTTAAATGTTGAAAAATGAAAAGAATGTTAGAAGAGGATGAAAAGAAGAATTGGATTTGGCAGCATATATATGTAATGAACTGGGTTGAGGACATCAAGTAGACGATGATGAACTGGGTAAAATATATAGATGCAAAATTGTGGTTTACGAAAAGGAAAGATCTTTCAATAAAAATGGAGTAGAAAAAAGAAAATCCACGTTATCTTAAAAATATTAATTTAGAATTGATGTGGCAACTGCCACATCATTTCGTATTGAAATTTTGTATAAATTGTTTGTGGGTGTAGCATTATTCTATTCCTTATATACATAGAAGATCGAAAAATGATTTTTGTAATTCCTCCTGTCGCTGTGGGGTAATCTCTCCTAGCCACACTAGGCCGCTGATCTCCCAATTCAGCTAGTAAAGTCTAGATCTGGACTACAATATATGACACTGCGTCTATAACGCATCAATTCATCGTGGGAATCTCGAAAGTTTGAAGCTTCATGTCTTGTAGTAGTTCCCAGCTTCAATTAAGAATGTTGTTGATAGTAGCACTAGCGATCGATGTTGGCAATGGCAACATTGGCAAGTTCAGCAACGCCCTCCCACAATTACGCGGATGCTTTGTACAAGAGTATTTTGTTCTTCGAAGGACAGAGGTCGGGGAGGTTACCTTGGACGCAACGAGTTACATGGAGGAAACATTCTGCGTTGCGTGACGGCCTTGATGCTCATATGGATTTGGTAGGCGGTTACTATGATGCCGGTGACAATGTCAAGTTCAACTTTCCAATGGCATTCACAACCACAATGTTGTCATGGAGTGTTCTAGAGTTTGGAGAATCGATGGGATCAGAACTTCCGCATGCCTTGGAAGCTATAAGATGGGGAACCGATTACTTGCTTAAATCCACAAGTGTACCTGGTACTGTTGTCGGCGTTGTTGGCGACCCCGTTGGCGACCACACTTGTTGGCAAAGACCGGAAGACATGAACACTCCTCGGACGTCTTACCTAGTGACCAGAGAAAATCCAGGCTCTGAAGTCTCGGCTGAAACTGCAGCTGCCCTAGCTGCTTCTTCCATTGTGTTTAGAGATCGGGACAACAGGTACTCGGCTTTGCTTCTCAATCGAGCCGAGGAGGTTTTCAAGTTTGCGGATAAGTACAGGGGATCTTACAACAACAGCATTGGGGAAGCAGCGTGCCCGTTCTACTGTGACTTCAATGGATACATATATGGATGAGTTGATTTGTGGTGCTTCGTGGTTGCACTAGGCAACAAAGGCTGCCTATTACTGGAACTATGTCGAACAAAACATGGGTTATTTAGGAGGTTGTATCACTGAATTCGGATGGGATGGAAAGCATGCTGGGATCAATGTATTAGTATCTCAGCTCGTAATGACCAGTGACAAGAGTCCCTTTGTTCACAATTCAGACCAACTTGTATGCTCGATTTTACCCGAATCACCTGCTCCGAAATCGGTCACGTACTCACCCGGTGGGCTATTATTCAAACCCGGAGGAAGTAACATGCAACATGCAACTTCCTTGACGTTTCTTCTTACAGTTTATGCAAACTACATGAAAGCTGCCAATAAAGTTGTTGACTGCGGCAACAACGTTGTGATCACTCCGGCTAGGCTTGTGGAATTCACCCAAGGACAGGTTGATTATATACTAGGAACCAATCCGTTGGGAATGTCGTACATGGTGGGATATGGTACTAAATTTCCAAAGAGAATACATCACCGCGCTTCCGTGTTACCTTCCATTGATCAGTACCCGCAGCACTTTGAGTGTCATGCAGGATGGCCGTACTTTGAAACTCAAGCTCCGAATCAGAACATCCTTACCGGAGCAATCGTCGGAGGGCCAGCAAAAGACGACACTTTCGAAGACTCGAGATATAATGTACGTTCCACAATCGGAGCCAACAACATACATCAATGCACCTTTTGTTGGTGTTTTGGCTTACTTTAGGTAGGTCTTATGTAATGTCAAAAAAAAATGATATTAGACTACACTCTGTCAAGTACGTTCTTTTGAAAATGTTCATTTCATTATCGACAAGTGTTTTCTATTTGAACCTCCACATTTGTTCAAAATACATCCTCACTGATTTATATTTCTGTAAATCCTAAACTGCCCCTCGTAAGTGAAAAAAAAAAACAAGAAACAATATAACTCAACAACGCTTTATACTTCATATGTTACAAATGTATGGAGGCAAGGATCCGATTTGTTGACTTATAATCAAAATCCAACACAACTTTTAATCAAAATCCAACACAATTTTACATTTTTAGTCTGTATACATTCATCTTCCCAATTTTATTAGTGTTCGTCGACGATTAAAAATTCCAACACAATCAAAATCACTTATGGCAGTCTCATATGCAAGGTAGGGTTACTTATGAGACTAATCAATTTCAATATCATAGAGAAATTTCATGAATCTAGTTCATTATATCAAAAACCCAAAACATCTTCGACCTATTCTTCTTTCTCTATGTACATATGTATACATAAGCTTAGTTCGAGACAACCTTAATCATGATTTTTTTTATACAAACTTAATCATGATTAAATGCAATATCAAGCATAGCATGACTACAAGATGTGTAGCTGTTGAGACTTGAGAGGTCTTCCTAACTCTAATTATCATTTGAATCTTTTCACCACCCACGGCCAAAAACAAAATATTTGAAATTGGTAAACTCATTCTTCTGTGCTGAGAATAGATTTTCAAACCTCCGATCAATTTCTTTAATTTATAAATATTTATAAATATTAATTTTATCAGAAGGTAATAAAGGAACTTAAGGGGTATAAAATTTAGATGGAGGTGTAGAAAATAATTATGGAGGTCCCAATAGAAATTCTCTATCAATTAATCTCATATGTACAAATGTTTGTTTCTTAACATTATATGTATTTTTTTTAGTAAAGAGAGAATTTCATTCAAATCTTCAAGTCGAAATAGTACATACATCACATGAAAAGAGAAACCCCTCGGCCCTCCGCAGGAGTGAGGAAACAAAAGATGAGACAAATACAATTAAGCTCAACAAAATGTCGAGCTTACTACCACCTTATTAGAGAGCCTAGGATAAGGGAAGAGAGAGAGACTGAAGGCACCAATGCGTGCAATTATGGTACGCCATTCAGTCACCTCAAAGTAGGATCCCTAACAAGGTTATAGTAACCCAAAAAAGGACATCGATCACTTGACATTATCCTTCCCCTTCCTTGAAGATCCCGATGAGTCTTTCTTAGCCGGGGCAGGAGGAGTGGGGTAAGTCCACAATAGAGGTGCCGAACTAGTAGAGTTACTCGCCTTCACCATGTTCTTTGAGCCTAGAGGACGACCACGCTTCTTCTTCTTGTTGACAAGAGTACCATCAGGTGTCTCTACCAAACCAAAAGAACCTGCAATGACATGTCCAGGGAAAGTAGGGATCTTGATTCTGTTATCAGCTGGTGCCTTTGATGTGTTGATCTTCTGTTTCTTTGGGGAGGTTAACACTTTCTCCATCTGATCTCTCTTACCTACCAAAGATAGTTGAGGAGTCTTTGCTTCCTCTATTTCTAACCCGGAAGTCGCGTTTACTCTTTCCGAGCGAATTACCACTGGTCTGGCTCTAACCTTCCTATTATCTATATGTTATAAGTCTTCTAAAGTCGACCATTCCTTTGTTGGCAACGATTGCTTACTGAAAGCGAAATCAACAGCTGAAGAGGGCCATAGAAAGTTGTCAAAACCAAACTGAATCTTCGTCCTCAAGGTTAAAGGAGACATTAGTGCCACAGTTAAAGTGTTACAACCCAGAATATCATTATACGATAATCGAAACTTATGTGGTTAGTCACTAATTTATTACGTTAATCATTGATGGTAATTAGTCTTTACCGTCGGAAACTTTCGCTGGCATTTCGTCGAGATTTTATCAATTTTGTTTTTCAAGAATTTTTTTTGAATTAAGTTGTAAAGTTTGTCGATACAAGTTTTTGACCATGTAAAGTATTAAAATCGGAGTTACAACGAAGAAGTTATGGTCGATAAGGGTTTCCATTTTGGGAAAGTCAAATTTTTTTATTTTTGGCAAGTGGGTTGACTCGCATTGACCCGAGCTCAGCGGCCCAGAATCACCGCCGAACTCGACAGGGGAGGTGCGACGGTTTCCGGCCACCTCTGGCCGTGATTCTTGGTGAAAATTGTTGGGCTCCTTTTCCTCTATCGTTTGGTGGTAATTTCTGGCAAGGTGGCATTTTTGGTGAAGTTTTATGTCGTTCTGCTCGTAATTTCGTGATACATGCAATGGTGAGATTCTTGCATGGATCTGGACTTGATTAATTTAGACGTGTATTTAATCGGATAATAATTAATTGATTTTATGATAACATTAACGGACGATCCGATTATCGATTTTAATTCGAGGTGCTCGATGTTTGAGATTTATGTTCCGACTCTAAAATTTATTTACAGTGATGTAATGCAAGGAATTGAATTCAAAATTTGATTAAATTCGTAATTAGTCGAAAAATACGCTATTCGAGAATGTGAGATTCTCGACATTATTGCTCGTTGGATTACGAGCCTAGTTATTCATTATGAATATCGACGAGTAGATATTAATTATAATCGTGGTTTCAGGATTACGAGTTAGCAGGCCGTGTCGGATGATTATTATGCCGATTAGCAGGTTACGGCTTTATGAATATCCCGACATAGTACAGTGCGTGGACGTTTATTTATTTTCATAGTTGCTACGAGTTTATATTTATTCAGATTTACAGTTTCCTGTATTTTATTATAGTCGAGTTTGGAGGTATGTTTGTGATGGTTTTATTTTCTGCGTCGATGCTTTGACTAGTTGGTTGATCACTGACTAGTCGGGTCAGACAGAGTTAGGACAAACACCCTGCCGACCTCGGGTTAGGACAATCCCCCTAGATGATCCCATCATTTTTTATTTACAGTCTTGGAGACGCTTCGGGTTAGGACAAACACCCTGAGCGCCTACCTCCATATTTTATTTCAGTTTATTATTTTGAACTTGCATGATTTCACTAAAATCAGCGGAAGACACAAATAGAATATTTTATTGTTTTACGCTGATTGTGAGTTTTTGTCCACTCAAGCTAACATTTTTATGTTCTTATATGCCTTTTCCTGGAATTTTCAGTTTTCCGTGCCCAGGTTGCAGTGCTTCTGCTGAGCTGGATTTTGATCCCCAAAGGTTTTGAGCCCACCGGATTATCATACCTTTCTGTAGGTTTCGTCTCACTAGCAATGTATTTTCTTACGTTTTATTCTGCTCCAAGAAGCCACTCTTGACACTAGTGTTATAAATGTTTTTCAGTGTTGGTTGTGATTGTTAATATTGCTGGATTATGAATTTTTCAGTTCCTGTATTATTATTTCAGCATTATAATTAATTTACTTTTCACACTTTATTGAGAAATCCGGATGGACATCGATGGTCGACGGTATTGTTCGTGGAAAATTCGAAATGTGATTTTCTTGCAGGTTTATAGTAGTCCATTTTGTAGAGGAAACTATGTCAAATTTTTTACAGAAATCTGTAGTTTAAGTCTTGTCGTTAAGGAGTGATCCTAGATTACTAGTTAATCTAGGGTTGGGTTCTTTCATAAATTCTGTCCCGAGCTAGAGTTTAGTGAGGACCCTGCCTCCACCACTGATGCACCACTAATGATATTGTTAGCCTTTGCCAAACCTGGATCCTCTCTTGGCAAAACAAAATAGCGAGCCGCGCACTTACCATTCAAATGCCAGATTACTCCACATGCATCACAACGTCCTCTTAAATTTTCATAGAAAAACCTAATTGTTTCAACGATACCAGGTGCCATCCCCATCTCATTTTCCATCACAAAAAGAGCATCCAAGCTGTGAGATAGCCAAACCCTAACAAGGCCCTACTTTATTACATCTCGATCAAAATCGAGAAAGTCCCCAGCCGATGAAGAAAAGGTAGCGAAGTTATCCGGATCCTTAAACAATAGAGGAATGCATGAGATCCGAGTCTAGAAATGTAGGGAGTCAAAAGAGATCCCAGAGAGATTTTCTGCTCCATCATCATCTTCAATGATCAGCGGTGCTTTCTTGGTGTACCAAGGTCCACCCCGAAACATTCGTTTCTTATCATGAACGTTATCAAAAGAAAATACCAGTAGTTTATCTTGTTCATAGACTTTGAAACCTCTGTTCAGATTCCAAACACGCCTAAAACACACACGAAAAGTCGCGTAAATCCACTTCTCTTAGTGACAGAGACTTGTGGACCAGGAAGAACTGCGAGACTTGCTTCATTGAGCCACCAACAATTCGGTGAACATCTAATAGTCATGCTCCAAGGGTGAGGGAAGAGGAGAAGGACGCTTTGATAGACTCGATGGAGACTGATTTGAACGATGACATCGTTCGTCGGAGAAGATCTTGCCATGCGAGACTTAGAGGTGGCTAGGGTTTTACGAATTTTCGTTTTGTGTTGCACAATCTTAACATTATATGTATCCTGCATGAAAATCAACAATTAATATTTGCATATCCCAATGTTTAGGAAATATTTTGGAAATTATGCCTAGAGATATCCATATCATCATAACTAATTAAAAATTTTGGTTAACTATATATGTGTTGATCATTTCCACTAATGACATGTCATAGTGAGACTTACATATTTAACTTAGTTAGAGCAACTCCAATAGATTCCCTAAATGATGTATTTATCAATAATATGAGAATTTTGTGCAAATATAAGCTACAACTGATCCTCTATCTCCATCTCTAATTTGGAGAATCTCTAAATACTTTACTTTCATCCTTTATTCCTATATCATAACTAATGAAAAAAATTTGGTTAACTATATATATGTTGATCATTTTCACTAATGGCATGTCATAGCAGGACTTACCTATTTAACTTGGTTTGATAACAATGGTAATTTTATTGAAGCAAATTCAGCAAGTGTCACACTGGTAACCCTTGTGGTAGTTAGGTTATCATGATATAAATATTTGAAAGTAGGGGCAGATTTAGGTGAAGGGTAAGGTGGGATGCAACCCACCCAGATTTTTGATAGTTTCATAATTATGCAACTCTCTTATACTTATTAATTCCTAAAATACTTAGTTTATTTGTTTAATTTTCAGCAATTAATTATGTTTTTGTTTGTTTAGGTTATTTGGAGGAAAATACAAAAAGAAGTAATAAAAGAAGAATTCTATTCAAATAAGAAATGATGATGTAGAAAGTTCATGTGGCGATGACTTAAACCTATGTTGATCAGGAGAGGACCAAGATCACACCTATATAAGCATCTTTTGAAGAAAAAAATAGGGTTGTTGATTTTTAGAGAGAGAAACCTAAGAAGAGAAGAAGAGCCGCACAAATGAAGTTCAGCCGTCCCAGTTCAACCGGTCGAAGAAGTTCATCAACCCGTCTAAATTTCTCTGCCAATAATTCTAAGGTTTTTGGTTTATTCTTTCTTTTTTATCGTGTTTTTCTATTGTATTCTTTTGACTATGAGTACCTAAACTTCTCTAGTTAGTGGCTAATCGAAGTCCTAAATATGTTTCAATTTTGACCCCTTGTAATTTTGACAACTATTGGATGAATTTTATGTACTATTATGTCATTGATGATCTCTACTATATGTTTCTTTGGGTCGACACTTTGATGCATTTGGTACTATCTAATGTCTAGGATGTGTACATGACCATCATATAATTGCATATTCTCTAGAGGAAAAATAAGCTCCTGTGTGAAGTAAAACCTAGGTGATGAAAGAGCACCCATCATAGTAGCTTTTGAAGTCTTGTTGTTTCTTAGACACTCTATAGATTTTAATAACTTAGGTTAGGTAGATTGAGACCCATCATAGTACATTGTCTCATAGTTTAAGATCACGTTAAGCCAGGTAATCAATCTGGATAATATGCCAAGTAAGAGAGTGTAATATGTATAAGATTTAATCAAATCTCATGCATGGGAAACATTCATTCATTGTTTCTAAATTTAGGTTTGGGATAGATCGAGCATATTCAGGGTGGAGAGAAGTTCCTAACATTCATCTATATCTGTACTTCGTCAATATTTACTTTTCTGCATTAGTTGTAGATTGGCCGATTTATTTTGGAAACCAAAAACAACTCCGAATATCTTGAAATTTTGTGTGGTAGTCATCCACTCTATGTAGTATCTTTTATTAAATTTTAGTAATTTTTAATTTAGTTTAAGTTAGGTTCGTAGTGTACTTTGTATACAGTGACCGAGTCTGTCAGATTTTTGGCTTTCACGTCTTTTGTGTTTCTTGTGTTCTTAAGTCTTTATTTCACTACTCTTCAGCGGGTAATGATAATTATTTGTCATTAAACTACATTGATATAATTTACATAGAAATAGGGTATCTTTGAGGGTGCTGTTGCGCCTATCAAATTTTGGCGTTGTGTCGCCGGGAGTTGTTTTAATTCTAAGTTTTTGTAGTGTCTTTTGTTTTTGATTTTGTTTTGTTTAGTTTTTTTTAGTCTTACATTCTTTACTATGTATAGGAGCTTATTGTATGTGTACTCGTCACTCTGCAAGCTCTGAAGCACTATTACTTGATCTAGAGATTGAAAAATCAGCAAAACATAACTGGAAACTAAAGAGAATAGAGCATGAGTAACAATGGTTGTGAGAATTCTGAACCCGAGCTACATTTTGAGTCTGAGCTAGAGGTTGAAGAGCAAGAAGAACAACTCATTCTAACACCACCACCATCACCACTACCAATGACCAATAACCAGAAACTCAAGGAATCCGTTATTCTGGGTACAGGGGTAGCATATTCACCAATTGTATTACCAGAAACTTTGGGATCATATGCAATACCTCCATCTCTCATCTCAAACTTTGGGATCATATACACTTTAGAGGCACTCCCTCTGAGGACCCTCAAGACCATCTTAAAGAGTTTACAACAATGTGCAGAATACAGAAGTCACAGAATGTTGATGCAGATTATGTCAAGCTCTTCTTATTCTCATTCTCTTTAAAGGAGCAAGCAAATGCATGGTTCAACTCATTACCTCCTCAGTGAATGGATACATGGCAAAAGATGGCTGCTACATTCATGAAGGAATTCTATTCTGCATCTTGCACCAAAAATTTAAAGAAGCATATCAACACTTTCAGGCAAAATGATGGGGATGAACTACATGAGGTCTGGAGTCAATTTAAAGGTCTACTTTGACAATGCCATCACCACAAGTTTGACATTAATACACAAATGGAGTTCTTCTATGAAGGACTTGATTCATTTAACTGTGGAATTTGACTGGAGCTGAAGCTAAATAAATTGTGGAGAATCAAGCAGAAAATTCAAGGCAGTTTCAGTCAAGAGATAGATCCATGAGTGTCAGTATAAGATCCTTGAATGCCATTGCAATTGATGGAGCTATGGAAAAGCATTTGAGTTCTATGGAGAATGACAAAGCCTTGATTGCTAGTACTTTGAAATTAGATGAAAAGAGAACAATTGCTACAACTCAGATAGTATGCACCATATGTTCTGCTACATATCATCTAGCTGAAGATTGTCCTAAGTTGAGAGCAGAAGAGGAAGAAACGGATGTGAACTTTGTTGGAAGACAGTTCAACAATTATGGAGGAAATATGGGTCATCCATTTCTTAGCTATATGTGCAATAATGTTCTCAACCATCCATCTAACCCACCTTGATTTGCAGTAAGACTACCTAGAGGGAATGGACAACAATACAGTCAAAGGCAAGCAACTCAGCAACAGTACCAAGCCCCACTTCCACCACCTCAAACATCCACAGGTACTCCAAGCATAGAAGCATTGCTCCATCAGATGATGTTGGACAACAAGAAAGTATTGGAGGAGACTAATGCTGCTATAAACACTCTAAGTCAAGAAGTCAAGACCATGGGTCAACAACATGGAAAATTCATTAAGCTTCTTAAGCGCCAGATGAGTCATGTGCAACAAATCTTGACTCAACAGAACTTTGGAGCACTTCCGAGCAAGACTGAACTTGACCCAAAGAATGAGCGTGATGTGTATGCAATGGAATTGAGGAGTGGGAAGGTTTTAGAGCCAGTTCCAGAGCCTAAAAATTGGCCACAAGAATTGGAGGAATCGGTACTTGAGCAAATCATGTTTGACAACTCGGCAGGAAATTCTTAGTAGCTCTAGCTCGACGGGTTGAAAGAAATTCTCGACCCGTCGAAAAATGGTCTCGAACTTCATAGTAGCTAGAATTCAACCGGTCGAGAGGAAAACCTTGACCCGTCGAAAAATGTTCCAGAATCAGGCAGTGGCATGCTTTCGACCCGTCGAAAATTTTCAAGGACCGACAACTCCAAACAACAGGAAGGTAACTTCTAAACTTTCTTCTTCCACTAACATTTCTGTTCCTTTTCCTAATAGGTTGAAGAAGCAAGAGAAGGAGGACAAGACCAATGACATATTGTAGATCCTTAGAAGGGTCAAGTGAACATTCCTCTACTTGAAGTCCTTAAGCAAATTTCACAATATGCAAAGTTTCCACTGTGACGACCCGAACCAGAATCAGTTGTGTATTCTGCACGATTCCCGAGATTAGTCATAGTCGCAGTTTTACGTTATATATGTGGTTTGCCGATTCTATTCGCGACTATATTTTCGGTCCAGAATTTGAGTTGGGTGTCTTCATGGAAGTTGTAGAGTACGTGATTTTGAGCTCGAGGGCAGTTTCGGAAGATTTTTCCGATAACCGAGGAATATAATACGATTATTTGAAGTTTCGGTTTTCGAAGAGTTTATCCGATTGTTTCGTGCTTATCCGAATCGTCATGGTTATCCATTTCGAATCGTCGATCGACCCGAGGTGCGAGTATAAATATCGGAAATAGTCGTAAAATTGCCGAAAAACACTGTTTGACGTTGACCAGACCGTTGACTTTCCAAAAATAGAAGTTTGACCGTTGACCCGAGGGGGAAAACTTTCCCGATTGGTTTTGCCGTCCGACTACCCATTTTCCGGCCACCTCTGACTTCGACGAGGGTATGTATAGCTTCCCCATGTGATTTCGAATTGATTGATGTTTGTTTTGATGGGAATTGATGGGGTTTTGGTTGAACCCGAATCGGGCCGAACTGGGTTATGTCGCCGGAGTTGGTTGGCCGTGTTCCGGCGAGCCACGGTGGCTGTGAGGTTAGGGATTCGACTCCCCTTGGTCTAGGGATGCTTCCCATGTGAATAGTTTTGGGTTTGGTGGAGGATTTGGAGTAACCCGATTAGGTCACCGGAGGTGATTTTTTCGTTCGGTTTTGGTTGGATTTGGAAGGGTTGTGGTCTGAATTGGACTTCGTGGTAGAAGAGGAAAGGTTTTGGCTCGAGGAGACCCTGAAATCTGGAGAATCTCGCCGTGAAATTCCACTGTTGACGACGCGCCGCCGGCGGCGGCGGCGGTCAACGGCGGAGCTCCGGCGAGGAGTTGACTTTTCAGATTTCGACGTTTTTAATGTCATTTTTCTTGTAATCGCGCCCTGATTATCGTCCAGAGGTTTTCGGATTGATTTGGGTAGCCGATATTCAGTCGAGGGTTTTGAGTGGAGATTTCGGGAATTTCGTTAATCGTTGCATTGCATATTTTCGGGAACGGTTGGTTTCCGTGGTTCAGTACAGAGTTGTGGACTATGATATTGATTAGTTATGTTTTGTGAATATTCAGGAGATCGATATCGAGACCGAGATCGTGCTTCAGGCGAGGGATCTTCCGCCGGACCACGAGATTAGCGCGAGTGCGCATTTTGCTCACCTGTGAGTGGACAATTTCTTTTCACGGATTGTTTGCGAGTCTTTATATACGTTTTATGAACTTGAGCATGCGTATGAGATTTCGGATTACATGAGCATGTGTTTTATGATTATACATATATGGATATGCGTATACGAGTATATATACACTTATATGTTGTTTCATGCATTTGCATCGAACTGTTTATGATTTGATTTTCACAGAGTACAGTTTCAGTTACGTTGTTGTATCGATACACCGCATCCCGGCTGATCCCCGAGGATGTTTACCGGCTGGAATCACGTGTGGGCTAGGGACCCCGTGGTTCTGAATCACGTGTGGGCTAGGGACCCCGTGGTTCTGACTGTACTACCTCAGCTAGGATCACGTGTGGGCTAGGGACCCCGTGGTTCTGACTGTGAGATTTTCTTTATGCATGCTCTGTTTACGAGTTGGAGTCAGCATCTCCTCGTTTACTATTTGATTTGATTTACTTATATTTCGACTCGCATATGATTTATAACATATATTACTCGATGAAAGACATTTATTTTCGTCCACTCACTCTAACGAGTTTTATGTTTTTCCCCTGGGCTTTTCGGTTTCCGTGCCCAGTTGCAGTTCAGGTTTGGTGTTTCACGTCGTGGTTGGAGGCTAGTGATCTGAGCTACCTGTGTTTTCCAGTAGGTTCTTGTTTCGCCTACTGATGTGCATATTGTATATATTTACGCTAGAGGTCGCTCTGATACATTCTGATACAAGTTTTATACGGATTTTCTCTGATATATTTATATACTACAGTATGTTTACTGTTTATTGTTTATATTATGACGTTGAGAAATCCGGATGGGATTGGTGCCCACGGTTTGGCTTTTGTGGCATAGGATGAAGTGTTATTTTTTCAAGGTGCAGGTTTATGCAATTCAACGTTACTAACGAAACTCTGCCGAAATTTTGAAAAGTTTTTGTTGGTTCGTATTTTTAGAAGGGGTTCGATTCCGGTTTAGGTAACTGAATCAGGATTGGGTCCTTTCATCCACTACAACAAAAAATTGATTTTACTTCAGTTTTTTGTTATAGCATTCAAATGCTTACTAATGGTGACGGTAAAAGAACCTTCACAAATTCAAGGAGCTTTCGCTATGGCAATTTCACGCCGTGGAAAATATTTGCAGCATGTGCGACAACAACTAACTTGCCGTCGTAAAATCATTAGTGAAGTCACGCACTAGGTTTCTCTGTCAACTTTTTTCTTCGGTTCAGCTAATCAACCCACCTCTTATTTACTTTACCTTAATTCAGACTCTCTCTCTCTCTCTCTCTCTCTCTCTCTCTCTCTCTCTCTCTTATTCGCCTATCTGACAAGGCGGATAAACACCTCTCAAAGATATCCTATTCACAACCTGGATATATCAATGTAGTAAGATAAATAGGGGTTATCGAACACAAGGAATTGGTGAAACTAAATCCTAACACAAAACTGAAATCCTGACAGACAGTACACTAATGACAATGCGAACCTAAGCTAGACAGACTCAAATGCTATGAAATTTGGATACAATGAACTAGACACAGTGGTGGACTACCATACAAAATTTGAGGGTTTTCTGAGTTGATTTGGTTACCTAACTGAATCGGCTAAGCTACAGCTAATGCAGAATATAAATGCTGAAAGTAAATATGCTAATGAATGCAAATGAGTTTAAACTATATGATTAATGGGTTAAGAGGAATGCAATTCACTTCCGTCATTCCATCTATCTAACACATACTTAACCTAATGCACATATTCGATGAATGAAAGTTCCCAGGAAGAGTTGATCGTTACAACCACATCCTATTACCTAATCCTTATGCCTATGCAAGTTTGTCATGGACCTCCCCCACATCTATCCCTCTATTGAACCCATAGTCATGGACCCCAAGGTTTACAAAGAAGAAAGCATTAAGTTCTAGAAAATGTTTGAGAATCTACATGGGTTCACAGGTACACTATAGGTATGTCCTGCTAGACCTAGGATTTCAATCACCCGACAGTAAAATCGGCGTATCACCATAGAGAATCTGGTGGAAGAAATTATCTTCAGTTGCACGTATCTCATGAAACTAGAACCCTAGCATGTATACTAAGTTGGCCACCAAAGCAAACATACAAGAATTCATACGGTGAATCATTTAGAGAAAGAAACCTCATTCAAAGAATATGCAAAACTAGATTAAAGTGTATGAATTAGAAAGACTTCATGTACGGGGCTTCAAGCAACCCCTCAACAATGAGTTTAGCTACTAAAAGTCATAAATAATAACATCAAAGAATTCATGAAAGATAAATTAAATAAAATAGAAAGAATAAACTCTTGACGATGACAGAATTGGGCTAGACTTCTTGCATGAGATCTTCCCTTTGTTTTTGTTTCTTTTTGTTTCTCTCTTTCTCCTCCCAAGAATTCCAGCCCCAGCCGTCCTATATCTCTCTTGCTAGCTAATATATATATATATATATATATGTATGTGTATATATGTATGTGTGTATATATATATATATAACATAGCTAGGGCAAACTAGCTAGCCCACGTGCATGCAATCCAACATGCAAAAGGACTCTTAATCAAACTCTACTTCCTTTCAAAGTCCAAGTCAAACACCACTTCCTTAATTAATCTCCTCTCTCGCCAAAGACGTCCAGCTATCAATATATATATATATATATGCAAATAGCTAGGTAATTAACCTAGCAGAACCCACATGCAAACAATCATCACATGCATGTAGAATCCAATTGCAATTGGGATTCTTGTTTGTCTAGCTCACCAAGCATCTCTCACTCGCCAAAGCACTAAATATGCCTGTCGCCAAGCTGCTCTCCAAATTGCATTATTTAATCTCATTTTCTTCATTAATCTCCAAAATACCTAAAAAAAATAAACATAATTAATTCACTTGATTAATAAAAAAAACTAAACATAGGTAACAAATTAAATACCGAATAGACGCATAAATATGCAACTATCACTATCCTCTCTCTCGCTTATTCACCTCTATGTCTCATCGTGTCCTTATTTGTGGTGATAGAGCGACATAAGTGGAAGGCGTTGTCTGGAGTCGGCGCTACTGTGTGGAGATAGTCAGATCGAAGCCGAGAGGTGAAGCCGCTCGTGGTGCCTAAGCCGATAGCAATTAAGGATGAAGTAGACGAGCTTGAGGTCAGCTCCTGCAAGACTAGGGTTTCTATCTTCTATGGAACTCAAATCGGCACAACTGAGGTAAAGCTAGTTGTATATATTAATTATGTTAATACGAAGCTTTAAAAAAGAGAAAGGATCAGTTTTGTTGATTCTTTATGTGATTTGTGATTGTGTAGTAGATGTGATATCTGCTATTGGATTCGACAAGAGCGGCGATCACCTTGCCGTCGGAGATCGCGATGGCCGTTGTGTAATTTTTGAGAGAAAGGATAGAGAACATGTGAAAGTTAAGTTAACCTAGGGACTGTTTTGAGAAATCTAATTTAATATAAACATGATTTTTGATTTGATTTTTGTTGTGATTTGAATTCATTTGCGGCTATGTTTATCTTCCATGATAGGCAGGAGTGGTTGTATGTTGGTTTGATTCTTACTTTTAATTTGGCGATTTGGCCTTATGATTCTTAATTATTGAATTGGCTTCTTAGAATTTGGACGAGCTTTGTTCTCAAATTTTTGCATTACTCCTCTGCTTTTAACATCAGTGTTTCACCCTATACTTTGCGTTAGTTTATGTGATTAGGTTGCTGACATTGAAGACACTGCTCAAAGTAGATGTCAAAATGTGTATGTGCATGCTCATGATTATAATATTCATTCCATCTCAAATAATAGGTAAAGTTTTTTGGTATCTCTCTCTAAAAATTAGGTATCTTCTAGATAGATATCTCCACAGTTGGATATGATTAATAATTTGTTTTAAACCTTTGTGCAGCGACGGTGAAACTTTTCTTTCTGCGGATGACCTTAGAATAAACTTGTGGAATCTTGAAATCAATGATCAGAGTTTCAATATTATAGATATGAAGCCATTGAACATGGATGACCTTACTGGTAATCTCTCATTCCCTTTTGTAGTCTTTATATCTGATTGATTCTCTGAGCTTGTATAATAGATTAGTACATGCATATTATCAAATTTCAGATTCAGTAATCATTATTGATACGTTTAGTTGCGGAGTTTGGTTGCTTATATATAAATTTTTAAGACATTGTTCTTTAGAAAGAGGGAGTACATACAGGATGCCCAGGTCTGAGAAACTAGTTCACTCAGTCTTTGACAACAATATGTAGGACTTCATACTTTAATAATCAAACAAATAAATGAGTGTATCCTTTGAAGTCCGTTGTCTCATTTGAAAGGTCCTTACATATTTGATTTGGTGGGAGTCTTTGTTCTGATTAACAAAATGTATGTCAGAGGTCATAACATCGACTGAGTTCCATCCCATTCATTGTAATCTGCTTGCATACAGCAGCTCAAGAGGATTTATACGTTTAGTTGACATGTCCTTGTAGTTGCTCCGGCATGTGGAAGATTCCGACTGGTAAGATCAACAAGGTATATATGTAATAGAAATTATCACTAAGTTTTACCATACGTGATCTATATCTCAAGGCTAAAGCTGCATCTTTCTCCTCAGTATGAAGATATACTCTCTGATGCTATAAAGGAAGTGAAAGAAGAAACTGGGTTAAGAAACATATATTCATTATTCTCTATGTTACATTGATTGTATCCTTCTTATCACTTGCTTGATTCATAATCACTGAATTCTCTTACTGTTGCAAATTGAGACTATCTTCCTTAAAATTGTAGTTTTTAGGTATGACATCCTTTACATAAAAACTCTAGAAGACTTACCCCGCATATATGTGTTGCTTGATATACATGGTTGATAGACTCGATTCATGCACTTGAGCTTTGTCCTATCATATTCCTATGATGTAACCCTGCAATGTATATCAAGCAAGGATCGTGCAATTAAATTAGCAATTCTTGAGGCATATGTATATTGGCCTTCATATAGCTGCATCACCTGGATGTAGTAAATACCCTTTTAAGTTTATGCTATTGGATTTTAAACTTTCTGCCTTTATAGGTGGATATTGCTACTGGAGGATGGCATTCTACTGCACTAATGGAGGATGGAGAGGTATGATTAATGACTCGTTTTTCACCATCCCTCTTTACTAATTGTAGTTATTATCCCTTGTATATGCTTTCAACTTAGCTGTGGAGTTTTTTTCTTTGCACGGAAGAATATAAATCATTAGTTGGTTCCTGCTTTTAGTCAAAGTGTCAATTCTTTCAAAAGCTGCATAGAGTAAGAATAATGTTTATAGTTAAGTCTTAATTCTTTTCTATTTTTTTCTTTATAGATTATGAATGCACAACATTCGAGATCAACTTGCTATGGTTTAGACATCCTGTACTTTGATTTATTTTGGGTAATAGAGAATCTTACTTTGCCTATATCATTTGATTGCAGGTGTATGGTTGGGGACAAGGAGAACATGGTAGACATGGTTTTGGTGTAATGATAAGAGTAGTAAAATGCTCCCCCAGAAGGTTCATCTTTTCTCTGGGGAGGATATCATTCAGGTACCAATTTCTTTTAAACCCTTACCCTCTGATAGCTTTACTTAGTTTGAACTTGGAGAACATGGTATCTGGGAACTCTAGTTGTGTATATAAAGTCTGTGTCGTAGTGAACTGTGGTGCATCATGACTTCGATCTTCTTCTCTTTGATTGTTTCGTTATTTTTTTTTTACTCATGTGCAATTTTGAAGACATGCACACAAGGTTGCCTTTGAGCAGTCAGACTCGCAGTTTGTATGCATGCTTAAGCCTTTGTCAAATGAGATCACCATTGATGAGAAGGAACTCCAAGATGCAAAGGTAATATTTCAACCATGCATATTTACTTCTTAATTTACAGGTTGATATGATTTTGCTTGGAGTAATTCTTATGTTTTATTTTACTAGTATTTTTTCTTTAATCATGATAGGTATCGTTGGTGATAGAGATATGAAATTAATCCTATTATCAAGTATGACTTCATCTGTGTCATGTATGCAATCATTATACTGAATCCCTCTTTGGCATACTATTCTTAAAAATTATTCACATGTTTGATAACACAGGCTGATGAGAAGCTAAAGCTATTCCATATACAATAACCATTGGATATTCCCAAGCAACTTTGGAGAACATGATCGGAAACTTCCTATCTTCAAAGTTCTTTCAGGTGTGAACTTATAAGATACCAGTGTGTAATTTTATGTGTAAGAGAATGGTGAGTAGGTGTAATGGGATAATCTCATTATAGAGGAACATGTGATTATGTACATAATCATTTGTATGTTGAGCAGTAGCTTGAATTGGTAATTGTATGTCTTATATATCATGATGATATGGATGGTGAATGTAGTTTATCCTTTTTGGTATAGTAAAAACTAGTGCTACAATACGAGACAGAGAGAAATTAATTTTGGCATGCATGTTTGCATACAAAATCAATTTTTTTGTTGTTTAAAATTATAAATTTTGCCACAGAATTCTTGCCGCAACAAATGGTCATTCATGTCGTAGAAAATGAGCATTCATGCCATCGCTAAAGGTATATTTACTAGGACGTAGACTGTAGTAAATTTCTATCGCCAATACTAACTCAAACACTACGGCACAAAATTTCTATAGCAAAAGGATTTTGGTATGGCACCTGCCGTAGTCGATAGCAATTGTTTTGCCACCTAAAGCTATGGAAAACTTGCCATAGCAAAAGACTGATTTGCTGTCGCAAAAACTTTTTGCTTCGGAAAATTTTATTTTTGCCATGGCATTTTTTCGTGCAAAATCATTTTTTTGTTGTAGTGTTCTCAAAGAACTTTGTATAGCTAAGAGAAAGTACAGGCCAACTGAGATGGTAGCTTTGAGTGAAAAGGTATTTGCTGTATTACAAAGAAAGTTACCTCCCAAGATGGAGGATCCAGGTTATTTCACTGTTCCATGCATTGTTGGAGATAACAGGTTTTCTGGTGCTTTATTGGATTTATATGCTTCCATTAATTTGATGCCTTATTCTATTTATAACAAATTGAACATAGCTCAACAATTGAAACCCACATTGGTAACTACTAAATTGGCTGACAGATCTAGTTGTTACCCATTAGGTGTTGTTGAGGATGTTTTAGTGTAGGTAGGTGACTTGATTTTTCCAGCAGATTTCTTCAGCTTAGAGATAGAAAGAGAACTAATGCCCTTGGAGCTTCCATTGATTCTAGGTCGTCCATTCTTGAGGACCACCTAGACAAAGATTAACTGTTATGAGGGAACTCTCACATTGAGAGTTGATGATAGAAAGATTCATTTCACCATCTTTGAAGCCAGGAAGCATCCAAGTAATGCTAATGATTATTCATATTATTCAATTGATGCGTTTGACAGTTTTATGCAGGAATGCATCCAATATTCGATGGAGGAGGATGCTTTGAAGAAGGCTTTAGAGGTTGGAGGAGAAGATATTCCAGCAGCCTCTGCATTAGAGACTAAGATGGGAATCAAACCCTCAAGTGTAGGGTGGGACACTAAAGATGATTGTTTCAGGATTGAGTCCCCCGAACCCTCATGGAGGAGGAATTTTATGAAGAGATTGTTGAACTCGAGTCTAGACCACTCGTGCCAATAGGTAAGGGTCCCAAACCCGTTTCATTACCGGTCTCTGATAAGTCTCTTCGTCCTTCCATTGAGATAGGAAATCGTTACCTAAGCATTGAAGTATGCATTCTTGGAAACTGGTGATACTTTGTCAGTTTTTATTTCTTCAAAGTTGACCAAATTGCAAGAAGAGAAATTGCTAACCATTATTAGGAAATACAAAAAAGCAATTGGATGGACCATAATGGATATCAAGGGTATATGTCCTACTCTTTGCACTCATAGGATATATTTTGAGGGAGCTAAGTCTACAAAAGAAGCTCAACACAGACTTAACCCTTCAATGATGGATGCTGTGAAGAAGGAAGTCATAAAGCTTTGGGATGCAGGTATCATATATGCCATTTCTGACAGTAAATGAGTGAGCCATGTGCAGGTTGTTCCAAAGTGTTTTGGCATCACAGTTGTGAAAAATGATGAGAATGTGTTGGTGCCACAAAGAACTCAAACCGGATACAGAGTTTGCATTGACTACCACAAACTAAATACAACCACATGTAAATATCACTTTCCTTTCCCTTTATTGATCAAATGTTGGAACGTCTTACAGGTCATGCTTTTTATTACTTCTTGGATGGCTATTCTGACTATAATCAGATTGTCATTCATCAAAATGATCAAGAGAAGACCACCTTCACATTCCCGTTTGACACCTTTGCCTATAGATGGATGCCTTTTGGCTTGTGTAGTGCCTCAACGATGTTTCAGAGATGCAAGATGAGCATATTTTCAGACATGGTTGAGAAAATCATTGAGGTATTTATGGATAATTTTTTTAGTTTTTGGTGATTCTTTTGACATGTGCCTACATCATTTATCCATAATTTTGAAACGTTGTGTTGAAACTAACCTAGTTTTGAATTGGAAAAATGTCACTTTATGGTAGAACAAGGTATAGTTTTGAGACATGAAGTATCTTCTAGAGGGATTGAGGTTGATAAGGCTAAAGTTGATATTGTGCGTACTTTATCCCCTTCTTCAACTTTGAAGGATGTGAGATCTTTTCTTGGACATGCAGGATTTTATCGTAGATTTATCAAGAATTTTTCCAAGATATCGAGATCGTTGTGTGCACTGCTCCAGAAAGATGTAGCTTTCAATTTCACGGATGAGTGTTTGAAGTCTTTCAACAAGCTCAAAGAGTTTTTGACAACTGCTCCTATCATACAGATACCTGATTGAAATTTACCTTTTGAATTGATGTGTGATGCATCTGACTATGCAGTTGGAGCTGTTTTGGGTCAACGTCTAGCTAAGTTTTCCCATGTCATCTATTATGCTTCCAGGACTTTAAATGGTGTATAGTTGAATTATTCAAATACTAAAAGGAACTCTTAGCTATGGCCTTTGCTTTGGTAAAGTTTAGGTCTTACTTGTTAGGAACTAAAGTGATTATTTTTTCCGACCATGCTGCTTTGAGATATTTGATGACTAAACAGGATGCAAAACCCATATTGATTCACTAGATGTTATTACTTCAGAAGTTTAATATTGAAATCAATGACAAGAAAGGCACTGAGAATGTGGTGGCAGATTACTTGAGCCGGATCACTCATGGATCCAACTTAGAGGATGACTCACTGCCTCAACGTGATAGCTTCCCGGATGAGCAACTCTTTGCTCTCAATGTTTCAGAGCCTTGGTACGTAGATATTGTCAACTATCTTGTGTCATGAAGAATACCAAGTGGCTACAGTCGAGCTCAAAATGACAAGTTGGTGAAGACAGCAAAGTACTACTTGTGGGATGAGATTATCTATGGAAACATTGTCCTGATTTGTTGATAATAAGGTGCATTCCTGAAACTGAGTTTCAATGTATTCTATCATTTTGTCACTCACATATAGGTGGAGGCCACTTTGCTGGAAAAAAGACTGCATTGAAGGTACTTGAAAGTGGCTTCTTCTAGCCAACTTTGTTCAAGGATGCACATGAGTTCCATAAGTCATGTGCTAGATGTCAACTCACAAGTAAATTAGGTCTTAGAGATCAGATACCCCATCACCCAATTTTAGTTGTTAAGATCTTTGATATGTGGGGTATTAATTTTATGGGTCCTTTTTCTAACTCCCAAGAGAATGTTTATATTCTACTTGCAGTTGACTATGTTTGTAAGTCGGTGGAGACAATGGCCATTCTAACTAATGATGATGTTGTTGTTTTGAAGTTTTTGAAATCAATGTTTGATAGATTTGTCACTCCAAGGTACATCATCAGTGATGAAGGTTTCCACTTTTGTAACAAGTTTTTTACAACTCTGCTCAAGAAATACAATGTTCATCATAAGGTGGCAACACCTTATCATCCTCAGACGAGTGGACAAGTAGAAGTCTCCAACAGAGAGATCAAACAAAATTTGGAAAAGGCTATTGGACCAACCCAGAAAGATTGGAATCAACGCTTAAATGAGGCGTTATGAGCATATAGAATAGCATACAAGACACCGATTGAGATGTCTCCTTATCGGATGGTCTATGGGAAAGGATGCCATCTTCTGGTAGAGCTTGAACACAAGATATATTGGGCTATTAAATAGTTTAACTTTTATATTGATGTTGCGGGTGTTCATAGGAAGTTGCAGTTGAATGAGCTTGATGAGATTTGAAACAATGTATATGAGTCTAGTAGAATCTACAAGGAGAAAACCAAGAATTTTCATGATAAGATGATTAAGGGCAAGTCTTTTGTTGTTAGACAAAAGGTCTTGCTATTCAACTTGCGTCTACTGTTGTTTCCAGGTAAGCTTCGATCTAGGTGGAGTGGACTTTTTATTGTACTCAATGTGTTTTCTCATGGTGCAGTTGAAGTTCTAAATCCAAGGAAAGGTACCACGTTCAAAGTCAATGGCCATAGGCTCAAGCCTTTCTATGAGCCAGTGATTGGAGATGAGGAGGAATTGCCCCTGCAAGATCCTTCTCTAGGAGAGTAAGTTAGTGAATGTCGTCTGGCTGAAGATGTTAAACTTAGCGTTGCTTGGGAGGCAACCCATGTTGATGGAGAAGATTGAAAATCAAATTTGCATTCTTAATCCTTCTCCTTTAGTATTTTTCTCCATGTTTAGTGTGTTTTGTAATGTATTATGTGTTCTATTCCATGCTTGTTTGATGTATTGTATGCTTTAGTTTTATTTTATATTGAGGACAATGCAAATTTCAAGTGTGAGGTTGGGTTTATATCATATCCTTAGCGTCTATGTATAATTTTTTTTCGTTTTTGAGTCAAGTTTTTCAATTTTTGGAGTCTTTTTTTGAATTTTCCGTAGCCTATTTTCGACCCGTCGAGCCAAAATCTTGACCCGTCGAAATTCATTTTAGTTTTTATTTTTTATTTTTTGATAACAGAGTCTCGAATCTTCGACCCGTCAAATTTTGAGTCAGTTTTCAGGCAGTGCGTGCTTTTGACCGGTCCAGGAATTCTTCGACCCGTTGAAAATTAAGGGAATCTTTTCCGACGACTAGTTCGTCGTGAAGGGGTTTCTATGCTAGTTTTTGGTATTTTTTTAGTTTTTCTTTATTTCTCTTGTGTGTTTCAGTGTTCTATATGAAAAATCAAATATAAAAGTAAAAAGTGTCAAGAAAAGTAACAAAAAATGAGTCTTTTATTTTATGCTTTGAGTCTTAAGAGCCCTTAACTAATCTATGATGTGATTATATCTTCCTAATTTGTGACTAAAAGTGAACATGTGATTATGTGATTCAAATTTTTTTTGTTAATCTTGATGCATGGTGCATATGCTAATGTGTAGTGAATGTAGAAACAAGTTAACATGGTACAAATTTATAAGCATGCTTAGACATTGTTGAGATTCATTTAACCAGTGAGCGATTGAACCTAAATGTGATATACAAGCTTTCTTTAATTGTGTGACAATTGCTTGCCGCAAATTAAGTTAATGGACTCTATTGATTACTAGAACTTGCTCTTATGCTTTTCAAAGCTTATAGTTATTATATGTCTTGATTGAGGAAGTGATAAAGGCATTTAGGATATACCACCATTATCATATGTAGCCTGTGTCCCATATCTTTATGTACAAAAGAAGTGCACCCCTTAGTTAACCACTTTGAGCCTACATGTTTGAAATTTTTGTCATCACCCGTATAACCTTAACCTTGATCCTTAGAATAGTTATATCTCTACCTTTGTTCTAGAAATCAGTAGAGCTATACATGGGACATGTACATTGAGACCAAGGTGACAACTTATAAAGGTGATGCAAAGAAATAAGTGTGGGTATCAAGCTAGTTGTGTTGTATCGGGAAAAAATTGGCAAGAACGAAAAAAAAAAATTGTTCTTTTGTGTGTGCTAGCTTGATGTCACAGGTTAACTGTTGATGAAGAGAATGAAGTGAAGGCCTAACAAGATGAAATCTGGCCACAATGGTGACACATTTGAAAGAATTAAATGGTGAAGATGTTTCAATGGTTGCAAAGTTCGACCAAAGTCTCTACCTTTGGTGCTCTACTAGGTTTTAGAACTTGTGTTTTAATTCCATATCATTTTGCTCTATAAACCCATGAGTAGAGCCCCATTACAACCTTTGAAGGACTTTTTTGATCCTCAAGATAGACAGCCTTTGTTCTGTGGAGATAAGTCACAAGAGTTAAGCATATGGTTTGGTCCATTTGGCAAGTAGTTGAGTTGAATAAAATCTTAAACATACTTTGAGAGAACACTTGTGAGAGCATATCTATGTGAGGTTGAATCTTGACTTGTTTATTGCACGCTACAGCTTTATATTCACCATGATTATGTCTTTGTCCTACATATTACATGTATGTCATACATTGACATTAACCTTCGAAATTCGGTAGGTTGAATTGAAATGTCATGTGAACTTGGTGTTGCAATATTAGGGAGATTGCTGAGATGATCGATGTGTTAAGAGCATTAGAGTGTTGTAGTTTCTATAACTTTTGAGTCTTTTCAGAGTCTTAATTTAGTGTTTTGCTTGAGGACTAGCAAACGCTAAGTGTGGAGTATTTTGATAGCTACATAATTATGCAACTCTCTTGTATTTATTAATTCCTAAAATGCTTAGTTTATTTGTTTAGTTTTCAGTAATTAATTATATTTTTGTTTATTTAGGTTATTTGGAGGAAAATACAAAAAAGAGAATTCTATTCAAATAAAGAATGATGATGTGAAAAGTCCATGTGGCGATGACTCAAACCAATGTTGGTGAAGAGAGGCCCAAGATCACACCTATATAATTAAGTATCTTTTGAAGAACAAAACAGGGTTATTGATTTTCAAAGAGAGAAACCTAAGAAGAGAAGAAGAGCCGCACGAAGGAAGTCTAGCCGTCCCAGTTCGATCGGTCGAAGAAGTTCCTTGACCCGTCGAAATTCCTCTGCCGAGAATTCTAGGGTTTTTGATTTATTCTTTCTTCTCCATTATGTTTTTCTATTGTATTCTTTTGACTATGAGTAACTAAACTTCCCTAGTTAGGAGTTGATTGAAGCACTAAATAATTTTAGATTTTGAACCCCTTGTGATTTTGACAACTATTGGATGAGTTTTATTCACTATTATGTCATTGATGATCACTACTATATGTTTCTTTAGGTCTACACTTTGATGTATGTGATAGTATCTAATGTCTAAAATGTGTACATGACCATCATATCATTGCATATTCTCTAGAGGCAAAATAGGCTCCTGTGTGAAGTAAAACCTAGGTGATAAAAGAGCACCCATCATAGTAGCTCTTGAAGTCTTGTTATTTCTCAAACAATTTATGGATCTTAATGACTTAGGTTGGGTAGATTGAGACCCATCATAGTACCTTGTCTCCTAGTTTAAGATCACGTTAAGTCAGGTAATCAATCCGGATAGCATGCCAAGTAAAAGAGTGTAATATGTATGTAACTTAATCATAACTCATGCATGGGAAGCATTCACCTATTATTGCTAAATTTAGGTTTGGGGTAGATCGAGCATATTGAGGATGGAGAGAAGTTTCTAACATTCATCTCTCTCTGTTCTTCATCTATATTTACTTTTCTAAAATTTACGTTTCTACATTATCTGTAGTTTGGCCGATTTATTTTGGCAAACAAAACAATTCTGGATACCCTGAAATTTTGTGTGGAAGTCTAGCACTGTGTCTAGTATCTTGTGTTAAAGTTTCGTAATTTTTGGTTTAGTTTAAGTTAGGTTCATAGTGTACTTTGTGTCCAGTGGTCAAGTCTACCAGATTTTTAGCTTTTTTTGTGTTTCTTGTGTTCTTAAGTTTTAGTTTCACCGATCCTGAGCGGACCATGACCCATATTTTTCATTGAAATACATTGATATAATTGACATAGAAATATGATATCTTTTAGGGTGCTTTTACGCCTATAAATTTTTGGGGTATTTTTTTTATAAAAAAAATCATGTATATATTTATAATTAATCTCTTGCCCACCATACCTCTTCTCACAACTTTCTCGCCTCTGCATTCTCAATTACTCAAACTTCGTCCATCTTTCTCCCTCATATAGGAGTTTCCCTTCTCTGCCATCGTACTCTCTGCTGCTTTCCGCATTTGTTTTCCTCTATTTTTATGTTCTTTTATAGCTTCAACTTTTTCTTGGGAGTGATTTCTCATGGTATAAAATCACTGAATGTTAAATTCGGCTCATATCTGCTGACTAATTGTTGCATGAGTTAATGTTTTCGTTTCTGATGTAGTAATAGTCAAAGACGCATATGAGTTAAATTTGTTTTCCTCCGATATTTGTTCTTTTCATTTTTTAAACAAAAATATTCAATCATATCGTTGTTTGAATTGTGTATTCTAGTCTCATGAGATTTCCAAAAATAATAATAAATTGTGCGTTGCACAATATTATAGAGCCCAACCTCTTTTAAAATCTTGGATCCACCTCTGTATGAAAGTAATGAAAAATGTGTGTACATAACGCGTGCTTAACTAGCCTTCTATGTGCGCGACAGTTTCGAATCAGGGAAATCATAACCACCAATGCAAACCATATATTCTCCTAGTTTAACCATATAGATTTTCTACTAATCAGTAATCAGTAAGCCTAGCTAGGTACATTATATATAGTTGTGATCTCTTGTATCTTGAGAGTACGTTACTCAGCTCAATCTCCATGATGAGTGGATTAAGCTTCATGATATAAGGGATGTTGGCAATGGCCAACTCCACAAGATCTGCACAGAATTCGCAAAACTACGCAGATGCTTTGTCAAAGAGTATATTGTTTTTCGAAGGACAGAGGTCTGGGAGATTACCTTCAACGCAAGGAGTTACATGGAGAAAACATTCCGCGTTGCGTGACGGTATTGACGTTCGTAGGGATCTCACAGGGGTTACTATGACGCCGGAGACAATGTGAAGTTCAACTTTCCCATGGCATTCACGACCACAATGTTGTCGTCGAGTGTGTTGGAGTTTGGACGATCAACGGGTTCGGAGCTTCAGCATGCTAAGGATGCTATAAAATGGGGGACCGACTACTTGCTCAAATCCACAAGTAGTCCTGTTTCCGTTGTTGGTGTTGTTGGCGACCCCGTTGGTGACCACATTTGTTGGGAAAGGCCCGAAGACATGGACGCTCCTAGAACATCTTATATAGTCACCAAAGAGAAGCCGGGCTCTGAAGTCGCAGACGAAACAGCAGCCGCCCTCGCAGCTTCTTCCATGGTGTTTAGAGGTTCGAATAACCGCTACTTGGCCTTGCTCCTCTACCGAGCCATTCAAGTTTTCGAGTTTGCAGACAAGTATAGGGGATCTTACAACAACAGCATCCCTAAAGGAGCGTGCCCATTTTATTGTGACTATAATGGCTACATGGACGAGTTGGTTTGGGCTGCTACATGGTTGTACAAGGCAACAAAGAAGCCTTACTACTGGAGATACGTCAAAGCAAACATGCCTAATATTGGTGGAGATGCCACTCAGTTCGGATGGGATGCCAAGAATGGTGGCATTCACGTACTATCTTCTCAACAGGCAATGTCACGTACTCTTCCCTCCAAGGCAGATCTGCTGGTATGCTCGATCTTGCCGGAATCGCATGCGCCGAAATCACTCTCGTATTCGCGAGGCGGGTTATTGTTCAAGAACAGAGTAAGTAACCTACAACATGTGACATCTTTGTCCTTCCTTCTTGTAGTTTATGCTAACCACCTGAAGGCCGTTAATAGAGTTGTTCACTGTGGCAACAATGTGGTGATCACTCCTGCTAGGCTAGTCAGTTTTACCAAAGGACAAGTTGATTTATACTAGGAAACAACCCTCTAGGCATGTCGTACATGGAAGAAAGTTTCGGAGAATTCATCACCGCAGTTCGGTCCTTCCCTCGGTTGACAAACACCGTCGACATTTTCGGTGTTATGAAGGAAATCCCTATTTTGCAACCAAAGATCCAAATCAGAACCTGCTAATAGGTGCAATTGTGGGAGGGCCAGCTGAAGATGATACATTCGACGATTCTCGATATAATGTCGGACAATCGGAGCCGACTACATACATCAATGCACCTTTTGTTGGCCTCTTGGCATACTTCGAATCGCATATATAATGTTCACATGAGCAGTGCTATAAGGCCATAAATCTACGTAGAGAATACATGTCATTATAATACTAATTAAAAAGTGTCATATCACAAAACATAATACAACTCTACCCTTCCTATTTTAATTTTAATAAATCATTTTCTTTTATCAATATTTATGCAATAAAAAAATATTTATGCAATCAATTTATTTTACTTGGCCAAGTGGATATGTTGTTATTTTTAATATACTAATTGAACACAATTAGTTATTTTAAAAATAAATATATTAATTTATAAGGAACTTAAAATTAATTTAATATATATATATTAATTATATATCTTATAGGAGTAATATAACATATTAATTAAAATATTAATATGATATATTACTCTAAACGATAATGTATACAAATATTAAATTAATTTCAGTCGTTCTTTATAAATTAATTAATATTTATTTTTAAAAATAACTTGCGATTTAATTTAATATTTGTATACATTATCTTATTAATTTGATATATTATTACTATAAGATAATGTATACAAATATTAAATTAATTTTTTAGTGTCTTATAAATTAATTAATATTTAATTTTAAAAATAACTTGCGATTTAATTAGTTAAATATCTATATACATTATCTTATTAATATGATATATTACTCATATAAGATAATGTATACAAATATTTAAAAAATCGCCAATAACTATTTAAATAAACAAAATCAAATGAGTGACATATAATAATTTTAATTTTAGTTCCTTATAAATTAAATAATATTTATTTTTAAAAATAAATAATTATGTTCAATTAGTATATTAAAAATAATAACATATCTACGTACTTGGCCAAGTAAAATAAATTTATTGCATAAATTTTGATAAAAGAAAATAATCTATTAAAAATAAAATAAGAAATGTAAAATTGTATTATGTTTTATGATGTAGGTGGAATTTTTTAATTAATTAATATTATAATGGCATGTATTCCGCTTAGATTATGGCCACAAAAGTGTGAAGCCATATTTCTGGCTCCATATCATTTCCCTTCTATGTTCACATATAAAGATATCACCTTTTTTCGGAATCAATTTGGACGATATGTAACTGTTTAGGGTTTAATTATTTTGCGATGATTCATTTTCATTATCCTTGGAATTGTTTCCAATCCTATCTAGTCTATATGGGCTTGGCATCAGCGTTGTGAAGGTCGAGGTTGTTTGAGGAAGGCCCACAATCTCAACATAGGCGTGGGCCGTGGGGTGTGTATCTTCTCCAGTTCTCCCTGTCAGACCAGGAAATTTTTGGTCATGGCGAAGAACAAAAAAGAATTGCAATTTAGAAAAGACTTCTCTCTAGTCGGATTTGGACCTATCAAGGGATCAAGGTTACTTTGTATAAAAATTAAAAGTTAAAAAGGGGTCAAGGCTACCTGGTCTATCGGTGACTAAGAAAAAGAGAGTAGTTTTTCCATTTAATTATGAGAGCATTCGCGATCATTAAGTCAAAAATTATGTAGTTTTTTTTTTGGCGAAGAGAACAAAAAAATTATGTAGGTTGGTAGATTAATCTCCACCAGGGTATAAAATATCGATATTATCGCGGTGCTTACAAGTTGGACTAATTAACTAATGATGGAGGACTGTAGTATGTTCTTTCGACAAACACACACCTACTTTCATTTGTTGTGTAGTTTTCTATTTTCTTTTTTCTTTATATATTACTCATCACCTCATTGATTTCAAAGGGTGATTGTGAAAGTAAATGTGTTACAAGGAAAATGGGAATGTATTGTAAATCAGGAGTACCAATCTGTGATAACAAAGAGTACTAGGATATTGAATGATATAAGTGATTAAATTTTGTATTTGACTATTATATCGAATTTTGTTGTTATATCAAATTGTTATATTGGGTTTGGTTTGTTTGGGGAATTACTGAAGTAGATGTTGTTGACGATTTTCGGCGATAATTTCATTTTTATCATCTGACGATATTAATCATTCATTCTTTTTAATTACCGAAATAAACGAAATTTGACCGGCCCAGCAAGGCAACAACCAATTTCGAAGCCCAAAGGCTCAGCTCAACAATCAATTTCAAAGACCAGCCCAAAGGCCCAGCGCAGCAACAAACTTTCCCAAAAATCACAACAAACTTTTGCTCCCACCAAGATTCGAACCACCAACCTTTCATGTAACAAGTCTTAGCAAAAGGAGCTAGACGTCTTGTTGTGTATATTTGAACATATCTATATATATATATTCTAAATTTATAATAGAATGTATGTATTTGGTAAATGAGAAAAAAATTGGTAAATGTCTAATCACCAACTACTTGGCTAAGATTCAAACCATGTTCCTTTGTGCACAACTAAACTCTCCTTACCACTCATGCTAGACCATTAGTTGTTACATAAATAAAAGTTTTTATATATACCCAATTAGTTGAAGAGTTTGGTAAATGTCAAATTCATATCTAATTTTAATGTAACTAAATTTTAATTCTAACATACCATTCAAAAATTTATCCTATAAATATATGCATTTTCACTCAATTCATTACACCATTCATTAATCACAACTTCTTTCTCACAAAACCAAATTTCTCATGCACTTGAAATTTGAATTATAATATATGGTAAGGTATGTAATTATAATTTATATCACACATTTCTTCTATTTATTGTAAATAATTTTTTTTTCGTAAATTTGATCTTAATATATTTATGTTAAACTATTTAATTTTTGTAATGTCTTAATAAGCTCCTACGTACACATGCTATGTATGTACATAAGAAGTTGAATAAAATGTTATGATATGTCTTAATAAGCTTCTACACATGCTATGCTATGTCTTAAATAAAAAGTTGAATAAAATGTTAGCATGCTAAAAGTTAATTTTTCTTCTTCTAAATATTCAAAGCATAATCATATATATATATACATGTTATAAATGTTTTTATAAAAATGTTTCTTTTTTTATTAGACTTAACAATGTTGTAAAACTTATATGTAGGAGTTCATCGACTAATACAATGACTAGTGGACCAAAGTAGACGTGTTCCACCTTGGAGCATCTCAAAAAAAAATTCTTATGCGATTGAAATCTGGAATTATAATACAAGATAAGGTATGTACTTACAACTTAGATTACTTATTTTTTTTACTTATTATAAACATTATGTTTCTTATAATTGTAATTAAATGTATTTATGTTAAGGTGTTTATTTTCTATAATGTCTTAATAAGCTTCTACACATGCTATGAATGTAATCTTACTATACTACGTATACTCTTCTTTTTAGAAAAAATATTAAAGAAAAATTTCAGGTTAATTATTTTTTTCTTCATAATCAACATACTTTGTATACATTATATTAGTTAACATGTAAAAAAAATTAGAATTTTTAGGCATGGTAAGTGACAAGTTGAATAAAATGTTATAATGTTAAATGTTTATTTTTATTTCTATAAAATCAAGTCATAATCATAATTATTATATATATATTTACTTTATAAATTTTTGTTTTTTCATTAAGATTTAACAATAATCTCTATTAATTAAGGAAACAATGTTTAAGACAGTTATCAGGTAGAACTTTCAAAATACCGAAATATACCCTTTATCAGCATAAAGTCTACAACCTTTCAATAAAAAAAGAAGAAGTAAAAGAGTAAGTTAAAACGAATGGCCGTGCAAGAGAGACTGAGGGCGAGTAAACTGCAAACACTAGAGTATAACACGTCAAAAGCAGTTTCCAATCTTTCCATGAGGGACAGTTCCCCCAATCTGTATAAAGAAAATTCAGAAAGGAGAAGTTGAAGTTTGAAGAAGATAAAGAAAACGTTGGAGCGCTCTCTCAAGTGTTGGAGGTAGATGGATCCATCGAGTTTGTTTGCAAAGTTTCGATTTGGCATAGTGATTTGGTGAGTTATCGATTGTTTTCTTTATTGTTAAATGGGTCTTAAGTTTTCAAAACGTTGTTAGTTTTGGTGGAACAACAACCCTTTTCCAGGTCATTTGGTGCACTTTCCCAATTGAGGGGTATTGATCGATCTCGATGTACCCGTTCTACATTTAGTTTTAGATTTTGAATTTTTAAGTTTTTTTTTTCTGGCAAACTGGGTTTCATTACATGTAGGTGCTTGATGGTCATGTCCTGGACAACCTTTGATTAATAAATGCATTGAAGATATCAATCGAATTAGGCTTGCAGAAGATTGATCAGTTCAGTATAATCAAGAGATAACGGCTATGGAATTGGAGATAAAGACTAGATCCATTCCCATGAGTTTCTATGTAATTGGTGTGATTATGCAGATATTGAGATTTTGAGGTTCCGGTTTGTAATATTGATTCGTGGATTGTCATAGTTCTTTAGCTTACTTGATGTTAGAGATGATATATATTGTTGCAGGAAGATTGCGTATGCATGGTAAACAAAGCTACTTTATCTAATAGTATGTTCGTATTGTCAACTAAATGAGCAAAGGGCGCATGTGAATAACAATGAAGGCAGGAATTATGAGCTTATGAACATAGGCTGCCTAACAATTCATTGAGAACTCTTCTGAAATGATCTAAGCAAAGGAAATGATTGTTTTTTCGTTAATAAATATCGAAATAAGGAGTTTCAAAGAAGATCACAATTTGAGTTTGTGGATTGTGTATATGAAATTTTAGTTGGCCAAAATGGAATTTTTCCTATGTGCAATATAACTTTCTTTTTTTATTAAGTTTTGACATTTGAGGTTTGGATGTACACGGTACAAGTGAAACCAAGTCAGACTTGAAATATTAGATAAATTATAAAATGACGACTCGCACGCGCAAATGCGACGTCTTTTTGCACGTGCATGAAGGCTAGTACAATATTACATTTTATTCAACTTTTTATTTAAAACATAGCATAACATTTTATTCAACTTCTTACGTACATACATAGCACATGTACGTAAGAGCTTATTAAGACATTACAAAAACAAAATAGTTTAACATAAATATATTAAGATCAAATTTACGAACAAAATTTATTTACAATAAATAGAAGAAATGTGTAATATAAATTATAATTACATGCCTTACCATTTATTATAATTCAAATTTCAAGTGCATGAGAAATTTGGTTTTGTGAGAAAAAAGTTGTGATCAATGAATGGTGTAATGAACTGAGTGAAAATGCATATATTTATAGAATAAATTTTTGAATGGTAGGTTAGAATTAAAATTTAGTTACATTAAAATTAGATATGGATTTGACATTTACCAAACTCTTCAAATACTTGGGTATATATAAAAACTTTTATTTATGTAACAACTAATGGTCTAGCATGAGTGGTAAGGAGAGTTTAGTTGTGCACAAGGGACCATGATTCGAATCTTAACCAAGTAGTTGGTGATTAGACATTTACCAAATTTATTCTCACTTACCAAATACATACATTCTATTATGAATTTAGAATATATATATATATATAGATAGATAGATATGTTCAAATATACACAACAAGACGTTGGCTAAGACTTGTTACATGAAAGGTTGGTGGTTCGAATCTTGGTGGGAGCAGAAGTTTGTTGTGATTTTTGGGAAAGTTTGTTGTTGGGCTGGGCCTTTGGGCTGGTCTTCGAAATTGATTGTTGAGCTGGGCCGGTCAAATTTTGTTCATTTCGGTAATTTCGGCGATATCGCGATATATTGATGAGAATTAAAAAGAATGAATGATTAATATCGTCAGATGATAAAAACGAAATTATTTCGGCGATAATATCGATATTTTATACCCTGCATATAACATTGTAACAAATTGATATCTCTTAGATTTTATCAATATTTTCTTTTGATATAAGGTACATAATATATCATATAACAACCTCAGAAAGTTTCAATACAAATTTCCATGAATTTTTTTTAATTTCCGTCATTTTTATCAAACTTTTCAATTGATCGATATTTTATCTATATTTTCATCGAAATATCCGTATTTTGAAACATCATTATTTTTTGATATCCGGTATTTTACTCCTTGATCTCCACCCATTCCACACATCAATTAAAAAAATGAAACTATTGCGTGAACCTAACTCGTTCTTAGTTAGTAGGTGGCTCTCCACTTTTTTCTCGAAGGCTGAAAATGGTTTAGGTTTTCACATCTCTCGGATTGCCGTCAATATTCTTTAGCCCCAACTTCTAGGATTGATGGCTCCGTTAGGATTGGTAAATGGGCACCGGTCTTATCTTCATGGATGGGTGAAGAACAAAGGAGCAGGTGCTGCTGCCATTGGTGGGTGCGAGTTTGCTCTACTTGCAGAGAGGTTGTCGGAGTCTCAATGACGGCTCGAGTTCTTGTTCGAGGAGGGTACTGAGGTTTGGGATCCAGGCAAACAACTTCTGTTGATGGGCCTGTGCTATTTTGTTTCGGTACTGTTACCAATTGGGCCAGGCTGCGCGCTTTTGGGTTCTTCTGAAGTTAGGCCCAAATTTGGATTGAGTCTAGTTTTGTTTGAGATTAAGATATGGGATCCAGGTGGATCGTGTGTTGGGCCGCAGATTCCTGCTAAAGATTTTATTTTTAGCAAGTTAATAAGTTCAGACGGGATAGGTATTGCTTATCATCCTTTTTCGCGCAACGTCATGGTTACCGGTTACTTGGTTATATTTTATTTTTTTGAGCTTATTGCTGGAATAGCTTATTTGTGCAGTCCAAACTTTGTCTGTTTAGTCTAGACTACGGCTTTTTGTCTGTCGTTTGTCTTTGTTAAAGGTAGTCGTATGTTGTAACTTATTCTTATCCTTATTTTATCAATGAGAAATGACGTCTTACGTGTTCCTCTAAAAAAAAAAGTCGTCCTTAGTTTCCAGTGATTGTTCTTCTTACAATTTCCTCGTGGAGTTGAACAGACTGAAGATGCGTCAAAAGTGGAACTATGATTATGCAACTACATTGAAGGTCCTAGAGGGGGTGTGAATAGACCCTTAACGACTTTTTCTCGAAAGTATGGTGATTATTAATCAGAGATAGTTATGTGAAACTATTCTGACAATTAGTTGAACCAAGTAAACATACAATGCTATAAGTACAAATGACAAATAACACAAGTATGTTTTTTGTCTCGCAGAAACCCTGCTATCAGGGATAAAAACTGCGTGGCCCTTTCTCTTGAAGGCCAAAGCTTTCCAATATATAACAACACTTTTACAAGACTATAGTTCCGATAATAGCAAGGAAACGGTGCTATCCTATCTAGACTCACACACTAGACTAAGAGCTATACTCCATCTTGTATGTAAGAGTTTTACAAATGAAAGATTACAAAAGTTTAACAAATGAGCTTAGCTATCGCACAACTAACTCTTTTGGAAACTCTTCGGGTTGCTTACATTTACCATAAAGAACTTATGGAATGCAAGATGTATGTAGATGAGATGAAAGGGTTTTCATGTAGACTTTAAAACATAAAGCACAACACAAAACAATAAGCACAAGCTTAGACTCTGTTTTGAACAAAGAGTGTGACTACCATCTAAAACAACCAACTTACAACATGGGACTGTTGTGTGTATATATAGCCACGGGAAGGAGGGAAGATCTTTTGCTCAAAGTGATCCTAGCCATGTATTTGAAACTTGATCACCACACAAAACTTTCTTTAATGTTGGAGAAAAGATCTAGCCAAGAGAACTCAGCTCACAGCCAAGTACACTTGCTGTACTGAAATTTACAGCAAGCACTACCACAATAAACACTATAACCGACGAGATCTGTAAAACTATAACCGACGAGATAAAAATCTCGTCGGTTATAGTGGAAAAAATATTTTTTTTAATTTTTTTTTTAAAAAATAAAAAATCTCGTCGGTTATAGTACTATAACCGACGATAATGGCTAAAAATCTCATCGGTTATACTATTACCGACCCCCTTTAACCAACGGACTATATCTGACGACCCTTAAACATCATCGGTTATAGTCTGTTGGTTAAAGGGGGTCGGTAATAGTATAACCGACGAGATTTTTAGCCATTATCGTCGGTTATAGTACTATAACCGACGAGATTTTTTATTTTTTTTAAAAAAAAATTAAAAAAATATATTTTTTCCACTATAACCGACGAGATTTTTATCTCGTCGGTTATAGTTTTACAGATCTCGTCGGTTATAGTGTTTATTGTGGTAGTGAAGGTTTTGAGCTATAGACAGCTAAGACTTTTTACCAAAATATCTTTCTTATCTTCAAGATAAAGTGAGAGTGTGTTTTGTATAAAACATAGGCTTCATTTTAACCAACACCATATTGCATTGTCAAAGATATTTAGATATGTTTTGGAAAAGGTTTTCATATTCATAAAAAGCTGATTTAATAAACCTGAACATAAAGATCTGTGAAGGCAGAGGCTTTTGGGATAGGAACCTATGTAGGTATCCTCTGTGAAAAACAGTGAATGTATATGCATGTTTTTACCTTGAGCCCATGAGTTCTTTATGATGTCTCTTTGATCTTTTTGCTTGTTTCTTCACTTGTTTCGAGTGCTCTAAATCATGTTTTATAATCATATAAGATATGTCAATAATCATATACCTTCATACATTACTGCTCAATTCAATTTAGACCTACTTAGCGCGTTTACCCCAATAACATGCAGATAACTATCTCATGGCACTTAATTCGGAAGTGCTGAAGTGGCAGGCAAAGCCGGCAGTATACATATATACTTCCAGATTGATATGTATGCATGAGAGACAATGACATTTGACTTAAATTGGATGAACATTGACTTAAGACTATCCGAATTGTCTTAGGGCATCTCCAACAATGAAGGTCCTATACCTTATAGTAGAACCTTTAAAGAAAAACTTATCTCCAACCCATAAAAATTTAAGTCTCATACCCTAAAACTAGGTCTCATACCCTATCCAAGGTTCTAAAATAGAACCCAGTATGAGGTATAGGACCTTGTATATTTATGTGGGCCCATCTGTTTTAATGAAGAGTATTTTGTTGTTTTCTTATGAGGTATAGAACCTTTATTGTTAGAGATGGGAAGGTCCTATAGTGAATAATGATTTTACAAGGTTCTATTATGAGGTATAAAATCTTCATTGTTGGAGATGATCTTACAAAGCTAATATAATGTATCCAATCGGATATGTATTCGATCATTTCAAAAAGTGTAGGACGAATATTTGAATATACTCTTCCATTGTACATATATATATAAATGATTTTTTTGTTGTTGAATAAAGTACATATATAATGATTGATCCATGCCACTAAATACACGGTATAACAAAAGAAGTCGTTGTCTAGCTAGTGTCCCTCTGAAGACAATTAATAAAAATAATTATTGCATGACTCATGCGCGCGCAATGATAACGTACATTGTGAGTCAATAACTAATTATTGCATGTCTAAGCGATAAACTAAATCCCATAGTCGATGATGTATGGTTAGATTACGGCCTCGCTACTATTTCAAGCATTTTTTTTGATCGAGGATCTAGTTCAAATTTCTCATCTAATTCGGAGTGAATGTATTATGTGCCCCTACGCAAAAATTTAGTATTCATATAAATCAGGAGCATATTTTAGAAAGGAAGGCGCATATTTTTCTGCAATTGCTTTAATTGTGGTTAGACCACTATTGTTAACTATAGTATTTGTAATTGATGTTACATATCTTAGTTGCGTTAATAAAATTTCATATCTTTCTCAAATATATATATATATAAATTACGAGCATGGTCTGAGAGCCTGCTAGCATCATGTTCACCAAAAAATGACCCGAGAATTTCTCATGCAGTTAAAAAGATTCTTTGGGTCACTTCCTTTTCCACTGAGGTCCAAAACTTCTTTAAGAAAATGGCTGGAGTTCGGAAAAGAGCTAGCTCTCTATTAGGGAAGATATGTAAAAGATAGTCTTTTTGTTTACTGGTTGGTTAATTATATCATGTTAATTACAGTATTACACTGACATATGCAGCTTCATGAACTTGATTTCTTATAATGCCTATCCCAGTATGCACCAAATGACCAAATTAAGTTGATACTTTTCAGTCTATTCTCCACTCTTTTTTTTGGGTAGAAAGTCTATTCTCCACTTTGATCAATTTGTTTTCTTCATTGATGTGGAAAGCACTGGTTAATTTGTATTCGTAAGACAACTATCAAGTGATTTTTTCCTTTAATTTCCTGAAAAATGATGGAAAGAATGTGAGAGAGGGCTACAGCTAGTCGAAACAAAATTGTTAAAAACTGAAAAAACAAATACAAACAACTAAGCATATATAGTTCTGGAAACGCAGAAGGGAGTATTGCTTGTAAATGGGATCAGGTTAATTGCGTGCCACTGAGTTAGCAGTTTAGACCTTCAACTTTGGTTAATTTACGTCAATAATATAACATACTACAGTACGGCAAAATATCAAGCATACATGTTCATAGAATCAAAATTTATATTCGTTTTATCGTTTATCAGGAACATGAATTTGCCGCTCATGTGATTCGATCCCTCTGTGCCCGTAGATTGGTGAAGGATTTGATCAAGTAGGCTTTTACTTATCTTTCTGTTTTATCTCAGTCGTTTGACTGGTGCTGTTGTGGTGTCTGTATTTCCTCTTGGCTAGTTGGCCTTGGTTGAGTAGTAATGAAGTTCATTTCCAAAAAAGAATTTGCTGCTCATATAAACGAAATCTTAGGCTTCAGGGTCGACGTTGTAGTTTTTTCAGGCTAGATTTGATATCTATAATACTACAAAACTTACAAGAATTTGATTCTCCAACACTGTCCAGATCTGGGACCCGTGAACTGATAGCTAGGAGATGACTTCCTTGCTTATGCATCATCAATTGTGATAAATATTTTTTGCCAAGAATCCTGAGAAGAATATATATGTATAGGTCAAGTTCAGTAGTTATCACAATGGTTGAAATTCTTTCCCTCATAAAAATGATTGGTCTCCTATTTTCTGGATTTGATACTTTCTGCAACTCGATCACTTTCTTCTATTTTGGCCGACTAAATATGACTACCGACTAAATGAGTTTCATACATGTATATGTATCTTAGGGTCCCCTCTTAGTGCTTGTACCAAAACAACTGTAAAGACTATGCTCAAAAATAAAAGTAGAACTTTTATGTGTTATATGCTAAATTTATATGTTCTAGCTAGTAGTACTAGCTAGTTCAACCCATGACACAACAGGACCTGTATGCATGGCTTAAAATATTTCTGTAATACTTTTTTGATTGATTTGTTTTTTTGTGTGTGTTTGTCTAATTAGGCAGATTTGTTGGAATGTTGGCCTTGATTTATCCCACAGACCACATATGTAGGTGTGTGTGCGCGCGCGCGTGTGTATATATATATATATATAAGTAGTGAATTCGAGGTCTTTAAAAGGCACTCATAAACCATTGTGATAGACACAAGCACTAGCTACTCCACCACGCACCAACAACAACAATTGCCATTATCAAAAAGCCATATACTTCTCGACCTTTTTATCAAAAGCCATTGTGAATTCACCATCGATCCAAAAACCAAAACCCGTTGATCGATCAGTTTTTCCGGCACCTCCTCTCGTCCTCCGGTTAGCAAACATGTTGCACATGATTGCAACAATGAGGCAAAACCTCCAGAACATGAGGAAGAGTCCCAGAGTAGCGGATGAGAGCATGGCTAACGAAGCAGATGGTGGATTGCCAATTTACGGAAGATCTTCGTCGCACGGTTGGAAAGGGTTTTCGGTTATAGTTAGCGTTGTGATCTTGCCATTTTCTATTTTTTCGTGCTTCTCTCAACCTCATGGTCATGGTGGTGATGCAGTTTGGGTGGAGGGAGAGTTTTCGCAGATAACGGAGATCAATCATCTAATGGTAAGTGACAGCATGCGCTATGCCATCTTGATGTAATTCATAGTGATCGATCGATTGTATTGGGGTGTCCTAGTTAGCTGGTTTTGCAGCACTACTTCTAGCTACTCCTAATTAGCGCAAGGATTGTCAAACATATATACCTTTCTCTAGCTTATAAATACATGGTGATTCATGTACTACTGTTCTGATTTCCAGCCATATACGAAGTTTTATGTACATGTTTATGTTTATTGATAGTTGCTACGTACGTACTTGTCGATCTTACTATCCTGCTTTAATTGTTAGATAGCTGATTGAGAGTGTGAGACCTCTCACCTACATTATGTGGGGAGGAGAGGTCACTCATTAGAAAAATGACATAACATTGTAATTGTTAATGACTAGATGAACTTATTTCAACAAAACAAAAAACTAGATTTTTTTTTCTAAGAAAAAAAAAGACTAGATGAACTTGACCCAATAGTTCAGAAACTATTCAAATTAAACTCAATGCATATGCACATTATACCATATATAAAGATCAAAATTAGGACAATGTCGGTATAACTCTAACCTAATGTATAACATGTTAATTGCACTTGTTGCTGTACTTTTATATATTATTATCGTGATCAAAGCTGGATGGTTACTGAACCTCGTGTTGGCTGTCTCACTCTAGCTTGTTAATAAAGATGCTAGAAATTATTATTATTATTATGATTATTATTTTGAAATTCTGGTTCAGTAATTCGATTTTAAAATCATGCGTGGTGAGTTTTGTTTAGAATCTTCTTGAGAAAAAGATAGCCACTATAGTTTCCAGAATAAATAACAGATAAAGCTATGCCCTTTTTTGTGTATGCCCTTTGGTGTCTAGTACGTTGTTGTACGTACGTACTATTTTATCATACTCGATAGGAAGAGGCTAGTCGATCTATAACCTAATTACAACTTAATTATAGTATGTGTGTCTAATTTTCTATCTAGAGTGGAGTTCCTCTTTAAAAATACGGAGCAAAGCTTTGATTTTCATAAAATTGACAAAATTGTTCGGCGATTGAAACTATTTATCGTGTAGATTACTATTTAAGGATCACACATATAAAAAATCAGCCCAATCGGTGAAGATTTGACTATTTGATCGCCACACTCAACTTTTGAACTATATCGGATTAACTGTATAAACTAAAAGTTCAATGTGTCGATCAAATAGTCAAATCATCTCGGATTGAGATGAATTTTTGTAAGCACGATCCTTGAGCAGTATTCTACATATTGAATTGTTACAATGGTCAAACAACTTTGTCAATTTTATGAAATCATAACTTCCCTCCGTTTTTTCAAAACGGAGCTCTGCTCTGGATATAATCTGTTTAATTAATATAGTAATGGATAATTTTACTGTGGAGCAATCTACCTAACTTTTTATTAAGTAATTGTGTTCTTATTATTGTAAAATGAGATTTTTTGTGTAATTTCGTTCAATTTTAGGTAATTATTCCAACGAACACATTTATATAAATTTGAGAATAAATTATTGTAATATTAATTTAACTATTTGTAAAATGATATAAAATCGTAAATTTGTTATAAATATAATAATTTTTGATTCAACAAGTTTAACAAGTTGTAATTTTACTCAACTAAATTTAAATAAATTGTTCGTGGTAATCACCGGTTCACCACTACTAGTTTAACTGTATAGATTTCTACGGAGTATACGCACATGCATAAATTCCCATTACGAGCAGGAGAATTGTGAAAAATTGTAGTGGAGTACGTTGACTCTATCGATTCTTGTTTCCCACTAATTGTGTTAAAAAATTAAGCCACATACACAAATGCAACGCGATCGATTTCGTAACTCGCTTTATTTTAGAAACCTTGTGATGATTACTCGATCAAGCCTTCAAACAGGGCCAATTCTTGTCCGCAATTTTTGGTGATGGTAAAGTAAATGTTGTGTGATTATTATCATAGCTACGTTGATGATGCTAGTTTATTCTTAGATACGAGTTCGATGATGGATACGAGTTCCATGTTTGGCTGAAGATTCATGATTTAATTTCCCTCACTTGTTTGCTTAGTCGCACTATAGATCTTGTCGTCTCTCTCTGTCTGCAGCAAATCTTTGATACGTACTTCTCATTTTTTTTTTCGAGGTGAAGATAAATTTTTTATTAAAGTAAGTCATACATATAGTCATTCCAACTATAATCGCATAAAGTTCCGCACTTTCGGAACCAAGATGAAACCCTAGTATCGCGCAGTGCTCATTTTGCTAAACTATCTGTTGTTACATTTGCCTCGCAGTTTAAATGGACAAACTTACAATTGGACATAGTCTTAAAGGTTTGTCAAAGATCCTCACAAGGGTCTTTGAACATACTAGATACCGTCGTGGAGTCCTCCACCGCTCTGACGACAATGAGACTATCAGAGCTAATCTAGGCTGGGCTATATCCCATCTGGCTGGCAATCTGCATCTCTCTCCAAGCAGCCTCGATCTTTAGTGTCAAAGCCGAGTACACCTAAGTAATATGGCTAGCTGTTGCAAACACAAATCTCCTATCCTAATCACGAACAATCATGCATATACCGTCTCTACGTGTAGAGGAATCAAATATTCTATCAATGCAGACACAATACTGACCCAAATGAGGTCTCATCCAAGTCTGAAGAACTCTAACCGGGCAGTCTGGAGTCTTATGCAAAAATACGTAATGGTTATGCCAAACCCCTGTCAACACCCTCTAAGTCAGAGTATCAGACTGTTTCCTATTTCACGGCTTGTCATTTTGGCCCTTCCAGATAAACCATATCCTTACTATCAGTCGAGCAAATGTATCTTTAGGAAGACCCACAGAACAATCTACCATCCAGTCCCTGAAAAAGACTGCTTTCTGCCTAATACTGGCAAGAAGAGGAGCCACAATATGTTGCACATAAAGGCAGTCCCGAAATAAGTGCAACTTTGTCTCCCTTTCCTGCTTACACATCAGACAAATCTCATCTACATCCACTTTGCGTCCATGTAACCTCGGCATGTAGGTAAGAAGCCCAGACAAGCTCTCCAAATACGGAGCTTTGCTGTTGGTGTTGTAACCAATCTCTAAAAGGTCTTCCACAAGTCCCCACACTGATTAGGTGTCACCTGTTGTAGGAGAACCATTTGATCTATGGCCACTATGTAAGCACTACTGAAAGTGTAATCACCTCTGGGTGTGTAATGCCAGATGACCTTATCTTGTCCTGTGCCATGACTTAGGAGAATAGTCATGTGTACATGGAATACCATGTGCAGGCCGAAGGACAAGGGTGGACTTAGATTTAGAAACCTATATGCTTTTAACCTTTCTTTGTTGGCAAAAAAGGTTTGGCGTATACTACAAAATTTGAAGTCTTTAGTTGCACAAGTATACAAAGCCCAGTATTTTGCAGAGCGGAGTATCTAGGACGCTGTTAGAGAAAAATAGACCTTTTATACTTATTGAATTAAGAACTAACTCATAAATGTAAAGTATTTCCCTACCTGCAAGTATACGGGGCAAGTTATAGTAATTATAGGAAGTTGAGTGTCGAACCCACGAGGATTAGCCACTATAACTCCCTAGCTCGAATGATTAACGCTTAGACTACGGATACAACTAGACACTAACTTGATACTAAATGAAAAATAAAAGGCGGATGTGTGTATCTCATCCTACCAAGTCCTTTGGAGACATAGTATTGTGATGGGTGATTGAATTACGATAAGTGCTTATATGAGTTTGATTGGTTGGTTGATTACACTACAATGCGCAAACGAAAATAACAAACAAATTTAATATAAGGAAAGATGGTTGACTAGGGAAATCCCCACTAACCATATGATATATCAAACATTTTTCCGATTTATGTATTAGATTAAAGTCCGTTCACACAAGTTGATGTCGAAATTGTGACATTATGAGTCACGTTTGGTTTTGAACCTAAGTTCCTAGGTCATTTTAAATTCTAGATGACTTGATCTCAATATTGAATTATTTCATGAATAGGAACCAAGACCCAAGCCATTTCGGGCTTACATCTCGATTGTATGTCACATTGTGAAGTCAATAAGCATATCGTGTGATATATGTGGAAGGTTTCCATTCTCGAATCTCTACTAGAGAATTCGAGAGAAAGTCTATGTGATTCCCCCAACTCGCACATATTGGGTACGAGTCAAGAGAATCTACTCATAGCCACAATAACTTTTTAGATTTAATGTGTGCTTGACTAGAATCCATCAAGTCTATAAATAACGAATACATCCTCAGGGTATAAATGACTATGCAGAGCCACCTGGTCCCAGCTTCTCTGAGGGGTAATCATTTGAGAGACCTGATCCAAAGTAATAGGGAATCCGAGCTCCTCCAAAGTGAACAGTGGTCTAGGAAACCACCAGTCTCGCCATATTTGAATCTAAGTACCCAACCCCACCTGCCATCTAGAACCTCTCTCAAGCACCTTCCATTCTTTCATGAAACTCTGCCAAGTATAGGATGGAGATCCGCTCACCTTGGCGTCTATTAGGACCATAATTACGCGCTAATTATGTGCCTAACCTTATGCTTAATGTTTGCCTTCTTAGAATAAAACATCGTTTTTAATACATTTCCTTGTTTTGCTAGGAAAAGTGGATTTGGCTCGGAAATGCATTAAAAATGAAGAATTAGACACTTATTTGAGAAGACGTATATATTTTTGAGGTCACGACAGAATTTGGAGCAACTTTGGGAAAATGACAAAATAGCCTAATCGGAAGTTGCCCGGATGTCGCCGAAATTCACCATGGCCGGTCGGACCACCATTATTGGCCCAATCATATGGAGTCCAACCCAATTGAAGCCCAATCAACCCATTTGTACTTACCAATCTGATTTAGGGAGAAAGAGAAGAAGTTGGATCATATGTTGTCACTTATTTATGACTTTAGCCTTACAAAGCCTAAATAAGTGGATCATAGTCTCCCTAATTCAAAGTTAACTCTTAGGTCTTCCATCTCACTATTTTCTATCATCTAAGGGTGCAAATTAACCTTTCTAGTCAGCCCAAATTCGAGCTCCCCCGATCCCTAACACACAACTCACCTCATTTTCAGATTTTCCATAATTTTACACTCTTTGGACCCCTTATCCTTATATCAACCCTCTAGTTCTCTTTTCTACCTCTTCTTCTCCCTTTCTAGGCCAAAATATCTCCATAACCACCACCGTAAGAGACCTAGCTCTTTCTTCTCTTGGGTAGAGCCAAACCTCACCCTTATATCACCACTACTTTGGCTTAGTTTGAGTATTCCTCCTTTCATCCTCACACCCTAGGGTTTGGCTAAGTTTTTAGAGTTAAAAGGAGTGGGAATTAATCCTTCTTCCCCTTGCTTCTTGGAATCCTAAGGGCTACCTTACTTCCTTTTGAAGACTTGGTGTTTGTTGAAGAAAAGAAGTGGAGCTAGAAGACTTGGAGTCACTTAGTGAAGCTTTGGCTAGGGACCCTTGGTTATTTCTACCCTCTTCCTATTTTAAGCATGCATTAGCTCTTGTACTTAGTTATGTGTAGTGAGTAGTCCTATTTGGGAGGCTAGGGTTAGAACCCTAGCCATGTGATAAATAAATGATGTCTTGGATTATGTATGATTTATGATTTTAGTGTATGTTATGTGATTGTGTGTTGTGCATGAGCAATTGTGTGTTTGTGGTTGTTTATTGTGCTTGAGCTTCAAGTTTAGTTTCAATTATACATGTGTTGACCCTAGCTAAGTTAATGTATGTGTAAAGAGACTAAAAATAGACCTTAATTGAATTAGTTACTTACTTAAGGCTAGATGAGCATGTAAACATAATTAGGGTATTTTCTAAGAGGTTTACCTTGAGACTTGGTTGCCTTAGTACCTAGCATGGACTAAAGCTCCTTTGAGTCTCAATATGCGGTGTCGATCTATAGTATCACCCTAGAAAAAATTTGCACACATCTGTTGTAGCTCCTCACAAGTTATTTTGGGGATCAAAAAATAACTCATGGTATAATTAGGGAGTGCTTAGGCCACTACCTTGATGAACAACTCACGGCCAACCCCGCTTAGTAATGAACCCTTCCATCTCTTCAACCTATCCCAAAGATGATCTTTAATGTATGCAAAAGTAGCCTTCTTGCTTGCCCCCATATGTGTATTATACATGAGCCCCAGGTACTGCTCATGATAGTTAACTCGAGTCATCCCTAACAAAGTAGCCAATGCAACTCATCCTACGCATCCTCCTGCAAATTTTGATTAAAGCACACACTACACTTTGTGAGAAGTTAATAGATTGTCCAGATGCAGTCTCATAACCCTTCAAGATCTCTTTGACATTGCTGCAAACATGTGGGCTAGCTTGTGAAAAAATCAAGTTGTCATCTACAAAGAGTAAGTGGGACAGTCTAGGAGCTTTCGGGAAAACTTTGATACATGTTAATGACCTGTTTTGCTGGGTACGGTGTATGAGAGCTAAAAGACCTTCAGTACACAAGATGAACAAGTATGGAGAGAGCGGATCCCTCTGCCTAAGGCCTCTACTAACTGTGACATGCTCTCTTAGAGAACCATTCAGTAAGAAAACATATCATGCTGATGTAACACAGACCATCACATTGCCAATTTAAACCTTCGGGAACCCTAATTTTCTCCTTACCAACTCTAAATACCTCAATTCCATTCTATTATAGGCCTTACTAACATTAAGCTTCAACGCCATTTGGAACTTCTGCCCACTCCGCTTCGTCCACAAGTGGTGTGCCACCTCATTAGCAATCAACTTTTTATCCGTAATCAACCAACCTGGAATGAAAGCACTTTGACAAGGATTAATAATATATTGCAACAAAGGTTTCAACCTGTTTGCTAAGACCTTTGCTGCAATTTGGTATAACACGTTATATAAGGCAATCGATATGTACTCAGTGATGCGTTTGGGATTCTAGACCTTCGATATAAGCTGAATTTTTGTGAAGTTTATGGACTATAGGATCTGCCCTGATTGAAGGATATCCTGGACAACAAGTACAATATACTGACTAACAATATCCCAATACTTTTGAAAGAATAAATGAGGTATACCATCCAGAGTTGGAGCCTTCAAGGGATACATTTGGAACAGTGTGATCCAAATCTCTTCCTCTGTGTATGGCAAGAGCAGTGGTCGAGCCATCTCCTCTGTCACTATCGGCTTCACAAAGGTCGTCACCGCGTCGATATGATCTTTTGAAATCTCATCCGAAGTGAATAGCCCTGTGTAATAATCAACCACAACCGATTCCACACCATCCGGTGTCTCCTTCCACACATCATTGTTATTGAGCACTCCCGAGATGTTATTTTTCCACTTTCTATTTGTAGCCTTTTGGTGGAAGTACTTCGAATTCTCATATCCATCATTCATATGTTTATCTTTTGCCCTTTGCTGCTAATACAAAGCCTCTTGCATTAACAAAGTAGTTTGTCTCACATACAGCTCCATCCTCTCCTCAACAGTGTTCGGGTCAAACGGTTGGGAATTAAAGACTTCCAACTTTGCTTGAATTTCCTTCAACTCATCCTTACTTGCCCCAAACATGGCCTTTGCCCAACTCTTCAACCCAAATCTTGTATACTGAATCTTCTTAGTCAACCTATATTGAGAGGTTTTGTTTCCTCTTATCGGTGCTTATTCCCATGCATCACGCACTACTTCCTTGCTACTCTCCTCTTCTGCCAACATTGCTTGAAAACGAAAAAAGTGTTGCCATCCCGGGTAGGATATTCTCGGAGTTTCCCATACCGAAACTAGAATAGGAATGTGATCCAAGGCATTAGGTGGAAGATGAATCACTTGAGCCACAAGGAATCGGTTTCTCCAATCTCTTGTGACCATCGCACGATCCAATCTAATCTGCGTTCTACTGTTGTGCCACGTGAAGTCTGCCTTGATGTATCCAAGGTCCTCCAACTAGCAATCATTCAAGCAATTTGCGAAGTTGTTCATCTACCATGAAGCCCTAGTTTCACCTCCTGTCTTCTTTGTTGAGAGGAGGATCTTGTTAATGTCTCTTACCACCATTCACTCATTTAAAGCATCCTAAGCCTTTAGAGCTCTCAACAAATCTCATGTCTTTAATCTGTGCCGCACCTTCGGTTCCCCGTATAATCCAGTAAAACGTATCCAATCTCCAATAACGGCTCTAACCCTTACATCAACATTGATGAAACTTGGGCTATGATCTCTCAAATGTAGATCGATTTCTTTCGACCAGAACATCATAAGCCCTCATCCTCCTCTTGCCGAGTACGATACCAAGTGGCACTCGTCAAGCACTAGACTGGTCTTCCATGACTCACATCTCCTCGTACTGCTTGTTCTCATCTCCATGAGAAAGACAATTAAGGGCTTCTTCTAAAAAACAATGGAACACAAAGGGGTAAGCTTCGTAGTGTCCTTTGTGCCCCTTATGTTCCAATAAAGTACCTCCATCTTCTCCTTGATCAACAGAAAAACACAACAACATTAGACGAACAAGGAAACCTTGCCGTCCCAATAACCTAGCGTTGCTAGGAACTTGGCCGCTCACATAGAATTTCTCGGAGCCGTCGCTAGGGTTAGATAGGGGTTCAATAGCTTAAAACTTTTTACACTGAAAAAATTCTACCTGGCTTAAATTTAATTACTATTAGATGAGTACTGGGATTAGAACCATGACTCATTAGTAGATAATTCAACACCTTGGCCATAGAGCAAATCCAATGCTCAAATGGGTTATTTTTTTAGGAGAGAAAGAGCTATAATAAAATAACCCTGCTTTCTCTCCAAACTGTGAGTACTGGGATTCGAACTTAGTTTGTCAGTGGATAAAGTCAACACCTTAACCAATAGAGCAACCCCAATGCTCGATACGTACTTCTCATACTTCTTATAAATCAAATTGATGTTGCTTAAATGTGGAAATCAACATAATCTTTCAGTTTTTACATCTCCCTAGTATTATTTCAACTCAAACAGAAGAAAAAGAGAGAGAGCGATGTCTCTCATTTCTGCTCTCTCTCTCCATAAGGTTTGGGCGGCAGTAATATCAACCCTGTGGTCCCGACGTGAGCTTTTCCCTTTGAGTCTCACATATGGAAGCATCTCTCAGTCGCTCTTGGGTGCGGCAATAAGGTTGTCAATTTCTCGGCCTACTTTGTGTCCTCTCGCGCGCGGCTTCTTGTGGTCTCCTGTTATCAGTTATTGACACCACAAGGGTAATTTGGTCGGGGATGATGATGGTTGCAATGATGTTCACCCGGCCCGAGCATGTCTTAATTTTCTTCCTCGAGAGATGGGGTGGCTAAAAAGTTCTTTGGAGGAGGCGGCGTTACTCTTTTTGGGTAGGTCCGTAGGTGCTACATGTTGTCTCTTCTGGCAAGGAAGATGTGGCTTCAATGCCTACCTTAGGTCAAACTATTAGGGGTGACGTTGTGCTCGGCGACTCATTTCGACCAAAAGACCAAGATGACAGTGATGATGGTGCTGACTGTGTTTTGGTGTGGCGGCGGATCTGTTAAGGTGTTGCTGCTAGCAAGCAATAACTGATAAGATGGATGTAGGTTTGTTGATTAGGCCCTTGATCATTTGACTAACCCAAGATGGTCCTGGTTTAGCTTCTATTCTTTAGGAGTTGGGCGGGGTTTATTTTGGACTTGGTCATGGATTCTGGTCTAATTTGGATCACGATTTAGGACCCTGGTGCTTGGAGCTCTAGAAAGGAGGTGTTGAATCCTATGATATCTCACTAATAGGTTTTTATCTGCTCTTTAAGTGAACATTACCTTGGTTTATCTGTGTTGGTGTCTGCTTTGACTTATGAGGCATGTCCTGATTACTTGATATTTTATTTCTATAACATTTGTTCGTGAGCTAGTATAAGTTTCTTAGATTAGCTTAGCAATAGTCAATTCTCTTGAAACTTATGGACGTCTATTATGTAACATTGTTTACATTCTATAAATACAGTGTCTCGTTTAGTATTAAAAAAAATATGGAAAAGAAAAATAAAGTGTTTTAATATATGATTTTCCATCATCAATTAAGTGCCAATTCAGCCAACAACAACCCTATAATGACTTTTTTTTTATTAAGTTATCTACTTCCCATTGTTGGCCCTCTGTATTGTATAAACAAAATTTGTTGGCCCTTTGTATTTTGGACAATACTTCAGTACTTTAACACAATTTATAATAAAATATATGTTATAAAAGTGACTTGATATCACAAATTAATCATTAAACGGTAAACATATATTTTAAGTTAAGATTTTATGTAAACCTAAATAAGTAAATATAAGACCATGTTTTGTTAACTTACAAAGTTATAAGTTTAATGTTGAGAATGAACATAAATAAGAAATTTACAACATAAAAGACAAATTTATAATTTTATGGTTCAATAAACACCTTAAATGTAATTCTAACGACCATGTATAGTAATCTTATAAAATTATCGTCTGGGTTTAGGCCCTCTACCATTCCTTCTCATCTCTTCTGGTTCAAGGATGTTTACTCGTACTCGATCCTCGACAAGCGTTGAAATTGCACATGGTATCAATGAAGAAGTCGGAGTTCCTAAAACATAACATACGTCTACATACAGCTCTCTGAATTGTTTCTCAACAATTCTTAGTGAATTTTTCCAGATTTTGGCGGTTTCCTCTATTGGGTTATTTTCGACCACAACGGGATGGTACCCATAGATATCTTAGTCTTAATCGTTCTTATTTTTCTTTTAATTTGAACATAACCAGGTTTGATCAACCTGTAAATGGGCAAATTCTGCAGATCATTTTGAAAAGGACTTGCAGAAGGTATGTTTTATTTCTTTGCGAAACCTTTATCTGTAATTGTAGTTTAGTTTGGTTTGTTGTTTCCA